>OX352761.1:66198973-66798973 GCA_947095585.1 Nephrocerus scutellatus | reverse complement strand
ATTTCCACAGGCCAGCAATTCTGGCACTAAGCGAAACTCAGGTATTTGATAATTCTGATACATCGGAATTTAATCTGCCAGGTTATAACTTGGTACCGTTATTTTTCCCTCGACGCGGACTCGCAATCTATGTCCGTAGTGATGTTGCGTTTCTGCTTTTGCCTCAATTCGGCCAAAGTTCAAATCTTAATTTAATTTCATTTGGCTTAAAGAAAAGGTATCTTTGTATCTTTATTGCATAACATATTCTGCAAAACATTGATGCAGAGAAAAAAAAACAAACAAGTTTTGCACGAATAAAATATATCTGGAAGCATTACTACAACTTTCTTCAGCCACATTACCAACTAAATTAAGACAATGACTAGAACATGGAATAAACGTTTCTGATGGATGCCTGCAGATACTAAAATACTTTGCGCATTTTATTTCCTCCACAATGTGTGCTATAAGAGAATTTGTAACTGCATATTTGTAAAAATTCATTACACGTCTGATGTGATAAGTAATTTTCATGACCGCTATCTTAATCTTAGTTTCCGTATTTTTGCAACTGCGACCTTTTTTCAAAATTTTTTTGTCATGTTCACTCAAATACTCCAAACTAGTAACATAATTTCCTTTTCTCGAAGATGTTCTACTCTCATTATGGCCTGGCGGTAGAACTGTTATGGTATTCATATGAAAATTTCCTTGATCACCAACTATTTCCGTGCGGTAATCATGCCCCTGGTTTTGTGCATACAATGTAATGTGCAACACCATGGAAACGAAACTGGGTTTTCCTGATGCGCCCGCCGTTTCTACGCTACTGTTTCTACCATTAGTATTAACAGAGCTTCGCAATTGTTGTCGCTTCCGGGTCCTGGAGTGTGTTGCCTCTGGGCTCACCTTTAGTTGCGGACAGAGGTTGTGAGTCTCAAAACCTAGGTGCGGAGCGGGTCACGCTAAATGACAGCAAATGGGCCGGATCAAGGTGTAATGCGACCCGAGCCGAGGATCGACCACACGGGGGGCCCATAAATAGTCCAGTCTCTATCGGAGCCATCTAGATACCTGGCAAAGGTGGAAAAAACGCCGCCAAAGACCTAGGGCCGAAAAAGCAAAGGTCTCAGGAAGAGGTTGAAAAACCGAACCTGCCGACGCTAAAGCAAGCTGTTATGGAGATAATCGTAGTCAACAATCCAGATCTTCCGGCATCAAACTGGAAGATTGTAAAAAAAGGAGGAGGCTAAGGGTAACTTTAGATTATCAACTATGGTTATCAACAAGGAATCCCTGGCTCCTCTTGCAAATACTAAGGGAGTTATCAACTTCGGCGTCGGGTCGATAACTCTCAAGGTTTAAAAGGCAGACGATGTCAATAAGGGTAAAGGAGCGGACCATTCCGATAACGGCGGTCCCGACTGCCCCGATGATATCGGGCTTGCCCTTGATGCTGATAGTCGGTCCAGTGAATCCTCTCTGGTATCGAGGATGGGCAACCTTTTTGCCATGGATCCTGACGAGGAAAACTTGTCGGACTCAATGGAGGAAAGCACTGTCAACAATACGCTAATAGAGTCGAAGGGGAACGAGACGGAACGTGCCGGCGGTTCCTCGGAGACGGAAGTAGCATGAGTGCTAACGATAGGGCGAAGGTAATTAGAAAAGATGTTAAACATAATTCAAATAAACCTTCACCATACCAAAACTGCTTCGGCAGCTCTTCTACTTAGATTAACAGAAACGGGGGAAGATCTCGTCCTAATTCAAGAGCCATGGATAAATGGAGCTAAGATCTGTGGGCTCGGACATCATTCATGGACGATCTCGATTGAGGAATCGTTGGAACTGCTCATGGAGACGCAATTTCCTGACTCAACTCGGATGTGTGACTCAGAAATGAGTAGGCAACATCTGGAATCTCACTCGGTTCAAACGAAAGAGATCGCGAGCAAAACGCGAATCCAGTGGGCGATAAGCGGTTTGAAACCCTTTAAATCAGCTGGCCCAGATGGGATAATCCCTGCGGAGATTCAGAATAACTTGGAGTGGATACTCCGATGGTTAGAGGCAATTTTCACAGGGTGTTTAAAGCTGTCATACATTCCTACAGCTTGGAAGGAAGTCAAGGTAGTTTTTATACCGAAGGCGAGTAAAAGCTCACATGGCTACCCAAAAGACTTGAGACCTATAACTCTATCACCCTTTCTTCTGAAAACCCTGGAAAGACTGATAGATGTTCATAAGGTAAAACCTAGCAGTTGGGCAAAGTCCCAACATGCTTACTGCAAGGGGAAGTCTGTAGACACAGCCTTACACACCTTAGTAAGTACAATTGAGAAATCAGTATACTCCCAGGAGTATACACTAGTAGCATTGTTGGATATCGAGGATGCGTTCAACAATGTTTAAACAGAGGCGATCTGCAAAGAACTGTCAGACCTAGATGTGGACTACCCTATAAGAAAACTAATCAATCATATGCTACTAGGCAGGATTATTAGTGCGGAGCTGGGTGGTTCCATCTTAAAGAGGCAGGCAGTTAGAGGAACACTGCAAGGAGGTGTATTATTCCCTCTCCTCTGGAATATAGTAATCAACGAATTACTGTTGAAACTGGAAGGAAAAGGGATAAAAGTGGTAGCGTATGCTGATGATGTAGCGTTAGCTGTCTCAGGAAAGTACCTCAGAACGATTAAGGAGGTTATGCAATATGCCCTCCTAATCGTTAAAGAATGGGCAAATAAAAGCGGTGCAAGAACGTCATTGGTAAAAATTGGGGTTTGAAACCAACGCTGGTACACTGGCTTTACACGTCGGCAGTGAGACCAATACTACTGTATGGGGTAAGCGTATGGTGGTCAGCTATGTAAAGAAGCACGTATATAAGAACATTGGGGAAGGTACAGAGAGCGGCCTGTATGCTTATAAGCGGGGCGCTGAGATCTACACCAACTCGCGCTCTGGAGGTTATGCTCCACCTGATCCTACTAGATATATTTGGCAAACAGAAAGCGGCAATTACAGCTACGCGACTACGCTGTCAATCAATGGAAAAGTCTTCAAAACACTCCACCATAACTAAATCGCTAAAGCAGGAGCTGACGAAACTGGATTACATAACACCAATGTTATGCTTTCAAAAAGGTTTTCGGACAACAATACCCTCCAGAGAGGACTGGAAGAGTGGATCCGTAACCGAAAACGAAACAATACAGTTTTTCACAGATGGCTCTAAGCTAGACGGTAAAGTAGGAGCAGGAGTCTTCTGTGACAAGCTGAAAGTAAGCATCTCTGTCCGTCTACCTGATCGCTGCAGCGTATACCAGGTTGAGGGGAACTGCAGGGCGGACGAGTTAGCTAGACGTGGTACGACTGTCTAGCTGCTACCGGAAAGGGCGGAGGTAGGGACTCCTATCGAGACACTGAAATTTGAGCTTCGGAAAGATGCAGAAGCAATAACAAATGTAAGGTGGGAAAACACCGACACTATTTCAACACAGGTCTGGCCAAATCTGGACATGAAGTTGTAGAATAATGACAGGACACTGCCTTTTAGGGAAACACGCGAGAAGGATGGGTGTCGAATATAATGACTTCTGCAGAAGTTGCATGGACGAGGAGGAGGAAGAGACCATAGAACATCATGTCCGGCACTAATGGACAGAAGGCACAAACACTTGGGTAAGCGGATAATGATTAAGCTATCAGATCTCGAAAACGGTAAAGTGCGAGATATACTTCGATTCATTAAGAGCTCTGAATGGATCTTCTGAAAAGAGGAAAGGTATATGATCCTGTGGTAACACAAAGGACCGCGAATGGTCTACGTGAACATTAGCAGCCACCGCAACCTAACTTAACCTAGTATTAACAGAGCAATTTCTGTTAACATTGGTCAGGGTACACAAAATAAGTTTTTTTTAAATTCCCGATAAATGATGTCAACATTCGAGATAGACCCCTACTGTAGAACAATTTCTTCTTAGAATATACCCAAGAATCATTTCCCAAATTATTGTAGACGAATTAGGGGACAGCCTGTATACAATAGTATGGGAAGCTAGTTCTTATGTACAACTAGTCGAGTACCTGGGGTTGCACGGGTGTAAAATTTTACACTTCCACTAACCCCCTCCCCATACCGGTGATTTACCATCACTATAGTGCCCGGCATTGTACGGTTGTAAAATTTGGCACAAATATCACTCCGTATTTCCCACTCAACAACACCTCCTCCCAATAGAGGTGTCTTACTATAACAATTTACCTCCGCGACCCCGAAAACTATAGAATCGACACTAATATAGGTTACCCCCCACCCATACCAAGTTTGGTTGGAATTAGTTAAGGCGCTACGATGCGGTTGAATTCAAGGAGAGATGGCATGCAACTGGTTAATTTGTCTTGAGCACCGCTGGTGGAAAAAGTGATAAAACAGTGATAAGCAGTAAACTTTACTGCGGTGTTCAAGCGAATCTATTGATTTCGCAATGTTATCGCCCCGATAAGTTTTATCGCACGGTTTGGATTCTATCTAGCTGATGCAAGGTGGTTTTAGTGGTGCGCCTAAGATATGACAATTTTACTCGAGTTTAGGGCGAATAAAAGCCTTATAGATAGTAGCCAGGTCAGAGAGGGTAAAATATTTCTTGCACCGGGTTGGAAAACCTAAAAATATCGCAACATTTTTGGCAACGGTGGCGGTCAGCCATCAGCAGAAATAGGGGGAATACCACAGAATGCTCTAGAATTGCATATGGCCGTAACTATCTCTGACTGGTGGAAGTGCGATCAAACCTCCACGTGGTGGCCGCTGGTAACTTTCCTCCCATGCAGGAAAAGCTGAATGATCGGGCTAGTCCCTTCAAAGTAAGGTTGGCGCGAGGCCAATAACTTCGCCTGTAAAAAATTATTATTACGGAACACAAAATCAGCCTCGGATACACTGATGAACGACGACGACCACGGCAACGAAAACGGCTAAACGATTTAAGAATTTTCTCATGGAACGTACGCTCACTGTATAGAGCTCGAGCTGCACAGCAGCTAGCCGATACCATGTCCAAATATAATGCTGACTTAACAGCAACTCAGGAGATGCGGTGGACAGGGAATGGTGTCTTACAAAAATCAGAATATGACATTTATTACAGCTGTCATGCAAGACATCAGGTGCTCGGGGTGGGGTTTCTAGTGAGCAAAAGAATGAAACCCACCGTTATAGGCTTTAATGCAGTAAATGAACGGCTATGCACCCTTCGCGTGCGGGGCAAATTTAAAAACATAAGCCTCATAAATGCTAGCTTACACGAGAACACTAATGACAATGGTCATAGAGATGGCAGCAAGCAATAATTTGGTCGTTGCGAGTACAAGGTTTGCGCGTAAAAATATCCACAAAACCACCTGGGTATCTCCCGATGGAGCCACTCGCAACCAGATTGACTACGTGTTGATAGACCTCCGCCACAACCCAAACCTGAGGACGGTACGAACGTATCGAGGTGCCAACGTCGACTCGGACCACTATCTTGTTGGTATGGTGCTCCGAGCGCGGATTGCATCATCACGGAAGACTGCATCCGTGAATAAGATTCGAGTCAACACGGCTACCTTTCGCAATGAAGAGACCAGAATCAACTACGGTCAAGCGATAGGACTCGCCCTAAATGCAGGGAGAGTAAGTCCTGGGGCTGAGATGTCGGGCGTAGAAGAGAAATGGACACGCCTTAAGAATACTGTCATTAGTACTGCTGACTCCATCTTAGGCAGTAGTCGTAGAGATCGAAACGACTGGTTCGATGACGAATGTAAGCTAGCGACTGAACGTAAGAATGTTGCGTACCGAGCAATGCAACAATCTCATAGAACGCGTGCACGCGAAGATGAATATAAAGAGCTCAGAAGATATGAAAAACAGTTCACCAGCGAAAGAAAGCAGCCTGGGAGAAGAATCTCGCCCGTGAACTGGAACAGTACAGAGAGCAATGACCGCACCAGGCGCGGAAGTTCTACCAAAGGGTCCGCGGTATGAAGCAATGTACACCGCGTTGCACATACTGCAAGGACAAGAGGGTAATCTGATCGCCGATCTTAAAGGCATCTTAGAGCGATGGGTAACGTTGTTGAGTACCGCGTATAAGAGTTTCTCCTCTATCCTTCAAGACAGGATAGCCCCATACGCTAAAGTCATCATTGGTCCATACCAGTGTGGCTTCATCCGAGGCAAATCAACAACTGATCAGATTTACACCCTAAGGCAGGTGATGGAAAAATGTCTAGAATTTCAAAACTCACTACACCATCTTTTTATAGACTTTAAAGCCGCCTATGATAGCATAGCCAGAGTAGAACTTTATAAAGCCATGAGAGAATTCGGCATCCCAAATAAACTGACACGACTATGTAGGTTGACCATGACCAATGTTATAAGCCAAGTAAAAATATCCGGATCACTATCAAGCCCATTCAACATCTATAACGGGCTCAGACAAGGGGATTGACTGGCCTGAGTCCTCTTCAACCTGGCGTTGGAGAAAGTGATCCGAGACTCTGACGTAACGGCGAGAGGAACAATCCTCTATAAGTCCATTCAGATACTGGCTTACGCAGACGATATTGACATCGTTGGTAGAAACCAAAGAGCTGTACAGGAAGCTTTCATCCAGATAGAGCAGGCGGCACGAAATCTGGGGCTGCACATAAATGAAAGCAAAACAAAGTACATGGTCGCCACGTCTGCGAGTAGAAGATCCAACATTGGTCCCTCATTTAAAGTAGTGCAATCCTTTTACTATTTCGGGTCAACTATAGCAGCCGATAACAGTATGGAACCAGAAATACGCGCACGGTTGCTTAAAGCCAACAAAGCCTACTTTAGCCTGTCAAGACTCTTCAAATCCAGGAACCTTACTATAACATCCAAGCTGCTGATATATAAGACAATTGTCATACCAGTACTTACACATGGATCCGAGACTTGGGTGCTTAGCAAAATTAGCATTCTGACCTCTTAGCCGCGTTCGAGAGAAGAGTCTTACGGAGAATTGTTGGCCCCGTATGTGAGGAAGGACGATTCCCGAGACTCTATAATGATGAGATCTACGAGCGTTACCGCGATGTCGACATCGTGAAGAAAATTAAGCTCGGTATGGAACACGACAGCGAGGCCGGCCAAGCCTACGCTGGAAGGATGGCGTAGACCAAGACGCCCAGAGTTTAGGGATGCCAAACTGGATGACATCGGCTCGAAATCGGGACCGGTGGAGAGACTTTTTGCGGGAGGCCAGGACCGGACCCCGGTTGTAGAGCCAAATATGATGATGAAGGCTTGTGTTTGGTATTGACTTCAAACTGTCGTCCATACACATATGGTCGGTAGTGTGTCACCGCCGAAACGACAGCTAGAGCTTCTTTTTCAATAGTAGAACAACTATTTTCTGCCGAATTTAATATACTTCACGAAAATGCTATAGGTTCATTTCCAACTAGATCTCTTTGTGAGAGTACAATGCCCATTTCCAGCAAATTTTGCAGTAATCACTCAGGGCAACACCGTTACATCACAAAATGTATTGTTGTTGTAATGACAATAATTATTCATTTAAGTGTTGAGGTTAGGCAGCTGCAGCTGTAACTAATCTAGCTAGTTCCTGTTGTGATTATGTGTTAACTAAACCCCAGGGTCCGATCACTTACAAATTTTTACAAAAAGTGTTGTTCATCGGAGACACACATGCGTATAAAATTTGAAGAAAAGCGGGTAATTTTTTTTAAAAAAAATTGTATCGGGTTTAAACAAGTGGGTTAAAATTTGATCACAAGATTTGGCCAGCACGGGCACGCCAAGTTAATATAGAGAATTTAAAAACTACATTTTCACTATAAATGCTGAAAATCAAAAACAAATTCGAAGCATTGCAACCCAACAATAAAACAACCACACCACGATCACTCTCAAAATTTAAATTTTTTAACAGAAAGTATTGTCATTGAAAATACACATGTGTGCAAAGTTTGAATAAAATCGGACTTTAGGAAGTGTGTTAAAAATTGATCACAAGATTCTGCCCACCAGCCAGCCAGCCATCCACGAGCACGCGAAGAGAATTTAAATAAAGTTCAGTAAAAATAAATGTAGCTGTCCGGGAGAAGATTTTATGTGGTTTTTTGAACCTAAGTAATGCTAACCGCAAAAGAAATTTTTTTTAACTAAATTAATGGATGAAGTACACCCAATAACTATACTATTGGGATCACTTCAACTTATCTGACAACTGTTAAAAATAAAAATACATCTACAGGCGTTATAATTGAAGATCTCAGGAGAAAACACAAGAACCAAACAAAAGTAGATCCACGAATAGTAAAAAGTATTTATGAACACATTAATTAAATCCCAAGAATTGAGTCCCACTACTGCCGAAATGACGAAGAGAGTATATAGATAGAGATTTAAACCTATCTGAAATTTACAGGTTATACATATAAGGAAGACTGCATTGGAAAAAACATACCATTAGCTTAAAAGCACAAGTATAATTAAATCTTTCACACTAAGATTAATATTGAGGTTTTTTGTACCAAAGAAAGACCAATGTGTGAAACTTTTCAGAACAGCTATGAAGAACAAAAATTAAAAATGGAAGAAGAAATGAATGCTCACAAGGAACAAAAAGAATTATCTCATGAAGAAGAAAAAACAGGACAAAGATTACAGTAGGAACCCAGATTTCAACACACTTGTACCTTGCTTTTTTATTCCACTTCAAAACGGTAAAATTTCAATATTTCATTACAAAAGAAAGTTGATCACTTTCAATTTTACAATCTATGATGCGACATCTAAGCAGAGCTAGTGTTACATTTGGCATGAAGAGTGTGCAAAGCGTGGAGCTTTAGAAATAGCTTCATTTATTTATGACTTCTTAAAAGAAAAATGTAATGGGTGTGGCAAGAAAGTTATTTTTTTACTCGGATAACTATAGTAGGCAGATTAAAAACCACGTTCTCTTAATGTATTTGCATGCAGTACATACATTAAATATTCCTGCGATTAAACATAAATATCTGATTGTTGGGCCCACCCAAAATGAGGGTGACAGTATGCAATCTATAATTGAAAGGCAACTTAAACGGGCTACTAACAAAAATCCTCTGTACGAACCCAGTTAGCTAGTTGCTATATTTCAAGTACCAAGCAAAGATAAAACTCAATTTCAGGTAAAAAAATAAATGGATGCAGAGCAGATGTCTATGATTGGGGAGCTATAGAAAGTAGTTTTCCTGAAAGAAATTTCCAGTTATCATCCTCTGCTGAAAAAGTAAAACGTAAAAGTTTTTGAAGTGAGGAAATCGACACCACTGACTGATTTTTTAAGAACTCTTAAAATCAAAAAGTAATAAAGTTTTCAACTGGGATGATCGTAAAAAAGAAAGATGGTTCTGTGGAAGTTATACCGAGAGGTTTTTTTTTATTCTATCAACACCTAGAGACGCAACTAGCAGTATGCCTAGAAAAGCAAAACTAAATACCTAAAAATTATTTCATAAGCCCGCTGATTCAGACAAACGAACAGTCTACCAACTCAATCCAGCTTATCGAGTTTGACCTGGAATTTCTAAACTTAAAAAAACTGATCTTTTAAACTTGTGTGAGTCAAGATTAATACCTAACCCCTATAATTTATTGATTTTTTAAAACTGAATTAAAGGAAAATTTTTAATTTAAGAAAATTTAATAAACTATCAAATTCCATGTTT
The DNA here is from genome assembly GCA_947095585.1 of Nephrocerus scutellatus. Classification (NCBI taxonomy): domain Eukaryota; kingdom Metazoa; phylum Arthropoda; class Insecta; order Diptera; family Pipunculidae; genus Nephrocerus; species Nephrocerus scutellatus. Next base: position 66,789,223 of record OX352761.1, on the reverse strand, counting down.
CAAATAATGTTTTAAGCTTTGAACAACTTATTTAAAATAAATACATTTTAATATAACGGGTTACACAATGTTTAGTTACAGTATCTAACTGTGAGAGTCGAAAAAACTACTACTCAATATTACTTTTTTTCCAAAGCAAAACAGTAACATGTAAATATAAAAGTATAGAAAAATAATCCTGAATGGAATTCTGTACTTATAGTATATTACAAAACGAGCAAGGAAAGTGGAGGTCGAAGCCGAGTTCGGCAATCTAACGAGCACGATGAGCACTTTTCTGCAAGTCGTGTACGCTATTTTTCACGCGTCCAAACCGGTTTTTTTTTTGCTAAATCGAGAGAGAAGCAGAAATTTGAGAATGTGTGTTCGCTGTGACTGAAGTAAATAACAAAGAAATGAATTTTTCACGCGTCCAAACCGGTTTTTCTGCTAAATCGAGAGAGAAGCTGAAATCACAAACGACAAACAAAAGACAGCTCATGCGCAATGTGTTCGTTGAGATTGTAGTAAATAACAAAAGACGTTTATATCATAACATAACTAGTGTTGTTATGGGCTACTTTCGAGGCTAGTTTATAGCGTACGAAACAGTCACTTTCATCTATGGGCGTGTGAATTGATATTAAATATATAGAGCAATGTGATATAAGTGTTGCCCTCTGTGATATGCTAGATGGTATTTTTTTTTAAATTCTCTATATTAACTTCACGTGCCCGTGTGTTTGTTCGTTTGTTTCTCGTGGAATCTTGCGATCAATTTTGGGGTTTCTCGGGCGTCGGGGTAGGGGGCTCCCATACAAATATTTTACAAAATTTACCCAATTTTCCATGTGTATCTCCGATGGACACCACTTTTTGAAAAAAAAATTGGAAACCCCGGGCCACGGGGTCGTGAGGCCCCATACAATTTTTAAAGAAAAAATGTTAGACAATACCTATACAATCAATACCAACATATAACATGCTTAACATATAGCCGTAAACTACATTGTTATCATATTGCTGAATTAGAATACCCACATTTGAGCTGCTTGTAATAAATTCGTACGAAATAAATTCATTCCTTCTTGTATCGTTAGTGTGCGCTGTGTTTCTTTTTCCCCAACAAAGGTTATGGGCCCAGGCTCGCGAGTGAATTGTGAATTTTTGGATATTTTTTTTACAAATAAAACAATAATTTAATAATGAGTTCGTTTCTAAACATTGAAAAGCTCGACGGGCAGAACTACGATGGATGGAAGATCCAAATGCGTAAAGTACTCATTCATAATGAGCTATGGCCGTACGTAAGCGGAGGCAGCACGTTGGAGGCCCAAAGTGTGGAGAACCGACCAGCTTGGAATCAGAAGGATGAGAAGGCACTTGCAACGATATTTCTGTGTGTTAAGACTTCCCAGCTGAATCATATTCGAAATTATCGGACTTTAAAGGACGCGTGGGACAGGCTAGAAGCCCTGCATCAGCCCGCTGGTCCAGCAAGGAAAGTCACGCTTTATCGAAAAATTCTGTCATTGAAAATGACTGAAGGTCATCCGATATCAGACCACATGGATAAATTCTTGGATGTGGTTGAAAAATTAAAAGAGATAGATGTAGATCTCAAAGAGGATCTTTTGTGTATTATTCTTTTGTCAAGCTTACCAAAGTCTTATGAAAATTTCGTTGTAGCGTTAGAGACAAGGGATGAGCTGCCGAATCTAGCCAGATTAAAAACAAAATTATCCGAAGAAGGACGAAGAAGAGACAGACGTGAAGGAAACGGATGGGGAAATGGCTCTTATGGCAAAAGCTAGAGCGAAACAACCAAACGCACATCGGCAAACATTTCAGCAGATCAAGTCACGCGACAAAAATATGGCTAAAGGCAGTTTCAAATGCAACAAGAATGCCCATTTTGCACGTCAATGCAATGAAAGAGAAATAGACAAACCTTGGTCAAAACCAACAACTTCTTTTGCGTTGTTAAATTCGTTTAGTTCTGGTGAGTTAAAAAGAGACAGCTGGATTCTTGATAGTGGTGCAACATCTCATTTGTGTTCTGAGAAAAGCTATTTTGTAAACATCAGAATGCATACAGAGTCGATTGAACAGGCCGCGAATAGATTTCTTCGAAGCTCGGGAAAAGGTGACGTTATGATCGAAACTGCTTTTTATAAAATAAGACTCTGCAATGTTTTATTTGTGCCCGAGTTGAAAACAAATTTTATTTCAATTAGCAAAGCAGCCGATAATAATATGAATGTTGATTTTAGCTGGAACAAAGCAACGATAAAAAACGAGTGCGGTAAATTAATTTTGTGTGGTGAAAGACAAGGCGATTTATATATTGTTAAAAGTGGTTCGAGCTGTAAAGCGTTTATGTCAAAGGCCGAAAAGGATAGTGATATCTACAGTTGGCATAAAAAATTCGGTCACTTGAATCTAAAGAGCATGTCACGTTTATCGAAAGAATATTCAGTGCGATATATGCTTAAAAGGCAAAATATCACGCCAGCCATATCGGGAAATTTCTGAAGGATCACGGCATAAGACGAGTTTTCGGCTGAATATACACCTCAGCAGAATGGAGTTACCGAACGCGCAAACCGAACCCTGGTTGAAATGGCCAGATGCATGCTGTTGGGCTCTGGTCTCCCGGAAATGATGTGGGCAGAAGCAATCAATACCGCAGCGTATATGAGGAATAGATCGCCGACAAAATCTATTTCATCATCGATGACCCCATATGAGTGCTGGAGCCCTAATGTTCTTCATTTCAAGTCTTTTGGTTGCTTAGGTGTCATGCTAAATAAAAAGCCTGGGAAATCTAAGTTCCAGGCAAAAGGCGTCGATTGCGTGATGGTTGGGTACTCAGCTGAGGCTAAAGCGTACAGGGTGTACGTTCCTGAAAAAAGAAAAATCTTGAAAAGCCGAGGTGTTAATTCCTTAACATGCCAGAATTTAACAAAAATCAAGAAGTGCCGACGTTAAATCAAGAGGTAAATAAAGACGACAAAGTAACATTCATTGAAGCAGTGAAAGATAAACCTGGAATTCAAAACAAACCAGGACCCGATGTCAGTCAACTAAGACAAAATGACGACGATGATGATGAAGATAATTTTAAAGATACAGTAGAAGACTTCTATAATCTAGTGAGTGATGAAGAAGGAGAAGGTGGGAAAGATAACGCACAAATGCCTTGTATCCTAACACGGAGCAAAGCAAAAGAATTGAAAGGGTGCAAAAAATTCCCCAAACTATTAAAGAAGCACTACATTGTGAAGAAGCCAAACACTGGGAGCAGGCCATGAGATCGGAGTACAAGACTTTAATTTCCAATGACACATGGATGCTTGTTGACCTGCCACCGGAAAGGAAGCCAATAAAATGTAAATGGGTGTTTAGTTTGAAAAGGAACAAAGACGGCGAGAACGAACGGTACAAAGCTCGTTTGGTTGCCAAAGGCTGTACGCAGAGGCCAGGAATAGATTTCTACGAAACGTTTTCGCCTGTGGTCCGCTACTCCACAGTGCGACTTATATTTGCTTTATCCGTAAAGTACAAGCTACATCTTCATCAAATGGACGTCACTAGCGCATATTCGAATGGAAGTTTAAAAGAAGAAGTGCCAGCCAGAATGTTTTATTAGCCCGAAATATCCTCAACGTGTCTGCAAATTAAGCAAGGCATTGTACGGGCTTAAACACAGAGTGGAACAACAGGCTGGACGAATTTTTAAAAAGGATTGGTTTCAAGAGATGCAGCTACGATTCCTGTGTTTACACGAACAACAAAAATGGAGAGCTCAACATCCTGGCGATTTACGTCGACGACATCTTACTCGCTTGCTCGAAGACAACCCGCCTAGATGAAATCAAGAACATGCTTGAAAATGAATTTGTCGTTGTAGACAAGGGAAAATTTGGCTATTTCCTGTTACTAGAGGTACAACAAAACGAAGCAAGGAACTATGTTTGTATCTCACAGAAGGAGGCAATTTTATCTTTACTAAAAAATTGCGACCTGAGTGACTGCAAAGGACGAGGGACACCGTTGGAACCTGGTCAAAAGTTTGCGAAGTGCCAACGCTGTGCTGACTGCCAACTAGCTGATCAAAAGGAGTATCAGAGAATAATCGGCTCTCTTCTGTTCATTGGGCTGGCAACTAGACCCTAGGATATCGGCAACTAGACCCTAGGATTCAGTCAACAAGTTGTCTCAGTTCAACGCGAACCCGCATAAACCCGCATATGCAACATATGCTTGCAGCGAAGCATATACTAAGGTACCTAAAAAATACCACTAATTTTTCTTTTATTTATAGTAAGCCTGAGGATCCTTTGTACGGGTACTTCGATGCTGATTGGGCGGCGAATCATGATCGTCGATCATACACTGGCTATGTATTCGAACTGTCTGGAGGAGCTGTAACATGGGCATCGAAGAAGCAACCGACTATCGCATTATCAAGCACGGAAGCGGAATACATGGCGCTGACGGCTGCAGCCAAGGAAGCAGTCTATTTACGAAACCTTTTGGCCGAAATTGGTTTTGGGAGCGTTGTGAGTCATCCGCTAACGATTTTCTGCGACAACCAGAGTGCTCTCTATCTTGCGAAAAATCCATCTCACCATGAACGTAGCAAGCATATCGATATACGTTTTCATTATGTGAGAGATGTATATGAAAAATCTCAAATTGTTCTTCAGTATATACCAACAGAATACATGAAGGCCGACATTTTAACGAAAAATTTAATGAAAACAAAACATGAAATTTGTAAATCTTTTGGGTATAAATTCTTAATTTTAAATTTTCATGAAGTTAGTAAACCTTTTTTATATTTTTATATACCCATACATTTTGAAGTAGATTGTTTAATTTTTAATGTTAGTATTCAGTAAGGGGTAGTTTGTTAGACATTACCAATACAATCAATACCAACATTACATGCTTAACATATAGCCGTCAACTACATTGTTATCATATTGCTGAATTAGAATACCAACATTTGAGCTGCTTGTATTAAATTCGTACGAAATAAATTCATTCCTTCTTGTAACGTTAGTGTGCGCTGTGTTTCTTTTTCCCCAACAATAAATTAACCCGATTTTCTTCAAATTTTATATAGATGTGTATCTCCGATGGACAACAGTTCTTGTACAAATTTTGGGGACCAATTTTCTTCAAATTTTATATTCATGTGTATCTCCGATAGGCAAAACATTTTGTACAAATGGTCCCGGGGTCGTGGGGCTCAATAAAAAATTTTTAAAAAAACTAACCGGATTTTCTTCAAATGTTATATACGTATATCTCCGATGGACAACACTTTTTGTAAAATGTTTAGAGTGAACGGGCCCTGAGGGCCGAGGGGTGCCCATATAAATTTTAAAAAAATTAGAACAATTTATTTCAAATTTTAAGCACATGTCTCCGATAGACAAAACATTTTGTAAAATTTTTGGAGTGAAACGGGCCCTGAGACGTGCACTGAGGAGTGAACGGGCCTTGTGGTCCGAGGAGCCCATACAATTTTTTTAAAAATTAGCTCAATTTCTTCAAATTTTAAGCACATGTGTATCTCCAATGGACAAAACTTTTGTACAATTTTTGGAGTGACAGAGCCCTGAGAACCCTGAGGCCCATATAAATTTTTTAAAAATTAGCCCGATTTTTTTCAAATTTAAACAAATTTGTATCCCCGATGACAACACTTCCCAAGGTCTAAATCTAATATTAATTTTTTCCAAATTAACCCGGTTCAAACTTTGCACACATATGTATCGCCTTTTAGAGAAGTTACATGAAAAATTTTAATTTTTATGGGTTGTTTTTTTATAATGTACACACGCCACAGGGATGTGCACCCTTATAATGCTTAGCACAGCGTTGTCGTTAGGAAATTAGGGAGAGGAAAAAATGAGATGTGTATGAAGATGTGTGTCTTAAATGACTGCAGATCATTCACATGCGGAAACACAGAATCAGGCAATTCAATTTACATAACTATTATGTGGCTAAAGAAGGAATCTCTGAATTGGTTTGTACGTCCGAGGATAGGCTTAATGGTGGACCCGTGGGCTCGAGGTGAGGCATTGGTATTCCTCTTTGTATCGACTTTTGGTAGTTAGTGTTTTAATATTGAGCCTTAAAATTTTTATGTCTTAATCAAGGGGTTGGCAAACTGCAGTTGAATTTGAAGGCAAAAAAAAAACAATCCATAAAAATTAAAATTGTTCATGTAAATTCTCTAATAGGAGATGGGTATGTGTTAAAATTTGAAGAAAATCGGGCTAATTTTTCAAAAGTTTACATGGACACCACACGGGTCTCAGGGCCCTATCACTCCAACAAATTTAGAAAAAGTTTTGTCCATCAGTTATACACATGTGTTTGAAATTTGAAGACAATCGAGCTAATTTTTAAAAAAATTATATGGGCACTCTTCGGGCCTCAGGGCCCGTTCGCTCCGAAAACTTTAAAAAAAATTTTGTCCATCTGAGATACACATGTATATAAAATTTAAAAAAAATCGGGTTTTTGGGGCCCAATGACCCCGGGGGTCCGGGGTCTACAAAATTTTTACAAAAAGTGTTGTCTATCGAGATACACGCGTATATAAAATTTGAAGAAAATCGGGCTAATTTTTTTAAAAAAATTTTGTTTATCGGAGATACATATGTGAATAAAATTTGAAGAAAATCGAGTAAAATTTTGTAAAATATTTGTATGGGAGCCCCCCGACCTCGTGGCCCGAGGGGCATGAAATGTTAATAGAAAGTGTTGTCTCCGGAAATACACATGTGTGTAATAATTTCAATAAAATCGGGCTTTGGGAAGTGGGTTAAAAATTGATCGCAAGATTTCACGACAGACCGACGTGCCACGGGCAAGTGAAGTTAATATAGAGAATTTAAAAAGAATGTTTAAATTTATTAAGTTTAATTCCTGGGATAAGATGCTGCATTGTCCAAGAATAAGAGAATTTTTCGTTTCTGAGATCTCAAAATCCTGTTCAACTTCTGCAGCTATTCATCCCTTGTTAGTTCTTTGATAGGAAGATGTTTGAATGCTTGAGAGCGGGCTGCTCTTGTGGAAAAAGCTATAAAACAGTGAAAATCAGGAAACATTTCTAAGATGCGATTCGATTGTTTTCGCGATATTTACGTCACCAATAAGTTTTAAAGCGCAGTTCTGAATTCTGTCTAGAAGATGCGATGTGGTCTGTGGGGCACCTGCACTGACAATACAGTTGCATTCAAGTTTAGGGCAAATACACGCCATATAAATAGCCAGATCTGAAGGAGTGAAGTACATCTTGCACCGTTTTAGGAAACATAAACATTGTGGACGCCATGGCTCAGTGGAAATGCGCATGGCTACTGAGCAGGAGGCTCGTGGTTCAAATCTCAGTAAAAATAATATTCGGCGCGACAGACCATTGTTGTCCAAGGCCTAGCTTATCGCGACCATTTGTATTGTGCAAGTTGCATGTTGCTCGGTACTTCTAAGAAGTTGTTAGTTTTTAACTGTACAAGATAGGGGTTTTGTCGATTCACTGCACTCTTTCTTTTTTTAACATTCAGTGCTTGATTATTTTGCAATGAGTTCAGGATTCTAGGCAGATACTTTATCCTAGAGATTACACCGCTGCCACCATTTGTTGTGTTCGAACCAAGTAAAACGCAGTATTTGGTGCGACCGATTAACCAATCATCACTCAAGATCACCTCCATACATCTTTTGAACTCTTTTCTGTTACCTAAAGCGAACAAGTTTCTGTGACCTATTTAGTTACACAAGGCAAACTGTTTCTGTGACCAACATGTGTTGCATAATATCATGTGGTGCCACCTCAGTGGTCTACATATAAGTTCCCAACAGCATGTTGGTGTTAATTCTTTTTGGCGACCATAGCTCAAATATTGGGGTCACATTACACTTGGTGCACTATGACAGTGTTCTTTTTAGGAAAGGGAACATAAAGAAGAACATAAACAACAAAGGCAGTGAATCACCGATGAACGACATTAATTTGTTTATCCCTTTTCGTTGCCATGATCTTCTTCGTAAATCAGTTTTAATAATATTTTGACGCGACAGACTATTGCCGTCCAACGCCTAGCTTCTCGCGACAATTTATGTTGTGCATGTATATTCTTGCACACAAATGGAAGGGACCTACAATTTAATGTCGTGACAAGTTATTACTTGTTATTCCGTGACAAGTTATTACTCTCGGAAGTTTGTCAGACATCGCGAGGTGGGACCTTGAAAATACTTTTGGTGTTTGCTGAGATTCGAATCCGAACCTTCTGCTCAGAAGTCCAAGCACTAACCACTGAAACACGGTGCCCAGAAATTTGCTGGTTCCGTTATAACGTTTTTTTATTGGCAAAGTTTTTAGTCTCGCGCCATTCTTACTTTAAACGGTCTATTCCGATCATTAATCTTTTCATTTTTGCGTAAAGTTTACGGCGATCACCAACAGGTTGGGGTTTGATCGCACTTTCACAAATCAGAATAGCACGTGCAAAAAAGCTATGTTATTCCCCGCACTCTGACTGACCACCAAAATTTAATTACTAAACTAGTATTCGTGTAAAACAGTAATAGTGGCCACTTTACATTGCTCCATAAATTCATAATTGTAAATGCTTGGAAAATCCACTTTCAAATCTTCAATCGGTAGATGTACGAATATCGGATTGTGCGAGATTAAAGAGGGGTTTGTTGGTCTATTAAACTTAAATGCCTCCGGAAACGTACAACGAAAATAGTTTCCGTCTTAAGATGTGTGTTAATGTGTTAGCTGTAATGGAAATATTTTTCAAAGGAAAAATGCAACATCACATCGCATCCAAAACGTTTCAACACATATTGCACAATCGTACATAAATTGCCAAATAAAAAAATCTAATACACAAAACAAATTTTTCATGTTTTCATGCTAGCTAAAACTTAAATTCTGCACTGTCGTCTAGTATTCAAAGAAACCATGAACTGTCATGTTTTGGAAGGGGTTTGACACTTGGGTTGATGGGCAAAAAACTCTCTTATGGCACGAAGCTGGCTATTACTTAGCCTGTTGGCAACAAAGGAAGGAAAGATATTTAATGAATGTAATTGTAAATACCGTTTTTTTTAATGAGTAATGAGTATTTAATAATATTTGGCGCGACACGTTGGAACCGATTTGCTGGAATTTCGTCTTTCTTGCCAAATATCGCCATTAAGGGTTTGTTGTCAATATGGATCTCGTATTTTCTGTGTCCTTTCTTCAAACCGAACACAAGAGCGCGAGATTCTTTCGGTAGTTGAGGATAATTAAATACTGCAGCGTTGAGTAGGATGCAAAGAACCATCGTCAAATTCGTGCTCCACTGCTCCCATAACGTAATCTGATGCGTCGGTTGCCAAAACAATTTTCTTCTTAGGATTGTAGTGTACCAAACATAGTTCCGTGCCCAAAATGTTTTTGAGGTCGATGAAAGCCTTCTCATGTTGATCTATCCATACGAATTTGGCATGTTTCTTCAGCAACTCGTCTAGGATTCCTCGTCGCTCTTTCATGCCTTTGAAGAATTTTCCGTAGTAATTGACTGCTCCTAGGAACGATCGGAGCTGTGATACGTCTTTTGGAGTCGGAAGTTCTTTGATGGCTGCCAGCTTGTCCGTGTGGTTTTATTCCACTCTTGTCGATGAAGTGACCACAAAACTCTACACTTTTCTTACCGAATTCGCATTTTTCCAAATGTAGCTAGAAACCGTATTCTCTGATGCGCTCCATGGTTTTGAAGAGCTGCTGCTCGTGATCTTGTTCGTCGACTCCAGCAACGATAATGGACGTCGATGAAACGGTGAGCTGTGATTCCAGCGAGCATTGTGTTGACTATTTTATAGAAAATTCCAGGAGCTATCTTCACACCTTGTTACAAGTCGGTCGACGTTGATTATGCCGATGTGAGTATTGATGGTCATCAGTTGTTTTGCTGGTTCATCGTTTTCGACTTGGAAATATGCATCGCTTAGGTTAATTTTAGTGAAAACTCTTTTGCCTGCCAAGTTTGCGAAAATGTCTTCTGGTGTTGGCAATGGCTACTGATTTGGCTATAGATTGCTGTTGGTATGAGTAGTCTTTTCCGGTAGTACGTGGTCAGCGAAGGTTTGATAGTTTTCTTCTGAAAACTTTCTGAGCACTGGCGTTAGTTCAGCTGGCAAGTACGTTTTGTGTCTATTGAACCACGTCTCTTATATTCTATTTTCTTTTGAATTATATTCGAACTGTGTGATTAATTTCGCAGCTTCATTGATATTGCGTTAGCTCGAATCGATTACAGCTTCTTGTTTTACTTCGCCAGCTTGGCCTAAACGGTGAATTGTGAGAGTGTGTAAAACTGTAATTAAAGCGATTAATTCAAATCTCGGCATTCTTAACGACTTCTAACTTACGACTTTTTTAAGTAAATTCGAAAAAGAAATGGCAAAACTTTTTTTATAAATTTGACATAACGACAAAAAAAAAATCTTCTATTTTTAACCTAGTGGCAAGATGGTCTTTTTCTTGGTAGCAATCAAAAAGCTTGCACTCTTCAAAAGTTATAGTTAATGTAGAACATTTTGTAGATAATCTGATTTCAAAATATCGTACTCACCTTTGATTCCGATTTTGCTGGTTGTGAAGCAATTGAAGCCCATGTTGTCTTTTTAAAACTAGTAGTTGCATGATTAAAAGACTTTTTTTCGTTTGACATACTTATAAAATTACACTTGTTCGACTAAAAGAAAAGAAAAAGGAATTTTTTAATTATTTACATAAATCATTACAATGCTGTCTCATTTATATGAACTCTTGATTATGAATTAATCAAATATGTATATCAACCTCAAAATGTAATAAGGACGATTTTCTTCACTAACGTGTGAGGGATCGCACCAGTGACCACATAAATAAAATACCTATAAAACACAGCCAGTTTCGACCCTACTTCGACTCTGCCTCACAAAGCTTAAAGTAGAATATAAAAATCAATATGCATTCATTAATAGCACACTCGGTGCTGGAGAACAAAAGTAAACAATATTTCCAATATCATAATCCATCACATAATCCATATCCATTCATTTGCTGATGATACAACACTATCGGCTTCCATTAAGTTTGTCAGTCAAAAAGAATGCAATTCTCGCTTGAATGGTTCGCATAAATTAATGAATGAATGAATTGAATTGGTCGTATGTTAGACCAATTTTAGAATTTAATTCATATGTGTGGGGTGGGGCTCCGAGATCGCATTTGGTTTATCTTGATGGAATTCAGAATAGAGTTATCCGTTTGATAATCGATGTAGCCATTACTTCGTCTCTTGATACTTTGAAGCACAGACGAAATGTCCTAAATGTCTGTTTTCTACAAATTTTACAACGGTGAATGTTCTTTAGAAAGCCGTTATATAGTTCCAGGTCCTTTTCTCAGTAACATAAACAGTCGTTTAAGGTCCAATCAACATTAGTTTTGCCTTAAAAGTTTTTTCATGTAGAACCCAACACATTAAATCTTCCTTATTCCCGCGAGTCTCTTAACAACTTCCTGGAGGATGATGGATAAAGTATTCATAAGTTGTTTATTAATATATAATTAAAAAAAAAAAATGGTTTATCAGTATTTTTTACATTATTTTTATAATTTGTAATATTTTCTTGGTCAAGGTTTTTTGAAGTTTTCCCTGACCATGATTCATTGATGAAAGCATTTGGATACTCGCTTCGTTTTAGTTTCGTGTTCGTTTTTTTTTCGCATTGCGTTTTCAATGAATCAGAGAGAATTCTGAGGAAATAAATTGAAACCGGCTACAAACGTAAGGAATGTGATGTGATATTGTAAATCACTTTACTTCGATTTTTATTTTATTTTAAATTTTAATAAAGGGATTTATATTTTATTTTGAATTTTAATAAAGGCCTTAGGCCAACTTATTGCCGTGAGTATATATATATAAAAAATATAAGTAATACATTATGCTGATAAAGCGATATTACGGAAAATAGAAATATCGATGAGTAGGCATTCCAGAGTCTATGTATGGTCGAACATCGATCAACTATTTTTGTATAAAAGACAAGAAAATGTACTGGATAAAATCTCTTTCACGTCTACCTTTGAAGTCGATTAGAACTTGCAAGTTGAATAATGTATTTCTTCACTACAACTCTCAATTTTCAACAGGACCCCAGTATCACCTTGCTTATTACATTATTCAAAGAAAAAGCCGTTATTTGTAAGAGATTTTTGGCAATAATCCACTTGTAGGTTATAATTTTCGAGACGTTGCAGCTAGCTTCAATTGTTTTATAAATTACTAGCTGTTTCTGGGCGCTTTGCTACCCACACACATCAACCCTTGGGGTGACGGGAGTACTATAATTTACGTTGACATTTTTTTAAAAATACGTTTGTAAATGTCATGTTATAATTTTACTTTCTCCCCTTCCATCTATACCTATAACTTTCCCCTACCTGTCAATAATATATCTAGCGGAAATACCCGGCGTTTCCCGGCTGCCCCATCCCACTGACCCCCACCAAGTTAACACCCACCCACTGACCCCCGCCCACTGACCCACCCAGCCATCTGACCACCAGCCCACGGACCTCTGACCTCAGATGACCACCCATTCACAGAACAACCCCACCCACTTAACTCACACCAACTAACCAACCCACCAACTGACCAGCTCACCAGCCCAGAAAACTATAGAATAAGTTCGAACGCAATTGGTTCATAAAAACATGCAATTTGTAGAAAAAAGAATAAAATTCTTATGGAGACTCTTTGACTCAGAAGACTGACCACTTTCAAAATATGCCTATTATGTGTTCATTATGGTATAAAACCTCTATGCAAAGTTTGAACGCGATCGATTCAGAAAACATGCAATTTGTAAAAAAAAATTCGTATGGTGACCCCTTGACCTAGGAGTCTGACCACTTTCAAAATATGCCTATTAAGTACCTTTTATGGTAGAAACCCCCTATGCAAAGTTTGAATGCGATCGATTCATAAAAACATGCAATTTGTAAAAACAATAAAAAAAATCGTATGGTGACCCCTTGTCCTAGGAGTCTGACCACTTTCAAAATATGCCTATTAAGTGCCTTTTATGGTAGAAAACCCATATGCAAAGTTAGAACGCGATCGGTTGAAGGGTTTGGCAGTCTATACCGGACATACACACATACAAAGCTTCACTTTTATTTATATAGATTTTTTCAGTTTTTTTTCTTGCAAAATATTTATTTTACATTTTATGTACTTTATGTGATGCTCAGTGTTTGTTGCGTTCTAAAATGGTGGTGCTGGCGATAAGATAAAGAAAACGATCGAAAGTTCTGTACACTGACGTGGATCTTTTGGATGGGATTAAAATGCCATGCACTGTTGAAGTACATACATCAGCTATATCCGCAGTACATTGGATAGATCCGAGCGCATAATAGCGCAATACGATTAGCAATTTGGAAATCGGTGGCAGTTCTAGCGAATCTGCACAATATGTATATGTATATATGTAACAAGAGAGAATGAGTCTGATGAAGACGCAACTGCTGTTCTGGTGTCTGATTCTGATATAATGCGATTGTAGGAGGTCGGCATTAGTCTGGTTTTTTGCAAACGTTCTTCTTTAATATATCTTTTCTTAATATTAATAAAGAATTATTTCAATCTTCCAAGTGTGGAGGGGTTCGGAATAGGATGGTGGGGGTGTCTGCTATCAAACAAAAGTAAATGGGAGCCAATCGGACCACCCGTGCGTAGGGAAGGGTTAAGTATTAAAGTATTTGTTGGATCGTTAGCCAACAATATATACACACAAACACGCACATTGGAAGTTACGTACTACTAAGAGAAAATGACATTTGAGAGAATTGTCAGTTTTACTTCATACTTTTTCGTCTATCAATCGAGTTGCCGACTAAGCAGCATCGCCGCAGTTTTAATTACTACGCATAACAAATCAATATAATTGAATCCAATCTTAATAAAGATTTGTTTTACATCGTATCAGAACTGAAGCCAATCAATGGTGTTTAATATATCATTGTTTATTCCAGATTTCTCTCGTACAAATTTCTACTCGTGCAAGCATTTTCATCAATCCACGTTTTGGTCTTACAAGCCAAGCTATTCGCTATTCATTCGACATTTTGGTCTTTCATATTCGCTATTCATTCGACGTTTTGGTCTTTCAGACCAAAACAATCACAACTCATCCAACATTTTGGTCCTTCGAAAGCCGGATTCTTTCGTGTCGCAACACAATCAAAATCGTGGGTAGAGACATAATAGTGATCGACCAAGTGCAAGTCTTGTTTGTAAAAGGTTAAGTAAAAGCCAGTTAATTCGCACGCATCAGTGGTATGGCAATACACAGTGCCATGGCGACGATTCGTGTAAAACAAGCATCGCTACAGCGGACCCTCCAGAGAGCAGTAAAGAAGAGTAATAGGATAACGAGTCAGACTCCAGGGGTGACTGAAGAGGTCATACAGGCGCGGATCGGCAACGTGGAATCAATCTATCGGGGGTTCTGCGAGGTGCAATACAAGGTCGAGGCTGTGTGTGTGCGGTGCGGAGGAAATCGAGAGAATACGTAAAACGATAACAAGCGGAGGATTATTACTTCGCAGCGATTTCCAACCCGAAGACAGTGAGGAGACAAATATCCGCTATTGAGAGTCGCCAAGATGAGGTCAAGTCATCACCAAATCAGCAGTCGATCGATGCACACTAGCCTCGAATCAACGTTCCAATCTTCAACGGTGAGTACACCAGTTGGACCGAATTCGAAAATTTATTTGTTGAACTCATCCACAACAAAAAAAGGCTGGCTAACTCGCAGAAACTGCACTACCTAAAAGCAAATTTGACTGGAGATGCAGCCTTGTTACTCAAGTCTGTGAGCATCACGAACGATAACTACGAAGAGGCATGGCGCATTCTCCGAGATCGATACGATCACCGTCGTTTCATCATCGACAGCCATCTTCGCAAGTTCCGCACAATGCCAGCCTTGCAACTTGAATCAGCTGCAGGATTGCGCAAAATTCTCGACGTATCGACCGACACCGTTCGCTGCTTGAAGGTTTTAGGAGTGCCGATTACCACATGGGATATCATATTGATCAACATAATTGCTGACAAACTCGACCCAGAAACTCACCGACAATGGGAGATGTCATTAACCCGAGCGAAATATCCATCATACAAGGAGTTTATCGATTTCCTGAACGCCCGATGGCAATCGCTGGAGATGATTTCCATGACTCGAACCAAATCAAATTCGTCACACTCTTATCTAGAAGTTCCGGCATCATCGCATCCATCGCGGACTCGGCCGCATCGTAAGCCGGAAACACAATTAGCTCGCTCACTCGTCGTTACTTCAAACGCTCACAACTCCGCATGTCAAGTCTGTGCTGGAAATCACAACGTCTTCCAGTGCGAACAATTCAAACATCTCACATTCGAAGAGAAGTCAAACCTCGTCCGCGAAAAGAGGTTATGTTTTAACTGCTTGCGGACAGGCCACTCTAGTTCGGTCTGCAGATCCAGTTTTTGCATTAGATTTGCAATAGAAGACACCACACGCTTCTGCACATCTCGAATTCGGGCACCAAACCATCCGTCGAATCATCATCACATACTCATGTCACAGCCAACCATGTCGCATCGCCATTCGCAGATGTGCTTCTCTTGGATTCGGGGTCACAGATCAGCTTCGTTTCAGGAGGCACCGCAAATCGTATCGGATTATCGATAAAACCAGCAGCAATCGCAATCGCCCATGTCGCGTTCACTTGTTGAATTCGTATTACAATCCCGAACCGATGCAACATTTTCGATGTCAATCACAGCCCTTGTAGTCGAGAAGATCACAGGTACGCTGCCATTGCAACCCATCGACACACATCAATGTCCACACTTGAAACATTTAGGAACTTTCCGATCCCCATTACCATCGTCCCAACCGAATTGATATTTTGCTCGTAGCTGATGTCATTGGAATGCTTCAAAAGGATGGTTGCATCACTGGTGTCAGAGAACTAACCCACGATGAATCAAAATGTGAACAGCATTACGAATCAACACACTATCGCAATGAAGATGGAAGATACACAGTCTTCCTGCCATTCAACGACAATTCATCACCACTTGGAAGATCACGAGAAGGCGCAATCCTCAGACTGCAACATATGGAACGTCGGTTTACTAAGAATTGCCAACTCCGTGCAGAGTACAACAAGTTCATGCAGGATTATCTGTAATCAGGTCATATGGAGGAAGTGTTGAACGAAGAATACAAATCGCCTGATCAGATGTGTTATCTTCTTGATCACGGTGTAATGCAACGAAAACTACGTGTGGTTTTCGACGCGTCACATAAAACAACGACTGGAGTATCGACTCCGAAGAGATTTTCGACTGTGCACCGTCTCTTACGGCACTGCCAGCGCTCCGTATCTGGCAATTCGTACCATCCATAAGCTCGCACGAGACGAACAGGAGAGATTTCCAATCGCAGCCGAAGTCGCCTCAAGAGACTTTTACGTCGACGACTTGATGACCGGTTCACACGACATTGCGGATTTAATCGAAGTCCAGAGACAAATAGTGGCGTTGCTCCGATGTGGCGGTTTTGAACTGCGGTAGTGGTCCTCGAACAGCCAACATCTTCTCAATGAGATACCGACCGAATTCCGCGAGCATCAGGGACGACTTGAGCTAAATTGGGATCAAGCAGTGAAAACTCTTGGACTGCATTGGTCTCCCTCGGCCGATTGTTTCGGATTCAACATCAGCTCAGTATCTGACATTCGTGCACCAACCAAACAAACAATATTGTCGCAGTCATCGAAGATCTTCGATCCGCTCGGCTGGGTATCCCCGACCACAATTATCGCAAAAATCATGTTCGAAGAGTTGTGGGTACTCGGCATATCGTGGGACGAAGCGGTCTCACAGTCAATCGCTCAAAGATGGCTTACTTATCGAGGTAGTTTGAGCTCTTTGGAGGCTATCAGAATCGATCGCTGGATAAATCATTCGAAAGACCACGCCGATATTCAAATTCACGGTTTTAGCGACGCCTCCCCCAAGGCCTACGCAGCTGTGGTGTATACTCGTACGACGTCGACAGATGGATCTGTAAACATTAATATTCTGGCATCCAAAACAAAGGTTGCCCCACTGAAGACCATCAGCTTGCCACGATTGGAGCTTTGTGCCAGCATACTCCTAGCCAAACTCATGCACACCATCGGCACATCCCTCAACGTGTCACAGTCTCAAATGTTTGCATGGACCGATTCGGAAGTAGTTCTTGGTTGGTTACGCAGTTCTCCTAACCGGTAGAAGACGTTCGTGGCAAACCGGGTTTCGCAAATCCTAGACTATCTTCAGCCCACCAATTGGAACCATAACGACACTAAGCAGAACCCCGCTGACTGCGCGTCCCGTGGCGTTGAACCATCATCATTACACAACCATCAATTGTGGTGGACGGGTCCTGTATGGCTGCGGGAAGCTATAAGTAAGTGGCCACTTCAGAAGACTCGCGAGGCTTACACGAACATCAATGAACGCAAAATAAATTCAATGATCGCAACGCATGCAGAAACCGTAACGTGTCGCAACGACATATACCATTTACTCGCTCGATTTTCATTGCTTGGCAAATTACTTCGTGTCACGGCTTTATGCAGCCGCCCTATCCAACGTCGACGTATCAGCGCAGCAACGCGATTAGAAGGTTTCATAACCGTACCGGAGCTCAATTGGTCAGTCGAGTTCTGGGTCAGACTGGTTCAATCAATCCATTTCGCTGAAGAGATATCACGATGCCGGTCTGGGGAACACCTACTCGACAGAAGCCCACTTCGGTCTCTAAACCCTTTTGTCGACGTCGACGGGATCCTACGTGTTGTAGGGCGGCTTAAACATTCGAATGTGCCATACACAGAGAAGCATCCGATAACTCTTCCCAAAGATGATCAACTCACCCACTTAATCATTTCACAAGCACATCGCTCAACGCTACACGGCGGTCCACAGCTGATGTTGGCTCATTTACGAAAGCACTACTGGATCCTGAGCATCAAAACCTTGGTGCGCTCGAACGTCCATAAATGCGTCGTGTGCTTTCGCCATGACTCAATCACGAGCCAGCAAATGATGGCGAATCTTCCATCGCATCGTGTTACACCATCGAGGCCGTTTTTGCACAGCGGCGTGGACTATGAGGGTCCGATATCGATCAAACTACATAAGGGCCGCGGTGGTGCATCGACGAAAGGTTACATCTGTTTATTCGTCTGTCTATTCACCAAAGCACTGCATTTGGAGCTGGTGTCCGAGCTCACCACCAATGCATTTATCGCATCGTTTAAGAGGTTCACTGCGCGAAGAGGCAAAATCGAAAGCCTACGCAGCGAATGTGCAACCAACTTCGTCGGATCCAGTCGTCAACTGGCATTCCTACCTCAGCAGAGCACTAAAGCTGTGAGTCCCGAGATAGCTGCACTATTGGCTCAAGATGTCACCATCTGGAAATTTATCCCTCCTGCTTCACCACATTTCGGCGGATTGTGGGAAGAAGGAGTGAAATCAGTGAAATACCATTTACGACGTGTCATGGACCTTACTCACATTTGAGGAATTGACGACGCTGCTGTGCCAGATCGAATCGTGCTTGAATTCGCGACCATTATGCCCAATGTCGGACGACCCAGACTACTGCACGATTCTCACCTCAGGTCATCTTCTGATCGGGGAGGCACCAATCACAACACCCGAGCCAGCATTGCTCGAGGTGAAAACCAACCGTCTCAATCGTTTCCAACTATTTCAAAGGATGTACCAGCATTTCTGGAGAATTTGGTCTACAGAATACCTCGCCCGCCTGCAACAGCGCCCAAAGTTGTTGAGAACCAACGACAACCTTGTCAACAGCCAATTGGTGCTCATCAAGGAAGAAACCATGCCACCTTCGAAATGGCTACACGGCAGGGTCATCGATACGCATCCGGGATCTGACGGACTAGTTCGAGTCGCAACAGTGAGATGTCAGAACGCTGTGTACAAGGGACCAGTGACAAAACTGTGCCTACTGCCCATCCCAGACAACAACAACAATCAGCAACTAAAGTATTAAAGTATTAAAATACACACAAACACGCACATCGGAAGTTACGTACTACTATGAGAAAATAACATTTGAGAAAATGACATTTGATAGAATTGTCAGTTCTACTTCATACTTTTTCGTCTATCAATCGAGTTGTCGACTGAGCAGCATCGCCGCAGTCTTTCAGACCAAAACAATCACAACTCATCCAACAGTATTAGTTGATATACTATAGTTTCAGCGCAAACATTTTTATATAATCGAGTGTTTATATAATCGAGTTTTTATATAATCACACACTACACTGTTCGTCCCAAACAGATTCAGCCCTCTCTCTGACGTTGTACCTTGCTAATCATTTGATGTGGACAACTTTCATTTTACATTTGGGGCTTTTTTGAATCTGATATACAACATCTTGATGATCTTGTAAGGGCCTTCCCAATTTTGCTGTAGTTTTGGAGATTAACCTTTTCTTGTCTTTGGATCTACTATGTTTGCTCCTTACTGCCGAGTGAAAGTTGATCATCCTCTGTCCGAGATCATTCACGTGATTTTCTCCGTAGCCGGCTCCACTAGTGGTTGTCCAAATTTAACAACGCACGGTAGACGAAGTTCTCTGCTAAACTAAATACGACCAGGTTTTATCGTATTGTGTACAGCGCTGCAATAACACTTCATAAACCAATCCAATTGTCCACGAATGCTCTAGCCACAGTGCTAGCTTAATGGCTTGCGATGAAATATGCTTCTGCCCATTTACTGAAGTAGTCAATCTACACGAATATATAGCGATATCTTGTTTCTGGAAATGAACCGGTTATGTCCATTGCTATCCGCTCAAATGGCGCTGCAACATTGTATTGGTGCATTTTCCTCTTGTTCTTGGTTGCGGTCCCTCTCATGCGCCACATATGTCACACGTTCGACACCAGTCTTCCACAACTACGCGGCAATTGACTATGGATTCCTAACCTTATTTACCGTCTTGTTTATGCCCAAATGTGCTCATGATATACCACTATGTATTTCGTAAAGGACTTTTTTTACTTAGTACGTTTGTAGCACAATCTGTGATTTTGTGGTCGACTGACCATCAGCAAATACCAATTGCCTTACCAGTAGTCCATCTTCCAATCTCAATGACTGCCATTGAATCCAGTATCTTTTTACTGTAGGACTTTCTGTTGCAATCGCGTGCGACTCCTTGTTCCATCCATTGAAATATTGGAGCAATCGAATCATCGCGCACTTGTTCCTCCCTTAGCTACTCTTTTGTACAGCTATTTTCAAATTGCAGTCTTTTTTGTGCGACTACTTCAGAGCACTTCTTGTTTTCTTGCCTTGTACAGGGTTTGCATTGAGGTGCAGAAGGTCTCTGTTTTGAGTATACCTGATGTCGTTCGATCCATCTGGTCTCTTGACCCTCTGGTTCCATAAACTACATTGGCCACTTGATATCTGCATTGTCAGTTCGAAGAAGAAACTCTTGACCATATAGGTACTTGTGGAAGTGTTTGACGATATCCAAAAAAGCTGGCAATTCCCTTCGGGTCACACAGTAGTTTTTCTTTGGTTTAGAAAGAGACCGGCTGTCGTACGATATTACGCGCTCCTTTCCTTCTAGGTTCTACGATAGAACCGCCCCTATTCCCACATTTCTCGCATCAGTGTCCAGGATGAAGAGTTCTCCTGCCTGTGGATATTCCAAATTGGAGAACTGCATAGCTTTCCCTTGAGCAAGTCAAATGATTTTTGGTGCTCACTCGACCATTGGAACTTTTGGTTCTTCTCAGAAAGGCGATCTGCAAAGTAAGGCACAAACCGTCGATAGTATGAGCGTAGCCCAGAAAACTTTGCAGCTCATGTAAATTATTTGGTACCACCATTCGTTAAAAGTTATCAACTTCTTGGGATCCGTGCGTACTTCTTGAATGAATATAATGTGGCCAAAATAATGAATTTCGTTTTTAAAAAGGCTAAATTTCGGCGGACTCAACTTAAATCCGGCAGCTTTAATAGTTTCCAGAACTTCCCAAAGATTATTCACGTGCTCAATAAATATGCGACAAAAAACAATGATTTCATCCAAATATACTACACATGTGTTCCAGTTAAGGCCTCGCAAAACATCTTCCATCAACCGCTCGAACGTAGCAGGAGCGTTGCATAAACTAAACGGCATTGCAGAAAATTGATACAAGCCGGTTGCCGCAGTAAATGCTGTCTTCTCCTTGTCGTCGACATAAATTGCTACCTGCCAGTATGCCAGTTTTAAGATCCAATGGACTAAAGATACTGACTCCCGATAAGGTGTCTAACGTGTCGTAATGGTAATGGTAACGGATAACTATCCTTCCTAGTGGCATCGTTCATTTTCCGATAAAATAATATACGCCGCGATAGACCATTGCGGTCCAAGGCCTGGCTTCTTGCAACCATTTGTATTGAGCATGTAGCATGTTGAGCTTGTATTTATTACGATTACTCTCGGACATTTGTCAGCGAGAGGTGGGACACCGTGAAAAATACTTTTGGTGTTAATGGGATTCGAAAAACGAACCTCCTGCTCAGAAACCAGGCTGTTACCTACTGAGCCACGGCGCCCAGTTTCCGATAGTCCACACAAAATCTCGTTGAACCATCTTTCTTTTAACAAGTACCACAGGTGAGCTCCATGGGCTTTTTAAATTTCCTGTATCGATTCGATGTCGCACTATATTGATTTTACCCATGTCGTTGTCGCTGACAGCAAACACGTCGGTATAGCGCCTTTTCTACTGCTTGTTGCAGTGCTGCTTGAAGATGTTTACACAGCAAACAAATCATATGCTTCCTTTCCAGATGTAGTGACGTATTCTTTATTTTTACAGGCTGGCAGTTTGCCATACAGCTTACTACCTGCGTCTTGCCAATGACTGTTACTTTTTTATCACGTTCGGTGATGGGCTAACATTCATTATTCTACCTAGTATCTTGGGCAGAAATTTCACTAGAGTTCTTCAACAAAGCAATCCGTTCTTGTTGACATTGGTTGGCTCCACTACTCCTACTCTACTGTCCCCAAGATCACCGCTCATCTTGCCGTAAAGCTGGTGTAACTTAGTTTTACAGATCTGCAGCTACGAGATAAGCTGCCTGCTGCACCTCATTCATCTGTGATGCGCCTATCTCACATACATTTTCAGGCGACTTGACACGATTCATAGACTGAACTGTAGTTTGTACTGGTCTTGCTTCCTTGCAGTCGCGGATGAAATGTCCAGGTTTCTGACATCTAATTTTGGACGGGAATAAGATGTAGATTTCCTGTCGTTCTGGAAGCGTCCATTTTTGTATTTTCTGATCTTATCATCAATGAGGGCTTCTATTTGTGTGATATCCTTAGTTTCTAGTTTTCCCAATCTAACTAAATCAGTGGACAATCGACTTTGCTCTGACTGTTGTCCTCAAATGAAGTTTTAATTGTTCATCTCGGATAGCATTGATGACCGCATCCACTGCCAGTCCGTCCAAGATACTAGCCGGAACCCTACAATAGGCTTGACGTGCTAGCTTAGTTATTTCCCGCTCTAATTCTTGAAGTCGTTCTCCTCGCTGTTGTTTCTTCAACTGGAGCTTTATTTTGCTAAGCTCCTGTGTGTGAGACAGTCCATAACGCAAGTCCAGCTCGTTAAATATTCTTCTGGAACTCATCTCGGCATTTGGAATCATTTGTAATACGTATGCAGTCTTGGCATCAGCGCTAGGATCAAAGGTTTTAGCTGTTCTTCAGCGCCCCATCCATTATGTTGGACCGCAGCTCCAAACTGGACTTTGAAATTTTCAAAAGCTGTGTCGCCACCGAACGCAGGCGTCTTCAAAATTCCTTTCTGGTTACTAGAAAATTTTGGAATGACTTGGGTACTGCTTTGTTGAGTGTTTTTCCTGACGAATTTGGTACGACGGTCCAACCGGGTCTCAATCTCCTTAATTTTGCCTTCCAGACCACTCACTTTTCCTGTCATGTTCGTTTCGAGCGATTTCACTTCATCTTGAATTGTATATTGAATTTCGCTCATTTCAACTCTTAACTTTTGTTGAATAACATACAGCTTTTGATTTTTCTGATCAAATTTGGAGTTCAGTTCTTAGGTTTGCCGAGTAAATTCCTGCTTTTGTTGATCAAATTTTTAATTTAATTTAATTCCTGCTTCAGTTCTTGGCTCTGCTGTTGATCGATTCAGCTTTTGGCTTTGCAGTTCCAACTTGTCGCTTATTTGAAAACTCAATTCTTGTTTATGTTAATCAAACTTCTCGTTCAGTTTGGAACTAAATTCGAGGTTCATCTCTTTATTCTTTTGATTCTGTTGCTGCGATTGCTTCTGCTTTTGCTGAATCAACTCTTTTTTAAAATCTTGATTATGATGTGGCGATTGTCTACTTTGCCGCCGCATTTGTTTAATTAAAGCATTAAACATCGCTTCGTTTGGTGCTTGTTATCTTCCGAAATAGCCGATTTTAGCTCCGTCAATTGCTGTTTTTCCGCTTTAACAACTTGTTGCAATCAGAGAAATAACTCTTGCTTATTTCCAGCAATGCTTAGACCTGGCCTTCCAAGCTCTTTTTTTAGTTCCTGGGAACTATAGAATTTGATTTTTACTGCAGTTTACATTTTCTTATTAACTGTTTATCGGTTTGTAAAATCACCAATTAATTTATTTATTGTTCAACGATTTGCAAAATTTTACTGTCTCTCGATTTGCAAAATACCACTTCTGACATCAAAATTTAGGCTTTCGATTACGTAAATGATTTTGCAAATAAAACACAACACAAGTTAATTTATTTAAAAATAACAACTTAATAAACAAAAGGTAACAATTATACAAATTCACAATTTATATTGGTGATAACTTTAAATTTACACTTATTACAACAACACTTGTACTTCACTATAATTCTCTTAAGTTGTAGCTGTATCTCTTTGCAAGAACTTTTTGGACTTGATTGGTTGAATTCTAAACAATTAAAGAATCCTCAGCAGCGAGCGCCACCTTTTATACTCATTGAAAAGTTTCCAGAAACTTCTAATCTTATAGACAGAAATATACAGAAAATAGTGGCAACTTACCTTATTTACAACTAAAGATACTCACATGTATTTAGTCATCTTCTAAAAATAAACCACATGTGCAATCATGTACTTTCACAAGAACCGGGCAAAGAGCACAAACCGGTTTGACTACATTTTTGACCAGTACATAATCATCTAAACTTACAGGCGGTTGCATATCAAATAATCGAATACATCTTAAAGCCTAAAAGTATGCCCTTCAAAAGTGCTTAATTCTAAATCAGTGCCTAATTTTTAGTATGCAGTATGTACATTGCGATTTATCTTAGGATTCGAATTCCATTATCTGCTACTAACTAATTTTCGGAACAATATTGAGGGTAAGCATGAGGTAAGTATTGTAAGTCAAAGAATTCTTCTTTTACATCGCTGGGGAATCCTCTGTAGGTTCGTGAACGTTTATGAAGGTTCTGTTCATTCAGCTTTTACTTTTTTGGGAGAAAATTACCGGCAGCCACCACGTGAAGGTTTAAACGCACTTCCACCAGTAAAAATATTTACGCCACGTGCATGAATGCTAATCCCTTTTTTCTTCTGTTGGCTGACCGCCGCGAAAGGTGGATAGCCGTTCATTAATTGCTTCAAATTCGCCAACTGTGGGTTTTATTATTTTGCTCATGATGAAAGTTGTAAGATTCTAAATTTTTGTAAGACACCATTTCCTGTCCCACGCTTGTAATGGATTCTGATATGCCAGCTTTATATATTGTTACGAAAAGTTGTTAGTAGCGCATATAGTAGAATTTGAATTCTAAAATTAATCGCAATGTAAAAATAAGCACTTTTATTTAGCATACTTTTAGGCTGTAAGACTTAAGGTTATTTGAAATTTGAAATGTAACCGCCTGTTTGAATCATTATGTACTAATCAAAAATGTAATCAAACCGGTTTGTGCGGTTTGCCCAGTTTTTGTTAAAGAATATGACTGAACATGTAGTTTATTTTAAGAAGATGATTCATAACACATAAGTATCGTTAGTTGTAAATATGGGAATAAGGCTACAATTTTCTGGACTTTTCTCGATATTTCTGTCTATAATAGTGGAAGTTTCTGGAACCTTTTCAATGAGTATAAAAGTTGGTGTTCAATGCAGAGAATCGATTAGTTACTTAGAATTAAACCAGTGAAGTTGAAAAGCTCTTGCTTGCAGAAATATTGTAAAGTACAAGTATTATAAGTGTGCTTGTGTACATTTAAAGTTATCACCAGTATAAATTGTGAACTTGTGTTATTTTTACTGTTTGATTATTAAAGTTGTTATTTGTAAATTAAAAAACTTGTCTTGTTTTTTTGCCAAATCCTTTACGAACTCGAAAGCGTGAATTTCTTAAAAATTGGTGTTAGGAGTGGGATTTTGCAAATCGTGTAAATTGAGAGACAATGAAATTTTGCAAATTGTGAGACAGTAAATTTTGCACATCGTTGAACAATAAATTAATTGGTGGTTTTGCTAAATTTGACACAGTAAATACATTAAGTTAAATTTTACAAACCGATAAACACCTTAAATACTATAGTTCGCAGGAGCTTAAAGAAGAGCTTGGAAGGCGAGGTCTAAGCACCGCAAGAAATAAGCAAGGGGAAAGCAGCAAGCTGGTGCAGCGTTTTTAATTGAGACGGAGTTAGTGGAACGAAAATCGTAAGAAAAGGGTGGTGTGCCAAACAAGGAGGCGATGTTGCAAGTTCTAATGCAACAAATAAATAGCAAGTTTGACCAGCAGAGAACAAATGCAGTGGCAAAGTGAACAAAGTGAAGAGTTAACAAAAGATTTGAATTCTCAAATGAACCGGCAAAGTGAGCACTCGCAGCAACAGAATCAAGAGTTAAGAAAAGATTTGAATTTTCAAATTAGTGACAAGTTGGACCAGCATACCGAAAAACTAAAGAAAGAATTGGATCGACGATCAACAGTAAAATTCCAAACTGACCGTTAAATTTGCTCAGCAAAATCAAAAGCTGGATGTTATTCAAGAAAAGTTAAGAGGTGAGATGAGTGAAATTCAAGCAACAATTCAAGAAGAAGTGAAATCTTTTGAGACGAATATGACAGGAAAGGTTAGTGTGTAATACGTCTGTCGTTTACTGTGTGTATAATATTAAATGGACCTCGCAAACAACGAAGATTTTAAGTGAAGCTTGGACTCGCATTAGTTGCGCCTAGTCCTGTCTTCTATTGCTATATTTGCAGGAAGCAAAATCAGAAGACCTATCTTCTATTGCTGTATTTGCCAGAGCAAAAGCAGAAGATCGACGAGAGAATTAAAATACCGATATGTTCGATTAATAAATTAATTCTGAGTTCTTTATTAAAATAGGTGGCCCTTTTTAACTTAATTTCTAACATAGATTCTTATTATCAAAAATCGGAAGTAACCGTCTAACAAAGAATTCATAATAAAACAAAGTAATAGTAATGCTCTACATTTGATTTTGGTGCTCTTGACCTACTTTATAGACTTAGCGCACAGAGTCATAAACTATTGATAATAATTACATAGATGACATTTAGTCACCCTAATAGTGAACTCTCTGTTCGTATAATGCTTAAGCTATTAATGTGCGAGCTGTGTGGTGATATCTGCATTGTTCTTGGTGTGTAATATTTTATTGCTTACTACTTTGTTTCGCTACTATGATTTACTTAATACTTTTTATATAATGATTATTCTTAAATTATGTGGTGATGTATGTGTGGTATATGCATTGGCATATTGTATTTTTGATTGGTAGGGTGCATGTATCGACATGGCGCATTCATTGGTACACTACACCCTCACCCTTTAATTGAAAAATATTTATTTTATTACAAAAAAAGAACAATTTTGGATAAATATTAAGGTACAATATAAGTCATTAATTGTACTTAAAATATAGATTTAGTTTATTAATGTTAAATTTGTGCTTTATATGGTTTTAATTGGTTATTGTGCAGTAGGGTTATTATGCCATTTTGATTTATACTAGGATTTACACCTTTTTTATCTACTACTGTATATGGTACTGGTACTACTTTTACTAATACTAGATCTAAATATAGGAGATTTTAATTTATTCGTATTTACCATATTGTTTGCTGATCTTCTCATTTTGACTTTTGTTGTTAAATCTTTTGCACGTTTTAGTGCTGTGTTGTCTTACTCGTAATTCGTAAGAATAATTTGTTGTTGGTTTCGCATTTTTCTGAGGATAGTCTTGCTAATTTGCCGTAGATGAGTTCATTAGGCGTGTAGCCTGTGTCGATATATGGAGTTGTGTTGCATGCGAATGTTAAGTATGGTATCCATTTGTCCCATTCGTTGTCATTTACAAAGGTCAATAAAAATTCGTTTAGTACTCTGTGGTTACGTCTCCTACTATACTCCTATTGTCTAATGATGGTATGGTGTGGAAAATGTTTGTTTTATTTCCAGCAGTGAACATATGTTTCTTAATTAGTAAATTTTGTCATGTTGTATTATTTTAGAATAAACTGTTCAACTCTTGTTTATACTATTGAGATTGCATCTTTAGCTGTCATTGGGTATGCAATAACGAATTTTGTAAGTTCGCATTGCATTGTCAGAATATATCTAAAACCGTTTCATATTCTTAATGGTCCTACTGTGTCTAGAGATACTATTTAGAAATTACTGTTAGGAGTGTATGTAACTGTCAGAGGTTCTTTTGTGTGTTTTTTCTGTTTATTTCTGGCACTGAGTTCGCAATTGGTTATGAATTTCTTGACCATTTGAGCCATGTTTTTCCAGTTGTATATTTGTTTTAGTTTTATAATTGTTTTTCTGAGTCGGAGATGTCCGCCATGTGTCGAATTATGAAATTCGTCAATTAATTTGTACCTTGTTAAATCGTCATTTACTTGTTTGAGGGCGATATATATTAATATGTTCAGATAAGGATTTCTGTTATTTATCTTTATATTTGCATATGCTTTCTTTAATTTTTCTTTTGTGTACACTTAAAATATATTGTCATTATTTTCTAGCGCTAGATGTTTAATATTTTCCTTTTCTATTATTTGTGCAAGCTTTATCAGAGTCGAATCTGGATTCGCTGATTTATCGCTGCAACTTACGTGTACATAATTATTTTCAATATTGATTCTGCAGTTTTTTATATTTTTGTCGACATTAAATTTTAATTTCCTCATATTCTTTATTTCATTAATGGACGTGTATTCCCACATTTGAAGTTAATAACACTTCTGTTGAGAGCTGCATTTATCCGTACTATCCTCCTTTTTTAAATTCTCTATATTAACTTCACTTGCCCGTGGCTGGCTGGCACACCAAATCTTGTGATCAATTTTTAACCTACTTTCTAAAGCCCGATTTTATTGAAATTTTGCACACATGTGTATCTCCTATGACAACACTTTCTATTATTAATTCGGGGGGGTCGGGGGGCTCCCATACAAATATTTTACAAAAAGTTACCGATTTTCTGTAAATTGTATACGCATGTGTATCTCCAATGGAAAACACTTTTTGTAAAAATTTGGAACTGATCGGGCCCCGGGGTAGGGGGCACCCATACAAATTTTATAAAAAGAAGTACCCGATTTTCTTCAAATTTTACACACATATATATCTCCGATGGACAACACTTTTTGTAAATATTTGAAAGTGATCGGGCCCCGGGGTCGGGGGCTCCCACACAAATCTTATAAAAAAAAGTAGCCGATTTTCTTCAAATTTTATACGCATGTGTATCTCCGTTGGGCAACACTTATTATAAAAATTTAGAAGTGATCAGGCCCCGGAGGCACCCATACAAATTTTTTAAAAAAAAGTACCCGATTTTCTTCCAATTTTATACGCATGTGTATCTCCGTTGGGCAACAGTTTTTATAAATATTTGGGAGTGATCGGGCCCCGGGGTCACCCATACAAATTTTATAAAAAAAAATACCAGATTTTCTTCAAATTTTATACACATGTTTATCTCCGATGGACAACACTTTTTGTAAATATTTGAAAGTGATCGGGCCCCGGGGTCGGGGAGAGCACACACACAAATCTTATAAAAAAAAAGTACCCGATTTTCTTCAAATTTTATACGCATGTGTATCTCCGTTGGGCAACACTTCTTATAAAAATAAAGAAGTGATCGGGCCTCGGTGACGTGAGGCCCCATTTAAGTTTTTAAAAATTTACCTGCTTTTCTTCAAATTTTATACACACATGTTTAATCCTATGGACAACGCTTTTTGTAAAAATTTTGGCCCCAAGGCCGAGGGACTTCCATATAAATTTATAAAAATTAGCCCGATTTTCTTAAAATTTTGTAGACATGTGTATCTCCGATGGAAACCCTTTTTGTAAAAATTTTGGAGTGATCAGGATAAGGGGGCTCCCTTTGCACTTTGTGTATCAATTAGAGAATTTACACGAAAAATTTTAATTTTTATGGGTTATTTTTTTTTTCTTTTTTAATCATGCCCCTTGTAACTATAAGTGATTTCTTAGCCTTTTCATCTATTTTATGCGGAATCATCTCCTTTAACATATCTGAGTCTAATTGTATTCGCGTTCGTATTTAATTTTCCTTGTTTGTAGACTATTTCAAAATCATAGTCACATAAGTTTAATCGTATCGTTGTCATTTTAGATGAAGGGTGACTGCTGTAAAGAGTGATACTAATGGTATGTGGTCTGTGACTACAACTACAGCAAATTTTCTACCGTATAAATATGGTTTAAAAAAAATTATACTCCAATGTATTGCTAGGAGTTCTTTCTCCATGACGGGTTAGTTTAGGTCGTGTTTTTGCAGTGACTTACTGGCGTACGATATAGGTCTTTGCCAATTTCGCCTTGTGAAAGTACTGCACCTAAAGCAAAGTTGGAAGCGTCAGTTGTTAAAATAAATGGTTGATCGAAGTTTGGGTATTGCAGAATTGGTGGTTTAATGAGCTTTTATTTCAGTGTATTAAATGCGGTTTTCTGTTATCCAGATGAATTTATTGTTCTTTTTTAATAATCCGTTTAAGTCTTTTGCTATGTCTGCAAAGTTTGATATAAATCGTCTATAGTAATTACAAAATGCAATGAATCTCCTTACATCATCTGCGTTTTTTGGTATAGGATATTCTTGAATCGTCTTGAATTTGGTGGGGTCTGTTTGCACGCCGTCTTTGGTGATTATATGGCCGAGATATACTATTTCTGGTCGTAGAAAACAACATTTGTCTGGGTTTAGTTTTAGGTTGTAGCGTTTCAATCTGTCTAGTATTCTAATCAAATTTCCATTGTGATGGTTTAGACTGCATCCGTAGATGATTATGTCATCGACATATAGAAATGCTTCTGATTCTAGGCCAGAAAATGCTATAGTTAACATTCTTTGGAAACTATTTGAGGAAATTTTCAGTCCGAAAGGTAATCTTTTAAATTGGTAATGTCCGTTTGTTGTGGAAAAAGATGTCAGTGGTCTTGATTCTTTGTCTAGATAAATCTGGTGAAATGAGCTCGTCATGTCTAAAGTCGAGAACCATTTGGCTCTTCCTAATTTGTCTAAGATGTCCTCTAGTCTTGTTAATTTTTTCAATTACTATCTTGTCATTTAACTTTCGAAAATCTACTACTACTCTCCATTTCTTTTCGTCTGAGCAGTTTTCTTAGGGACTAAAAGAAGAAGTTGTCAACTCTAAAGACAAAGCTAATCTGTTTGCTGCACATTTTGCAGCTAGCTCCACGCTTCCAGATTGTACATTGATGCCGCCTGCACCTCCGAGTATAGAACACTCTATGGGACAGATATTCATTCGTACTCGTGCAGTTGCTAGAGTTTTAAACGATCTCAACATTCACAAATCCGCTGGGCCAGCCCCATTAGTTCTGAAGAGGTGTTCTTCCAAGCTGGCATTACCAATGCATAAGCTTTTCCATCTATCCTATTCTTCTGGACTCTTCCCGAGAAGTTGGAAAACAGCCTTTGTCCAGCCCATACCCAAAAAAGGCGAGCCGTCGTCTCCTTCTTCGTACCGACCGATAGCACTTACATCCATTCTTTCCAAGGTCATGGAAACGCTGATCAATTTTCAGCTCATGAAATATCTTGAAACCAATGAAATCCTTAGTGACCGGCAGTACGGATTTCGTGGGCAACGTTCCACTGGTGATTTGATGGTATATCTCACCGAACAGTGGAATCATTGCATCATTTTGGTGAAAACAAAGCTGTTGCACTCGTAACTGTGACTTCTAATCCAATTCACTCTTTCGCTGATGACAGCACTCTCAGTTTCTCATATAAGTTTGAGGAACGTCCCTCCACTTCTCATGTGGAACTCAAACAACTTCGTATGTTAAGCACGTTAAATTCTGACCTAGACAGCAATGGGGAGAAAACAATCGAGTAGAATTTAACGCTTCCAAAACCCAATGCTGTCTCCTGTCGTCTAAGCGAATCCCAAATCCCATGCCATTATCCATGAAGGGCACTTCCATCGAGGAAACTGAAAATCTCGCAATTCTCGGTATGTCCGTTAACGACAAGCTTCGTTGGAATGACCACAAATTTACCGTCACCAAAAATGCTGCGAAATGTTAAGGTTTTCTAACCCGATGCAAGAAATATTTAACTCCCTCTGATCTGGCATCTATCTACTTGAGTACAATTGTCATATTTGGTCTGGTGCGCATAAAACCACCTTGCATCAACTAGATAGAATACAAAACCGTGCGATAAAACTTATCGGTGACAAAAACATTGCGAAATCAATAGATTCGCTAGAACACCGCAGGAACGTCTCCTGCTTGTCACTCTTTTATTGCTTCTTCCACTAGCGGTGCTCAAGAGAAATAGCCAGTTGCATGCCACCTCTCCTTGAATTCAATTGCAACACTCGTGGCGCTCTAAATGCTCATCAGTTTACCCTTAAGCCCATCTTCGGACGTACAGTTAAGTTCAGGGGGATTCGTTCTTCAGCCGTACAACACGTATGTGGAATGCTCTGCCAAGCTCTGTCTTCCCACATCACTATGATCCACAGGCATTTAAAACACAAGTTCATAGACATCTCCTCTTTTCTCCTCCTTTTCAGTCACGCCCACGCTGTGCCAAGCATATAGGTGATCATTATCAGGGTGCGAACCCCTTGAAAAAAAAAAAGTGGTGAATTGTATTGACTTACTGATGGTTCTATTATTTTATCTTTGAGCATTTTGTTTACTTGCTCATTGATGGCTTCTATGTTTGAATGAGGTAATTTATAGTTATTATTGATATATACCGGGGTATTGTCTTGAGTTGACATTTTTTGTGTGTAGAAGTTATTTACTGATAGTGGTTCATTTTCTAAATGGAAAACTTCGTGATATTGTCTAATGATGTTTATTAATGAAAGTTTTGATTGTTCGTCGATGATGTCGATTTTTAATGAACTAATTATTTGTTTTATACGTTTTTATTCGGAAGGATTTTGTGTATTGTATCTTAATATATCATAGTCATAGTGGTGTCGTTTCTATTTTAATATTTTCTAGTGTAATTTCTGAGTTATTTGTGTTTAATTTTTTAGATGTGTCATACCAGATTTAGGTGCGATTAGTTGCTAAGGAATACACCTTGTACTAAGTCTTTATTAAGTATTGCTGTATCTTCGTCAAGGTCTAATCTTATTGGTTGAATAATTTCTGTCCTAGTGGGAATTTTGATTTTTAGAGTTTGGAGTGATTTGGTGTGCATGGGTAGCACGAAATTTGTGTCGTCAATTTGGATTGTGATAGTGAATGTTTTATACCACATCAACATCATAAGAAGATCATTCTCTTTATTAATTCTATTTCTTACTATATTCTAATGCTCTCATATTTTATTTTTTACTCTCTTCGCCCCATGCGGGATCCTTAATATCTATTTAGTGTTTGCCTTAGTTCATCCGCTGCTACTTTTATTTTTTGCTGTTGCCTCTTTAATTTGTATTGTCCGTATCAGGCCGTGTTATGTAATCCATGTCTGGATCTGTTAGCATGGTGGGTGAGAATGATCGTAGTGTATTGAATATTCTCTGTGGATACCGCAGTGGTTTTAAAATATGTCATTTCAATGCTCGTAGCTTATTGGCAGTTGTAGTAAAAGATGTTAGGTGTCCCTGATTGACTAACAACATTCGTAGCTTAATAATAATTCGTAATAAACGCTATAAACGGTGGAAACTTTTTCCGTCAGACTGTAACAGACGTGCTTTCTGTTTTTTGCGTAACAAGGTGGTATCGTTGATTAAAAAGTCTAAAATCAATTTCTACTCTGAAAAGCTTGACTACAGGCTACCAGCTAAAGAACTTTGGAAAAATATAAGCAATCTGCGTGTCTGCCCTAAAAAGGCTCCGGGGATATGCAATATTGATCCTAATGAACTTAACAGGTTTTTCGTCAGAGCTGGTTCAGGGTCACCATCCTCCTATTACCCCACCGAATTGGATTTTCAAGAAAATATTCATTTACCAGCCCAATTTTCTTTTAGAACATTCACCTACGTTGACGTTATTTATGCGATTAAAAAAATTAAATCCAATGCTTCTGGCTTAGATAATATTTATTTAAAGTTTTTCAAGCTTATTATTCCACATATAATTAGTTCACTAACTCACATTTTTAATCAGTGCGTGTTGCACTCTTATTTTCCTAAATCATTGAAAGCCGCAAAACTAATACCCGTTGCTAATAGAGCTAACAG
This sequence comes from Nephrocerus scutellatus, assembly GCA_947095585.1. Taxonomy (NCBI): domain Eukaryota; kingdom Metazoa; phylum Arthropoda; class Insecta; order Diptera; family Pipunculidae; genus Nephrocerus; species Nephrocerus scutellatus. Next base: position 66,755,255 of record OX352761.1, on the reverse strand, counting down.
TACTACCCTGCTGGAGGAATATAGGCCGATCAGTATACTGCCTTGCCTCTCTAAAATTCTCGAAATATTGATGAAAGAACAAATTCTGTCTTATGTTGAAACTAATAACTTTTCAATCTGGTTTTACTGCATCAGCTTCCAAATTATGTGCGATAAATTAAAAGTATACTTCGGCTTTAGTAACTCTGCCGTTAAATTTGTTTTTGATTAACTTACTGGTAGAACACAGCGAGTATTTGTAAATGGTCAATACTCCTCTGCACTCGAACTCAAGGGATCTGTCCTTGGCCCACTTCTATTTGCCTTGTATATTAATGATCTAACAAATCTTTGCAAATCAGTTTCCGTGCATATGTACGCTGATGATGTACAAATTTACTTCTCACGACCCAGAGGGCTAATGGAGGATTGTGTTACCAGATTTAATGAGGATCTTGGCCGTATTCATGAGTCCTTGCCACTGGCTAATGACTTACCTAGCATAATGCTTGATGGCAATGCAATCCAATATTGCACTAAAGTTAAAAATCTTGGTGTCATTATCAACAGTGGTCTGTCTGCTAATGACCATATAAACTCTGTTGTTGGCAGAATATATGGTACCCTTCGCTACCTGTGGAAGAGAGCTGTTTACACTCCCCAGGGTATTCGTCTAAAGCTGGTTCAGACACTCCTAAAAACAACCCATAGCGTACTCCGAGAATATTTACTGTTCCTTGGACTCAATTTCTTTTTGCAGACTTCAAGTTGCTCATAATGTCATGATAAGATATGTTTTCATGCTTCCTAGATATAGCCATATTTCTAGTTATAACACAGCTATCCTCAATTGTACGCTGAAAGACTACTTCATCATTAGAAACTGTATCTTCATTCATAAAATACTATATTTTCGAAAGCCTAGTTACTTGTTAGATAAGATCCAACTTTTGCAGACCACTCGTTGTCAATGCCTGTGCATTCCTCGATATAACTACTTGAATAGTCAGCGCATGTTCTTCATCCATGCTGTCAGATTGTGGAACTCTCTTCCCGTTTCCTTGAGGGTAATTAATAGGTCTGGTAGCTTTAGACAGGCAATATACGAATATTTTAGAGACAATTCTAGTTAAACATTTATTTTATGTTACAGTTGCAATTTTATCATCGTAGCGGGTTCTTCTATTTTTCATTTCATTCTTCCTGTTCTTTTATTTTTTTATTTTTTCTATTTTTTCTTAACCTTCTCTTTTCTTAGTTATAATTTTATTTTATTGTATATTAATATTATCTAAGGTTAATATTATTGTATTATTATAATATTTTTTTCAACTTATTAATATATTTTTTAATTATTCCGATCCAACATTAGTTATAATTGCTTGTACTACTACAAGAATGTATGTTCTTATTGTACTGTGTTGTTTATTTGTTATAAATTAAATGAAAAAATCTCTGCCTAATATTCCGTCAGTGTCTATTGGGAATTTTTCATCTACCAATTGAAAATCATGGGTAGATTCTATATCGCCACTTGTTGTTGTTGTTGTAGTAGCAACTATTAATTCGTGTTAGTCCAAACGTTGAGTTGAAGTGTTTGTGTAACCTTCGGAACAGTCCAGGCCCAGAAATGCGGCAGCTTCGACAGGCTGTGTCCAAAGTGATAGCGGTGTGAGTAACGTCGGATGGGACGGGCAGCTGAATAGATGAGCTGTGTTATGTGGTGATGCACCACAGTCCGGGCATTGATCGATGATGCTTTCACGTAAGCGGTGTATGTAGCTATTCAGAAAGGAGCTCCATCCTGATCTCAGTTGTGCCAGGGTTGATCTGGTTTGTCTGGGAAGGTTTTCCTCGCTTAGATGTATAGGGGGAGGGCGACCTCCCAACACGATGTTAATTTGGCGATCATCTAGTGCGGCTCTGACAGACGCTTGGTGTATTGCATTTAGGGCTGCTTTATAGTCTGTTGGATCTAGAGGTAGGTGTATGTGCGATGAATTGGTTTGTCTCTTCGCGGAACATACGAATATCTGATCGGATATGCCTGGGTGGTGTGTTGAGGGTGAGCAGGTCACGGTTCGGGTGATCGGGTTTGTGACATGCCAGTAGGAATTGTTTGGCGAGAAGCTCGTTGTGCTCTTTCACTTTAAGAATTTGTGTTTCTTGATGGAGATGGTCCTCATGTGACATGCGGTGGCAGCCAGTGATGATGCGAAGAGCAGCATTCTGACAGGATTGAAGCTTCTGCCATTGTGTGCGGCAGAGGCGAGGTGTCCAAATGGGTGCCGCATAATTTAGTACCGATCTGCCAATCGCTTGATATGTGGTACGAAGGGTTTTTTTGTCCTTACCCCATGTACTGCCCGCTAGGGATTTAAGGACTTTATTTCTGGACATGACTCGTTTGTTAATGTTTCCCGAGTGAGTCGAAAATGTCAACAGATTGTCGAATGTGACCCCCAAAATCTTTGGATGTTTGATTGTAGGGATTGTCCTGCCGTGTATCGAGATGTCGAGCTGTAGAATGACTTCTTTGGTCCAGGTGGTGAAAAGTGTAGCGGACGATTTTTCTGGAGACAGGATTAGATTTAGACTAGTAAAAAAGTCTTCTATGTGTCGGGGTAGGCACTGATGTATCTGCAAATGGCAGGGATGTCCTTGCCTGAGGAAAGAATAGTGCAGTCGTCTGCGTACGATATCAATTTGACTCCGGTAGGTGGTGCAGGGAGTTTTGCCATGTAGTGGTTGAAGAGTGTTGGTGAGAGGACCCCTCCTTGGGGAACACCTTGCTTGACTTTCCTGAATGGCGATTTTTTGTTCCTAAATTCGACGTAGGATTTCCTACCATTAAGGTAGTTGGTAAGCCAACGTTTCGTGGTGTTGGAAAGTTGTGACTCTAGGATGTCTTGTAGTAAGATGCCTAGGTTAACGGTGTCGAATGCCTTAGATAGGTCCAGTGCAACAAGGACAGTGCGGTCACAGGGACGCTGTTGGTTAAGTCCTTGCGAGATGAGTGTTGTGATCTCCGAAAGGGCTGTGGTTGTGGTGCGCTGCTTGCGAAAGCCGTGTTGGTGTTCAGCTAACTGGAGTTTGGAATGAAGATGTGGAAGTAGTATAGCTTCTAGTATTTTCGCTGTTGGAGACAGGAGAGAAATTGGACGATATGAGGATCCTTGAGCTGCCTGTTTACCGGGCTTGAGTATGGGAATAATTCTGCCCGTTTTCCAAAGGTCAGGGATGTCCAATGTTTCAAGTGAGAGGTTAAAGATTTGAGTGAGGTAAGTTATACCTGTTGAGCCAAGATGTTTGAGCATAATCGTTGCGATTCCATCCGGTCCAATGGCTTTGGAAGGTTTTACACTGCGTATGGCTAATTCAACTTCGGAGGGAAGTAGAATATGTGAGGTGTTGTCGTGGTCAAGGCTGTGCATTTTCCTGAGAGTATTGCGCTTGCTCTTGTTACAGTGCGTTGGGTGTTCTATGAACTGGCGGCAGAACATTGAGGAACATTTCCTGGGGCAGTCTTGTTGTGTGCTGTTGAATGTAATGGCTGTTAGGTCTCTGCGACTGGTGGTGTTGGAGAGCTCCTTGATAGTGGACCAGAGTTTCTTTGAGCCCCCGTCACAAGATTGAAGGTACTCCAGCCATTTAGTTCGCCTATGTTGGTTGACTAGGCGATCGATCTCGTTATTTAGTAGATCGATTCTGGTACTCGCGGGGTTGATGCTGCGAATATGATCACGTTCGTTAGCGAGCTGGACTGCTTCTGCTGGGAAGTTAGGCCTAATCGTAGGTATTCTGCCGGCTGGAATGAAACGTGCAGCTGCTCTAATGATGATCCGGCGGAGGATCTTTTCACCTGAAATTGCGTTGGTGGGGGGTGGTAACTGTCCCAATTGTCTTTCGATAAACCTAGTGAAACTTGGCCAGTCCGCCTTAGCATAATTGACAAACGTGCGTTTTTCCGTTGACACAAAGTTATCGGCTTTATCCACAGTGATGATGATCGGGATATGGTCGGAATTTAATGCTATGTCTGTTCTCCATGATGTACAAGCTAATAAAGTTTCGCTTACTATGCTGATATCTGGGGAGCTGGAACAGGTGGCACAGATCCTGGTGGGTGAGTTTTCATTGATGGTACCAAAGTTTGAATTATCGATTTGCTCAGCAATATGCGTGCCGCGACGATCATTCTCTAGATTCGAGTGCCAGCAATCATGGTGGGCGTTGAAATCCCCGACAATCAGGCGGTTACCGTCTGTAAGTAGATGTTCTAGAGAAGGAAGGTAGCCGGATGTGCAGCATGTTGTTGGTATAATATACACATTTGTTATTTCAATTAGGGTGTCGTTGGACTTGACTGCAATGGTTTGTGTTTCGAGGTGTGGATCAGGTGTAATGGGTGCAGGTGTTGGCATGAGTCTGTAGCTGACCGAGTTGTGTACGATGAACGCAAGACCTCCTCCGCCTCCACTGTTTCTGTCCTTGCGTATTATGTTATAGTTGGTGCTTCTGGATAATAAGCAGGAGGGAGTGAGCTTTGTTTCTTGTATGGCAGCAATTAAGATCCCATGGTGCTCTATATAGTTGGTGATTTCTGTTACTTTTCCTCGTAAGCCGTTGCAATTCAGATGCATCACAGCGAAAGGTATGTGGTGTTCCTGTGTGGTATGTTGGTAGATTACAGGTGGAGGTGAGACCGTGGATGTTGGTGTGGTGTTGATGAGCAAGTTGACGCTGTTTGTCGGATTTTGACTGGTTATGGGGGATGTTGTTGGTGGAGTGTGAAGTTGTGGGGTTGTCTGTACTGTTTGGTTGTAGCAGCATGGGGCCAAGAAGTTGGCGGTCCATTGATGACAGTTATTAAGTCATGTTCTAAGACGACACCAGTTCTCACAGCCATTGCATTTGACGGAAGAGGCATTGCCGTGTATGAGGCTTTGGCATACTGAGCAGTGCCAGGTAGTGGCGTTGTTGGTTGTCTGAACTCGTGCTCTGCAGCATTCCGCAATGAAACTCTGATTCCATTCTCTGATGTTGGCTAGACCTGAGCATCGTCTGAAATGGCACCAGTGTCCGCAGTTGTTGCACATAACTGAGGAGATGTTTTTGTTTATCCTTGTGTTGCATACGGAGCATGTCCAGCTCCGAGGACCTGGATTCGGCTCGATGCCGGCTAGAAGAAGTAGTATGCGGAGAAAGGATGCCGGCGTTATTTGCTCCACTATGGAAAAAACGTTTGGAGTGAACGAATTGTAGTTGATTGTTGACATTCTTTGGCCAGGAGATTCCTGGGTCGATTCCGGGACGAAGACCCAAATGTCGTGAGAATCGATCGCCACTTGTCATTTTTAATTCTATTACTCCGCACGAGTAAATTTCTTCGATCGTTATACCAGTCAACTTGCATTTTTCTTCCGGGTAATAATCTTGACACTTTACATAATGAAATATCGGCTCCGGTGTCTATCAAAAATGTCATTGTTTTCTTTCTGCTTTTTATTATTATATAGTTTGTATTGTCATTTGATATTTTGTATATGTTTATGCCTGGCTGTCTGGGGAAACACGTACCCCGAGCCTTACTCGTTTCCCTGTTGGTTATCGTCATGTATAGTTCTTACATGGTGATTTGGTCATTGTCTGAAATTCGAGTTTTTTCGATGGTCATTGCCATTGCGCTGGTGCCTGTAGTGTTATCCGTTGTAATTGTTTCTGGGTTGCCTGTATTTATTGTTATTGTTATATATGTTATTATTTTGGTGTGTATGTTTGTTATTGTATCGAGTTTTATTCTGATGCATTGTGTTGTTGTTGTATGACCTTCTGTTGTTGTCGTAGGTTCTGGTATTATTTAATGAGTTTTGTTGATAAATTAAATTTCTAGGTCGGTTGGAATTGAAGTGCATGACGTTGTTTGACTGCTCTTTTTCTATTTCGATAGCTAAGTTTGTAGCTTCAGTCAACGTCTTTGGTATTGCGACGTAAATTGTAGAGTGAATTTAAACTGTCTTTAAGTCCGTTTTTAAATATGTTAAGGACGTATCGTATCGATCATTCATTTTTGTTATTATGGTTTTTTCTTTTGCTGTAACAGAACTGTCTAAATCGTTGATCTATAATTTATTGAGGTCTGAAATAAGTGTGAGAATTTTGTCTTAGAATACTGAGACTGATAGGTTTCTTTGTGATATATTTGCTAATGATGTGTGGATTTGTGGTATTGTTGTTTGTATTTTATATTTTTCCTTTAATTGTTTGTTTAATTCGTCAAGTGAGGCTGTGAAATTAATGCTGTTTTTACATAATTGCTTAACTTAATATGGTACACGAATTCTAAAATGTCTGGTTTAGCGGTAGGTGATAAATGTTTGTCTATAAGTTCAATTATTTTCAGAAAACTATATAGCTCTTTATAATTTTCTGAAAATATTGGTATAGCTTTCATAGCTATATCTAGGCTAAAAGTCGTCATTCTTAAATTTATGTAGTAAAATTGATCTACTAAGCATCAATTTTTATGAATATAACAACTTACATAGTTGTACAATTCAGAAAAAAAATTTTTGTTAATGAATTTAATATTATTATACCCTAGCTTAATTTTTTTTTATATGTTCTAATACAAGGTATATATATAACATGAATTAATATAATGAGATTTCCATGTTTTCATGATTTCAGTTGTTTATTAACTTTCTACTTTGATTGTTGTCTCCTTTTATAAAACGATGCCGGGGTTGTTGAATGTTGTTGCCACGATATTATTCTTTTTATACTGTAAAAATTATTATTATTATTTTTATCCGCTTCATATTTTTGTATGTTTTGCATATTTGTTTGTACTATCTATCTATTGTTTTTGTGTTTGAAAATAAAAAAAAATGTATTCTGTGTTATGTGAGACTAAACATAATTAATGTCTGCATGATCGCATGAAAGTAGAATTTGTTTAGGATCTGGATATCTTCTTCTAGAGTTTGGGTTCTATGTCTATGCAATTTCTTGATTCAGTCCGCAGGATCTGGATTCGTTCTATTCTTTATTGTTCAGTCCGCAGGATATTCTTTCTTTCTTGTTGTCTTCTAAGATTCGGTCCGCAGGATCGCCATGTAATACGTCTGTCGTTTACTCTGTGTATAATATTAAATGGACCTCGCAAACAACGAAGATTTTAAGTGAAGCTTGGACTCGCATTGGTTGCGAGTCCTGTCTTCTGTTGCTATATTTGCAGTAAGCAAAAACAGAAGACCTATCTTCTATTGCTGTATTTGCCAGAGCAAAAGCCGAAGATCGACGTGAGAATTAAAATACCGATATGTTCGATTGATAAATTAATTCTGAGTTCTTTATTAAAATAGGTGGCCTTTTTATACTTAATTTCTAACATAGATTCCTATGATCAAAAATCGGAAGTAAGCGTCTTACAAAGAATTCATATCAAAACAAAGTAATAGTAATGCTCTACATTTGATTTCGGTGCGCTTGACCTACTTTATAGAGTTAGCGCACAGAGTCATAAACTATTGATAATAATTACATAGATGACATTCAGTCACCCTAATAGTGAACTCTCTGTTCGTATAATGCTTAAGCTATTAATGTGCGAGCTGTGTGGTGATATCTGCATTGTTCTTGGTGTGTAATATTTTATTGCTTACTACTTTGTTTCGCTACTATGATTTACTTAATACTTTGTATCTTATGATTATTCTTAAATTATGTAGTGATGTATGTATGGTATATGCATTGGTATATTGTATTGTTGATTGGTAGAGTGCATGTATCGACGTGGCGCATGCGTTAGTACATTACAAAATTACAGAATTGTGTAGTGATGTATGTATCGACTTGGCGCATTCATTGGTACACTACAAGTGTCTGGAAGGCAAAATTAAAGAGTTTGAGACCCGGTTGGACTGTCGAACCCAGTTCTCCACAGGAAACGAACAACAAACCAGTACCAGAGTTATTCCCGAATTTTCTAGTAACCAGAAAGGAATTTTGAAGACACCTGCATTCGATGGCGACACAGCTTTTGAAAATTTCAAAGTCCAGTTTGGAGCTGCTGTACAACACAATGGATTAGGTGCTGAAGAACAACTAAATTATCTAATCCTGGCGTTGAGGGGCAAGGCGGCTGATGTATTGCAAATGATTCCAAATGGCGACATGAGTTCCGTAAGAATTTTGAAAGAGTTGGACTTGCGTTATTGACAGTCTCACACACAGGAGCTAAAATACAGCTCCAGATGAAGAAACAGCAGAGAGGAGAACGAATTTAAGAATTTGAAGCTCGCAGGACAAGCCTATTGTGGGGTTCCGGCTGGTATCTTGGACGGTTTGGTAGTGGATGCGTTCATCAATGCTATTCGAGATGAAGCTTGAAGTTTCATTTGAGGACAACATCGAGAGTAAAAAAAATGAATCAAGTATTAGCGTCGACTTTGAAGTATGAAGCAGCTAAAGCCAGTGTGTCTTCGAATTTTGTTGGTTTACGCAAGTTGGAAACAGAGGACGTCGCACAAATAAAAGCTCTCATTGATGAGAGTTGCAAAAATAAACCACTGGCGCTGGAAACATGATGAGCCAGCCTGTGAATGGTGTCAATAATCTGGAAAGATTACGGCGAATAGATGCACAACATTTGAAGAAGGTGGAGCAATCGTCTTGGACCAGCTTTGCAGGGCAAATGCTGAAGAAGACAAGGAAGGAAGACAAATTTTGATTTTGCAACAGTCTGATTGTTAATGGCGTGTTGGAGAGAAGACCTTGCGATTTTATTCTAGACACAGGAGCTTCCAGATCAATTGTGAGTCCTGAAATGGTTTCTGGAGAGCAAGTAAACAGAGTGCACCACTACAATTTGAGGACAGCTACAGGATATGCTGGAACAGTTAAGGGTGAACGTTTCCTTACAGTCGAGTTTGGAGGATTAAGGTTTCGACATCGGTTTATTGTTGCCCGTGTGGAAGATGAATGCATATTGGGTCAGGACTTTATGATGGCGCACCAGATGTCACTTGATTAGAGATAGCAAATACTGAGATGGCGTAATGTGGAAGTTCCGCTCAGCATGACCGGCAGTCACAATTGTGGATCATTGTGGAAGTGTTGTGTCCCCGAGTACAAACAAAGTAGAAGTCCAGCAAATGAAAGATGAATTGACAAGAGATCAGCTTAGGAAAGAACAAGAGCAGGACAATTGGTCAAGTACTTCGATGGATGGAGCAAGGCGAAAGACCGCAGTGGCACGAAATTGCAACAGCAAGTCTGACAGTAAGAAGTTACTGGGCTCAATGGCAGTCGTTGAGATTCAAAGATGGACTACTGGTAACTTATTTACTTACTTATGTTCTATATCCCCTTGTGGGTCCTAGGGCCTCTACTACGCCTACGCGCCATCGCGTGCAGTTCCTGGCAATGAGCTTCAGCTCTCTCCAACTCTTCCCCAATTGCCGTAACTCCTCCTCAACTGTTCTGCGCCATTTATTTCTCTGACGACCCGTTCTTCTACCATCCTAAGATAACGGATTCCATTGCATTGCGTAGTTTGCTATGGAACTGTCGCCTTTTCGGAGTGTATGACCAATCCACTGCCACTTCCGTTGTTGGATGGTTGTGCCTATTGGTTCCTGACCCGTTCTCTGGTAAAGATGTTCGTTAGAGATACGGTTAGGCCAGAAAACCCTTAAGATGTTCCGTAGGCACCTATTTACGAACGTTTGTAATCTTTTTGTGATAGTAGCGGTCACCTTCCAAGTGCTGCACCCATACAACAGCAAAGATTCAACATTTGAACGGAACAGTCGCAGCTTTGTGTTTAGGCTTAACGAACTGCTTCGCCATATCATGGACATCATTCCAAACACTTATTTTGCTTTGCCGATTCGGTTGACTGTTCGGTTCCACCTTCGGTCGAGACAATACTTCCAAGATATTGGAAACTCTCTACTCTCTTTACCGGCTGTCTAGTAATGTTAACTTGAGTTACTGAGTTAGTGCCGAGGTTGATGATTTTGGTTTTGTCAGTATTAATCTTCAAACCCGCAACATTTGCCTCCCTTTCCACATTTGTTGTCATTTGGTGCAGCTCCATAATTCTGTGTGAGAGTAAACAAACGTCGTCAGCGTAGTCCAGATGTTTGAGTTGGGATGTAAGAGTCCAACGAATTCCTCCGTTTCCAGTACTAAAGCTCCGCGAAGTACATCGCTAATCACCAACAAAAAAAGGGTCGGCGATAGAATGCAACCTTGTCGTACCCCACTTAGAATCTCGAATTTTTAAAAAAAAAATTAAAAAAAAGTACCCGATTTTATTCAAATTTTATACGCATGTGTATCTCCGATGGACAACACTTTTTGTAAAAATTTGGAAGTAATCGTGCCCAGGGGTCGGGAGGTGCACCCATACAAATTTTTTAAAAATAGTACCCGATTTTCTTCAAATTTTATACACATGTGTATCTCCAATGGACAACATTTTTTGTAAAAATTTGGTAGTGAAATGGCCCCGGGGTCGGGGGTCTCTCTAACAAAAATTTTAAAAAATTTACCCGATTTTATTCAAACTGCACATTGTGTATTCCCAATTAGAGAATTTACACGAAAAATGTAAATTTTTATGGGCTGTTTTTTTACTGTTTGATTAATAAATTGTTGTTTTTAAATTAATAAACTTGTGTTGTGTTTTATTTGCAAAATCCTTTACGAACTCCAAAGCCTGAACTTCTTACGATATATTTGAACAGGGTATCGGATGCTGCGCAGATCAAGGTCTATACGGTGAGCTTGCGTACCATGAAAAAAATGTCGTCGTCGTGAATCAGTATTTCCGAGACTGAATATGGGTTTCATGTTTTTTACGGGCAAGGTCATAAGCCCTACGCCAACCTTGCATTAAAGGGAAGCTTTTCCATTTTTTGGGGGAAATACCGGGATACACCACGTGGATGTTCGCACTTCCACCACTCAGAATAAACAGGCACGTACATAAATCCTATGTGTTATTCCCCTATTCTGCTGATGGTTGACCGCTTAGGTATAAGTTTTATCTGATATAGTATTTCATTACCTTATTACATGCTGCAGTGTCATAAACGCTTTCTGCAAGGCTTGAGCTCCAGTTATTTCGGTTTTGATAATCTTCTCTTTTGGAAGTGCTGGGATGTACAGTTTTTATATCCTTTTTTCTAGTATCTATTATGTTAAATTAAACAAGAATATTAAATATAAAAATTAAATATGTACAAATTGAAATTTCATAATTCTTAACCAATTTTAAAAAACTTCCTAGATTTTTAGTCTGTTCAAGAATTTTCTTTTGAAATAATAGGGTCATTTATTTTCAATAATTTAAATTCCTAGCTGTAGTTACACTAAACAATAATTTAAACAGCACATAATGTGAGCTGTTCAAGTATTTTTGTGTTTTTGCCTTTTTGGGAAAATTTGGAAAACGATAAATTGGCTATTTTTTGAGGAAATAACGCATTTGAATGTTTTCGGTGAAATGAAAACTCTGGTAAAACGCATTCCATTCCCTGAAAAGTCCTCCAAAAGACCCTCAAAAAACTAATCAAAAGACCTCCAAAATATCCTTAAAAGACCCTCAAAAGACACCAAAAGACATTCAAACGACACTCGAGGACCTTCAAAAGACCCCCAAAATACCCCCAAAGAGACCCTCAAAGTACCTCCAAAAGACTCCTGAAAATACCCCCAAGACCCCCAAAATACCCTCAAAAGACATAACAAAAAAACCCCCAGAAGATCAGAAGCTGAGGACAGTCCACCGTGTACATTAAAAAGTCACTAATGAACATAATGTAATAATAATATCTTCTCAAATAAAGAGGCATGAAATCAAATTATATGGAGGCAGCTCACCCGGCCAATTCAATTTACGAATGGAAAAATTTTGAAAAACTCTTTACTTTTTCAATGTTATAATTTGACAAAAAGGGATGCGCTTTTCTTGAGAATAAAAGAACACTGCATTTATTAATATAAAAATAGAGCTTGTTAATGTTACACCATCTTGTAATATTATAAATGTCGTTCTGAAGTAATTCGCGTTTGAATGAAAAGAACAGTTTAACATCATCCGCATACAGCAAGCATTTTGCATTTTCAACATAAAGTGGCAAATCATTTATAAACAAAATACACAAAAGAGGGCCCAAATAACTACTCTGCGGAATGCCAGAGGAATTAAATATAAGGTCGGAAGTTACCTCACCTATTTTTACTTTTTGGGTATCTAGAAAGCCATTTTAATATTGCAGAATGGAATCCTAATTTTTCTAGTTTAGCAATCAAAATCCTATGCTGCATCCGGTCGAAAGCCTAACCACAGTCCTTATAAACCACATCCACTTGACGACCATACTTTATCTCATTTACACAATCTTTTTTTTTTTTTTTTTTTATAATGTACACACGCTAAAGGGGTTTGCACCCTTATAATGCTTAGCACAGCGTGGGCGTTAGGAAATTAGGGAGAGGAAAGGATGAGATGTCTATGCACACGTGTCTTAAACGACTGCAGATCATATATATGCGGGAACACAGAATCAGGCAATTCATTCCACATAACTATCGTGCGGCTAAAGAAGGAATCTCTGAATTGGTTAGTACGTCCGAAGATAGGCTTAATGGTGGACCCATGAGCTCGAGTTGAGGCACGGGTATTACGGATGGGTTGGAGAATGGGCGGGATGCATCTGGATATTTCTTTTGAACACCGCTTGTGGAAAAAGCGATAAAACAGTGACAGGCAGGAAACATTCCTACGATGTTCAAGCGATTCGATTGTTTTCGTGATATGTACATCACCAATAAGTTTTAACGCGCGGTTCTGAACTCTGTCTAGTAGATGCAAGGTGGTCTTGGGAGCACCTGCCCAGACAATGCAGTTGTATTCAAGTTTAGGACGAATATACGCCTTGTAAATAGTAGCCAGATCTGAAGGAGTGAAGTACATCTTGCACCGTTTTAGGAAACCTAAGCATCTCGCAGCATTTTTGGCGATGGCAAATATGTGGTCATTCCAACGAAGCTTGTTGTTGACACACATACCGAGAATTGAGAGTTTTTCAGTTTCTTTGATGCAAGATCCATTCATGGTTAAAGTTTGGGGGTTTAAATTACGCTTGGACGACAGAAGACAGCATTGGGTTTTAGAAGCGTTAAATTCAACTCTATTATGTAGGCCCCACCTTGTTATGCTGTCAAGGTCAGAATTTAACGTGCTTAACATACGTTGTTGTTCAAGTTCCACTTGTGCCGAAGAGGGGCGCGCAGAAAGCGAGAAGTTATATGAAAAGCTATGAGTACTGTCGTCAGCAAAGGAATGGATTGGATTAGAGGTGGTGGATAGGAGATCATTAATGAAGATCAGAAAGAGTGTCGGAGATAAAACAGAGCCTTGAGGAACACCGGCGTTTATGCGGTGGACATTGGATTTGAATCCGTCCAATACGACCTGGATTGAACGGTAAAGGTAGTTCATAGTCCAATCGAGCAGGGTGTTGTTAATTCCATAAGCAGTCATTTTCGACAAAAGAGCTTGATGCCAGACTCTGTCAAATGCCTTGGAAATATCGAGTGCAACGACTTTACTTTCACCAAATTTGTGAATAGACTGGTTCCACTTTTCAGTGAGATAAGCCATCAGGTCACCTGTAGAGCGCTGCCTACGAAAACCGTACTGCTGGTCACTAAGGATTTCACGTGATTCAAGGTATTGCATAAGCTTACGATTGATCAGGGTTTCCATAACCTTGGAGAGTATGGATGTTAGCGCAATGGGTCGGTATGAGGAAAGAGATGACGTTTCGCCTTTTTTAGGAACAAGGTGGATATTGGCTGTTTTCCAATTCCTTGGGACGATTCCAGAAGAATAGGAAAAATGGAAAAGTCTGCGCAGTGGCAATGCCAACGTTGAAGAACACCTCTTCAAAACTAAAGCGGGAATGCCATCGGGCCCAGCAGATTTATGAATGTTGAGATCATTTAATACTCTAGCCACTTGACGAGTACGAAAGTAAATCTGTCCCATAGAGGATTCAACTCTTTCAAGTACAGGCGGCGACAACGCGCTATCTGGCAGCGTAGAGCTAGCTGCGAAATGTGAAGCAAGCAGATTGGCCTTGTCTATAGAGCTGACAGTTGGAACGTCATTGTGAATAAGCGCTGGAATTGAAGACGAGGCAGTATTTTTAATTCGTTTCACGAATGACCAAAAATTTTTACTTCCTTTGGGACATTGAAGTATTTTTTGCCTCAGTTTTTGGTCATATTCGAATTTTGCGCGTTTAAGGTAGGCATTGCAATCATTTCTGACTCGTCTAAATTTGGTTCGGTTTTCCACAGTGGGGTTTTTTTTATATAACCGAAAGCATACCTCACGGTTCCTAGTAACCTCTTTGCAGCTCAAGTCATACCAAGCATTTTCCTTCAGTTTAATACACTTTGTCCTGGAAGGGATAAATTGTCTCATACCCTCGAGGATTATGTTAGTGATCGTATCAGAAGTGGCATCCACACCACTATTTGCGTTAAGTGGCCAGTTATAGCTTCTAAAGAAATTATTGAGGCCATCCCAGTTGGCTTTCTCGTGTAGCCATACTTTTCTTTTAGGAGTTTTTTCTTTAACTGTGTGGTTTGACAACGAGAATTTAGCTGATACTACACAATGGTCTGAAGAGCCTAGAGGCGATAATACACTGACGGTGTATTTGTTAGGAAGAGAAGTAAGAAACAAGTCAAGAGTATTAGCGTTATGACTAACAATGTCTGGAATTCGAGTGGGCTCATTCACAAGCTGAGTGAGATGATTAAAATCAGCAAATAACTCAACATCCTTTCCTTGCGGTGTTGTTAAGCCTGAATGGCGAAGCCAACTAGAATTGTGAATATTGAAATCTCCCGCAATTACGATTTCAGACAATGGATCAATTGAAAAAATTCTAGTGATAGAGTCGGACAGTGCATCTAACTCACTACAAGTTGAGACACTGTCTAAATTGGGGCTTCTGTATATGAAGCAGTAGTAAATGATATGCTTACGCACTTTGACTTTGAGCCAAATGAAGTTGAATTCCGCGTTGGAACAATGATTGAAATGTGCTTGGGTTTGGTAAGCAATATCACTACGTACATATATTGCGAGACCGCGGTGGGGAAAAAATGCTGGCACTAAGTTGTAACCAGGCCAACTAAAATCCGAAACGTCGGAATCAGCATTAACCTGGGTTTCTGTTAGTGCCAGAATAGCAGGTTTGTGGTCTGCTAAATGGACGCATGTGGCCGAGAGATTCGATCTAAGCCCACGAATGTTACACATGTCAACCCTGAATACGCACACAGTCATATTGGACACACTCCGACTGAATCAAGACGAACCGTGATGCGAAGGAACAATGAAACCACTCAAAACAAACCGCTGCTAGTGTTATGCCTTTTCAGCAGTTAAGAATTGAGCGATTGACAAAGCAATCACACACACTGCCCGCCTCTCTGCAGAGTAGTGAACCAAAACACTAGGTCATCGAGTTGTTAGATAAACAAAAACGATTCACTAGCATCTTCAGCAGGGATCGAGTAGAAAAAGGAGAGACAAAGGAAAGAAGGAAAACAGGTATACAACGCCACGCTTTTAGCACTATGAGCAAATTAAATCTGTGAAAAATTAAAGACTTATCGCAGTATTTGTAGGGTATCTGGATACCTGGCACCTTCCAGATTCTAGCCCTCTTGTCTTATCTGCATACTGAGGATCTCTGTGCAGATGGACACCTTTTCTCCGCCACTCGTGGGAATATAAATCACAGACAGTAATTTTTCTTTTGCTAGTTTTTAGAAAACTATACTTTGAAGACCGGTCCTTCTTTTTTACCGGACGGTAGTACGGCGCCTTTGCTGTCTACCGGTAATGCTCCAGAAACGGTGGGTGGTGGTTTGACTACTGCCAACGGGCGCGGGTCGGCCCTGACAGTTAGGCCTTCTACTAGCAGCGGACGGATTGTCGCATCTCATGGCCCTTCCGCTTTCAGTAATCTAGTAGGCGTATATGGTGGATGTTCGCGACAACGAGCTCCATCCAGACCGTCTACCGGTAATGCTCCTGCAACGGTGAGTAGTGGTTTAACTACTGCCGACAAGCGCAGGTCGGCTTTGACAGTTAGGCCTTCTACTTGCAGGATTGTGGTGGCTCATGGTACTTCCACGGCCAGTAAGCTTGTAGGCGCAACTGATGGAGGTTCGCGACATCGCACTCCATCTAGATTGTCGTACAAGGAACGGCGTACTGCAGTACGTATACTGAAGGCCCTCGGAGCAATTCCAGAGAACAACAGAACACCGAAGCAGGTCAGCAAGCTAATCCCTCCACTCCGGATGAAATACTTCAAATTACTCTTCTGACCCACGACTGGAAAGTCGCCAAAGTTGAAGGAGCAAAGAGGTTCCTACAGATCCGCGATTGTTGTGATCAACCAGGAAACCCTTGCTTCTCTGGCTGAGACCAAAGGCGTGGTAAGATTTGGATGGAATCACATCACCCTTCGAGTCTACAAGAAGGATGAGCTGGAGGCAGGTAAACTCTCCCCCCCCCCCATCCAACAGACTCTGAGCTCCTAATTCCCGACCCTGGAGTATTTGACACGATCCATTTGATGGAAGACACTCCAAAAACTACGGTGACCCTATTACAGTCGTCTATCTGACCGATCCTCTATCGGATATGAAGACGAAGGACTCACCCTTCGGAGAATTCCCCAACGAGGACGTACTTCTCAGTTCGTCTTCAGAAAGGGAAGATCTAGAAAACACCTTGGTGGAGGTTTCTCTCCCTGATCGCAACAAAAATGCTGTTGGGAAAACTAATTCTAATTATAAAAATTGTAAAATAGCAAAGTTATCAAAAACAAACTTTTTTATCAGAGTGTACTTGTTTTGAAATGTAACCAAGTTCACAACATACTTGCTATATTGCTTTGGCAAACCCGGCTTGGCTTTACAAAGCAACAGCTTTTGGCTTTACCGCCTTACGGTGAGCACCATAACTATAAAATGCTTTAGTTTCTTAATCCTAAAGGTTTTTGGATTTATTTTCGGCTTTATGCTTATGCTATTGTTGTTGTAGGCCAGGCCGGCTTTGCCAAAGCAGTATAGCAACTGGGTATGACTTTATATATATATACTTTGCTTGACCAGCCATTTTTTATTCTTCTTGCTTTACTTGGCCATGAAAGAATTGTACAAATTACAAAAAGTGAGGCTTGAAATTTTGAATATTTTAAAGATAAAGTTCTAGATGTACATTGATTATGACAATAAGATGCAAATGAAGCAAACAAAAAATTGGAAATTATAAATAAGATAAGTAACTACAAATAAAACAAAATTAACAATAATACTTCAATTCTGTATAATTTACTTACTTAACATCATATACATTATACATACAAAAAACCACGAATTGTAATTAATCTAATAAACAAGCAGAAAACAAACAAATGCTGCAGTTAGTTCAGACTAACCTCCAACACTCTAAAAAGGCTTCGGCCTCCCTCTTACTCCGTCAGCTTAAAGACGGAGAAGACATCGTCCTAATCTAAGAACCATGGATTGTTAGCAACCTGGTTTGGGACTTAGGGCTGGTTATTATTCGCTATATGTAGCAGATAAAGGTAAACCTAGATCCTGCATATGAGTGAATCGTAATCTACATGTATTTTTACTCCCTAACTTCAGCGATCGAGATGTCACTGCCGCACAATTGGAGGCTCACCAAGGAACCTATTGGCTGGCATCGGCTTATCTCGCCCCCGACCACGTGGTATCTCTCCCTGGTGATAACCTGGAGAGATTCTTTGCAGAGGCTAGAAGACGTAACATCAGTCTCATCTTCGGCTGCGATGCAAATGCCCATCACTCAGTATGGGACAGCTCCGACATCAACGACAGGGGTGAGTTACTTTTTGATTATATTATAAGTACTAACCTAACTGTAGTCTATACTGGTAATGAACCAACACTCGCAACCAGGAGTCGACAAAAAGTGCCAGATATTACTCTTGTCACCGACTCTCTCAACCAATTAATTCTAGACTCGGCTTAAATTATTTTTCCGATCACCGGTACATACGATGCAGTTTAGATGACAAACCCCCTCGCCAATCACCTTATAATCATAGGAAAACTGACAGGCTTTAATACCGAGTACCGTTTAAACACTATTTAAACGTACACTCTGATCTTACATTTCCCCTCCTAAGCACTAATGAACTTGACAACAAGGTCAAGATACTCACCTGTGCTTTTAACAAAGCGCTTTCTGCCTCCTGCCCTCTCATTTGTCCAATAGGCCACATTGGTGGACTTCGGAATTAGGGCATTTCAGGAGCAGTTGCAGAAAGCTATTCAACGTAGCCAAGGCTACTAGAATAGAAACTGATTGGGATGCTTACAAAGCAACTCTCAAACTTTATAAAAGAGAATTAAGGACAGCCAAACGCTCTTCTTGTAGACTCTTCTGTGATCAAATAGAAGAATCTTCTGAGGCGTCTAGGCTAAGAAAAATCCTCGCAACCAATCCAATAATGCCGAGCTGCCTGAAAAATGCAGATGGTTCGTGTACTACCTCAAGCTAAGAATCGCTCAAACTGCTTTTAGATACCCACTTCAGGGGAAGCTCCAATCCGATAAGTAATGTCGGCCTTGATAGGGCTGACACTCGTACAACTATCTCCAACGATCTGATAAATAAGGACAAACTGCTTTTGGCGCTACAAAGCTTCAAACCATACAAATCTGCAGGACCTGATGGCATAATTCCAGCAGAGCTGCAAAGGACTTCGGATGTTATCCTTCCTTTGCTGGAAACAATTCTAATTTCAGTTTTATGGAGAGAAGTAAACGTGGTTTTTATACCCAAAGCCGGCAAATGCTCGCACGTTAGTCCAAAGGATCTCAGACCAATCAGTCTATCATCATTCCTGTTAAAGACAGTGGAAAGACTGATCGTTATCTACATACGCACACGCATTAACAAAAGACTCCTGTCTACAGAACAGCACGCGTATTGTAAAGGCAAGTCTGTAGAAACAGCTCTGCACACATTGGTACATTCTATAGAACATTCCCTTCAAGACAAGGAGTACACAATGGTGGTATTCCTAGACATTGAAGGTTCTTTTAACAACGTCAACACATCTGCGATTACGGACGCGCTGTTGACTTTGAGGGTGGACGACCCACTTGGCGAATTGATTAATCTTCTGCTCACAAGTAGGATTATTAATTCAAAGCTGGGCGTGTCGTCTGTCAGAAGATCTGTCTGCAGAGGAACTTCACAAGGTGAAGTCCTGTCCCCTTCCAATGGAACATAGCGGTAAATTAACTTTTTTTTAATAATTCGCGCACGCTTCAATGGGTTTGCACCCTTATAACGCCTGTGGATCATACTGATGTGGCCAGACAGAGCTTGGCTGAGCATTCCACATACGTGTTGTGCGGCTGAAGAACGAATCTCTGAATTTTATACGTCCGAAGATGGGCTTGAGGGTAAACTGATGAGCATTTAGAGCGCCACGAGTATTGCGGTTGAATTCAAGGAGATGTGGCATGCAGCTGGCTATTTCTCTTGAGAACCGCTGGTAGAAGAAGCGATTAAACAGTGACAAGCAGGAATCGTTCCTACGGTGTTCAAGCGAATCTATTGATTTCGCTATAATTGCGTCACCGATAAGTTTTATAGCGCTGTTTTGAATTTTATCTAGCTGATGCAAAGTAGTTTTAGGCGCACCAGACCAGATATGGCAATTGAACTCAAGTTTAGGGCGAATAAAAGCCTTGTATATAGTAGCCAGATCAGAGGAAATGAAATATTTCTTACACCGGGTTAGAAAACCTTAACATTTCGCAGCTTTTTTGGCAACGGTAAATATGTGGTCATTCCAACGAAGCTTGTCGTTAACACACCTACCAAAAATTGCGAGATTTTCAGTTTCCTCGATGCAAGTGCCATTCATGGATAATGGCATGGAATTTAGGTTTCGCTTAGACGACAGGAAACAGCCTTGGATTTTGGAAGCGTTAAATTTTACTCGACTGTTTTCTCCCCATTGTATTATGATGTCTAGGTCAGAATTTAACGTGCTTAACATACGAAGTTGTTTGAGTTCCACATGAGAAGTGGAGGGACGTTCCTCAAACTTATATGAGAAGCTGAGAGTGCTGTCGTCAGCGAAAGAGTCAATTGGATCAGAAGTAACAGATAACGAGATCATTAATAAAAATGAGGAAGAGTGTCGGGGACAAAACAGAGCCCTGGGGAATGCCAGCATTTAAGTAATTAACTTTAAACTTGAAACCATCCAATACAACTTGAATTGAGCGGTCCAAAAAATAGCTTCTAATCCAGTGAAGTAGCTAATCATCGACTCCATAAGCACGCATTTTGGACTGTAGAGCTTGATGCCAAACTCTGTCAAATGCCTTCGAAATATCGAATGCAACAGCTTGGCTTTCTCCAAATTGATGCAAAGACCGGTTCCACTGATCGGTGAGATATAATATCAAATCACCAGTAGTACGTTGCCCACGAAATCCATACTGCCGGTCACTAAGGATTTCGTTGGTTTCAAGATATTTCTTGAGCTGAAAATTGAACAGCGTTTCCATGACCTTGGAAAGAATGGATGTAAGTACTATTGGTCGGTACGAAGGAGGAGATGACGGCTCGCCTTTTTTTGGGTAAGGGCTGGACAAAGGCTGCTATCCCACTTCCCGGGAAGAGTCCAGAAGAATGAATAGATGGAAAAGCTAACGCAATGGTAATGCCAGCTTGGAAGAACACCTCCTCAGAACTAATGGGGAATTACCATCTGGCCCAGCGGATTTGTGAATGTTGAGATCGTTTAAAACTCTATCAACTGCACGAGTACGAATGAATATCTGTCCCATAGAGTGTTCAATACTCTGAGGTACAGGAGGCAGCAATGCACAATCTGGAAACGTGGAGCTAGCTGCGAAATGCGCAGCAAACAGATTGGCCTTGTCTATTGGGCTGACAACTGGAATGTCATTATTCTGATTCTTTTCTTTTCTGATTCTTTCATTCTTTTCACTAAAGAACAAACCTTTTTACTACCTTTGGGACATTGTAGTAGTTTTTGCCTCAATTTTTGGTCGTACGCGAATTTGACTCGCCTAAGATAGGCATTGCAATCATTTCTGGCTCATTTAAAATTTGTTCGGTTTTCCTCAGTGGGGTTTGCTTTGTAAAACCGAAAGCATACCTCTCTAATCCTAGAAGCGTCTTTACAGCTCGATTCATACCATCTTCTTGATTTGATAGACTTATTCCTGAAAGGGATAAACCTTCTCATACCAATAAGAACGACGTTTGTGATTGCATCAGCGGCGGCATCCACGTTGCTATCGCGAAACAATAGAAGTTATTAAGGCCGTCCCAATTGGCTTTCTCGTATTGCCATACTGTTTTTTTATGAGTTTTTTCTACACAATGTCTAATGGCATAGAGGCGATAATACATGGACGGAGTATTTATCAGGACGAGAGATAAGGAACAAGTCAAGGGTGTTTGCGGAATATTTGCAATGTCAGGTATTCGTGTAGGCTCATTTACTAGCTAAGTTAGGTTATTAAATTCAGCGAAAAACGCCCGCAATAACGATTTCATTTTTACAATGTTTTGTGACAATCAATCAAATTCAATCAAAATTGAATCAGACAGTGCATCAAACTCATTCTGAGTTGAAACACTGTCTAAGTAGGGGCTCCTGAAATAGAATTCCGGATTGGAACTTTGGCTAAATTGAGGCAAAAGTTGAAACGCAACATCACTCCGGACATAGATTGCGAGTCCGCGTCGTGAGAAAAATTAAATTCCGATGCATCAGAATTATCAAATACCTGGGTTTCAGAACTGATGACCTATGGACATGTACATAATTAGACTTAGCGAAATAATTCGTTCTCAGCCCACGTATGTTGCTGAGATCCACTCTGAAATCACACATTAATTAAAAAAAAACACACAAAACACAACATACCGCTTATTTTACCCGAATTGGGAACAGTATGTCTCAAAATGGATTATTTACACAAATTGTCGCCAGTGTTAAGCCTTCACGACAAAATGAGTCAATTCACCAGAGGAAACAAACACTCACAATCCGTTATTATAATTGCTAAAGAATTAGATCATAAAAAAACTGCCGCATGAAAAACATTCGACAGTTATGTTTCACCAAGTTCTTTAGCTGCGCTGTTGAGGATTGCGCACACGGACACACACACTGCACTTTGCACTTGTTGATCGGCCGATCACGCGAACCGTTGATATTTTGCATGCACTTATATTCTGATTTTTTGTTTGTGCACAAACACAACACGCGTGTGCTAGAGAGCAGCACGACCGTGCACAGCGGCGATTGGGAGACAACTGTTGGTATGCCTAAGAGGTGGGGGCTGCAGAGTAATCGCTTATGCGGATGACGTTGCTATTGCCGTATCAGAAATATACCCGAATACCTTAAAGGAACTCCTGCAAAATCCTCTCAACAAGATAACTTGCTAGGCAGATCGCCGTGTTTTAGTTGGTAAATCCTCACAAAACTGAGGTCCTATTAACCAGGAAATATAAAGTTTCACTTATGAACCCTCCTTCTATAAAGGTATAATCTTAACATTCTCTGAGCACGAACAGAAGAAGAGAAAAAAAAATAATATTAATTTGAAACAAAAACGCAAAGTTTTCTAGTATGGTTGTCGACAAAATTTTTTTATTACGCATAAAAACTACTTTTTAGTTGTGGTGCACCAACAGTATACTGTATATGTATATACAGTATAGAATATAATAATATATATATATATATATATCTAAAGCAAACTAATTTTAAAATTGATTTTAAAGATTATATAAACAGTATAGAATATAAGAATAGTCTTATATATGTCGAGAAAACTACTTTTAAAATTGATTTCCAAGATTATAAAAAAAATTGGTGTACGATACTTGATATTGGGCGTGTGTATTGACGAATGTTGATTGGGGTGATGATGGTCCCTCGTTGGTTGTGCTTATGCTGCGGGGACGATGATGTGATGACGATGACGTGATGACGAGGATGCTGATGATGATGACTGTTAATGATGATGACGCTAAAGCTGATGCTGATGATTATAATGCTGATGACGATGATGTTAATGATGATGACGTTAAAGCTGATGATGATGATTATAATGCTGATGACGATGATGTTAATGATGAGGACGCTGATGGTGGTAGTGAGACCGTTTGATAAGAATAACTTCACACTAACAACTTCTACCGTTTTGGCGTAATAAAAATAATTCATGGCTTTGTCATTAACTGTCTAGCTTTCTTCTTTTGTTTTGATACAAAAAAAAAATCAATACAACTCCGATTTCTTTAAAACTAACTGGCACTGCTTTTGAAGCAATATTGTAATGATTGTTTCGAGAGGGGAATAAATGCGATGCACTTTTCCTTCCCTTTGATGGTATGCGGTGAAATCACTTGCGCCGCCGTTTGAAATTCTCCTCACACTCGCATACAACTTCTAAAGCAATATGGCAATGATTTTTTTTTTTAGGGGGGGGGGGGGATAAATTCGATGCACTTTTTCTCCCGTTTGATGATATGTGGTGAAATCACTTGCGTTGCCGTTTGAAATTCTCCTCACACTAGCACGCCAATTAACAAGAAGAATTCATTAAATGTAAAAATATTGTAATTTTATTCCATATATTTTTATGAAAAATTATGACAAATTACTTTAACACTGCAAATAACGGAACCATAATTGGCCCAAATCTGTTAGTTCGCCACCAATATTGCTAGCATTATCCCCATTCATTAGTTACTCATGCAAAATTTGATCTAAAATTATTTGCAAATATGTTACAAATGGTGTTTAAATGTCCCCATAATACGAAGGATTAGAGGGTAATCCAAAAGTTTTCTTTTTTTATTCAAGAAATTCCAGAAACTTTTGGATTACTTTTAATATCAAACTCAACAGACAATAAATATTGACTAAAGGTGTATTTCTTAAGAAATTCATAGTCTTTTCTTAATCGATTAAATTCCATTCCATTAAATTCGTAACGTAAACATGAATTTTTCTTACTTTTTTTGCCATTTTAGATGTTAAGTTTTTTAATCGCTTTAGACTATTATTAAACCAAATAGGCTATTTCCTTTTATAACCTTCTTTTGGAACAAAAATATGAAAAATTAATTCTATTATATTCATGAACACTTCATAACATTCACTTAAACTTAAGTTCTTGAATAGTTGTAGTCAAAAGTATTCAGATAATTTTTGACATTATTAAAATTAACTGCAGTAAAATCATACTTGTAACTTATCAACATAGGTTTGCCTTAAAACTTTTTTCATGTAGAACCCAGCACTTTAAATTCTCCTTTATTCCGAGAGTCTCTTCGATGTGGAATCAATTGGTCGAACACGTGTTTCCCGAATCTTATAATCTGCAGGCGTTCAAATTAGCCGTTAACAACTTCTTGAAGGATGATGGTTAAAGTATTCATAAGTTGTTTCTTAATATAATATATATATATATATATATAAAATTGTTTATCAGTATTTTTTAAATACATATATATAAATTGTAATATTTTCTTGGTCAAGGTTTTTTGTAGTTTTCCCTGACCATGATTCATTGATAAAAGTATTTGGACTCGCGTCGTTCTAAATTCGTAATTCGTATTCGTTACTCGTGTTGCTTTTGCAATGAATCAGGGAGAATTCCGGCTACAAACGTAAGGAATGTGAATTTATTTTAAATTTAATAAAGGGCTTAGCCCAACTTATTGCCGTTACGTAAGTCATTCAGGGAGTCATCCCTTGGCAATAAGTATATAAAAAAAAAATAAAAAAAAAAAAAAAAAAAAAAAAACCCAAGTCAATATTACAAACGATATTTATGCTAAAATCTATGCATAAAGCCTTGTCTCTTTAATAGCCGAACATTTGCAGACAAAATCTGAGAATCTTTCAAATACTCTATGGATAAAAATAAGGTCTAAATTGCGATTAATTTCATTTTTACATTATTAATCTGTATTGAATCAGTTGTTTTATGTTCCATATCCTTTGACATTTTTCTACGTCGGAATAGGCCCAACTAAGATTACCTAAGTTAAAATCGCCTAGTATAACTGCTAAGCATTTATCATTGAGAGGGAGTTCATTATATAGCTAATATTGTCTACATGCGCTGAATAAATTTCAATACTGCTATTAGGTGGAATATAGCTAACAAAAAAAATACAAAAGTACTTGGCAATATTTTAAGATAACTTTTATACAAATTTACTCAATTTCTACGATTTCTTCACTGCATAGCTCCTGTTTGTATGTAGTTGTTATTGGGTCTACTAGTATTGACCAAGGTTCTTATACCTTGACAATAGCTGATGACAATGGTACATAAACCAGTATCACCAATTAGACTAGCAACGTTTGTTTGTGTTACCCAGTGAATGCGAAAATGAGCGAAACAATGAACAATGATTTAAAGAAAACTCTTACGAACTTGTTAATTGCATGACCATTTATTTAATTTATTCATAGCTTATATAATATGATTTCTTATCATAAGCATGCATTCGTTGAGTGCAGTGAGATATAGCCCAGACAACTCGAACGGATGTTTCCCATGAAAAAGTGCTAGACTAAAATTTGTAACAAAATATTATATGAATGCACGCGTCAGAGGTGTGCACCGAACGTGGGAATAAATTACAAAAATTGTAAAATTATGCTACTGGAAATAAGACGTCAGCACATTGCGCTGGTCGTGTGAATAAATTTAAAGACAATTTGGTAACTAAATATACTGTTACATGTGCATGTGTCTATTTTGAATTTTATACATTTATTTGATAAGGAAATATGTGCAATGTGTGCATTTAAGTTTTATTAATCTAAGTAAGGAAATATGTGCAATGTGCGCATTTAAGTTTTATTAATATATGTAAGGAAATATGTGCAATGTGTGCATTTAAGTTTTATTAATCTAAGTAAGAAAATATACTACTCTAAGTATCAACATTCTCCGCGCCTTTAACTCTTGTTCAAATATGAACGGTAAAGTTGTCTCCATCTCTTGAGATAGTCCTAGGAGCTGGCAGTGGTGTGTTGGTCGTTGCTTGTTTTTGACGACGTTGTATGTTAGTCCAGATTTTGTAGCTCAAGATGATCAGGCAGCAGAAGACAGCGATGTATCCAATTGCAAATTGATGGACATCATGGGGCTGTGTTTGGTGCAGCGATTCATTAAGTTGTTGTTGTGTGATGAACTCTTGGATCTTTTCATCTGACTGTCCTGAATACTCTATCGTGTGGTAAACTAAGTATTCTGCATTGCGGATGTTCATGAAGTTGGACAGATTCCCCACCGGCGTGAACCATTTCCTTACTGAGCTTGAATAGACGTTGTGCCCATGGATGGCAACTAAATCGTGTTTAACGGTGCAGTCCGCCGGAATGGTTATAATGCCACACCGTTGCAGAATTACTTGAGACACGTTCCTTTGGCAAACGACGTTTAACAGTATTTCGTTCCGTAGGGAAAGTATCCACTGATTTGAATTTCTGATCTGGACCCAGTACTGGTTGTTTTGCGAAATTAATAAACAACTCATCATTGTCGAGAAGGATTCCGAGAGAAGAATTGAATTGGAGTATTTTTACTTCAGTCCCCATGACTATTGGTAATAGGAACGAGATTAGTAAGATAGTTGGTAACGTAACGAGAGGATTGTTTCGAATTTTCTTCTTCGGAGTTGCTTCTGCTTGAGGTAGTTGTTCAGGATGTTTATCGATGTACGGGGAGCTTGAATTTGGCCCTTCACATGATGTTTACTTTGGAGGAACTGGTGGTGTTTCTAAGTCGGCTTGAGATCCCAAATCTTGAATTTCAACACGTAGAGGTGACAACCTGTGAATTGGCCTTCGGAAGATGCTGTTTGCTGTTTATATTTCTGCAACGCGCACTACTCCGTCCTCTCCGGGAAAAGTCTGAAGTACTCTCCCCAGTGGCCATTTCATGACTGGACAGTTGTGTTCTTTAATAATGACCAAAGTTCCTGGAAGTATATTATATTATTTGTGTTTCTAGCTCTTCATAGGTCAATGATGCGTTGTAGAAAATGGTTTGCCGATTTTACCGCTGCTTCCCAAAGGCCTCCGAAATGGGGTGCCCTAGGAGGAATGAAATGAAATTCAATCCCTCTTGCTATGAATGCGTGGTGTATCTTCGTTCTTGCTTTGTCAGTGTGAATCATTTCGCTCAACTCTTGTAATTGATTCTTGGCACCGACAAAGTTGGTTGCGTTGTCACAATACAAGTGACGGCAATTACCTCGCCTTCCGATTAATCGTTTTATAGCCGCTATGAACCCCAAGGTCGAGAGGTCCGTGACAAGTTCTAGATGAACTGCCTTTGATGCGAAGCAGCAGAATACTGCGATGTATGTTTTTTGAGGATGCTTTCCCCTCACTTTAAAATGAGTCCTGAATGGACCGCAAAAATCGACCCCCGCATTAACAAATGGACGCGCTGGCTGGACTCTATGCGCAGGAAGAATTCCCATTATTTGCGTGAGCAATTTTGGTTTTGCCCTTGCACACCTGACGCAATTCTGTACGACTGATCGCGCTAATGTTTTGCCTTTGATGGGCCAGAATTTCTGTCTAGTGATAGATAGCAGAGCTTGTGGACCACAATGTAGATTCTCGCTGTGAAGTGACGTCATCAGTAACTTCGTGAATCGGTGTGAATAAGGAAGTAGTAGCGGATGTTTTGTTTCGTAAGGTAGTGATGAGGCTTCCAGAAGACCTCCTACTCGGATTGCGCCTCTATCATCAATGAAAGGAGATAAGCTTACGATTGGGCTGTCCTTTGGGGTCTCTGCGAGTTGTTGTAGATATCTTAAGTCCTTCTTGAACTCCTCACCCTGCATAATCTTTATAATGCATATTAATGACTTATGCATTTCCATCGGCTTCAAGGTACCCGTATCTCCCTTTGGTTCCTTGTTCTTTGTGGCCCTCGAGTAACTAATAAATCGGAGTACGTAAGCGTAAATGCGTTGAAGTCTCCGGAACAACATTGTGCATTATACCATAGAGCTTGGCTGTAGCTGCTAACACATGTTTTGTGATTCTTTTCTCGACGTCGCATTCACCTTTAGTCGTGTATGGAGGGGGACATGCGGATTCCACTCCATGTAAGTATAGAGGACCATAAAACCACAGGTTGCATGATGCCAACTTCTCTGCCGGGATTCCACGCGAAAGTATGTCGGCCGGGTGATCTCTAGATCGTACGTGTCGCCATTGTGGAGCTGATGAGAGCTCCTGGATCTTTGCTACGCGATTAGCGACGAAGGTTTGGAAGGATGACGACGATGAATTAATCCAAGCCAATACTATTTCCGAGTCTGTCCACATATAGGTAAAACACGCTTTCAATCCCAGGTCCTTCTTGATGCGATTGACCAATTCTGCTGCGAGTGTTGCTGCGCATAACTCCAGCCGAGGTGTAGTGAGTTTTTTTATTGGAGCCACCTTTGCTTGGCACATAGTAGTCGGACTGTGATGATGTTGTCCTTATTGACAGCTCTAATGTAAATAGCTGCGCCGTATGCCCTTTCAGACGCATCTGCAAATGCATGAATCTGGACAGACTTTGGGATTCTGTTCGAAAATATGTGTCGATCAACCTTGACGTCCTTCAGATGCTTGAGCCCTTCGCGGAAATGCTTCCACTCCAATTGTAGTTCCTTGGAAACAGCGTCCCAATCAACTGCATCGTTCCAGAGTTTTTGAAGAAACATTTTTCTGTTACTATTATTGGACTTAAGAAACCCAATGGATCGAATAGGTGAGCAATGTCAGACAGTACGGTGCGTTTGTTAATTTTTTCGTTAATGCTAGGTTGAATGTTCACGAGGAAGGAATCTGACTATCTGAACCTGTCATTACGTCGCCAACGTAGAAGTCCCTTTTTAATACTTCTGCACCCAACGGGTAACCCTTGGATTCGTCATTTGTCAAACGGTAGAACTTGCACAGCACAGAATTAGATCTAGCCCAAGCTGGATCCGAAACGCTCCAAGTGTTTTATCTCTCAAAAAAGATCGCACATCTGTGCTATTGTAGGTGTCATCAGTGGACACTGTCTCATAGACAGGCATGCAGCAAGACTGGGAGTCTTCTCGAATAACTTCTGCAGAAGCTGCATGGATGATGAGGAGGAGGAGACCATCGTTCATCATCTCTGCACTTGTCGAGCCCTCTCCCAAAGGCGTAAACTCCATATGGGAGCTTTCTTCTACAACGACCCTAATGATCTCATCAACATTGACATTGGTAGTCTCCTACGCTTCATTCGAAGATCTAATTGGTTCATCGAGTAGGTGGAAGAAATCATTCCTGATCCGTGTGGTATCGCAATGGACCATCACTGGTCTAAGTGTGTCGGTTCCACTGACAGCCAACTTAACCTAACCTAACCTAACGGACAGTTAAAAAGCCATGCTGAAATTATGAAATTCTATTCCTTAAAATCGACACAATCTTGTCTCTTACGCTTCATTCGAAGATCTAATTGGTTCATCGAGTAGGTGGAAGAAATCATTCCTGATCCGTGTGGTATCGCAATGGACCATCACTGGTCTAAGTGTGTCGGTTCCACTGACAGCCAACTTAACCTAACCTAACCTAACGGACACTTAAAAAGCCATGCTGAAATTATGAAATTCTATTCCTTAAAATCGACACAATCTTTTTCTTTACAATTTCTTCGAAAATTTTTGGTATTAAAAGTAGCTTTGAAATTGGACTATAATTTTCAATAATTAGGCGAGATCCAGATTTATGAATTGGGGAAATATAAGAAACTTTCCATTCTTTCAGGAATTCAGTCATGCTTAGCACACAACTTTTTAAAAAGACTGGAGGAATATAATCCGGTCCACCATACTTATTGATGTCAAGATTTGATAGTTCAATTTCAACTTCTTCTTCCGTAAGAGATAATTGACCCAAATCTGTTAGTTCGCCACCAATATTGTTAGCATTATCCCCATTAATTAGTTACTCATGCAAAATTTGATCTAAAATAGTTTGCAAACATGTTACAAATGGTGTTTAAATGTACCATAATACGAAGGATTAGAGGGTAATCCAAAAGTTTTCTTTTTTATTCAAGAAATTCCAGAAACTTTTGGATTACTCTTAATATCAAACTTAACAGACAATAAATATTGACTAAAGGTGTATTTCTTAAGAAATTCATAGTCTTTTCTTAATCGAATTAATTCCATTCGTAACGTAAACATGAATTTTTCTTACTTTTTTTGCCATTTTAGATGTTAAGTTTTTTAATCGCTTTAGACTATTATTAAACCAAATAGGCTATTTCCCTTTATAACCTTTTTTTGGAACAAAAATATGAAAAAATAATTCTATTTTATTCATGAACACTTCATAACATTCACTTAAACTTAAGTTCTTGAATAGTTGTAGTCCAGTCAAAAGTATTCAGATAATTTTCGACATTAGTAAAATTAACTGCAGTATAATCATACTTGTAACTTATCAAGGAACTTAAGCCCAAGTCAATATTACAAAAGATATTTATGCTAAAATCTATGCATAAAGACTTGTGATGAATACTATTCTTTAATAGCTGAACATTTGCAGACAAAATCTGAGTTTCTATGGATAAAAATAAGGTCTAAATTGCGATTAATTTCATTTTTTACATTATTAACCTGTATAAAATTTAAAGAAAACATTGAATCAATTGTTTTATGTTCCATATCCTTTGATAAATTTACTGGTATGACATTTTTCTTCGTCGGAATAAACCCAACTAAGATTACCTAAGTTAAAATCGACTAGTAAAACTGCAAAGCAATTATATTGAGTAAGTCCATTATATAATTAATATTGTCTACATGCGCGGAATAAATTTCAATACTGCTATTAGGTGGAATATAGCTTACAAAAAAATACAAAATTACTTGGCAATAATTTAAGATCCGAAGTTACAGCCAGCAAAACACCAACTCCACTTGAAAAGCTAGTACTAATATAGTCTCGATCTCTTCTATATACAATAATAACAATATTCGCCGCGACAGAACTTTGCGGTCCAAGGCCTAGCTTCTAGCGACCATTTGTGTTGCGCATGTATATTTTTGCGCACAAATGGAAGGGACCTATAATTTAAGGCCGGATCCGAACGACAAATAGAGAAGCTTTCCGTGACAAGTTATTACTCTCGGAACGTTTGTCACCCATTCGCGAGAAGTGGGACACCGTGAAAAATACTTTTGGTGTTACTGGGATTTAAACCACGAGCCTCCTGCTCAGTAGCCATGTGCATTTCCACTGAGCCACGGCGCACACACTATATACCTAAAATCACTCAAATCAAAAAAGTTCGCTCGAAGAAATCTCTTAATTAAGACAACTCTCAGTGATTGCAATAATATTGTAACCGCATTCAACTAAAGCCAAGGACAGCTCATTCGTTTTTGTTCTCAACCCGCCTACGTTTTGGTAGTAGACAGATAAAATTGAAGACAACGACGAAGAAGGAGCGTTAGCAATTTCAGACGATACTCCCTCACCCTTTAAAGGCCTTTTAGCAACGATGTATCAAAAACTAGAGAAGTAAACGATTTTGCTCTCGTTCTTTCTCCTTTATATAAAAACGTAAAGTTTCGGAAACGGACGTCTGCTGGCCACAGCGTAGCAACAAAGACATTATTATAATAATATGCTGAACCAATGAGCTTGAAATTAAAACGTTTTAGTAAACTTTCTTTTTTAATCAATTTATAACAGCTTATATTTATGCATATTAGCTCGAGTTGATATATAATTGGTTATATTTTCTGCTGTTACCTTATTCACATTGCTACCAACGATAAACCTTTGCTTCCTTTTTTATTTCGCGCATTTGTTGTGTTCCAGTTGGTGTTACTTGTTGCAGCTACATTAACATTATTGTGCGTAGGTATAGCAATATCAGTGATAGTCGCGTTCGTATTTTCCACATCGCTGCAACTATTATTTACTTCTACGCTCCCCTCGGGCGTTGCTAAGGGTCTGCGAACAGCTGATATCGGGTTTTTCGAAGCAACCGAAACAGATGGTAGATGAAAGAGCAACAGCTGAAATGGTATTGTCTTCATTACCCACCAACACTTCAGCAAATGTTTGTTTCTGAACTTGTTTTTGCTCACAGCATTATTCTCTTTTCCCTTTAATGGAAACACCGACTGATTCACATGCCGACTTCAACATCTCCACACTATAAACACTGACTTTCTGCGATTTGGATATATTATCCAATTTATTTCTAAACTTATTGTCAATTTCGTTTATGAAATTTAAAACATATTTTTTATTTTCACTAAGGATATTTACCACTTCAAGCTTAAAGTCGTTAAATTTTTTATTAATTTCTTCCATACTCTTTAGTCTAAATCGGAAAAACTTTGCGTAGGATGAAATAATTTTCCACAGACACCTTCACATCTGATGCCGTATTCGTTTTCGAATTTTAAATTAAAAATGAGATACTATAGCAAATATTAAAAAAAAACACACAACCACACCGATTGCGCAGTCGACTGAGACTGAAGTACGCAGTACAAATCTTGGAAGAGATTGCAACAGTTTGGTTGCTAATGGCATATTGGAGAGAATACCTTGCGATTTTATTCTAGACACAGGAGCTTCCAGATCAATTGTGACTCCTGAAATGGTGTCTAGACAGCAAGTAGAATCACTAAAAGTTGAGGACAGCTACATGAGAAGCTGCAGCAGTTAAGGGTGAACGTTTCCCTACAGTCGAGTTTAGAGGCTTAAGGTTTCAACATCGGTTTATTGTTGCCCGTGTGGAAGATGAATGCATATTTGGTCTGGACTTTATGATATCGCACCAGATGTCACTTGATTTGAGAAAAAAAGTACGGAGATGGCGTAATGTGGAAGTTCCGCTCAGCATGACCGGCAATCACAATGGTGGATCATTCAAGAAGTGTTGCGTCGCAGAGTACAGCCAAAGTAGAAGACAGGGAAACTAGAAATGGTCAGTTGTTTCGCGAATCATGGTCCAGCAGATGAGAGATTATTTGACAAGAGAGGCACACTTTTGTACGAAAAAAAAAATCGTCGTTGAGTGATTAATCGAGTACTAAACAAGAAATTCAATAAAATAATTAATTATGATATTATGAACAAGCTAAACTAATTTTGTGCTAATTTTTTAATATATTTATATTTATGTTTAAATTAATTAAATATTGTCTTAAAAATCACTTTAATGTCATTTTTTTAAATTTAATTTTAAATTTCTGATTCCCGGGAACAAAAACGACACACGCGATTCGCGACACGCGTCAAACACGAGATATCAAATTGGCATTGAGCAGCTCACAAAATTCAGCCCTCCAGGTTGTGCAAAAGGTGATTAAAAAATACCTCAAAAAACGAGAAAATGGCGCAATTTCAAACCATCACACTCGCCACACGCGAAACGCATCATACGCGGAATATAAAAAATTCTATTCTGGACTTAGAAACTAACAAAATGTTAGCTATGTCGGGTGGAAGGTGGTTAAAAAAGACTTCAAAGTAGTCGAAAATACAGACAAAAAACTTCATTTTTCGGGTACAAACTTTTATGTATACATCGAAACACGCCACACAGCCCTTTATTATTTGGTAATTTAGTGATCACACCGAGTAGTCCTCATCGTGAGTAGTCAACATTAATAAAAGCCATCGACCAGACCGAACAGAAATAACAAAATGTACCGAACAAACCTACACTCGATTTTATGGTAGT
Source organism: Nephrocerus scutellatus (assembly GCA_947095585.1). Classification (NCBI taxonomy): domain Eukaryota; kingdom Metazoa; phylum Arthropoda; class Insecta; order Diptera; family Pipunculidae; genus Nephrocerus; species Nephrocerus scutellatus. Next base: position 66,721,307 of record OX352761.1, on the reverse strand, counting down.
ATGTTGTTTGGCGACACGAAATAAAAGCGCACTTGGTGGTGAGTCCTCTCTCGAGTAGTTGAAAGTTAAAAAATTTGCGTGCCCCCAAAACTAATATGACTCATTTTAAGTTTAATTTTAAGTTTTTGGTTTAAAATAAAAGAAAGTAATTTTCTTATTAAAACAAAATGTGTTTTTATTAAACTTTTGTTGTGTTCGGTCTATCGGAGATACACATATGTTTAAAATTTAAAGAAAAACAGGCTAATTAAAAAAAAATGTATGGCGTCGTCCCCAGGCCTCAGGGCCCCTTCAGGCTAATTTTAAAAAATGTATACGGGCACCCCTCGGGCCTCAGGGCCCATTTGCTCAAAAAAAATGAAATTTTACACCCGTGTGTAAAATTTAAACAAAATCGGGTTAATTTTTTATAAAAAAATTGTATGAGCCCCACGACAAAAAGTTTTGTCCATCGCAGATAACAGCGTGCATAAAATTTTAACAAATTCAGGTTAATTTTTTTAAAAAGTTTGTTGGGACTCCATACCCTGGGGTCTCGAAAATTTTTACAAAAAGTGTTGTCCATTGGAGATACACACGAATATAAAATTTGAAGATAATAGGGTTAAGTTTTTAAAAAAATTTGTCTCCAAAATTTTTACAAAAAGTGTTGTCTATCGGAGATACACTCGTATATAAAATTTGAAGGAAATCGGGTTAATCTTTTTAACCCGGGATCTCAAACATTTTTACAAAAAGTGTTTTCCATCGGAGATACATACTTCTATAAAATTTTAAGAAAATCGGGTAAATATTATAAAATTTTAATATAAAGTATTGTTACCGGAAATATACAGGTGTGCAAAATTTCAATAAAATCGGGCTTTGGGAAGTGGGTTAAAAATTGATCAGAAAATCTGACCAGCCAGCCAGCCAGCCAGCCAGCCAGCCACGGGCACGCGACGTTAATATAGAGAATTTAAAAAGGAAAGGATTATAAAATAGTTAGATTGACTTAGGTCTGGGAATTTAAGTAGTGTTTTGGCTAGTAAAAAGAGGATTCTGAGCTCCAAGAGTCGCTGTGTCCAAGTATTTTGATCAGTGAAAAAAGGAGTCTACGCTCAGTTCACTATCAGGAGTCTGACAGAAGAAGAAGACTGCTTACTGGATCTGTGTCCCCTTTTATAGGACGTGAAACGGTTTATAACTTCGAACCGGATTGTTAATTTTCCATCGTCTGGTAAATCACCATTGTTGCTATGCTGCTTTCTCATCCATTATCAGTTACATCGGAACTGCATTGCGTATGTGTCATGACATGTTGTTGTTTTTGTTTTTGTCGCTTATGTGTATACACAACTCCACGTTGCTGTTGTTTTTTATTGTCTATGTTGTTTTGAAGAAATGTGGGCGAAAATCCCCCTTATGTTTGTTGTTGTATGGGATTTCGTTTGTCCACTGTGGCTATGCATTGTTTTACTGCACTCAATAGTTTAACGTTAACAGCATTGGGATTTTGTTGCTTGCAAAAAAATGTTGACGAAAAACCCCTTTATGTTTATTGTACGGGATTTCGTTTGTCTACTGTGGCTACAGTATATATAATGGATTATGCATAAACTTAAGTCAGCAGCATGGTTTTTGTTGCTGTGTATAAATCGTATTGTTGTCAACGCTCCTCGGTCGTTGAACTCAGCAGTTTGTGTTGTTTGGTGAATGTTGGTGTTGTGTGTGCGTTTATTTTATTATAGAGCCCGCCTACGCTTCTGCGCTCCCGAATGCGTGCAGTGTTTTGCATGGCATATGCGTCGTCCTCTTTACTCTCCTGTCGTTGCATTAAGGTTGTTGCAGTAAGGGCACGGCTGCTCAGTTACTCAGTATTAATAATTGTTTGTCGATTGAAGATCACTGTCACAAAAATGGAGACGTGGTCTCATAATCGCATTTGTAAAGAAATGAAGTGTTGTCGACCTGAGTCTGAGCAGAGATGCCGTCGGCATTTTCAAATGTCGACATCGGTGTAAACAATGAGCTTTGCAGTGGTTTAGTTTAATTAAATTTTCTTTGTTATGAAATAACATATCGTGCAAGGATGAGTTCGCGAAAATCTTTCTGTACCCCGTCTGTGGTTGCCCGTCTCATTGGCACTAGCTTGACCCATTTAGCAAAGCAGTCGAAAAATACCAATAACATGGTATTCCCATGTTTCGATCGTGGTAGTGGTCCTACGAAGTCGGCACATAACATAGCACATGGTTCTTCTGCCACCTGCGCGAGCATCTTTCCTGCCGCCTGTTGTTGATTTCGCTTGTATCGTTGACAGCTTTCACAACGTTTGACATACTTTTGGATATCACAAACGTTCCTGGCCAGTAAAAATGCGCACATATCCGCGCAGTGGTCTTTCGGACGCCTAGATGTCCTGCCGATGGATTTTCATGGTTCTCCTTGAGGACTTGGTCACGAAGTGTGTTGAGGACACAAAGTTTCCATGGCGCTGCGTCTTCGGCTCTCTGTTCTATATGGCGATATAGTTGTCCTTCTTCTACCACGTAGTCGGGATATTTATTGCGGTCTTCTTTGATCTGGTTTAGCTTCTATCCAGCCATCTACACTTGGGTGTGTTGTCTTCGCAATTAGCCATCAGTACATCGTGTGGTTGTCGAGACAATGCGTCTGCAATTTTCCACGTCGGATTTTAACCATTTAAGGGAGAGGTGGTCTGTTATTACCGTGAACTGTTATCCTTCTATATATGGCCGCATTTTCCTGTGAGGGCTGTGCGAGGGTTCGATGCAGCCTTTCGATAGAAGTTCGTTTATCTCCGAGTTTTTTATCTCTTGCATTGCTTTGTGCGGGGAAAGTATCGTTGTTTTATTGGTCGCTCGTCGTGCATCAGGATCTTGTGTTCAGTAATGTTGGATACCGCTGGTAGTTTGTCGAATCTTTGAAATTCTTCTTGAAGTAGAGCTGAAAGTCACTCCTGTTCTGTTTGTGTTTCCCGCTGGACCCTTATACCACGTTCCACATTGCTGCTCCACTTTCTCGTGGAGTTGTAGCGTTTGGCCGCCACAGCTCAATTTGGCTTTCACTTTCAATAGAGTCTAGTCCGAGAACGATATTGTCTACAGCTTCCGGGATTATTAAAAATTCGAGTCGGGTGTGTTATTTTCCAATTCGTCCGTCTAATGTTAAGGCTTCTCGGAAAAGTAGGGGTGTACCCTCAGCCATCCTGACCGTCATGTTGATGGGTACGCTATTCGACGCGCTCCTATTGTCTTTTGCATACTGCTCGCTAATGAAACTCTTTGTTGCACCAGTGTCGATCATGGCTCTGACAATTTCGTTTCCTAGGGTGATGGTGGCGTAGTTTCGGGTTGCGTCGGAGTGTAGAAAATTTATTGTGTTTGAGGTGCCATCATCTGGGGCTCCGCCGCACCTCTGTTCCGACGGTTCCCTCGGTCGTTTCCCTCGGTCGTTTCCCGGTCGTCTCCGACAACATTCTGTCGTTCTTATATTCCGGAGGCTGCAGTCCCAGCAGAAGAAAATTTGCTGATTTCAGCAATCTCGTCTCCTGTGACCGTCCTGGCCGCATCGCATGCAGCCTGTCCTTACGTTTATCCGTCTTTCGACGTCGCGTGAATTATGTCGTGGCTCGAGCTGGATTTGAAAAAAAACAACTTGCGACTGGTTATGACAATGGATATATTATTACTCAAAATGCTGTACATGCTAATTTACATTTACTTATAACTAAATGTTGCTTGATCAGCGATACTGATTATAAGAGTGTGTTCTATGGAAAGGTGTAATTTAAGTAGTGTCAGCGGTACAATGAGTAAATGTGTAGTCTATGGGAAAATAATATTATTGGGTAATGTTGTTTGCTTGGAATTCCAGCGGATGTCAAATCAGGTGAGGCGTTGACCTGTGATTGTGTCGGGTGTTTGTTGGCCTTGGTTTGTGGCGAATATCCATCAAAAGTGTGTGGGTAATGTATTCGTTACTCCTCCCCCCTTAGTATGGAGCGATGGCCATAGAAGATTCGGATTTGCTGTGGCTGGAGCGAAATCATGCTGTTAATTATATTAATAGATTTTCTGTAAGTATAGGATGCGATTATTATAAGAAGAATGGCAAGGGTGATAAGTAAGCCAAAGTTTAGGTTATCTTGTCTTGATGTTTCGTTTTGAAGGGTCCTTATGGCATCTTCATTAATGGTGTTATATATTTTTAATTTTTCAAAATTGATTTTGTCTATTGTTATGTTTGAGTTTAGGCTATGGTGTGAGACTGGGAGTATTTGGATTTGGTCAAAGTATATGCTGGGGTTGCTGTTGTAAATTATTCTATTGATATCTATTGAGCAGTTGAAATAGCGTATTAGGATTGTTCCAGATAGCATTGTGGGGTTGTAGTTTTCGCAAGAGGTGTTGATGTTGGTCATAGGTGTGTTTTTCAGCACAATGTGGTTAGGTTCAGGTTGGATTATTGCTGATTTTGGTCCGCTGTCATCTAGAGTGCAGTTAGCAGGCTGGTTTCTTAGTATGTTTTCGATGCATATTGATGAGTTGGACTTTTCTTGATTTATTGACTCTTTGCAGTAGTAGATGCCCTCCACTTTGGGACATGGTTCGTTTAAGTATGGAATGTTTTGGGTGTAAAAAGGATATAGGATGATGTGGATACTTGTTTTGTGAGGTTTATGGGTAGTGGGATGAGATGAAATAGCGAATAGTTTTTAAAAGATAGGATGGGAATACGAACATTGAGTATAATTTTAGTGTCGTTATAGTATGCTTGAAGTTCTAGCATTTCGTAAATATGTTCAACAGAGAGAATTTCGACCGATTGGTTATTAAAGCTTTCGCGAATTTCGTTCAATTCGTTTTGGTTTAAAATGAGTTTTGGGATGATAGTTAGTCCTTCCATAACTATAGCTTTAGCTATGTTTGAGATATGACTGTTAAGTAAGTCAATATTGTAGTTTATTTGACTGAGATATTGTGTCTGGTAAAGAATTTCTTCATTGACACGAATTCTGTTATTGTTCTGGTTTTGGTATTTGTTTAAAAAGGTTTCAATTTGTTCTTGTTCTTTGTTGATATGATTTGTCATATTTTTAAATCTTTGAATCATATTAAAATTGATTCTGATTTGGTTATTTATACCAGATTGAAATTGAGATTGCATCGAATTCAAATTTTTAATTTGTCTATTTATATTTTCTGTGTCCTGTGACAAATTTAATTGTTGAGCCTAAACCGTTTATCAGTCCTCTTTTGTTCCGTGTTCTTGGAGTAAGTGAGTCAAGTTTGTTTGCTAATTCTTTAATTTTAAGTTTAGTTACTGTAGTTGATTCTTTTAAGCTTGTGATTTTATCGAGTGTTTCTAAGGAGTTAGAAATTTTGATAATGTTGTCTCTAGGTCAATAATGTGTATTAAGTTATTGTATCCTCTGATTGTTCTTGCGGAGCCTAATTTGAATGGGAGTATGAACTGTTTATTCGATAGTTCGTGAATTTCCATCTTTTGTGCTGCTACAGCTAGAAGCCTGAAAATGAGTTTTCCTAGTTACTAATTACTTTATAAAATCTATTTATTTTATTTTGTTTTTCTTCATAAGTCTAATTTTATGTATTTTCTTATTGTCGTTTGTAATTATTATTTTATTGTTTTTTTGAACCGTATGTTTTGAAAAACGAGGCGTCAATTAATTTCTTCTACTTTCTTTTCTATAAATAAGATCATTTACTTCTATGTCTTCGGGGTCTTCCCTGGTTTCGTTTAATTTGTCTTTTCTATCATTTTTTATATTTTCTAATCTTTCCTTTACTTTAGGGTATAATATTTCTTGAAATTCATTTAATTTTTTTAAGTAGTCATGTTCGTTGTTAAAAAATATTTCTTTATTAAATATATGAGTTTTACCGGAAAATGTTTCGTGTAAGCTTAGTACTGGAATGTATGTCATTGTTATAGGTAATTAGAGTTTCAGCTAAAATGTCTTCGTGGTCAAATGTTAAGTTGTTTTCTTTGTATTTTGCTACGATTATTCTATATATTTCTGTTAGTGTTGAATGGAGTCTTTCTACTGGTGAATTGCTGGTTGTTTGTTAAAAGGAGGTAATGTGTAAATCTATATTATATTGTCTACAAAAGTCTTTAAAATGATTACTAGTAAATTCAGTGCCTTGATCGCAAACTAATTTTGATGGGATGCCGTGTAGGCTTATGTGAGTATGTTTTTGTGATTGATGGTGTATATTTCTGTGTGAAGTATGTCAAGAGGTTTAGTTGGTGTTTGGGTTTTTTCGAACTTTGGTTTAGGTGGATTTCCGTCGTATTTAAGGGTTTTTCACAGTTATTCAGGGTTTGTTTAATTTTAGTTTTCATGTAGGGGAAAAAATAGTTGCGTTTTAGATGAAGCAGAGTTTCTTTAATTCCTCTGTGGTTGTGATTTGAGTGGTATTTATTAATAAGTTCGTCTTGTTTCTTTACATCTAATAAGTCGAAAAAGTTTGCTGTTGGTGAAGTATTTTGAGTACACGGATTGTACTATTCGAAATGTTTCGTCGTCAGTAAATATTGCACTAAGTTTGTTTGGGGGTAACCATTCTTTAAAGATGTCAGTCATATCTCTTCAGTGAACTCTGATCTTTGTATTAGTCGTCTTTGTTTATTTTTAAAGGAAAGTTTTAATGTCGTAAGTGGGCAGTCTGCTTTTGAAAGTATGAGCTGTAAGCTGAATTCCGTCGTCAAGATTTTCGTCGGTTGAGTGTACAGTTGAACCTTGGGTTGCAATCGGCGTACGGCGTCAGTTAGCATCGAGCGCTCAACACGAGCACATCTTATACAGATCCCGCACCAGATCGCTCAGCTACTTGCTACCGGCTACGGAAAAAAAACCCTCACACCAAAAAGCGAGCATTTCGCTACCTGCGACATTTTAACATATTTTACTAATTACTTTTTAATTTCAGGCACATATTTATAATTAATAGTTATTTATTTTCACATTGTTTTTTTTTTATCTTTCAGCCCTATAAAATGGGGAAAAAAGAAAAACGAAAGGATAAGGTTAATGAGGTATTAACCTTAATCAGACAAGAAGTCTCCACCCATGGTGGTGACTTCCTTGCTTCCTTGTATGAAAGGCTGGATGAAGTCAACCAGCTGTGCGAAGACTCAGCTTCCTCTGAAAAGGAGAACATGAGCCTTGGCGAGTTAGCGGTCAATGATGCGTCCGAATCCAGCAGCAACGATGAAGACAGTCGCAAACAGAGGTCTTCTCCCATGCCAATAAAGGCCAAAAGAAGGAGGTTGTCTGGAAATTTCAGACCATCATCGCTACCAACATCATCTTCTCCTGCAGTGATTGCTGTTGAAGTGAGAAATCCGCCGAAAGTCATTGCTGTAGAGAAAACAACCAAGGCAAAAGAGGCACACAATGTTATTAAGAAGGCACCACCTTCAGCAAGCAAAAAAGCCCCAATTACGGGACCAACATCGAAACCATTTGCTATGCCGCCAATAGTCTGCTTTAGACTCAACGTTGCTGAACTATCTAAGTTCGCGAAGAGTGCCAACATTAGTTGCAGAATTCGCAAAATCAACAGCAGTAGGTCGGTCGTTACGGCCATAAACAAAGATGGGCACCAGAGAATTCGGTCTTTCCTACAATCGGGAAAGACTGAATTCAACACTTACACTGCTAAGGAGGGCCGAAAAGAAATGTTGGTCCTAAAAGGCATACACCACTCCTTCGATACTGATGATGTCAAGGATGCATCAACGGCAGAGGGTATCCCTGTACTGGAGGTCAAACGCTTCAAATCTCAGAAAAAGTAAAAACCGCCCAAAAGAAGATGGAGCAGGATAAGTTCGCCCAGAAATCTGCTGCAAAAGTTGTTGTGAAAGGAGTCAGCTTTGCTAGTATAGCTGCTATGGGGAATGCTAGCAAGCCAGCAATAATCAACAAACCACCACCAACCATCCAAGCAAGCAAAAAACCAGTAAGTAAGCAAGCTCCAAAAGCAGCACTATCTACTAGAAAATCTAACATCTTCGACGATACGGAAAGGCTATTTGGTGCAGACCTTTTCACAATTCTGCAGAAAGCAAGAGAAGTCGTGCCTGCTAATATAGCAGTCTTGATGACAGGTCCAAAACAACCGTTTTGGGTCGACTTATTTGTGAATTATGTTCACAATAAGCAGGATAAGTATATTCTCATATCTGTGGCAACAAGGAAAAACAGCATAAGTCGATTTATTTCAGAATTGAGATAACGGTGCAATCGGATGCGCCATACTTTGAACTATATATCATAATTTTTTCACTTTATTATCTTGTTATGGTTGCTTAGTAATAGACCAGGAAATAATAGCATAAGTGATTTGTGTACAAATATGCACATGGAAAAACAGCATATGTAAAAATTTCCAATAACTTTTTTTACATATGCTATTATGCTACACTGGCTAATCAAACTAACGAAAACATAACTTAACCTATGCCTTTTTTCCAAAATGATACCGTTTTTATTTTTGAAACATAAATGTACTTGTGTCGTTTTTCCGAAACGAAATATTAACTTGCAACGAAATAATCAAACATATGTCGTTTGTCCAAAACGGTTTGTAATGGAATGATTTTGTCAAGTATACTTGTTCTGTTATTCCAAAAGCCGTTACTCTCTTTAGTTTAAATAACTATACTTGTGCCGCTATTCTCAGAACAAAATTATATTACGTGTGTTACTTATGCTGTATTAGTCGGTGAGTGAACATTGAGTGTTCATGGTTTGCAAATATAGTGTGTTTGTTTGATAAATATTAAATATTTAAAGAAAAATATTATATTATTTAAATAAATATGATGAATTATGAAATTGTTGAAGGTAAGTTTTTAAATTTTTAAGTAGTAATTGCATTGGGCCAGTTTATTTCACATTCTCTTTTTAATCAAGAACGACCAAGTTGGGAAGACTCTGACGACTCAATTAAAGATCCCGATTATCTAGCTTTAAGTAGCGACGAACGTAGGGGTAAGATCCTTGTAAGTTCATTATGTGATGTTTCTCGTTGCTGAAAAAAATGTGTCCTATTTTGAAGGTTATCAAGAAAATATCGCCAGGAACAAAGAAATAAGGGTTTACCATATACCACAAAAAAAGGAAAGAGCATTCCAGCAAGAGAGCCAAAACCATTACCAGTTTGTCGAAATGAGTGCTGTAACAAGATATCACTTGTAAGTCAACAACTTTTATTTAGTCGTTACTGGGCTTTACGAAGCTATAATGCAACGGTACTTTATATCAGCTCTATGATTTTTGTAAAAGACAAGACTATGTCTAAAATCAAAAAGGAAGGCGTTAAATCGAAAAATCGGCAGCTGACATTTAATTACTACATTGAGTTATAGGGCGTACAGATCCTCGTATGCAAAACCTGCTTCATGGCTTGTTTTAATGAAACAAATAGTTTCATAAGAAGTGTAATTAATAAGAAATTAAATTCACCATACATAACTTTAGTTGATAGAAGGGGATGTTCCAAGCCTCCAAATGCACTTACGACATCAAAGCTTGAAGAAATAAAAACTCAAATCAACAAATTTCCAGCTTACGAAAGCCATTATTCTAGGCGAGATACATCAAAAAAATATTTGCAACCTGGCTTAACAATAGCAAAAATGTATGAATTATATTGTTTGGAAATTTTAGAACCGGTTAGCTTGACGAGATATTCTCAAGTATTTCACGATCTAAATCTGAAAATCAAATCTCCACATCTAGATACGTGCGGAACTTGCGACAAACTTAATCATAAAATAACAGCTACTGAAACACCAGATGAGAATTTAAGGTTACTTGACGAACTAAGAATTCATCAAGAAAAAGCGGATTTAGCTTACTCGTGCAAAAAAAAGGACAAAGAGTCAGCTAAAGCAAGCTCAAATGTAGCAGTATATGCTTTCGATCTTCAACAATGCTTGCCTACCCCACTTCTAAAATCAAATATTTCTTTTTATAAACGCCAGTTATGGACTTATAATCTCACTGTGCATGATTTAGCTACAAATCAACCATTTTGCTACATGTGGCATGAAGGAATGGCGAAAAGGGGCGGAAATGAAATAGCAAGCTGTGTTTTTAAACATATTGAAAAACAAATAGCGAATAGCAAAGAAAGTTTAATTTTTTATAGTGATTCTTGTCCTGGCCAAAACAAAAATACACACGTAAGTTGTATGTTTATTACAGCTCTTGATAACAGTGAACACCTCCAAGTAATAGACCATAAATTCCTTGAGCCAGGCCACACTCATATGGAATGTGATGTTGATCATTCTGTCATTGAAAGGAAAAAGAAAAAAACGTTAGCAAAAATACACCATCCTAGAGATTGGCAAAATTTAATAGCTTCCATAAGAGACAAAAATCCATTTAAAGTTGTGGATATGAATAAGTCGAGTTTTTTCAATTTTGCCACAGCTTCCAAAGAAAAATTTACGTAGCGAAAAGTCAATACCGATGGTGAAAAGTACTCCTGGCGGGATTTTCGATGGCTTCGCTACAAAAAGGATCATTTTGGCACTTTGTTCTATAAAAATAGTCTGGACGAGGATGAGCCATTTAAGTTAGTGAATTTAAAAAAACGTTGTTTCAATTGTATGAAAAGGAATGACGTAAAGGTAATTCAAACTGTCCCCCCAATTTCTAGAGAAAAAGCACAAGACCTTCTCTAACTACTGGACTTCATTGAACCAGAATTTCATGGCTTTTATAAAAGTTTGCTCGTAGGAACAATATCTGATTGCGAAGGTCATCCAGATATTTCGGAGAGCGATGAAGAAAACACAGATGACTAGATCTATCATTTAGTCCAGGTTCTTTTTTTCTCAATTTTTATACAAATATGTGCAAACTTTCTTTTCCTGTCAATAATAATATCTAATTACATGAAAAGATATTTTAGTTATTTTTATTTTGGAAGACTTAGCTTTTTGAATTATAAGTTAACTTATAAGTCGACTTAAAATTTCTTTCGGAAAAACAACATAAGTTTACTTAGTTGTGAAAAATTTATGCCAGCCAATAAGGAAAAAAAAACATAAGTCGACTTAGTTTGGGAATATTCGAAAATTTAAAAAAGGAAAAACAACACTCATCAGTTATCTTCCTAAATAAGCTACAAATATCTTTAAAAGTTGAATTTTTTTAATTTATAACAATTTGTTTTAAATTATTTTTTTTTTTGTAAACTCATCTTTCCCAAATGTTCCATTGGTTTTTTCACAGCTACAATTAAACGTTTAAACGGCTCTCCTGAAAAATGTTAAAAAGTGACTTATGCTGTTATTCCTTGTTGCCACAGATATAATGTGAACTCTATTTATTCGTTAGCTAGGCGTATCACATTAAAATTATTTATTAAAACTAATAAACCTGACATTCTTCTTTTACAGGAAACAAATCTCACAGGGAGAAACCCATTCACTCCAGACGGATACAACATCCACAGGGTCGACAAAAGCACTGATTGCTTTGGGACGGCGGTCCTTATCAAGGACACTATGGCAGGCGAAAAGGTGCAAATCAGTGGTTTGGGTAGGATGGAAGCAACAGCTGTCAGCATCAAAGTCAACGAGGTTGAGACCTTGTTGGTAATATCAGTGTACAATCACTGTAATGCAACGAGGGAAAACATTCAACGGGATCTGCAAACTGTCTGCGGCATCTCCTCTGGGAACACTTACTGTGTGGTTGGAGGGGATTTTAACGCTAGGCACACCCGATGGCTAGATGAAGTATGCAACAATCAAGGAAAGGCCATTACAGATTGGCTGGATTCAAATCCTCAGCAGCATACCATGGCTGTTGTTTCACAGCCCCGAAAGACATATCCTCGGACACCATCCATGCTGGATTTCTTCTTGGCAACAACAAATTTCGTCAACATTCTGCCGGAAATAACGAATTATCACTGTTTTGCACATGATAGTGATTCGGATCATTTGGCCATAGAGCTTCGAGTGAGGTTGAATCAGCGAATTCAGCAAGTTACCCCAACACCTGAACAACACATCAACTTTACGAAACTAAGCTGGAACCGGTTTAGATCAGAAGTCGAAGCTGGCCTTCAAATTCCAGCGGCATGTAGAAATCTGGAGAATAATGAAATTGATGCTATCAAAAATTTCCAGACTTCAGTGAACACAGCCATAGATCGGCAGAAAACTGTTCGCTCTAGCAGGGATCGCTTTCAACATCTACCTGAGAATATTCAGGCAATATATGCTCACATGCAAAGGCTAAGGAAACGCCTTCAGAGGATCTTCAACAGGACTCTCAACACTGTTAATGACGAATATCAATCTGTATTTTCGCAACTGCGTTGTACAGTAATCATGCTTCGTCGAGCTGTGCGAAGTTACCAGGAAGATGAGCTGACCAAACGACTTCAGAACATCAAACCAGGCCCGGATGCTTTTAAAAAGCTGAATTCTGTGATCGGAAAACGTATTTCTATTCCAGAAAGTATCACGTTTGGAGAGCAAATAGCATCCAGTCCTGTTGAAAAAGCCGAAGCCTTTGCCTGTCATTTCGAAAGGAGCTTTACAGACCGGCCACCAACTCTTCTTCCAGAATTCGTAGAGCAGGTCGAAAGTTTTGTGGAAGATACCACTTCCCCAAGAAATTTTGAAGTGCAGTTCAGCGAAGACAATCCCGTAAACGCACCCGTAGACGTGGATATGTTAACCGGGACAGCTGGTGTCAGTGATTTAATTATAAGGGCTCATTCACAAAGACATTCCAACTGTCAGCTCAAAAGACAAGGCCAATCTGCTTGCTTCACATTTAGCAGCTAGCTCTACGCTGCCAGATAGCACGTTGTCGCCGCCTGTACTTGTAAGAGTTGAATCCTCTATGGGACAGATTTACTTTCGTACTCGTCAAGTGGCAAGAGTATTAAATGATCTCAACATTCATAAATCTGCTGGGCCTGATGGCATTCCCGCTATAGTTTTGAAGAGTTCTTCTTCAACGTTGGCATTACCACTTCGCAGACTTTTCAATTTCTCTTATTCTTCTGGAGTCGTCCCAAGGAATTGGAAACAGCCTATATCCAGCATGTTCCTAAAAAAGGCGAAACGTCATCCCTTTCCTTGTACCGACCCATTGCACTAACATCTATACTCTCCAAGGTCATGGAAACCCTGATCAATCGTAAGCTTATGCAATACCTTGAATCACGTGAAATCCTTAGTGACCAGCAGTATGGTTTTTTCAGTCAACGTTCTACAGGTGACCTGATGGCTTATCTTACTGAAAAGTGGAACCAGTCCATTCACAAATTCGGTGAAAGTAAAGTTGTTGCACTCGATATTTCCAAGGCATTTGACAGAGTCTGGCATCAAGCTCTTTTGTCGAAAATGAATGCTTATGGAATTAATAACACCCTGCTCAATTGGACTAGTAACTACTATGGGGACTGCTAGCAAGCCAGCAACAATCAACAAACCACCACCAACCATCCAAGCAAGCAAAAAACCAGTAAGTAAGCAAGCTCCAAAAGCGGCACCATCTACTAGAAAATCTAACATCTTCGACGATACGGAAAGGCTATTTGGAGCAGACCTTTTCACAATTCTGCAGAAAGCAAGAGAAGTCGTGCCTGCTAATTATAGCAGTCTTGATGACAGGTCCAAAACAACCGTTTTGGGTCGACTTATTTGTGAATTATGTTCACAATAAGCAGGATAAGTATATTCTCATATAATGTGAACTCTATTTATTCGTTAGCTAGGCGTATCACATTAAAATTATTTATTAAAACTAATAAACCTGACATTCTTCTTTTACAGGAAACAAATCTCACAGGGAGAAACCCATTCACTCCAGACGGATACAACATCCACAGGGTCGACAAAAGCACTGATTGCTTTGGGACGGCGGTCCTTATCAAGGACACTATGGCAGGCGAAAAGGTGCAAATCAGTGGTTTGCGTAGCATGGAAGCAACAGCTGTCAGCATCAAAGTCAACGAGGTTGAGACCTTGTTGGCAATATCAGTGTACAATCACTGTAATGCAACGAGGGAAAACATTCAACGGGATCTGCAAACTGTCTGCGGCATCTCCTCTGGGCACACTTACTGTGTGGTTGGAGGGGATTTTAACGCTAGGCACACCCGATGGCAAGATGCAGTTTGCAACAATCAAGGAAAGGCCATTGCAGATTGGCTGGATTCAAATCCTCAGCAGCATACCATGGCTGTTGTTTCACAGCCCCGAAAGACATATCCTCGGACACCATCCATGCTGGATTTCTTCTTGGCAACAACAAATTTCGTCAACATTCTGCCGGAAATAACGAATTATTCCTGTTTTGCACATGATAGTGATTCGGATCATTTGGCCATAGAGCTTCGAGTGAGGTTGAATCAGCGAATTCAGCAAGTTACCCCAACACCTGAACAACACATCAACTTTACGAAACTAAGCTGGAACCGGTTTAGATCAGAAGTCGAAGCTGGCCTTCAAATTCCAGCGGCATGTAGAAATCTGGAGAATAATGAAATTGATGCTATCAAAAATTTCCAGACTTCAGTGAACACAGCCATAGATCGGCAAAAAACTGTTCGCTCTAGCAGGGATCGCTTTCAACATCTACCTGAGAATATTCAGGCAATATATGCTCACAAGCAAAGGCTAAGGAAACGCCTTCAGAGGATCTTCAACAGGACTCTCAACACTGTTAATGACGAATATCAATCTGTATTTTCGCAACTGCGTTGTACAGTAATCATGCTTCGTCGAGCTGTGCGAAGTTACCAGGAAGATGAACTGACCAAACGACTTCAGAACATCAAACCAGGCCCGGATGCTTTTAAAAAGCTGAATTCTGTGATCGGAAAACGTATTTCTATTCCAGAAAGTATCACGTTTGGAGAGCAAATAGCATCCAGTCCTGTTGAAAAAGCCGAAGCCTTTGCCTGTCATTTCGAAAGGAGCTTTACAGACCGGCCACCAACTCATCTTCCAGAATTCGCAGGTCGAAATTCTTGTGGAAGACACCACTTCCCCAAGAAATTTTGAAGTGCAGTTCAGCGAAGACAATCCCGTAAACGCACCCGTAGACGTGGATATGTTTACCGGGACAGCTGGTGTCAGTGATTTAATTATAAGGGCTCATTCACAAAGACATTCCAACTGTCAGCTCAAAAGACAAGGCCAATCTGCTTGCTTCACATTTAGCAGCTAGCTCTACGCTGCCAGATAGCACGTTGTCGCCGCCTGTACTTGTAAGAGTTGAATCCTCTATGGGACAGATTTACTTTCGTACTCGTCAAGTGGCAAGAGTATTAAATGATCTCAACATTCATAAATCTGCTGGGCCTGATGGCATTCCCGCTATAGTTTTGAAGAGTTCTTCTTCAACGTTGGCATTACCACTTCGCAGACTTTTCCATTTCTCTTATTCTTCTGGAGTCGTCCCAATGAATTGGAAACAGCCTTTATCCAGCCTGTTCCTAAAAAAGGCGAAACGTCATCCCTTTCCTCGTACCGACCCATTGCAATAACATCTATACACTCCAAGGTCATGGAAACCCTGATCAATCGTAAGCTTATGCAATACCTTGAATCACGTGAATTCCTTAGTGACCAGCAGTATGGTTTTCGTAGTCAACGTTCTACAGGTGACCTGATGGCTTATCTCACTGAAAAGTGGAACCAGTCTATTCACAAATTTGGTGAACGTAAAGTTGTTGCACTCGATATTTCCAAGGCATTTGACAGAGTCTGGCATCAAGCTCTTTTGTCGAAAATGAATGCTTATGGAATTAATAACACCCTGCTCAATTGGACTAGTAACTACCTTTCTGACCGTTCAATCCAGGTCGTATTGGACGGATTCAAATCCAATGTTCACCGCATAAACGCCGGTGTTCCTCAAGGCTCTGTTTTATCTCCGACACTCTTTCTAATTTTCATTAATGATCTCCTATCCACCACATCTAATCCAATCCATTCTTTCGCTGATGACAGTACTCTTAGCTTTTCATATGACTTCACGCTTTCTTCACGACCCTCTTCGTTACAAGTGGAACTTGAACAAGAACGTATGTTAAGCACATTAAATTCTGACCTTGGTGGGTGGGCACTACATAATAGAGTTGAATTTAACGCTTCTAAAAAGCTGCCGGGTATGGCAATTTTGATGTTAACCATCATATTCAACAATTGCCTTAACAATGGATACTTTCCAGACAACTGGAAGGTAGCCAAAGTAGTACCAGTACCGACCGACTGGTTACCGCCCCATAGCTTTACTGTGTTGTATCAGTAAAGTATTGGAATCTTTGATCCGTAAGAAGATCAATGCGTATTGCTCGGAAAGAAATGTAATTCCTTCCTTTCAGTTCGGCTTTCGAGAAAAGCACTCTACGCTTCACAGCAACGTCATTCGAGGACTGAATGTCAAAAGTAGTACAGTAGCCTGTTTGTTAGACATCGAAAAAGCCTTCGATAGCGTCTGGACAAACGGGCTTCTGTACAAACTTATTAGATTTGGTTTCCCCAATTATATTGTGAAAATAATTAAAAATTTTCTTTTTAACAGGGTCCCCAAGGCTCCAGACTTGGACCAGTCCTATTTAGCATCTTCACGGCGGATCAACCCACCAATACAGCCGGAAAAAGGACCATGCTTTTCACGGATGACTCCATCACGTATGCCGTGAGGAACACATCCGAAATCTTTGGGAGTACTACCTGAAGTGGGGACTGAAGATCAACGCCAACAAAACGGAACTCATCTGCTTCCCACCAAGTCAGCGACTAAGTACCTGGGAATCAACTTTACTAGAGGCTCAAGTTTAAGTCTCACATCGATAAAACAATGGAAAAAGCGAACTACGCTCTTCATTTGATGCACCCGCTAATAAGAAGACGAAACGGACTGTCCAACAACACCAGGCTGCTCATCTACAAGCAGCTCATCAGGCCAGTGATAACCTATGGCTATCCCATATGGTTCACCGTCTCACCAACAACGATGAAGAAGATCTCCCTATTTGAAAGGAAGGTACTTAGGATCTGTACAGGACTCTGGAGGGTGCCAAACAGCTATAAGTTTGTGTCGACTGCAAGACTTTACAAAGCAGCGGGTCCAAATGGCGAGGAAATTCGTTGATGGGTTGGAAACACATCCAAGTCCGGAGATGCAAGGACTGAGAATTGAGGAAATCGAGCCAAGCCACCGCTATATAAACATCAGAGGATTCACGGATGCTAGATTCGACGACATCTTTAACGTCTTCTTCTTCTTCTACGAGAAAGCCAGCAATCAACATTACAGAGGCTGAAGATCGCCCTGTTTATTATATTTTTTTTTTCATTTTTATTTTTTTATTAAATTATTGTAATTTATTAAATTTATTGTTTAAAATTAAATTGCTTTAAATATAACATGTAGTAGATTAAGTAGTCAAAAATATTGTTTAATTATAAGCAATACAAAATAAATTAAAACAATGTAAATACGTCGGGCCCCTATTGTTGAGCCGACACTTATTAATAATAGTTATAAGTTTAGTTTTAAGTCAAAATTGTATACCTAAATGTTTAATAAAATATCTTAATCCTTGGGTTGCAATATTTGAATCGTTTATATTGACTTCTATGTGTTCTGCTGTAGTTGGGTTATTGATTTTGATGCGGCTAAGAGCGTCTGCGTTTGTATTTAATGTGCCTTTCTTATAGACTATCTCGTAGTCATATTCTTCTAATTTGAGCCTCCATCTGGGGAGTTTGGAGTTAGGTTCTTTCAAGCTCATTAGCCAAGTTAAAGGCCTGTGGTCTGCAATTATCTTGAATTTGTGTCCGAACAGGTATGGGCGAAAGTATTTGGTTTCCCAAACAATAGCCAAAAGTTATTTTTCTATGGTCGAGTAGTTTGTTTCGGTATTAGTCAGCGTCCTACTAGCATAGCATATAGGTTTGTCGTTTCCGATATGTCCTTGTGACAAAACGGCACCAAAAGCGAAGTTGCTAGCATCTGTTGTGAGTATGAATGGTTTTGTGAAGTCAGGGTATTGTAAAATGGGGTTGTTCGTTAAGAGTTTTTTTAATTTTTCAAACGTATTTATGTATAGCTCAGTCAATTGGACAGTTTTGCCTTTTCTGAGACATTCTGTCATTGGCTTTACTAGACAAGCGAAATCTTTGATGAATTTTCTATAATAGCCTAGGAGTCCAAGAAAGCCTTTGATTTCCTTTTGGGTACGGGGTATAGTGTATTGTTTTATTGCGTGAATTTTTTCTGGGTTTGGATTTAAACCTTCTGTTGAAACTATGTGACTAAGGAATGCAATTTATTTGATTCAGATTTGTCGAGTTGAACTTTAAGATTAAATTCGCGAGGTCTATCGAATACTTTATTCAAGTTTTCGAAATGTTCCTGAAGTGAGATTGAAAATATGATAATATCATCTAAATATACGAGGCAAACGGTTCCTTGTAAACTTTTTAAGATGCTGTCTATAACTCTTTGGAATGTAGCTGGTACGTTCTTGAGACCGAATGGCATTCGAAGGTATTCGTAGTGACCTACTTCTATTGTAAAGGCTGTTTTGGGAATGTCATTGGGGTGCATTTCTATTTGGTGAAATCCACCTGCCAAGTCTAGTGTTGTAAAATACATACACTTGCCAAGTTTGTCAAGAATCTCATTAATGTTAGGTATGGGATAGCGGCCGGAAATTGTCTTCGTTAAGTTTCCTATATTCAATGACTAGACGCCATTTTTGTTTACCACTTGCGTCTTTCTTTTTGGGTACAACCCAAACAGGTGAGCTCCAAGGCGAATAGCTTGGGAGGATAATACCTTGCCATTAATTTGTTTTCTCACTTCCTCTTTGTGAATATAGGGATATCTGTACGATTTTGTATGAGTGGGTTGTCTTCATTTGTAGGAATTTTATGCTTAACTTGATTAGCAAAACTGAGATTTTGGCCTTCTTGAAAGAATATGTCTTCATATTTTCTGCATATTTTGGACAAAGCTTTCCTTTCTTCTGAGTTTAGGTGCGAGGAACGAATAAGATTCGTTATATCACCTTTCGAAGGAATTTCGCTATAACCAATATTAAAATTATTAATTTCGTCAAATTCTGATGAGTTGTATGACTCGGCTTTAAGAGGTTGTTCTAATAGGAATAGTTTTGATTCGTTACTTCTATTCACGACTTCTACTAAACTGAACCAATTATTTGAATTATATATACCTTCAGAGATGTATAGTTGTGGATCTACTTGAGTAGTTTTGAGATAAATGTCTCCGTCATGAATATCTGTGGGGACTTTAATTATTTGCTTCGAATTTGGTAGGATAAGATGTTTTCCGGATGTAAAGTTTGGTTTAAACTTTAGAGGAATTGTGGAATTATTTGTTATTAATGTGTTATTTTTAAGGTCGACCTTGGCTCCAATCAAAATAATTGTGGAATTTAAATAAAAGGAATTGAAATTGTCCGCTTTCGTTAAACTCCATAAATATCGAAAGTGTTATTTGTTTGTCTAGTTGGTATTTATTTAATATCGTTGTAATTTTTATTGGTTCGGATTTGCAATCTGCAGGATGTGTAAATTCAGGATTAATAACTGATGAGGACGCTCTAGTGTCTATTAAAAATTTTAGGGGCCTACCAAAGGGAGTTGAAATTTGGATGTATGGGAGAGTGAAACCGTGCTAATTTATATCTAAGTAACCTGTTGGTCTTGAGAGGCAGATTGGGGAAAATTCTGGTCATCTAACTCAGAAAATGTATTGAGTGAGTTTTGGTCTAACTCATCTAAGTTATGGTATCCAGGATCCAATTGCTGGATGTTGGGGTCTATGTTGAATCCATTACCATTGTAGAAGGCGTCAAGGGATTGTTGGTATGTTCCATAGTTTTGATTATGTGGGATTGTATTGACGTTATATACATACTTCTTCGATAGTGTATCTAGGGTGTCCGAAATTGTGTGAGTTCGATTGACGGGATTGGTTAGTTCTTTGCGTCAATCTTGTATTTGAGGAGCTGGTGACCATTGGTACAGGCGTTGATAGATTTTCGGTTGGGTTTCAGATACTTTGTTGTTGGGAATTCTGGTTGGGATTTCGGAAATTATTCTGTTGAGAATATTGATTTTGAGGTTGATATTGGGAATTATTTCTGTAATAGTTTTGAGGTTGATATTGGTAGTTGTTTCGGTATGTACTTTGTGGAATAAGGGTTTGCTGTCTAAAAGGAGTGTTAAATGAGTTACGTTGGAAATTGTTTTGGGTCCTATATGGTGTATTATTATTAAAATTAGGAAAAGGTGGATAAACAGATCTTTGTTGTTGATATCTAGGCGTAGAAAGTTGGGGTCTATTTGTTGATTTTTTGTTCTTTATTGCAATATGATAAGGCAATTGGTAGAGATTCTGGTCTCATTGCTCTTATAACTGCACCAAGGGGTTCCTAAAGGCCAATTAAAAAAACGTTAAGACACATTTCTGCGTACAGGTTTTGTTTTGCAGCTATAACGCTTTGGATGTTTTCGTGAATAAGAATATTGTTTATAATTGTTGCTTGGATTTCAATAACGCTACTGTAAAACTCTTCTACGGTGTTATAACCCTGTCTTAAATTATGAAGATCTTATTAGAGATGTTTCCGTTCTTTTGTCCGAGTAGTGTAGAATCAAATTATTTTTTATATCTTCCCAATTGAGTGGGGTACCGTACATATTAAGTACTTCGTTTGCTTGCCCATCGATTTTATTTCGAATAACTCACAAAAGAACTACGGAATATGGTGTACCGTCAATTGTTTTAATGTATGTTAAGATTTCTTCAACATTATTTAAAAATTCGTGTAGCAATCTAGGATTACCGTCGAAACGGGGTAAATCTTTAATTACGTCTGGAATTCTGAGAGAATTGAGTATATCACTTGTAGGTATTATGGGTATTTGTGCATTGATATTAGGTGATGCCATTATTGGTGTACTCTGACTAACTTTTTTTCCAAACACAAGATTATTATCTTCACAAAACTCAGGTATTGACGTTAGACCTAATGTTCGAAATGGTTTTTTATAAGGAAAAAATGATTTTAATTTTCTATGCATGAGGAAAAGGTTTAAACTTATTCAATATAACTTACATGTATCTCAAAAGTAGGAATAGCATTCTACTTCTATATGGAGCAATAATTTTTTGTCGTTTGATGGTTCTACGGCGTTTATGGAATAGAAATTCCTCAAGTTATTGGTGTCACTACCTTACTACATACACTACACTATCGATGTCCTCTCGATATTGGATTTTCAATCTGCGATGATCCCTCGTTGATTGTTTTCCACAACACTACTTTTTGCACTTTTTATCACTCACTAAGTCTTTATTAAAAAAAAATTTTTTTTTTCGGATAACCACCGATTTAAACTAAGAATTTAGAGGTGTGTACAACTGGTTGCCGAACCGAAGACTGCGCCAATTATGTCGTGGCTCGAGCTGGATTTGAAAAAAAAAATCAACTTGCGACTGGTTATGACAATGGATATATTATTACTCAAAAGCTTACATGCTAATTTACATTAACTTATAACTAAATGTTGCTTGATCAGCGATACTGATTATAAGAGTGTGTTCTATGGAAAAGTGTAATTTTAGTAGTGTCAGCGGTACAATGAGTAAATGTGGAAAATAGTATTATTGGGTAATGTTGTTTGTTTGGTCAGCGATACAGATAAGAGTGTGTTCTATGGAAAGGTGTAATTTAAGTAGTGTCAGCGGTACAATGAGTAAATGTGTAGTCTATGGGAAAATAATATTATTGGGTAATGTTGTTTGCTTGGAATTCCAGCGGATGCTGTGTAATCTGCATGCCCCATTCTGCATCGCTATTACGAAGTCCTTGAAGCTTTCTTGTCCTGTCTGGCGTCGTTGGTGAATTTCGTCGTCCAAATGTTCCCAATATCTAGTGGTCAAAAAGAATTTAAGGAAATTTTCCTTAAACGCCCTCCAGCTTCGCCATCTCTGATTATTACTCCGGTACCACATTTGTCCACGGTCACGAAGCAATTCGGTCATAGTCTTTGGGCATAGTCTAAGGAATATACGTCAGCCAGTTCCTCGAGTCTTTCGATGAATGACAATCGGTCTTTGCCTCCGTCAGAACGAACTGACAATTTTCTTACCTGATCGATCACCATCGCGTAGGATGTACCAGGTGTTGCCGTTGTTCCACGGTTCGGTGCTGGGTCTGTGAACGCTGGAGTTTGGTCATTGGTGGGGCTGTTAGCCCTGGTGTCTTAATTTTCTCGCCGTCCGTTGTCTCTTACAAATTAAAGAGCGGTAGGGGCGGGTTACGTTGGTGTTTTGCTTCAAATTCCGCTAGGCGGAGTTCGTCGTCCGAGGTCAGATCTCGTCCTGTAATGAAAGTCGAGAAACGCTTTCTCAGCTCGTCTATCCCGCCGTTTACGTCCAGCCTGAATTCCGCCTTGTAATTCTGCAGATTCTCTTTGGCAAGATTGTAGACCCAACTTGTTCTTACCATATTGGCTAATTTGGTTTTCTTCGCTTGTTATTTGGTTTTCTTCGCTTGTTACTTGTTTTCCAGAGTCCCTGCTGGGGGCCAATTGTAACGAGGTTTTTCCCAGCCGGGGTATCCTCAGTGTGACCAGGGTTAGTTTAATTAAGGGTCGTTACAACAAAAGATTTATTTGTTTTGGAACTCTAAATTCAAATATTTATTTTTCTTTCTTAAAAAAAAGGAAATGATTATAAAATAGTTAGATTAACTTAGGTCTGAGATTTTAAGTAGTGTGTCCTGAGGTTTGATGCCTTGGTCCAGCGGGATCGAAGTAATCAGTCTGTCCAGTGAGCAAGGATTCTACGCTCACTTCACTGTCAGCCGAGCCGTTATGTCCAAGTATTTTGGCCAGTGAAAAGAGGATTCTGCTCCAGGACTTGCTATGTCCAAGTATGTTGTCCAGTGAAAACAGGAATCTACGCTCAGTTCGCTGCCAAGAGTAGCTGTGTCCAAGTATTTTGACCAGTGAAAAAAGGGCTCTACGCTCAGTTCGCCGCTAGGAGTCGCTGTGTCCAAGTATTTTGATTAGTGAAAAGAGGATTCTACGCTCAGTTCACTATCAGGAGTCTGTCGGAAGAAGAAGAGACTGTTTACTGGATCTTTGCCCAGTATATATTTATAAAAATATAGATGCCTTAATGGAAGTATTTTAAGGCCAATGAACAATTCAAAACTAGGTGTTCTACGATTAACCTTTTGTAAAATACGAACTGCATGTTTTTGTTTGAGTAACAAGGGTTCAATTTGTTGAAATATGTTCCTCCCCAGCAAGATATCCCATACTGAAGTCTCGATTTAAGCAAACCATTGTATACCATCTTTAAGATTGGCAACCGACAATACAGACTAATGTGATAAAGCTGCTTTACAACTCTATTCAAATATTGCATCAAATGCTTAGTGTGGTCCTTCCAACTGAGCTGATGGTCCAAAAAACTCCTAAGTATTTAACGTTGTCGACTCTTTCAATGTTAAAGCAGTTGGCAGAACCGTTGATGTTTGATTTAAAAGTAGTTAACCCCCGACTATGCAAACACTGTTTTCCTAAAGGAAATCTCAAGCAGTTCGGTGATTGATATTCAACATTTATATCAACAGTAAAGTTAAAAATCCTGAATTTTATTTTGTTACTGATTACTAAGCTGTGTATCTTCGCAGTAATTCTAAATCATTATAAACATCTGAAACTAAATTAAAAAGGCTGTAATTAGAATATGATAAAGCAGTGTCGTCTAGTTCAATTTCAAGAAATATTACAAAATATCCTCACACTGAAAATATTATTGAGGGCGGTTTTATTATAACCAATTCTGAGTGGCTACGCCACATCTAACGACACAACACCCCAAGGAAGTTGTGTGGACATATTTGCTGAGATAAATATCCTTACGTAGATGAACCCAAAAAAAATACTTGACATTGCAAATCATTCTTCCAACTAGCTTGACTTGTTGCTTACCTCTCATCCTGATAAATACTAATTCAATATATTACGCCTCCAGGCTCATCAGACCATTGTGTAGTATCAGTTAATTTCTCGTTTAGAGGAAAAACTCCCAAAAAAAGTATGGCAAGTATGCCAATACGAGAAAGCCAATTGGGACGGCCTTATACAATTTCTTTGAGTATTAACTGGTCACTATTGTTCCGCGATAGCAAAGTGGATGCCACCGCTGATGCGATCGGAAACATTGATATAAAAAACTTTATCCCTTCTAGGAATAAGTCTGTCAAACCTAAGGTGCATGGATAGTATGATTCGACCTGTAAAGAGGCCATAGAATTACCGAAAATGAAGGCACCTTCGACGAGTCAAATTCGACTATAACCGAAAATGAAGGCAAAAAAAACTACAATGTCCCAAACATAGTAAAAATTGTTGTACATTCGTGAAAAGAATCAAAAATACAGCCTCGTCGTCGATTCCAATGCCAATCTGTTTGCTGCGCATTTTTCAGCAAGCTCCACGCTTCCAGATTATGCACTGCTGCCGCCTGTACCTTTGAGTATTGAACACTCTGTGGAACAGATTTATATTCGTACTCTTCATCGTACCGACCTATAGCACTAAAATCCATTCTTTCCAAAGTCATGAAAACGCTGATCAATTATCAGGTCATGAAATATCTTGCAGCTAATGAAATCCTTAGTGACCGGCAAACGTGGGCAACTTTCTACTGGTGATGTGATGGCTTATCTTATCAAGCAGTGGAACAGTTGCTGTAATGTACTAATGCATGCGCTATGTCAATACATGCATCACTACATAGTTCCCTTAGATCAATAATAGCCATACGAAAAGTAAGAATAGCTATACGAAAAGTAAGAATAGCCATACGAAAAATAAACAATGAATGAATTTAGTGAATGAATGAATGTAGTGCACATGCGTCATATAACAATGCATGCATCACTAAATAGCTCGCATAATAATCGTAATTATCACACATAATATAAACAATGTGAGTGCACCAATTGAGTGACTCACCCATAAAAACCGCAAATGTAGATATTGCCATTAATTTATCACCCATTGCGCTACATGGAAAAAGAGTCAAGCGCACTAATAGTTTAATAAGTAGATCAATAAGTATGTAATTGTTTTTTAAGATATAAATTTTCTTTGTTAGATACATATTTTCTTTGTTTGATAATAAGAAATCTTTGTTAGACAATAAGTATAAAAAGGCCAAAATTTTAGTGTTCAATTACATTCAACTCTCAAAACTAACCTTCTCATTAACCTGCGAATATAGCAATAGGAAATAGGACTATGCAAAGTTGTTGCACTCTGTATTTTCAAGGTATATGACAGAGTTTGGCTTATGGAGTCGATGAAAAATTGCTTCATTGGTTAAGGAGATATCTTTTGGACCACTCAATTCAAGATATCTTGGATGGTTTCGAGTCTGAAATACATCTTATAAATAAATGCTGGCGGTTTCCAGACCTCTGTTTTGTCCCCGATACTATTACTCATTTTTATTAATGATCTTTTGTTCATTACTTCTAATCCAATTCAATCATTCGGTTACGACAGCACTCTCAGCTTCTCATAAAAGTTTGAGGAACATCATTTCCCTTCGCATATGGAACTCAAACAACTGCGTATGTTAGGCATATTAAATTTGGAACTGGACAGCATAATAAAATGGGCAGAAAACAATCGAGTAGAATTTGACGCTTTCTCCTGTCGTCTAAGCGAATCTTAAACCCAATGTCATTATCCATGAATAGCACTTGCATCGAGGAAACTGAAAAACTCGAAATTCGCGGTTTGTGAGTTAACGACAAGCTTTGTTGAATTGACCACATATTCACCGCCGCTTAAAATGCTGCGAAATGTTTAGGTTTTCTATCACATTGCAAGAAATTTTTTACTCCTTCTGATCTAGCTTAAGTACAGGTGTTAAATATGGTCAGGTGCGTCTAATACTATTTATATTTTGAACCGAGCGTTAAAACTTATCGGTGCCGAAAACATTGCAAAGTCAAGAGATTCGCTTGAACACTGCTTGTCACTGTTTTATAGCTTCTTCCACCAGTGGCTGTCTGTCAGTGGGATGTCTTTCAACATCGCTATGATCCACGGACATTCAAAGCACAAGCTCAGACATTTCCACTTTTACCCTACCTTTCCCTCCTTTTGCTTAACACCCACGCTGTGCCAAGCATATAGCCGTGCGTTATAAAGCCTTTACGAAATGATTTTTATGAAATTTTTAATGTATATTATTGGCAGGTGGAGGATGGTTATAGGCTATAGTACACTCGCCTTCCTACTCCAGGAGTTGGAAATGTAAAATGTTGATATCAGCCACATTTGCAAACCGATTTTTATAACATTTTCAGTGTTGGCGGGTGGGAAAAGGTTACAGCCTATATAATATACCCTTATCGCTTCCTAAGAGGGAAAATGAAAACTGTTAATATCAGCCACATTCACCAACCGATTTTTATGAATTTCAATGTATATTATTGGCAGGTGGGGAATCATAACAGGAATGAGGGGATTCATGTGTGCATGTAGCAAAGCGCCCGAAGTAAGCTAGTAATTAATAACTAGCTGTTCCCGGACGCTCCACCACTCTCACACATAAAACATTAACACCAGCAACACCCCTCACCCACTTTCACATTTATAACATGAGTATGGATTGCGAGTTATGTGATTTGTGTAATAATGATGTCAACGGAAAGGCTCAACAAATTTTGTCTGTAGCACATACAGTACTATCTTACATGACGTTTTGTACAAATTTGCTACTGCAGAAAAGTATGTAATCAGAATTGGCAAGAAACGAAATTTAACACTTTGGGTCCGCCGAAACTTATTAAAATTGATTAATATCAGGGAAATGACAACATTAACATAAAAAAATGGTGCAATATTTTTGACATTCAGGAATCAATCAGTCTACACAAAACATTGAATGAAAAGCTACTGCAAAAGACAAAGAATTGGATTATGTTAAAGTTGACAACCACAACATAGTACATTAAATGGGTGCTTATGCAGTCGATGAAAAACCGCTTCATTGGATTAGAACTTATCTTCTGAACCGCTCAATCCAAGTTGTTTTGGAAATTCATTGCATAAATGCTGGCATTCCCAGGGCTCTGTTTTGTACATAACACTCTTTCTCATTTCTATTAATGATCTCTTGTATGTTACTTCTAATCTAAATAACTCTTTCGCCAAATACAGCACTTTCAGCTTCCCATATAAGTTTGAAGAACGCCCTTTTTAACAACTCAAACAATTGCATATATTAAGCCCATTAAATTCTGACTTGGACAGCAATATAAAGTGTTGAGAAGATAATAGACTAGAATTTAACGCTTCTAAAACTCAATGTTGTCTCCTGTCGTCCAATTCAAAAATAAACCCTCAGCCATTATTCATGAATGGCACATGCATCGAGGAAAGTGAAAAACTCTCATTATGTGTGTTAACTAGAAGCTTAGTTAGAAAGACCACATATTAGCCATCGCCAAAAATGCTGCGAAATGTTTAGCATTTCTCCCAAGGTGCAAAAAATATTTTATTCCCTCTGATTTGGCTACAGTGTACAAGGCGACCTTGAGTACAATTCTCATATCTAGGCAGGAGCTCCCAAATCTACCTTGCATCTACTAGATAGCCCCTTAACGCGTGCGCAAATTATAAAAAAAACTTGTTCTCTGATCACATTATTTCTTCTCAAAAGAACTGTGGAATTTGCAGGTTGCTTCTCCATTCAATGAATTATCTGCAATGGAAAACCGCATACTCTGCGTCTTCTTCCATGTCCGGACAATCTGGGAAGAAAAGTGTCCAAATCGGTAAAGATATTTACGATAGCTGCCATGGCCTGACAAAAACTGCGTTAGTTGGTAATTGCAGCTACCGTGAGATCGGTTTGTCCATGCTTCAAAATTAGGGATCAGCTTGTAGGTCCATCTACCTTTCAAACGTATGTCCCAACGAGCTTGCCATACAGCCTTTGCTTCCACCTTGATCATTTTGAGTACCCGTTTGTCCTGTTGTCATCTGTTGTAGATCCTGAGCATTTCAATTCGAGCATATCTACTGGAACCATTCCTGCTATAACGAGGGCTGCATCATCCATGATCGTTCGGAAACGTTCGGATTCTTATTTCCTTAGTCACCAGTGCCTAAGCCCAAACTTGGGCTGATAGTCTGGATATTAGGACCATCATTAAATATTCTAGTCCTCCGATGTTTGAAGTATCCGGGATTATGCTGCCTGCATTTGACTGCTATACACTAAAATAAAATACAGATCACAGATTAATAGCAAATTTGATTCACATTTTACTCCTCCTTGGCAAAATTGTTCGCGAATTGAACATGAAAAAAACACTGCACAGGTTTATATATTTGCGTGTGTTAATTTTTAGTTTTGTTAGTTTTTAATATGATCCTCATGGCCTTGTTCTGCAATTTTTACATTCTTTTCATCATTTCTTTATTACATGTAAATATGATTGAAGAACAATATTCAAAATGTGGTTTAATAATGGTGTTATGGAAGACACGATGGGCAACACTTTTTGTAAAAATGAGGCCAGAGGGGTGCCCATATAATTTTTAAATTCTCTACATTAACTTCACTTGCCCGTAGCACGGCAACCGGTCGTCGGTCGTCTGTCGTGGAATCTTGCGATCAATTTTTAACCCACTTCCCAAACCCGATTTTATTGAAATTTTGCACACATGTGTTTTTCCGGAGACAACACTTTCTATTAAAATTTGAGGATCGATCTTAAGGCCCCGGGGGCTCCCATACAAATATTTAACAAATTTTTCTCGATTTTCCTCAAATTTTAAACACATGTGTATCTCCGATGGACAAAACTTTTAAATGGTAGCCCTTGGACCTGGGATCCGATCACTTCCAAATTTTACAAAAAGGTTTGTAATCGGAGATACACATATGTACAAAATTTGAAAAAAGTCGGGTAAATTCCTTCGATTTTCTTCAAATTTTAAACACATGTGTATCACTGATGGCCAAACTTTTTTGTAAATTTATTAAAGTGATCGGTTCCGAGTCATGAGGAGTG
Organism: Nephrocerus scutellatus; assembly: GCA_947095585.1. Taxonomy (NCBI): domain Eukaryota; kingdom Metazoa; phylum Arthropoda; class Insecta; order Diptera; family Pipunculidae; genus Nephrocerus; species Nephrocerus scutellatus. The sequence continues at coordinate 66,692,121 of OX352761.1, read as the reverse complement.
GAGGCGATGGACAAAACTTTTGTAAAATTTTTGAAGTGAGTAGTGGTGGCCGTAAATTTTTTAAAAATTAGCTCGATTTACTTCAAATTTCAAATCACTGATGGAAAAACTTTTTTGTAAATTTTTTGAAGTGATCGGTTCCGAGTCATGAGGAGTGGAGGAGATGGACAAAACTTTTGTAAAATTTTTGAAGTGAATAGTGGTGGCCGTAAATTTTTTAAAAATTAGCTCGATTTTCTTCAAATTTTTAACACATGTGTATCACTGATGGACAAAGTTGTTTGTAATTTTTTTTGAGTGATGAGGCCCGAGGGGTGCCAATATAATTTTTTTAAAAATTAGCTCGATTTTCTTCAAATTTTTAACACATGTGTATCACTGATGGACATAACTTTTTGTAAATTTGTTGGAGGGATAGGGCCCTGAGACCCGTGTGGTGTCCATGTAATTTTTTTAAAAATTAGCAACCGCAAAAAACTCAATGCCATGAAACGGAACACAATGCCCGAAACGGAACACAATGCCGCGAATATGGACGGATAGTTGATGACGACCTTTAGCTATCGTATGGATAATGGCATGGGATTTAAGATTCGCTTAGACGACAGGAGACAGCATTGGGTTTTGGAAGCGTTAAATTCTACTCGATTGTTTTCTCCCTATTTTATTATGCCGTCCAGATCAGAATTTAACGTGCTTAACATATGTAGTTGTTTGAGTTCCACATAAGAAGTGGATGGACGTTCCTCAAACGTATATGAGAAGCTGAGAGTGCTGTCATCAGCGAAAGAGTGAATTGGATTAGAAGTAATAGACACGAAATCATCAATAAAAAAAGAGAAATAGCGTCGGAGACAGAACAGAGCTCTGGGGAACGCCAGCATTTATCTGATGTATTTTAGACGTGAAACCGTCCAAAACAACTTTAATTGAGCGGTCCAAAAGATAGCTTCTAATGCAGTGAAGCAGTTCCTCATCGACCCCAAAAGCACGCATTTTAGACAAAAGAGCTTGATGTTAAACTCTGTCAAATGTTTTGGATGTATCGAGTGCAACCGCTTTTCTTTCACCAAATTGATGCAAAGACCGGTTCCACTGTTCGGTGAGATATACCATCAAATCACCAGTAGAACGTAGCCCACGAAATCCGTACTGCCGGTCACTAAGGTTTCAAGATATTTCATGAACTGAAATTGTTCAGCGTTTCCATGACCTCGCCTTTTTGGGTATGGGTTGGACAAAGGCTGTTTTCCAACTTCTCGGGAAGAGTCCAGAAGAATAGGATAGATGGAAAAGCTTACGCAATGGTTATGCCAACTTGACAGAACACCTCTTCAAAACTACCATCTGGCCCAGCGGATTTGTGAATGTTGAAATCGTTTAAAACTCTATCGAATGAGTACGAATGAAGATCTATCCCATAGAGTGTTCAATACTCGGAGGTGCAGGCGGCATCAGTGCACAATCTGGAAGCGTGGAGCTAGCTGCAAAATGTGCAGCAAACAGATTGGGCTTGTCTTTAGAGTTGACATTTGGAGTGACATTATAAATGAGCGTTGGAATTGACGACGAGGCTGTATTTTTGATTCTTTTCACGAATGACCAAAAATTTTTACTACCTTTGGGACACTGTAGTATTTTTTGCCTTAATTTTTGGTCGTAGGCGAATTTGACTCACCGAAGATGAGCATTGCAATCATTTCTGGCTCGTTTAAAATTTTTGATCACATGGAAAGCGTGGGAAATGGACAATTTCCCTAGAAGTATAAAAGAGGGAAGATCGTCAAGCTTCCAAAAAATCTGATGGATTGTGGAAACTGGAGAGATATATGCGTTCTACCGGCCATATCCAAAACAATAGCTATAATCATTTTAAAACGCGTCAAAAACATTAAGATTCAACTCTCAATGTCGAGCAGGCAGTTCTGGATCCTTTTGCACCGATCAATAAAAAATTTTATATGTTAAATGTTTTAAAATTCTGCGTACAGCCATTCTAGAACTTTTGAAATGTTCAGTATCATTAATAGTATATTACATAACGAGCAAGGAAAGTGGAGGTTATCGTGCGAGTAAAAAGCTTGAAGCGGCAATCTAACGAGCACGATGAACACTTTTAACATGTTTTTGCATTGGTAAAACTCAATCATATGATATATCACTCAATTATATGAAAAACCACATGAACCAGGTACAACTTTGTCAAACCTCCGTTTAAGCTGGGCCACGCACATAACAAAAGTAAGCAATTTTCACCTTACATTTGATACCAAAATGTAGTTCCGAGAAAGTAATTTTTTGTCTTTAACTCTGTCGAGGGGGGTTGGATTGAACCCAATTTTTAATAGGATGGAGGGTACTTTTATTACCTTTTATAAGATACCAATTAACCCCCTAACCTCCATCAAACCCCTTAGAAAAATTAAATTTTTCAAAAAAGTGCTCAAAACTTTGGAAGACCCTCTGTCAGAAAGGGGGTGTTTCCGCCAAACTCCGCGCACATTCCTTGGAGGGTGGTGGGTAGGAATGGTAAAAATCCATTAAAACTTTAAAACACATATTTGCCTTATTATGTTACCGATAAATTAAAGTGGTAACAATTGGCGACGAGGATAACGGATAATTTTTTTCTATTATTGTATAAAAGTTATTTTAGAAACAGTCGTCATATACTAATTTTTTTCTCCTTTCGCCACGATGGCCAAAATGGAAAAATTAGTCAATGCGTTAATGGAGTTAACGAAAAAACTTGGTGCATCTGTAAATCTACCAAATGGAGAACAAAGACTGGAATGCCTCGCTAACAGCAAGCAAATTTTTAATTACGATCCTGATGTAAGACACACATTCGAGGCGTGGTATCGATGCAATACGATACGTACGATACGAGGAAATATTCCAGGAAGACTCCAGATACCTCGACGATGCAGGTAAAATTTTGTGTTTTGTTTGTGTTTGCGCAAGTTCGATGCAAAATCTCATGATAAGTTTAAATACATGCTATTGCCGAAATCTCCGAAAGATTTTTCATTCGATGAGATTTTAAAAAAATAGAAAGACGTTTTTGGACGACAAAAATCGTTATTCAATACACGACACAGGTGTCTTCAAACCATAAAAGATGCAAACACTTCACAAATTCAAAAGTTTGATGTTCGTGTGTGATTTACAATTAACTCAAGACGCTGAAATTTGAGCTTGCCTTCTTACAAAATTGGAGTGGAAGGATGCAAACGAACAGTCCCTGGAGAATTTATTCGCCGAAACTCAACGCATTATTAGTCTTAAGCGCGACAATTCATCAACGCCATGAAGCACACAAAATCTGAGTTTTCAAGCTGGTCGAAACAGCCTAAAGATAAATCAAGCAACTCAGCTCTGTCTAAGAAGCATTAATCTGGGTCATCTAGACCATGTTGGCTCAGTGGTGGTATTCACTTCGTTCGTAACTGTCAATTTGCAACAGACAATTGTAACCAATGTCACAATATTGGTCATAAGGAGGGTTATTGCCAGCTGATTAAGCCACGTGCTTCGTCATCCAACAAGCCAATAACAATCATGGCGACATAAAATCCAGGCGAAATTGTCAACGTCGAGAATAATGGAACCAGCGTAAAATTACAGATCGACACGGCGTTCGATATGGCTACAAAATCAGAGCAAACATGGCCAACTCTGGGGTCCCCTGGAACCACATACAGCACCACTGGAGTTAAATCGACTTCAAAGGACACCGTGCCCATTATTGCAGAATTTGACTGTGAAACAACATCTAGCAAGTATATTTTGGCAAATTTTTATTCACAAACATTACATAGCCGCGACAAGATCGGAATATGATGCCTTCATTACGGAATTGCAAATCGAATTTCAAATCATATTCAGCGACACACACAGAAAGTGTTTAAAGTCTAAAGCGACAATACATCTAAAGCCGGATAGTACTATATACCGACCAAAGCGCCCGATGTCGTTCGCTGCATTGGAAGGATCAACTCCTTTCAACATTCAACATGCGAGTAATCAAAGGGGGTAGCACCCGTCGTCGCCGTCAAACGTACCAACGGATACGTATATGCGCCGACTATTCAACCGGGCTGAATTCATGCATCGAAAGCAACGCGTATCCACTTCCGATTCCTGAAGAAATTTTCGCACAACTTGCTGGCAGTAAAGTGTTAAGCAAAATTGATTTGTCTGATGCTTGTCTGCAAATAGAAGTATATGACAAATAAAAGAGATTCCTGCCTATCAATACATACAAGGGACTCTTCATTTTCAATCGTCAACCTTTCGGAGTGAAATCCGCCCCGGCTTTTTTCAGCAAATCGTAGATGCCTGCTGGCCGACCTTTATAGGTCCATCGCTTTTTTCGACGATATTCCTAAACACTCACAAGGATGTGGAGACAAAGCGATCCTCAAACTATTTTCCAACGGCTGGACGAGTACGGATTTTGAATAAAATTGGCTAAATGCAATTTTTTTTGCAACGAAGTCAATTATTTGGGATTAATAGTAAATAGCAAAGGCATCTCCACAGATCCATTAAAAATTGATGCAATAACTTTTATGCCGGCCCCTGAAAACGTTTATCAACTTCGATCGTTCTTATGAGCAATAAACTTCTGCGGAAAGTTTGTACGACAAATGCATGAGTTTCGATCTCCATTGGACCGACTCTTGAATACAAATGTCAAATGGGAATGTTCACGCGAATGTCAACAATCATTCTTACATCCAATTTCTCATGTATATCCAGACGGGATAGAGAAAATTTCGCACGCGTCGAGAACTCCACGTGATTGCCTGTCTCCGCCTACAAGAAATAACCGACCAGATCGGGGAATTCATCGATGTATTACCCATCACCCGAAAAATTATTGAAACTGAAACAAAGATCGACCGATCTCTTAGACTCTTAGAGCAATCGTTCAGTATTTGAAATCCAACTGGCCAAACTTGAAAGCGGAAATTTAAGGCGACAACGAACTGGTCCTGCATCAGGTTGTGCTATTTTTGGCGACAGAATAGTCATTCCACGTTGGTACCGAAAACTGATATTACGTCAATTACACAGGACACATTTGGGCCCCGAAGCAACGAAACTACTCTCTCGATGTGTACTGGCCAAAAATTGATAACGACATCACAGAACTCGCGCGCTCTTGCCGTCAATGCGCCGAAAATGCAAATTCACCAATCAACCCTTCTGCAATCATGGCCAACCGCAGCTCGGCCTATGGAACGAGTTGTCGCATTAGAAACGAAACGAATTTAAAATACTGTCTCTTCAATTCCAACGCTCGTTCACAATGACATTCCAACTATAAGCTCTATAGACTGGGCCAATCTGCTTGCTTCACATTTCGCAGGTAGCTCTACGCTACCTGATAGCGGCTAATCGCCACCTGTGCTTGCGAGAATCAAATCCTCTATGGGACTGTTTTACTTTCGTACTCGTCAAGTGGCTAGAGCATTAAATGATCTTAACATTCATAAATCTGCTGGGACTGATGGTATTCAGGCTATAGTTTTGAAGAGGTGTTCTTCAACGTAGGCATTGTTACTGCGCAGACTTTTCCATTTCTCTTATTCTCCTGAAGTCGTCCCAAGGAATTGGATAACAGCGTTTATTCCTAAAAAAAAGGCGAACCGTCATATCTTTTTACGTACCGACCCATTGCGCTAACATCAATACTTTCTAAGGTCATGGAAACGCTGATCAATCGTAAGCTTATGCAGTACCTTGAATCACTTGAAATCCTTAGCGACCAGCAACGCAACGTTCGCAAGGTAGGAAATGTTCTACAGGTGACCTGATGGCTTATCTCACTGAAAAGCGGAACCAGTCTATTCACAAATTTGGTGAAGGCAAAGTTGTTGCAGTCGATATTTCCAAAGCATTTGTCAGATTCTGGCATTAAGCTCTTTTGTTGAAAATGAATGCTTATGGAATTGATAAGAGCCTGAGGCCTATATCATGATTTCCGCCGCGTAAAATTTTTTACACGATATCGTGAATTTCTTGTAAAGATATCTTGAAGATTGAATAAACTAAACTAAACTTTATTGTGTTGACAAACAAACAAGTGCGTTTAGTCTTTTCGATATCGGAATTCCTGATACATGAGTTGAAGCGGGTCGGAAAGAAGATATCGAAATATTTACTACTCGCGGCGGAAATCATGATAGGGCCCCTGCTTGATTGGACTAGTAACTACCTTTCTGACCGTTCAATTCAGGTCGTATTGGACGGTTTCAAATCCCATGTTCACCGCATAAACGCCGGTGTTCCCTCTGTTCTGTTTTGTCTCCGACACTCTTTCTCATGTTCATTAATGGTCTCCTGTTCGCTACTTCTAAGCGAATCCATTCTTTAGCTGACGACAGAACTCTTAGCTTTTTATATGATTTCACGCTGTTTGCACGCCTCTTCATCGCAAGTGGAACTTGAACAACAACGTATGTGAAACACGTTAAATTCTGACCTTGACCTTGACCTGACTACACAATAGAGTAGAATTTAAAGCTTCCTAAACCTGACTACACAATAGAGTAGAATTTAACGCTTCCAAAACCCAATCCTGTCTTCTGTCTTCCAACCGTAATTTAAACCCCCAACCTTTATCCACGAATGGATCTTGCATCACAGAAACTGTGTGCGTCAACAACAAGCTTCGTTGGAATGACCACATATTTGCCATAGCCATGAATGCCGCGAAATGTTTAGGTTTCGTAAAATGGTGCAAGATGTACTTGACTCCTTCAGATCTGGCCACTATTTACAAGGCATATGTCAGGTGCACCCAAGACCACATTACATCTACAAGACAGAATTCAGAACCGCGTGATAGAACTTATTGGTGAAGTAAATATCTCAAAAACATCTCATCATTCATCTCCCTAACTTGCTAACGCCAACGCTATGCTGAGCGGTAAAAGTGTGCAAATCCCTTGAGCATATAATAAAAAAAATTCTATGTTTCCCGACGTACAAGAATGCAATAACATCACATCCACGACTTGCATAGAGAAAATAAGTGAATTTTTCTCACATTATGGAAACCCGGAAACATTGGTAACCGACAACGGGACTTACTTTGTCAGCAATCAATTCAGTAATTTCTGTCGTGTTCGATGAATTAATCATATCTTAACGCCGTCCTACCATTCGAGTTCGAACGGGCGAGCTAAACGATTTGTCGACACACTAAAGAGAGCACTAAAAATGGCGAAGGGGGAGGAGACTAACAATGATATACTTACCGAATTCCTACATGTATACCGATCGTCTTGACCGGAAATGGAAATGAAACTGAAATGCGCAACAAACAAGTCATCAGCCGAACTGTTCTTAGGTCGCCCAATTCGAATAGAGCTCCATTTACTGAAACCTACTCCAATACACATCACGGATCTCGATATTTAACAATATCAACAGTTTAACAGACACAATGGAGCCCGGCATCGTATTTTCATGTCGGCGACATGATTTACGTCAAAGTGTATAACCACAAAGAACAATTTTGGGAATGCGGCATCATCAAGAAATAAATTAGTAGTGTGATCTATTCATTACGTCTTATTGACACAAATGGCACGTTACGATATTCGGTCAATTAGTTAAGACGTCGCTACACCGAGTTTAATCACACCGAGTCCGAGAAATTCCCAATTGATCTGATTATGGAGCACAATCCAGAATCAGCAGTTGATGATGAGACATTAAATTTGGGATATAAGGATAACCTACAAAATCAATACCAGTCATCATCCCCAGTAAATGATTCACCAATGAACAATTCTATGGATACGCGACCACAACCACTAGCTCGTTTAGCAGACTACGTCTGTGAATAAGGACCGGATGTTCAGCAGCTACTCACAATTCAACTACTGCTATAATACAAACGTAGCACTCCGTAATGAGAGAGTTGCCTGACGATAAGAATCAACATAAAATACGACGTTTAACCGAACACATTCCTGTCTCGGCAAAATAAATATAATAAATCAATTTTATTAACGTCTTGTGTTAATTATTATTATGTTACCGATAAAGTGGTAACATTTACGTTGCAAAAAAACTGCTTTTAAAATTTTCCCCTGTTGAAAACTATTCTGTATAGTCATTAAATACCAACGAACTGGTTAAAATAATGTGGTTAATCTGTGAAAAAAATACTTACATATGCTTCTAATTAGCACATAATACGAGGCAAAAACAATGTATTTTCTTCTTCTTCTTAAATATTTATATAATTTTGCATTCATTTGTAAATTCAATTTTATTATTCGTCGGTTACTAAAGTAAAATTTACATAGCGTTGCCGAATAATAATATAATTTTACTTACTACATTAATTTACAATGGGTGCAAAATTATATAAATAATTAAATGAAAAGTGTAAAAAATTTAATTCTACATATTATTGTGCTTATTATAACCAAAATCTAAATATTTTGTTTTTTGAGGTGGGGCGTATTTCAAAAGAAATCCAAAAACGCAGTTCAAGTTTCCTGGGTTTCCGTAGTTAGTTATACTCTAATACAAAAAATATATGTAATTAACCTAACCTTTTCCAAATATTTCATCGGCAGGAGTTAAGTTTTCATAAAAGGCTTCATCAACTTGCTGACTCCATGGAATGTTCCGTTCTTCGGGATTGTTCGCTAATACCAAGACATCATTTTTTGATTAAGATATTGAAATTTAAATGACAAATAAACTAAAAATGTTACCTGAATGTTTATGTGTTTTCATCTGAAATGGTAATTGATTAAAAACAATTTAACTACTGATGAAGCAAATATTACCTGATCTGGCACAACTGATGACATTTGCTATAAGACCGATTAAAAAAGACGTTTCCTAGATTTTCCTAAACAATTTTAAAAGTCAGGAAATAGCAATTGCAAATTCAACCTACAAATACAAATGTAACAAGGCAGAGTGCTCCAATAAAAAATTAAACTTAACAAGCGACTGCAACCCAGGAGACCCAGAGATAATTAATTTGGCGTTCGATTAAACGTAAATTTAACGCACTCAGAAACTACAAAGTAGGGATGGACGATGTAAAAAAAAACATTCGATGCATAGTACCGATGCATCGAATTTAACCGATGTATTTTTAACGCTTCGATACATTCGATGTATCGATATTTTTCATTCAATATTTCGGATGGCTAAACCTAAATTAGGTTACCTAATTTTAATTTTTTTATATTGCTTTCAACAAAATGAGTTAGGTATTTTTTGTGGTTAACGGCTGATCAAAGCAACAGCAAAAACTAACCAAATTTTGGTAAATTTTTTGTTTCATGTGTTTGCCAACTTATCCATATATAATTTTTAAAAGTCGACTCTGGTGGTGGGAATTATAAATAAAAATTTGGTTAAATATTTCTTAACCGCAATTTTTTTTGGTTAACGCTAAACCATTTTCTGGTCTATCCAATGTGTTTGTTGTTGTAATTTTTATTTTTTTGTTGAAAGCAATATAGCATTTGTGTTACCTTTTTATTGCTATATTGCTTTGGCAAAGCCAGCTTGGCTTAACTTTAATTCTCAAAGCAACAACTCTTGGTTTTACCGCCTTACGGTGAGCACCATAACTATGAAATGGCTTTAGTTTCTTAATCCTAAAAATTTTTTGGATTTACTTTCGCCTTTTTTTTTTTGGAAACCCTAGTCCAAGTGACTGACACCGCGATCTATTGTATCAATAGGGCATTAATTATCTAATAGACATACAACTTTTCTAATAAAAGATAATATGTCCTTAGTAGCAGAGTTTTTCAACTCCTCTGTTGAGCATATTTCCTTATGGAATATGCGTTTCCTAACCAAATCAGTGCTGGGCAATCGCAGAGAACATGTTCGGATGACTCCTCATCCTCCGCACAGAATCTACATTCTGTTAGAGAGCCCACACCCATTTTCCTAAGATGATATCTAAGGTCACAGTGGCCAGTTACAAAACTCACTAGTTTTCTAATGCTACCTTTATCTAAATGCAGGATTTCTTTATATGAATAGGGTCTGATCAGTTGTGTGGATTGCCTTAGCCCTGGGGTATTAACCCAATGAGCCAGGTGAAGTTTGCCCTCCCAACAGTTTATCACCTTTGTGGCGGCACACCAATTGACGCTACAAAAAGGTTCAAGTCCTATGAATGCAGTTTCCGAACCAGCTCTAGCTAGTTCATCTGCGGCTTCGTTGCCTGCGATACCTCGATGACCTGGTACCCAACCGAGATTAACCCTGTTGTGTCTGGCCAGAGATTGCAATGCTTCGTAGCAGCTTTTGACTGTTAATGAGTCCATTGACTTGGACGACAGAGCTTTGAGTGCTGTCTGGCTATCTGAATAGATATATATTCTAACGCCTTTAACGCCTTTACTAAGGTTTAACCCGGCACAGATCTCTATGGCATGGAGTTCGGCTTGGAAGACCATTGGACTGTCTCCCATTGGTATCGAGACCTTTGTATTTGGTCCGTAGACACCGGCTCCAACTCCAGATTCCATCTTTGATCCATCAGTGAACCAAACCAAACCATTAGTGTCTAGTGTCGGAGCACCATTAGACCAGCTTGCGCGGTCTGAGATCTCTACTCCAAATAACCTTCCGAAACAGTACTCTCTGACCATAACGTCCGGTATTGTGCAGAACATGTCTCTTTCGGGAATTGAGTTGAGAATTCTCAGGTGTCCCGCAAGGTCGCCTGGTTTATACTTATACTCTAGTTGCAGCTTTATAGCTTCTAATGCTGACGTTGGGCAGGTACGCATAGCACCTGTAATACCTAGACAGGCTATTCTTTGGAGCTTCTGAAGCTCGTGTGCCGTTGTCCGCTCGAGTACCTTGGGCCACCATATTATGGCCGCATACGTGATTATGGGTCTCACCATCATCGTGTAAATCCAATGTATCATCTTAGGATTGAGGCCCCAAGTAGTGCCGTAAAGTCTTCTGCAGGCCCATAGGGCCCTTGTAGCGCGTTTAGTAGCAGACTTGATATGAGCATTCCAGTTAAGTCTTTTTTCAAGGATAACACCGAGGTATTTGACCTCGCTGGAGTACATTATAGTGGTGCCTTTAATGGTGATTGGATTTAAGTCAATCAACCTTCTTTTAGTGAAAGGCACTAGAATCGTTTTGCAACGATTGATGGATAACCCTTCCCTGCTACACCAGTCTAAAACTTTTAAAAGCGCACATTGCATGACAGCAGAAATAGTCGTGCAGTGTTTGCTTCTGATTATAATCGCCAGGTCGTCAGCATAGCCAATGGCGGTGTAGCCAGAAGGGGAGAGAGACTCCTCCTTGGGGGCATCCCTTTACTGCGGTCACAGACACTGACACTCCTCCTGAGGAAGAGGTAATATCTTGACTCTCGAGCATAGCCCTAATCCATAGATTGGTCGAGGTTTCGATACCCTTATTACTAATAGCTCTCTCTATAGTGTCATAGCCAGTGTTATCGAAGGCGCCTTCAATGTCCAGGAATGCACACAAAGCAACCTCCTTGAATCGAAATGATCCTTCTATCTTTTTAACCAGATAGTGGGGGGCACCTTCTGTGCTTTTGCCTTTTCTGTATGCAAACTGACTTGAGTGCAAAGGAGCAGACACCTCTAGTCTGCTTTTAATATGAACATCAATGAGTCTCTCCATGATTTTCAGGACAAATGATGTTAGACTGATTGGTCTGTATGATTTAGGTAGCTCACTAGGCCTATTGCCTGGTTTGGGGATAAAAATCACGTTTACCTGTCTCCAGACAAAAGGGATGTATCCCCAGTTGTAGCTAGCTCTAAATAATAAAATTAAACTTGGAAGGATTGCATCAATCGCCTTCTGTAGAAGAGCAGGAAAGATGCCATCCCCCCCAGGGGCTTTGAATGGTTTGAAAGAGCCTACTGCCCATCTAACCTTATCTGGGTTGAAGATTTTACCAGATAAACTATTAGTTCTACTAGCGATACTAACCCTTCGGTCAAGCGTGTTCGAATTTGTGTGTGGTACACTGTTGTACGAGCCGGGGAAATGAACATGCAGAAGTGTTCTTAGTTTGTCCTTCCGGTCCGTCGTGTAGGTGCCATCAGTCTTTTTCAACAGACCCACACTATTTGTGTGATCCTTAACAAGTGCCTTGTGGATTCGTGCAGCTGCTGGGATTTCAGCGATATTCTCGCGGAACTTCCTCCACGTGGCCCGCTTAGATCGTCTTAATTCAAAGTTATACTCTGTGAGGGCGGACTTATATTCGTCCCAACTCTTCGTGCGTTTAGCAGAGTTGAAGAGCTTTCTAACTTTCCTCCTGAGCTTGGCCAGTATGTCATTCCACCAAGGAACTTTGCGTTTACAAAGATTAGTTTTGACGACACAACTGCCATGATAGGAAGTAAGCAGTAAATCGTTTACTTGGTAAGCTGCCTCGTCTAGTACCTCTATGGAGTCAATAGGTGAGACAAGCAAATCTAATTTGGAGAAGACTAGTCCTCGATAAAGATTCCAGTCCGTTGACTTAGGATCATATCTGGGAGAGGCATGTTCCAACGCGCCTGGAATGTCAAATCGGACACATGCCAATTAAAAATAGAATTTGAGATAAATGGACTCGCGAGTGTGAAATCTAGTACCTCTTCGCGAATCGCATTTATGAAGGTTGGTTTAGAGCCCTTGTTTACGATATCTACATTATTGCTAATAAGATAATCTAAAAGACACTCACCCCTTCGATTGATACCGCTGCTGCCCCAAACCTCATGGTGTGCGTTGGCATCACATCCTATGATGAATTGGATGTTCCGAGCTTTGCAGTGCGTGATCATATCTTGCACCTCTTTTGGCGGAATGTTATCTTCATCGCCGGGGAAGTATGCTGAGGCACATACTATATTATTTTTCCCCCTCTCGGTCTGAACCTCCACTAGAACGGCAACAAGGTCCCTTGTTATAAATTCTGGAATGGGAAGGAAGTTAATATTAGATCTGATAAGGCAGGCCGCTCTTGGCACTGCCTCCCCACATTTTACTATCAACTTACCTTTCCCGTCCTTTAGACCCTTCACCTGTCCGCTAATAGCCCAAGGCTCCTGTATGAGGCCAAGTGCTATGTTCTCCTCGACGAATCTTTTGCTAAGTGTAGCGGACGCCCCCTTAGCATGATGCAGATTCGCCTGTAGCACCTTTATGGTGCTCATCCTTCCTCCTTCTGAGAAAAGGCCTGCCGGATTAAGACCGCTTTCTTGGGGCCCTTACCCCTGCGGCAGGCAGTCTGGCTAGGTTGACCTGTTGGTCTTCTGTTGCCTAACTTACTCTTTGGAGTAAGTGCAGCTCTTGCTGCGCTCTTCCCATTTCTGGAAAGACCTGATCCAGATGGCTTGGTAGCCTTGCTGGAAGATGGAGCTGGTCGTATTACCAGCTTAGAAGTTTCGGTTCCGGACCCGCTGTGGTCACCCTGCCCGGAAGAGCTGGTGACTGAAGAGGCAGCCTTTTGTACCGCGGGCGCTGGGTCGGAGCTACTCAGACTAGCTAGCTCAGTGGTATTTTGAGTAGAGCTGCCTGTATTTAAGGTACATTGGCCAGATGCTGAGTTCTTATCGGTGCTCTTAAGAATCAGCTTAATCTGACCAAAGCGGTATCCTATAACGCCTTTGTTGGCGATAAGCCTAGTCATGGAGGCGTCATCAACCGCCATTACGAGATGAAGGAGCGCACCTTCCTTCTTTCTCTGTACCACCTTCCATGAAATGGCACTTAAACCTATGTTCCGGGCCTCGATTGTGGCCAGAACCTTCTCTGAAGGGAGTTCAGTACTTTGTGGAAAGAACCCACGGACGATATGTCTCTTCGGGAAAAATTCCTCTTCCACTAACATCACGTCCAGTCCACTTTTTGCTTTAATTTTGTTGAAATTGGAGCGCATCCACCCGGCAGTAGAGCTGTCTAGACAGATGAAGATCATCCATCCTGATTTCGGATACGTTCCGGTGAAACGCGGCCAAACGCGGCAGCCGATCATCTCAATCGAGATGTCGATAACCGCTTCTTGAAGGTGAGCAATTTGCTCCTTTGTCAGCGGTTTCTTCGACAGGTCGATCGGGACAACCCCCAGTCTGACAGCACTGGTCACTTGACTGAAAGTGGAAATGTCAGGTGAGGGTCCTGCTCTGGCCTTTTTGGCGGCCGATGTGGGCGGTGTCTGGTCTTCCGACCTGACGCGTTTAACAGCGCTCTTAATGGGAGGCGCTGCTTTGGCAAAAACAAGAGCACTGTCTCTGTCTTTCCCTATGCGTAAAGCATGCTTAAAGCATCTTTTTCCCCTCGAAGTTAGCTTAACATAAGCCTGTTGTTGGATCTGCATTCTCCCTAATGCGATCCCAACCGAGGAACAACCGGATTTCTCCAAAATGACGCTAATGGTGTCGACAACTTCGGATGTGTCAGACTCGGATGTATTCGAATCCACACGAATGTGGTCAACACGGGGTTGACCTTGGAGAGCTTATCCCCCACCGACAAAACAACGGTCTGCCTATGAGCAGGTTCCGCGTTTGAAGTCAACACTTGATTGACCGTCGGAAGGGAATCAGTTCCTGACGAGGTTTCGAGTGGCACAGAAGCACATCTCGATGTTGGTGTCACCACTGGGATGACTGTCAGGGGCACAGAAGCCTCTGACACTACAACGGCTCTAACGCAGGTACCGAGGTTGATGCGATTGGTGATGCATCGGTCTCATTAGTATTTTTTGGATAATCGATAATTCCCACGAGTATCCGGGAAAGTATGTCACCCATGTTAGAGCCCGGTATACCATGAGAAGACCGGTTAAAATCGGAGGTTGCCAGGTATCCGAAGTCCCGTGCTAGCGACCAACAACTCATGGCCATGCATCCCTCGGCACACGTGTCTCACCACTGGATTTAGGATTTTTTAGTCTGTCGAGGCTTACTCCTCCATTTAATTGCTTGAGGATAGGGTTGTCACTAATTTAATCTGTCTCTGTCAGGCAACTCCGCCGTAGCCGGTCACCAGTTGAGAAAGGAGGAGTGGTAAACCCGTGGTGGGGTCCAACTGCATCATATATTTATTTATTGGGTATGGTGTGGGGCAGGAGAGTAATAAGGACCGCGGGTACTTAAAGTATGCTCTTTAGGGGCAATGCCTTCGTACTTATCGACCATGAAAGGGCTGCTAATACTTAAGAGGTTTTTTATTCGGTGGAGCTCTTCGTATTTAGAGGCCTTGTCGTAACAAACTGTTGACCTGATGTGCTTGGGGTATTTTCTATCCTGGGCGGCCTATCCTTGCTTGCTTTCCTAGCGACAAATTATGGAGTTCAAGGTTCTGGACGATGATTTGTCGGTCATGGTTTTTTCCTTCGCAAAAATGCATTCACTCTGAACGAACTTAGTCTCTTGATGTCAGATCTTACCATGGTAGCGTTGGTACTACGGGGGTTGGCCACACCGCAGAAGTGGTAACACAGGAGGTTAGCTGAGGTTAGCTGAGTCTGGGCCAACTTTTGGTTGAGGACCCAGTTCTTTCTGGGCTTGACCTACGAAGTGGTTTACTACCCATATGCGGGTAGAGCGCAGTGCTGGTAACATCAGGGTGTCCCTGTTTTTTGTTGTTTTTGATTAAATTATTAAAAATTACTAACATCGCGTGCCCGTGTTGTTGTGGCTGGCTTGCTGTCCAAATCTTGTGATCAGTTTTTAACCCACTTCCTAAAGCCAAATTTTATTCAAACTTTGCACCCGTTTGTATCTCCCCTCGGATCAATATTTTACAAAATTTAAATAAAAAATAAAATATATAACTGTTATTTCGTTTTGTTTTTCAAGTTTTTTTTTGCCAAAATATAAATCTTCTGTTCATTTCTGAAATAAGAAATATCATCACATTCTTAAATTTTTAACTGTACTACATTTATTACATTTACATCAAATATCCATATATATTAATTAATTGCGAGCCCGAAGGGCGAAGCTAATAATCAGAGGACAAGAAAATTTTGCTAGCGTACGTGTGTCGGTTTGTGGGTTTGTCAGTTTGTCCAATTGTATATCGCAACTTCTACCAGTCAGAATTTGATGGGACTTGTTTAAAACATTTGGTAAGCGCTTGGCTTGCGATGACGTGTAGCGCGTCGCGTGTGGCGCGTGTATTTTTTTTTAAACTTGTAAAACTTGACACGTGTCACGTGTCACGCGTCGCATGTGGCGCGTGCAAATTTTTTATTTAAATACTATGACGTGACGCGTGTCACGTGTCGCGCGTCACGTGAGGCACGTGCATTTTTTTTAAATTCTCTATATTAACTTCGCTTGCCCGTGTGTTTGTTTGTTTGTGGGTTTGTCGTGGAATCTTGCGATCAATTTTTAACTCACTTCCCAAAGTCCTATTTTATTGAAATTTTGCACACATGCATATCTCCGATGACAACACTATCCATTCAAATTTGGGGCACCACGGGCCTCGGGGTCGGGGGCTCCCATAAAAATATTTTACAAAATTTTACTGGATTTTCTTCAAATTTTATACACATCGCAAGCAAAAAATTTATTAAAAAAAAAATATAAAAACTTAATTGAAATAATTTAAAAATTTTGTTTATTCTTATTAATTTAAAATTTATACAAGTTGTGTTTTTAATCCTTCAGTTTTGTTATGTTGAAAAGTTTACTATTTTGGTGTTTCTTTTTTTATTATTTTGCTTAACATCACAAAGAATTTTTCAAGAATAAATTTTGGATTCATACTTGTTTGCTTATTTGGATAACTACAAAACGTGATCTTGGACAAGACCGAACGTAGCTCAGCTTGTTAAAGAAAGCTATCAACTTTCTTAACAAGATCAAATTGGACTTTTATACAAGTATTTATTTAAGTTGAATTTTTTGGAAAGCCTATCGGGTCACTGATTTTTCGTGACTCTTTCGTTTGTAAGGCCTGGTACTACTAGCGAATTCGTTGCGATTTTCTGTTGGGCTGTTGTCTTTTAAAAAAATCTTCTTTTTGTTATAATTTTTAATTGTTTTTATTTTAATTTATTTAACATATTTATTCGAGTATTTAGTTATTTTTACATTGTGAAATGAATTCTTATTTTGAAATTCATTTCACTAATATTCGCGGCTTTAAGGGTAATTTTAACTCCATCGTAGCGCATCTTCACGCGAATAAATCTGCGGTTCTTAGTTTATGTGAAACGCAGGTTTATTTTATGGGTACCCCTAATGATTTCCAATGTCCGGGGTATTCTCGTGTCGACTGTTTGGTTCCGCATCGAGGGGTTGTTCTCTTTATTAGAGATGATATCTGTTTTTCTGTTCCAAATTTTAATGTTCCGAAATGTAATCCATTGTTCAATACGATATGGATTGAAATTTTAATAGCAAACCATTCAATGTTTATTTGTTCCCTATATCGTAGTCCTAATTTGTCACCTGATGACACTATTATTGAATTTGATAATTTATCGGAAACAATTGACAAGATTTACGAATCCTCACCAACTTCAGAGTTAGTAGTCTTGGGAGATTTTAACGTCCATAATGATTCTTGGTTGACATATTCGAATGGCAGAGATCGATCAGGTGAATCCGCAGAACTATTTTCAGATACCAATCTTCTAACACAACTCGTCGATAAGCCAACTAGGTATCCCGATACATCTGGTCAATCACCTCACCTATTAGATTTATTTCTAACTTCTATGCCAGATAAATATTCAATTGATTTATCTGCTCCATTAGGTCTTTCCGATTACGCTCTGGTATTAGCCAAATTTTCAATAACCCCAACCAATGTAGAGTCAACAAGTAAAAGGCTACTTTGGCACTTCAAAAATGCTAACTGGGAACTCCTGAATCAATTTTTTAGCTCATTTGATTGGTCAACGTGCTTTACCAACAATAATGCTGATGAAGCATCTCAACTGATCACGTCAACCATTCTGCTAGGAATGAAAAATTTCATCCCTTCCTCATTTAAGAAAAGCAATATTCGTAAGAATAAGTGGTTTAATGATAACTGCAGGTCAGCAGTCGCGAGTAAAAAATCAGCCCAATTGGACTACGTTAATTGCCCATCCGTAGAAAACTTTGTTAAGTTTAGAATAGCCAGAAATAGAGCTAACGCTATAATTAACAGGTCTAAAATAATAAATGACCAAAAGATTCGAGATAGCATGCGGAAAATTTTAGATTATGATTCAAACATTAAAAGCTTTTGGACATTTGCAGCAATGGTTAAAAGAAACTTTGGAGAAAAGACTTCTTCTGTTCCTACTTTATTCCATAATGGTATTCTTTATAAAACTGATATTCAGCAAGCCAATCTCTTAGCTTCGCATTTTGCTAGTGCGTCAACCCTTCCATTTTCTAACCAAAGTCCACCAATTATTCCGAATGTAGGCCTAGGTATGTCTTCAATTTATTTCCGTCGTCGGGTTGTTTCCAAAATTCTTAAAGAACTTGACCCCAATAAAGCAACTGGACCCGACGGTATTCCACCATTATTATTGAAAAGATGTCATCATACTTTGGCTAATCCGCTTAGCAAATTGTTTCATCTCTCAATGAAGACAGGTGTTTTTCCGTCAATTTGGAAAATAGCTAATATTCAACCCGCCCCGAAAAAAGGTGATAAGTCTGCACCTACTAACTCTGCTCTGTTGTCAGTTTTGTCAAAAGTAATGGAATCTATCATTAATTTCAAACTAATGAGGTATCTGGATTCGAATGCTCTTTTATCTGATGTACAGTATGGATTTCGAAAAAATCGATCTTCAGGTGAACTAATGACGTGCATGACTCATTGTTGGGAGCGAAGCCTTGAAAATCTAGGCGAATCAAGCGTTGTGTCCTTGGATATTTCTAAGGCTTTTGATAGAGTTTGGCATGATTGTCTTATTAATAAGATTCGTGCGCTCAACTTACACCTCTCTCATTACATGGATTGAGGATTATTTATGGAACCGCAAATTAAAAGTGGTATTGAATGGTTTTTCCTCATCTTCGCATGAGATCAATGCTGGCGTTCCTCAAGGGTCTTCCTTATCGCCTACATTATTCTTAATATATATCAATGACTTGTTGTCTTCTACAACATGTGATATCCACTCATTTGCTGATGATACGACGTTATCGGTTTTAAGTTTGTTTGTTTGTCAAAAAGAATGCAATTCTCGCTTAATTGGTTCGCGTGAATTAATGAATTCGACAATTCTGTCGAACATTCAAGTTATTCTTGATTGGGGAAGATCTAATAGGGTGGAATTTAACCCAAATAAATTCCAGTCTTGTCTTTTTTCTCAAAAGGCAATTCAACATTACGTAGCACCAGTAATTAATGGTGCCACTATTGCGAGATCAGTTTCACTAAAGATGTTAGGTTTGAAAGTTTCTAGCGAACTTTCCTGGAAGGAACATATTTATGAAATCTCAAAAAAAGTAAAAGTTACAACGTCTTATAAAGCCCAAGCATTGGCTCGCTCTTTTTGAGATTTCATAAATATGTTCCTTCCAGGAAAGAGCGAAAACAGATCTGTATATTTTGAGAGAATTACCCCTCTTTAATCTAACACACTAACAACACATGCAACAAAGAAGTTAAAACTGTAATATTAAAATTAATTTAGAATTAGAACTGTAACAGTATACAGTATTTAATTCTTTTAATTAAAATTAATTTAGAATTAGAACTGTAACAGTATACAGTATTTAATTCTAACAGTTTTAAAACCAAAAAAAGCGCGAAACTCAGATTATAAGTTAAATCAACTGAACTGAAGAAAAAAACGACAAAAGCGACGTACTTTACACGAAGCACAAACAAGAAACAACTCTAATATTAAAATTAATTTAGAACTAAAACAGTACAGTAGCAGTTTAAAAAGCAAAAAAGGCTCGAAACACAAACAATAAAGAACTCTGATTAAAAGGTTAATCAACTGAACTGAAGCTAACAAGAACAAGTAGCAACTAGCGAGAAAATCATTCATTCACACCAAAAACCGTTCGAACATTTCCATCCGATAGTCCAAAGTCCAAACTAATGAAAAAATCATTCATTCAAACCAAAAACCATTCGAACATTTCCATCCGATAGTCCAAAGTCCAAATGAACGAAAAAATCCTTCATTCAAACCAAAAACCATTCGAACATTCCATCCGATAGTCCAAAGTCCAAATGAACGAAAAAATCCTTCATTCAAACCAAAAACCATTCGAACATTTCCATTCGATAGTCCAAAGTCCAACATTAAATGAAAAATGGATACATACACAATTTTTGCAGAGCAGCCGTCGCCAGAGTGCACACTGCACAGCACATGCAACATACACAAAAATCATTCAGCCAAAAGAAGTCGGACTATCCATAGTGAAACATTTGAATGATTTTTTTCATTCGAACGAATGCTTTATGAAAAATAGTAATTGAACGATTTTGATAACTATCGAATAAATGAACATTTTGCAACTATCGATAAGTCGATAGTTTTTATTCGATAGTTCCCAACGTTAGTGTGAAAATACTAAATCTTTTAAAAATACTAAGTCTTGTCAAAGATTATTTAAATGACTAAACCAAAACCAATTTGTGAAATCTAATAACAAATAGAAATAAGTGCTTAATTTTAATAAAAAACAACACATAAAAATTAAAATTTTTCATGTAAATTCTCTAATAGGAAATATACATATGTGTGCAAAGTTTGAACCGGGTTAATTTGGAAAAAAATAATATTAGAGCCTTCACTTCAAATTTTTTTCAAAAACTATTGTCTATCGGAGATACACATATGTTTAATATTTAAAGTATCCCGATCCCGAGGTCCGAGACGCCCAAATTTTTATAGAGTATTGTCACCGGAAATATAAATTAATATAGAGAATTTAAAAATAGTTATAACAATAAAAATATAAATAAACATGGACTTTCATTTCTTTGGACAACCAACATCGTGAAAACAGGCAACCCAAAAACCATAGTAGAACTCTTGAACCTAACAGTTCATACTACAAACTACACAACAGTTTGTATGTCTGTATCACTGTATGACTGTATGTCTGTTTGTGTCCACTCTACAGCCCAGACGGCTGAAATAAAAAAAAACACATTTACTGAAGATTCCGGCCCTGTCCGTAAAAAAAGTCGTGTTGTGCCCACACCTCCATTTTTCTTAAGTGCTAGCTATTATAGTGATGCAAGCTATTTGAAAAAGATTAAGGAATACAAAATTAAAATGACTGCATAAAATGTTAATGATAGCCGTATTTCATTTGCCGAGAAACAACAACAATTGCACTGTCGAATTCCTTCTTTGGAATTGTGAAATCCTGCTGGTTTTGACATTTGAATTCCGAACTCGCTCGGCAAATAAAATGCAGCTGATATTGATAACATATGCTATATTTCTTTCAACAAAATGAGTTAGGTATTT
Source organism: Nephrocerus scutellatus (assembly GCA_947095585.1). Classification (NCBI taxonomy): domain Eukaryota; kingdom Metazoa; phylum Arthropoda; class Insecta; order Diptera; family Pipunculidae; genus Nephrocerus; species Nephrocerus scutellatus. Next base: position 66,670,646 of record OX352761.1, on the reverse strand, counting down.
TTTGTGGTTAACGGCTGATCAAAGCAACAGCAAAACTAACCAAATTTTGGTCAATGTCAATTTTTGTTTCATGTGTTCAATTTTTGTTTCATGTGTTTGACAACTTATCCATATATAATTTTTAAAAGTCGACTCTGGTGGTGGGAATTATAACTAAAAATTTGGTTAAATATTTCTTAATCACAAATTTTTTTTGGTTAACGCGAAACCATTTTCTGGTCTATCTAATGTGTTTGTTGTTGTAATTTTTATTTTTTATTGAAAGCAATATAGCAATGGTATCGTTAACATGAAATAAGTTGTATAGAACTACTATCGTATCGACAGCTATTAAGCTTTATAAAATGTCGAGGAACAGTTACAAATTAATTTATAGATATAAGTACTTCGAAATAAAAATGCTTCTTTTTAATTCAATGTTCGTTTATTCAATATATAATGCAATTTTTAAAAATTCCAACCTAAAACGCGCAATAATATTTACAGGCTTAACATTTAGAATTAAGATGGGATGCTGCTGACTTCAGCTTAGGTCTGCATTTCGGTCATAATAATAATATATCATCAATGTTTTCGGTATTATTAAAAAACATTTGCAAAAAAAAAACATTTCATTGCTCTCATAATGAAAAACTTTAGATTTAAGACTTAAAACTGAAACCTTAGAAGAGCTCGCACAATGAAGACATAACTTTTAAGTTCTTACATCAAAGTTTTAAATAAATATATTCTCCTACGGTTTCAATATTCAATTAATTTATCGTTATTAACACGAACTAAATTGTTGTTGTAAGCCAAGCTGGATTTGCCAAAGCAATAGCTTATTATAAAAATTTTATTTGACATTTTTAATTGCCGTTTTCTATTAATGATATTTTTCCAACTGGTTGTGTTATACTTAAGATATAAACACATTGAAAACGTTTAAAACTATATAGAAGAATAAGATACACACTTTATATATCTTAAAACTTTTAAATCTAGTTCTGTAACTAATTTTAACCCACAAGATAAAGATTTTGTTAGCAAACTCAGTAAGAATAAAATAAATGTCAAAATGTAAATTTTATGCTTTATTACAAAAAAATAACGTTTCTAGCACGAAAGTCGTCAACAAAATTTAATAAGGTATCAAGTATCTTATTATTCATAATTATTAACAGTGTTTCTTTTGACTATATATATTGAGCCATGGTTTGCTTTGAAAGCTTTTATAGAATGCCAAAACTTTTAGTGATATTGTTGATTGATTAATTTGCAACATAATTAGGAGTTGCACAAAGAATCACTGCGATTCCAACCATTTACATGTGCTCGCTTTTCTAAGCGTCATAGCAAATGGTAAGTAATGTTTATGATTAATGATAGTAACAAAAATATTTTTTTACCTCGTATTTGGGGTGTTATGCTTCTTTAAGAAATTATAATAAATCATAATTATTATTAAATATAATAGAAAATGATTGTTTCCAAATATTTTATACTTAATTTTTAATTACTTAATTTTTAAATTATTGTTGTAATTTTTATTTTCTTGTTGAAAGCAATATAGCAAATATAGCAAATATAGCATATGTAATCATTTTGTGTATCGAATGACGTCACTTTCGTCGCAATTACGACTAAACGCGACTATTGAGTCATACGACTAGACGTAGTTTCGTCTTAATTGTTGGTGTTTCAGTCGAACACCGTGTGGATTTCGACTGGGAAATAAATGTAATTAAAATTATTATTTCTGTATGAAATCAACCGTGTAAATAACTTTTTTTAATGTTATTTATAAAATTATCACTAAAATAAAAACAATTATTTAGAATTTTAAATATATTATGCCGCTACATTCATTTGAATGACGCAAGCAGTGCCGACCGTTTGGCGTTTTTTTAGTATTTGTAATTTTGTCAATACAAATTTCGTTGCTTACATAGAATATTAAATTTAGTTAATAAAAATAATAGTTTTATATATAAAAATATATAAATATTTTTGAATATTCAATAAAAAAACAAAAAAATAAACAAGTATAAACAACAACAAAACATACATTCGAAATGGCTATATCGGGCAATAGCTTTAGTTCGAAAAATGTTTTGTCGTACATGCTTACATAAGCAGTATTTTATTGCCGAGGAACAACAAAAATTGCACTGTCGAATTCCTTTTTTGGAATTGTGAAAACCTGCTGCTTGGCTGGTTTTGGCTGGTTTTGACATTCGAATTCCGAACTCGCTCGGCAAATAAAATGCAGCAATAATTGCGTTATGTCGAAACTAGGACTTTGAGCATTTCCACTTGTCGTAAGTCGAAAGTCGAAATACGACAGATACATAATCGGCCCCCAGGTATTTCCGTTATATTCAAACTGAGTTCAAAGAAAACTTAACTCAACCCTGTTTCATGAAAGCTAAACTTGCTTCAACCAAAGTTGAACCCACCATGAAATCAAGATAATGGTCTTCCTAACCACTATTTCAATTAAACAGCCGTCTTGCTCATTTTTTTTGCACGGCCAAAATGTAAATACAGCATTAACAATACATCGGTTGAATTCGATTTATTGGTACTATCATCGAGTGGTTAAATACATCGATGTATGTTAGGGATGCACATTAAATAAATACATCGATGTAATGCACCGTATGGTGACTTCGATATAAGACCGATGTATTGAAAAATACATCGATATTTGCGATGCATCGAAGGATTTTTTTATGTGGTTTTAACATGCCTGCAAAAGGAAAGGAAATAGATGCGTTAGGTTAGTTAGTTAGTCTTGCCATTTTCCCTGTTATAAAAGTAGAACCCTGTTATTTCGATGTTAATTACCTCAATCTACTGTTTTCTGTTGCGAGTATTGGGACTTAAATTTCTTCTCAAAAGTAAATGTAGGACCAAGTTTTGCAGAATCTCACCTCAGGTACAGTCAGAGCGTATTTTTATTTTTTAATTTCTGAAGTGTTGTCATATCCAAGAACGCATATTCAAAAGGCAAGAATTTTATCAAAAACTCGTTTATATAAGGATTTAGAGTTTTCATTATAATATTTTATTAAAATAAGATAGTAAAGCGAGCTTCTCAGCTCGCCATATGGATAGTTGTAATTCAACCTAAGGACTGAATTATCTTGAAAGGATTTTACTTAAAAAAAAAACAACCCATAAAATTCAAAATTTTCATGTAAATTCTCTAGATGGGTATGTGTTAAAATTTGAAGAAAACCGGACTAATTTTAAAAAAAATTTACATGGACACCACACGGGTCTCAGGGCCCGATCACTCCAACAAACTTACAAAAAGTTTTGTCCATCAGTGCTACTAATGTTTAAAATTTTAAGAAAATCGAGCTAATTTTTAAATAATTTATATGGTCACCCCTCGGGCCTCACAGGCCTGTTCACTCCAAAAACTTGGTGCCCGGGGTCTCAAAAATTTATTTTTACAAAAAGTGTTTTTCATCGGAGATACATACGTATATATAATTTGAAGAAAATCGGGTTTAATTTTTTTTTTTTTAATTTTGGGGCCCCATAACCCCGGCGCCCGGGGTTTCCAAATTTTTTACAAAAGGTGTTGTCTATTGGGGATACACATGTGTATTAAATTTGAAGAAAATTGGGTTAATTTTTTTTAAAAAAAGTTATGGGGCCCCACGAACCTGGGCCCGGGGTCTCCAAAATTTTTACAAAAATGTTGTATACAGAGATACACGTGTTTTTTTTTTTTTTTTTTTTTTTTTAAAAAGGACTCAATGCCAAGGGATAAGTCCCTGAATGACTTTCGTCCATCACGGCAAAAAGTTGGGCTATGCCCTTTATTAAAATTAAAATTAAAAATTCGAAGGAATGTTAATTACAATATAACACATTCCTCACGTTTGTAGCCGGTTTCAATTTATTTTCTCAGAATTATCTCTGATTCATTGAAAAAAGCAATACGAAAAAACGAACACGAAACTAAAACGACGCGAGTCCAAATACTTTTATCAGTGAATCATGATCAGGGAAAACTACAAAAAAGCTAGACCAAGAAACTATTACAAAATAAACAACAAATATTATAAATAATACAAAAATACAATCAATAATAATTTTATTATATAAAATAATCGTATCCTCTTATGAACACTACGGTCGTCCTTCAGGAAGTTGTTGACAGCTATTTTGAAGGCCTGTAAATTATAAGATTCAGGAAATACGGAGTCGACCAATTGATTCCACATCGAAGTCACTCTCGGATAAAAGGACGATTTGAAGTGTTGGGTTCTACATGAGAACGGTTTTAAGGCAAATCTATGTTGATTAGACCTCAAACGAGTGTTAACGTTGCTGACAAAAGGACCTGGGAATAGAGAACGGGTTTCTGAAGAACATCTACCGTTGTAAAATTTTTAGAAAACAGATAAAGCTCCAACATTACGTCTATGCTCCAAAGAATCAAGAGATGAAGTAATGGTTACATTATTTATTAAACGGATAACTCTATTTTGAATTCCATAAAGATGAACCAAATGAGATCTTGGAGCCCCACCCCAAACAAATGAATTAAATATAAGCGTTGGCTCGCTCTTTTTGAGATTTTATAAATATGTTCCTTCCAGGAAAGAGCGAAAACAGATCTGTATATTTTGAGAGAGTTACCCCTCATTAATCTAACACACTAACAACACATGCAACAAAGAAGTTAAAACTCTAATATTAAAATTAATTTAGAATTAGAACTGTAACAGTATACAGTATTTAATTCTAACAGTTTTAAAACCAAAAAAAGCGCGAAACTCAGATTATAAGTTAAATCATCTGAACTGAAGAAAAAAACGACAAAAGCGACGTACTTTACACGAAGCACAAACAAGAAACAACTCTAATATTAAAATTAATTTAGAACTAAAACAGTACAGTATTTAATTCTAAACAGTTAGCAGTTTAAAAAGCAAAAAAGGCTCGAAACACAAACAATAAAGAACTCTGATTAAAAGGTTAATCAACTGAACTGAAGCTAACAAGAACAAGTAGCAACTAGCGAGAAAATCATTCATTCACACCAAAAACCGTTCGAACATTTCCATCCGATAGTCCAAAGTCCAAACTAATGAAAAAATCATTCATTCAAACCAAAAACCATTCGAACATTTCCATCCGATAGTCCAAAGTCCAAATGAACGAAAAAATCCTTCATTCAAACCAAAAACCATTCGAACATTTCCATCCGATAGTCCAAATTCAAAATTAAATGAAAAATGGATACATACACAATTTTTGCAGGGCAGCCATCGCCAGAGTGCACACTGCACAGCACATGCAACAATGCAACATACAATACATACAACATCTGGTGGTGGGAATTATAACTAAAAATTTGGTTAAATATTTCTTAATCACAAATTTTTTTTGGTTAACGCGAAACCATTTTCTGGTCTATCTAATGTGTTTGTTGTTGTAATTTTTATTTTTTATTGAAAGCAATATAGCAATGGTATCGTTAACATGAAATAACTAGTATAGAACTACTATCGTATCGACAGCTATTAAGCTTTATAAAATGTCGAGGAACAGTTACAAATTAATTTATAGATATAAGTACTTCGAAATAAAAATGCTTCTTTTTAATTCAATGTTCGTTTATTCAATATTAAATGCAATTTTTAAAAATTCCAACCTAAAACGCGCAATAATATTTACAGGCTTAACATTTAGAATTAAGATGGGATGCTGCTGACTTCAGCTTAGGTCTGCATTTCGGTCATAATAATAATATATCATCAATGTTTTCGGTATTATTAAAAAACATTTGCAAAAAAAAACATTTCATTGCTCTCATAATGAAAACCTTAGAAGAGCTCGCACAATGAAGACATAACTTTTAAGTTCTTACATCAAAGTTTTAAACTAAATTGTTGTTGTAAGCCAAGCTGGATTTGCCATTTGCTTATTATAAAAATTTTATTTGACATTTTTAATTGCCGTTTTCTATTAATGATATTTTTCCAACTGGTTGTGTTATACTTGTAACAGTCTTTTGCTCGGGTGACGCTCGCCGGTCACCCAGGGTTCTTTCTCCTTCTCGCTCGTCGTTACAAATTAAAAGATTGTTGGTTTTCGATATAAAATTACAATTCTTCTTTATTTCTTGATCTCTTAGTCTATACGTACTTACATATAAATATACTTAAATAAACTTACGATACGTTGGTTTGTACGTACTCGGTACGGGGAAACCAGGGGAACTTGATTGCAGCCGAGAGTATTCGACTGCGGAAAAGGGGGTTGATGGGCGGCTTCTGCTCTTTAAGTGGTTGCTACTAGAGCACACGAGCAGCGTTCTACGGAACAGCGCGGTATAGTGAATTACTATACGAGTAAGTAAGCGAGGTCCGGTGGATAGCTACCACACTGGGAGCAAGCGGACTGCTTAGTGTCTTGTAAATTACAATATAGCGATACTACCTGGTTTTACAACCTCGATCGTTCGCTATACTGCAATAGACACAGTAAGTATGGGTGTACAACACAACAAAATTAGCCCGGTTTTACAACCTTGACAATTTTGTTATATTGACCTAGACAAAAAAAGTACGAGTATATAATGCAGCACAGTTGTCTGGTTTTGCAACCTCGGCAACGTGTTACATTAATATGACTCGGCTAGCCTTGTCACCAAAAAAGGGGCTGTTCGTGGAGAACAGTAGTCAGCGAAAAGCTGTCGGTAAAGGGGGAATTTGCTGTGAACCACAACGCTTTCTTCCCTTTGAGTAGGTACAGCTGCCTTGCCGCAGTATAGTCTACTCTTGAATAGATTTTACTACCGTGCCGTAGTATGTTCTATTCTGGAATAGTTTTTACTACCGTGCCGTAGTATGTTCTATTCTAGTTTTTGTTGATTGATTGGAGCATATAAGTGTGTCTTAATAGTTGAATTCCTTGGGAATTTTGTTTTCCCCCTTTTTGGAAAAATTATTTGATTATAAATAATATCATTGATAAATTTCTATCATTCATTGGGCGAAAAACCCTTTTCCCGCAAAAAAATAATTTCGTTGGTTCAACCGCCGGATTGAACCTTATACGTACTGCATACCGGCCTAGTACACTCGTATTGCGCTAAATTGATATAATGCAAAATAGGTTAATTTTGCATTATATATCGAGTGACTGGGCTTTTTTTTGTACAGCAATTACTTTAGACATATGGTTTGTAGCGAAGTGGTATTTAACCAACTTCGTTACATTCCCCCCCTACTTCGGGGTGCGAAAAAGTATAAGACACACTTATAGGCTAGCAATGGGGGTTTTTTTTTTTATATATACTGGTTGGATAAGTATAACTTATAACTATTATCGGTTTTCTTAATACAGTTTGTTTATATATCTAGATATGTATATGTATATATCTGGTATTTTAAAGTAAAAAATGTTTATACATAAAAAAAATGTTCTCATATGGTGTGGTCACTTATTTTTTCTGGTATATTTGGGGTGGTCTGCGACCTTTATTGTCTCGTGCCGACACCTATATGAGTTACAAAAAGATGTGTGTGTGTTTCAAAAAAACTGTGGGTGGGTTTATTATTTTTTTTCTTTCTTTCTTTTTTTTTTTCCCATTTAATAGTAATATGCTTAAGTTTATGTCTAGTGATAATAGTTCCATTTATACAGGGTTTCTCTTCCTTTTTTTTTGTGTGTGTGTGTTTTGTTGTTTTTTTTTTCTTTGTGTTTTTCTTTTCTGTGGTTTTGTATTTTTTTTTTTTTTTTTTTTTGTCTTTTTTTTTTCTTTGAGCAAGAGTAACAATCGGTAATAAGTAGTTTAATAGTTTAATAAGTATGATAATAGTAATAAGTGTGATAATAGTAGTAAGTATTGTAATTTATAATAGTAATAAGTAGGTTTAATTAATAGTAATAAGTATAATAGTAGTAAGTAGAAAAATATATAGTAGTAATAAGTTTGATAATAGTATAAGTAGAATAAGTAATAAGTATGATAATAACAAAAAGATTTTATATTAAAAATATATGAACAGAAGGAATGCTGTCTTCTAATTGCTGTCTTTTAATGGTATGAATGTGTTACATCGTTGGCCACTGGTTGGTACGACGATGTGACATTGCTGGTGTGCGACGGGTATGAATGTGTTACATCGTTGGCCACTGGTTGATACGATGGTGTGACATTGCTGGTGTGCGACGGGTATAAATGTGTTACATCGTTGGCCACTGGTTGATACGATGGTGTGACATTGCTGGTGTGCGACGGGTATATTGTATTATTTGCCATTAGATCTAGTGGCAGAATTGGTCGAGCGGACTGGATGGGCAGCTGCTGTGATGTGGCTACGGGTTGCGGTGCTGGTTGACTGTATTGTACTTGTGGACGAAATGGCAGTGCGGTAGAACGAAATGGCGGAACGGCGGGACGGAGTGGCAATGGCCGATTTTGCGGTTGAGTGAGTCGTGAGACAGGTTGTTCTGCCATTAAACATTCGAAATCTTCGATCAGGATGGTTAAGTCGGACAACGTGCTGAACTCCCTTCGCTTGATGTAATGCCGGTAGTCGGGTCGTAGATTGTCATAGATTCTATCGAGTTTCTCTTCAGCGGTCATGGTGGTATGCCATCGCATCAGGGCTTGAATCGATGTGAGAAATTCTTTGCCCTTTTCTCGGTGGTTTTGTGTACGACTCCGAATGCGATCCAGTAGTTGGGTGTAGAAACGTGGTGGTAAAAAAAAACGGCGCAGTTCTTCGCTAAATGCTTTCCAATTAACTAATAGCTCTTTGCTATTCCGGTACCACACCAACGCGTTCCCTTTCAGCAACTCGGGAAGAGTCCGGACGATGCGATCGAGAGGTACTTGATAACACTCGGCCAATTCTTCAACACGTTCCAAGAACTCCAGTGGATTATTTGTACCGCCGTCGTACCTCACATTCCATTTTCGTACTTTGTCCATAATGTCTGCGTCGGATAATCGGTATGCGAAAGTTGGTGGAGAGCGCGCATCTACTGCTTGTGCGGTACTTGCATCTACTTCTGCGTACATCTTGGGCGAGGTTTCGTAAATCTGACCAGTCGGCTGTGCTACGCGCAATTCCTCTTTCATTTCGGTTTTCTTCTGTGAAGTACCTGTATCTACTTCTGGGTAGATGATGGCCGGTATTTCGCTTCCTTTTTTGGTCGGGGTTAATTTTTCGGTTGGTTTCGTTGTTTTGATCTCAGCGCTTAACCTTTTCCGTAGTTCATCAACAGTGCCTGTGGAGTCGATGCCACGACGCTCCAACTCGTTGACTAGTTCTTCTTTGCGGAGAGAGTATACCGCAGAGGCATTAATCTCAGGCTCTAGTGTAGCCATTTGAAAGGTAGATGTGTTTAATTTCTGAATTTGGACACTCCCCGGTTGGTGTTCAGTCTATTGTCAGTGGTGACGCCTTCACCAATAAATTGTTACACCAATCTACTTTCGGCTACCTGGTGGGTGTCTCGGTTATCGGGTTGTCGGCTCGGGTATATATATATATTTTATATGCTTAAATAGTTTCCAGTTAGACGGTAATACGATTTTTTTTCTAATCGTATGGTATTTTAGGCTTGTCTAGCTGCTGGTTGGACGGTGATACAACTATTCTAGTTGTCTGGTATTATATGCTTATCTAATACATATGCTTATCTAATTTCTGGTCGGACGGTGATACGACTATTCTAGTCGTCTGGTATTATATGCTTATCTAATACATATGCTTATCTAATTTCTGGTCGGACGGTGATACGACTATTCTAGTCGTCTGGTATTATATGCTTATCTAATACATATGCTTATCTAATTTCTGGTCGGACGGTGATACGACTATTCTAGTCGTCCCTGCTCGGGCGCCAAATTTGTAACAGTCTTTTGCTCGGGTGACGCTCGCCGGTCACCCAGGGTTCTTTCTCCTTCTCGCTCGTCGTTACAAATTAAAAGATTGTTGGTTTTCGATATAAAATTACAATTCTTCTTTATTTCTTGATCTCTTAGTCTATACGTACTTACATATAAATATACTTAAATAAACTTACGATACGTTGGTTTGTACGTACTCGGTACGGGGAAACCAGGGGAACTTGATTGCAGCCGAGAGTATTCGACTGCGGAAAAGGGGGTTGATGGGCGGCTTCTGCTCTTTAAGTGGTTGCTACTAGAGCACACGAGCAGCGTTCTACGGAACAGCGCGGTATAGTGAATTACTATACGAGTAAGTAAGCGAGGTCCGGTGGATAGCTACCACACTGGGAGCAAGCGGACTGCTTAGTGTCTTGTAAATTACAATATAGCGATACTACCTGGTTTTACAACCTCGATCGTTCGCTATACTGCAATAGACACAGTAAGTATGGGTGTACAACACAACAAAATTAGCCCGGTTTTACAACCTTGACAATTTTGTTATATTGACCTAGACAAAAAAAGTACGAGTATATAATGCAGCACAGTTGTCTGGTTTTGCAACCTCGGCAACGTGTTACATTAATATGACTCGGCTAGCCTTGTCACCAAAAAAGGGGCTGTTCGTGGAGAACAGTAGTCAGCGAAAAGCTGTCGGTAAAGGGGGAATTTGCTGTGAACCACAACGCTTTCTTCCCTTTGAGTAGGTACAGCTGCCTTGCCGCAGTATAGTCTACTCTTGAATAGATTTTACTACCGTGCCGTAGTATGTTCTATTCTGGAATAGTTTTTACTACCGTGCCGTAGTATGTTCTATTCTAGTTTTTGTTGATTGATTGGAGCATATAAGTGTGTCTTAATAGTTGAATTCCTTGGGAATTTTGTTTTCCCCCTTTTTGGAAAAATTATTTGATTATAAATAATATCATTGATAAATTTCTATCATTCATTGGGCGAAAAACCCTTTTCCCGCAAAAAAATAATTTCGTTGGTTCAACCGCCGGATTGAACCTTATACGTACTGCATACCGGCCTAGTACACTCGTATTGCGCTAAATTGATATAATGCAAAATAGGTTAATTTTGCATTATATATCGAGTGACTGGGCTTTTTTTTGTACAGCAATTACTTTAGACATATGGTTTGTAGCGAAGTGGTATTTAACCAACTTCGTTACATACTTAAGATATAAACACATTGAAAACGTTTAAAACTATATAGAAGAATAAGATACACACTTTATATATCTTAAAACTTTTAAATCGAGTTCTGTAACTAATTTTAACCCACAAGATAAAGATTTTGTTAGCAAACTCAGCAAGAATAAAATAAATGTCAAAATGTAAATTTTATGCTTTATTACAAAAAAATAACGTTTCTAGCACGAAAGTCGTCAACAAAATTTAATAAGGTATCAAGTATCTTATTATTCATAATTATTAACAGTGTTTCTTTTGACTATATATATTGAGCCATGGTTTGCTTTGAAAGCTTTTATAGAATGCCAAAACTTTTAGTGATGTTGTTGATTGATTAATTTGCAACATAATTAGGAGTTGCACAAAGAATCACTGCGATTCCAACCATTTACATGTGCTCGCTTTTCTAAGCGTCATAGCAAATGGTAAGTAATGTTTATGATTAATGATAGTAACAAAAATATTTTTTTACCTCGTATTTGGGGTTTTATGCTTCTTTAAGAAATTATAATAAATCGTAATTATTATTAAATATAATAGAAAATGATTGTTTCCAAATATTTTATACTTAATTTTTAATTACTTAATTTTTAAATTATTGTTGTAATTTTTATTTTCTTGTTGAAAGCAATATAGCAAAAATAGCAAATATAGCATATGTAATCATTTCGTGTATCGAATGACGTCACTTTCGTCGCAATTACGACTAAACGCGACTATTGAGTCATACGACTAGACGTAGTTTCGACTTAATTGTTGGTGTTTCAGTCGAACACCGTGTGGATTTCGAATGGGAAATAAATGTAATTAAAATTATTATTTCTGTATGAAATCAACCGTGTAAATAACTTTTTTTAATGTTATTTATAAAATTATCACTAAAATAAAAACAATTATTTAGAATTTTAAATATATTATGCTGCTACATTCATTTGAATGACGCAAGCAGTGCCGACCGTTTGGCGTTTTTTTAGTATTTGTAATTTTGTCAATACAAATTTCGTTGCTTACATAGAATATTAAATTTAGTTAATAAAAATAATAGTTTTATATATAAAAAAATATAAATATTTTTGAATATTCAATAAAAAAAACAAAAAAGTAAACAAGTATAAACAACAACAAAACATACATTCGAAATGGCTATATCGGGCATTAGCTTTAGTTCGAAAAATGTTTTGTCGTACATGCTTACATAAGCAGTATTTTATTGCCGAGGAACAACAAAATTTGCACTGTCGAATTCCTTTTTTGGAATTGTGAAAACCTGCTGCCTCGAATTCCGAACTCGCTCGGCAAATAAAATGCAGCAATAATTGCGTTATGTCGAAACTAGGACTTTGAGCATTTCCACTTGTCGTAAGTCGAAAGTCGAAATACGACAGATACATAATCGGCCCCCAGGTATTTCCGTTATATTCAAACTGAGTTCAAAGAAAACTTAACTCAACCATGTTTCATGAAAGCTAAACTTGCTTCAACCAAAGTTGAACCCACCATGAAATCAAGATAATGGTCTTCCTAACCACTATTTCAATTAAAAAGCCGTCCTGCTCATTTTTTTTTGCACGGCCAAAATGTAAATACAGCATTAACAATACATCAGTTGAATTCGATTTATTGGTACTATCATCGAGTGGTTAAATACATCGATGTATGTTAGGGATGCACATTAAATAAATACATCGATGTAATGCACCGTATGGTGACTTCGATGTAAGACCGATGTATTGAAAAATACATCGATATTTGCGATGCATCGAAGGATTTTTTTATGTGGTTTTAACATGCCTGCAAAAGGAAAGGAAACAGATGCGTTAGGTTAGTTAGTTAGTCTTGCCATTTTCCCTGTTATAAAAGTAGAACCCTGTTATTTCGATGTTAATTACCTCAATCTACTGTTTTCTGTTGCGAGTATTGGGACTTAAATTTCTTCTCAAAAGTAAATGTAGGACCAAGTTTTGCAGAATCTCACCTCAGGTACAGTCAGAGCGTATTTTTATTTTTTAAAGTATGCACTAAATTGTTCTAATTAATTTAATGTCTTAATCCAAAAACAAATCTAATTAGAATTCTATTAAATTTAGGAAATAATTTTATATTGCCTGAAAAAATCAATACTGGCGGAAACATTTCTGATATTAACAATTACAAAAATGTATCTCAAGTACGTTTATGTACCGAATGTGAGAAATATTTAAGAAATTAAGATTTAATTTCTGAAGTGTTGTCATATCCAAGAACGCATATTCAAAAGGCAAGAATTTTATCAAAAACTCGTTTATATAAGGATTTAGAGTTTTCATTATTATATTTTATTAAAATAAGATAGTAAAGCGAGCTTCTCAGCTCGCCATATGGATAGTTGTAATTCAACCTAAGGACTGAATTATCTTGAAAGGATTTTACTTAAAAAAAAACAACCCATAAAATTCAAAATTTTCATGTAAATTCTCTAGATGGGTATGTGTTATGGGTATTTGAAGAAAACCGGGCTAATTTTAAAAAAAATTTACATGGACACCACACGGGTCTCAGGGCCCGATCACTCCAACAAACTTACAAAAAGTTTTGTCCATCAGTGCTACTAATGTTTAAAATTTTAAGAAAATCGAGCTAATTTTTAAAAAATTTATATGGTCACCCCTCGGGCCTCACAGGCCCGTTCACTCCAAAAACTTGGTGCCCGGGGTCTCCAAAATTTATTTTTACAAAAAGTGTTCATCGGAGATACATACGTATATAAAATTTGAAAGAAATCGGGTTAATTTTTTTTTTTTTTTAATTTTGGGGCCCCATGACCCCGGCGCCCGGGGTTTCCAAATTTTTTACAAAAAGTGTTGTCTATTGGGGATGTGTATTAAATTTGAAGAAAATTGGGTTAATTTTTTTAAAAAAAAGTTATGGGGCCCCACGAACCTGGGCCCGGGGTCTCCAAAATTTTTACAAAAATGTTGTATATCAGAGATACATATGTTTTTTTTGTTTTTTTTTTAAAAAAGGACTCAATGCCAAGGGATAAGTCCCTGAATGACTTTCGTCACGGCAAAAAGTTGGGCTATGCCCTTTATTAAAATTAAAATTAAAAATTCGAAGGAATGTGAATTACAATATAACACATTCCTCACGTTTGTAGCCGGTTTCAATTTATTTTCTCAGAATTATCTCTGATTCATTGAAAAAAGCAATACGAAAAAACGAACACGAAACTAAAACGACGCGAGTCCAAATACTTTTATCAGTGAATCATGGTCAGGGAAAACTACAAAAAACCTTGACCAAGAAACTATTACAAAATAAACAACAAATATTATAAATAATACAAAAAATACAATCAATAATAATTTTATTATATAAAATAATCGTATCCTCTAATGAACACTACGGTCGTCCTTCAGGAAGTTGTTGACAGCTATTTTGAAAGCCTGTAAATTATAAGATTCAGGAAATACGGAGTCGACCAATTGATTCCACATCGAAGTCACTCTCGGATAAAAGGACGATTTGAAGTGTTGGGTTCTACATGAGAACGGTTTTAAGGCAAATCTATGTTGATTAGACCTCAAACGAGTGTTAACGTTGCTGACAAAAGGACCTGGGAATAGAGAACGGGTTTTTGAAGAACATCTACCGTTGTAAAATTTTTAGAAAACAGATAAAGCTCCAACATTACGTCTATGCTCCAAAGAATCAAGAGATGAAGTAATGGTTACATTATTTATTAAACGGATAACTCTATTTTGAATTCCATAAAGATGAACCAAATGAGATCTTGGAGCCCCACCCCAAACAAATGAATTAAATTCTAAAATTGGTCTAACATAAGATTTATATAATCTTAATACTTCAGAGGGGCTGAAGTAAAAGTTACAACGTCTTATAAAGCCCAAGCATTGGCTCGCTCTTTTTGAGATTTTATAAATATGTTCCTTCCAGGAAAGAGCGAAAACAGATCTGTATATTTTGAGAGAGTTACCCCTCTTTAATCTAACACACTAACAACACATGCAACAAAGAAGTTAAAACTCTAATATTAAAATTAATTTAGAATTAGAACTGTAACAGTATACAGTATTTAATTCTAACAGTTTTAAAACCAAAAAAAGCGCGAAACTCAGATTATAAGTTAAATCAACTGAACTGAAGAAAAAAACGACAAAAGCGACGTACTTTACACGAAGCACAAACAAGAAACAACTCTAATATTAAAATTAATTTAGAACTAAAACAGTACAGTATTTAATTCTAAACAGTTAGCAGTTTAAAAAGCAAAAAAGGCTCGAAACACAAACAATAAAGAACTCTGATTAAAAGGTTAATCAACTGAACTGAAGCTAACAAGAACAAGTAGCAACTAGCGAGAAAATCATTCATTCACACCAAAAACCGTTCGAACATTTCCATCCGATAGTCCAAAGTCTGGTATTATGTTTTCGGTATTATTAAAAAACATTTGCAAAAAAAAAACATTTCATTGCTCTCATAATGAAAAACTTTAGATTTAAGACTTAAAACTGAAACCTTAGAAGAGCTCGAACAATGAAGACATAACTTTTAAGTTCTTACATCAAAGTTTTAAATAAATATATTCTCCTACGGTTTCAATATTCAATTAATTTATCGTTATTAACACGAACTAAATTGTTGTTGTAAGCCAAGCTGGATTTGCCAAAGCAATAGCTTATTATAAAAATTTTATTTGACATTTTTAATTGCCGTTTTCTATTAATGATATTTTTCCAACTGGTTGTGTTATACTTAAGATATAAACACATTGATTAATTTGCAACATAATTAGGAGTTGCACAAAGAATCACTGCGATTCCAACCATTTACATGTGCTCGCTTTTCTAAGCGTCATAGCAAATGGTAAGTAATGTTTATGATTAATGATAGTAACAAAAATATTTTTTTACCTCGTATTTGGGGTTCTATGCTTCTTTAAGAAATTATAATAAATCGTAATTATTATTAAATATAATAGAAAATGATTGTTTCCAAATATTTTATACTTAATTTTTAATTACTTAATTTTTAAATTATTGTTGTAATTTTTATTTTCTTGTTGAAAGCAATATAGCAAATATAGCATATGTAATCATTTCGTGTATCGAATGACGTCACTTTCGTCGCAATTACGACTAAACGCGATTTTTAATGTTATTTATAAAATTATCACTAAAATAAAAACAATTATTTAGAATTTTAAATATATTATGCTGCTACATTCATTTGAATGACGCAAGCAGTGCCGACCGTTTGGCGTTTTTTTAGTATTTGTAATTTTGTCAATACAAATTTCGTTGCTTACATAGAATATTAAATTTAGTTAATAAAAATAATAGTTTTATATATAAAAAAATATAAATATTTTTGAATATTCAATAAAAAAACAAAAAAGTAAACAAGTATAAACAACAACAAAACATACATTCGAAATGGCTATATCGGGCAATAGCTTTAGTTCGAAAAATGTTTTGTCGTACATGCTTACATAAGCAGTATTTTATTGCCGAGGAACAACAAAAATTGCACTGTCGAATTCCTTTTTTGGAATTGTGAAAACCTGCTGCTTGGCTGGTTTTGGCTGGTTTTGACATTCGAATTCCGAACTCGCTCGGCAAATAAAATGCAGCAATAATTGCGTTATGTCGAAACTAGGACTTTGAGCATTTCCACTTGTCGTAAGTCGAAAGTCGAAATACGACAGATACATAATCGGCCCCCAGGTATTTCCGTTATATTCAAACTGAGTTCAAAGAAAACTTAACTCAACCCTGTTTCATGAAAGCTAAACTTGGTTCAACCAAAGTTGAACCCACCATGAAATCAAGATAATGGTCTTCCTAACCACTATTTCAATTAAACAGCCGTCCTGCTAATTTTTTTTTTGCAAGGCCAAAATGTAAATACAGCATTAACAATACATCGGATGAATTCGATTTATTGGTACTATCATCGAGTGGTTAAATACATCGATGTATGTTAGGGATGCACATTAAATAAATACATCGATGTAATGCACCGTATGGTAACTTCGATGTAAGACCGATGTATTGAAAAATACATCGATATTTGCGATGCATCGAAGGATTTTTTTATGTGGTTTTAACATGCCTGCAAAAGGAAAGGAAACAGATGCATTAGGTTAGTTAGTTAGTCTTGCCATTTTCCCTGTTATAAAAGTAGAACTTATTTCGATGTTAATTACCTCAATCTACTGTTTTCTGTTGCGAGTATTGGGACTTAAATTTCTTCTCAAAAGTAAATGTAGGACCAAGTTTTGCAGAATCTCACCTCAGGTACAGTCAGAGCGTATTTTTATTTTTTAAAGTATGCACTAAATTGTTCTAATTAATTTAATGTCTTAATCCAAAAACAAATCTAATTAGAATTCTATTAAATTTAGGAAATAATTTTATATTGCCTGAAAAAATCAATACTGGCGGAAACATTTCTGATATTAACAATTACAAAAATGTATCTCAAGTACGTTTATGTACCGAATGTGAGAAATATTTAAGAAATTCAGATTTAATTTCTGAAGTGTTGTCATATCCAAGAACGCATATTCAAAAGGCAAGAATTTTATCAAAAACTCGTTCATATAAGGATTTAGAGTTTTCATTATTATATTTTATTAAAATAAGATAGTAAAGCGAGCTTCTCAGCTCGCCATATGGATAGTTGTAATTCAACCTAAGGACTGAATTATCTTGAAAGGATTTTACTTAAAAAAAAAACAACCCATAAAATTCAAAATTTTTATGTAAATTCTCTAGATGGGTATGTGTTAAAATTTGAAGAAAACCGGGCTAATTTAAAAAAAAAATTACATGGACACCACACGGGTCTCAGGGCCCGATCACTCCAACAAACTTACAAAAAGTTTTGTCCATCAGTGCTACTAATGTTTAAAATTTTAAGAAAATCGAGCTAATTTTTAAAAAATTTATATGGTCACCCCTCGGGCCTCACAGGCCCGTTCACTCCAAAAACTTGGTGCCCGGGGTCTCCAAAATTTATTTTTACAAAAAGTGTTTTTCATCGGAGATACATACGTATATAAAATTTGAAGAACATCGGGTTTAATTTTTTTTTTTTAATTTTGGGGCCCCATGACCCCGGCGCCCGGGGTTTCCAAATTTTTTACAAAAAGTGTTGTCTATTGGGGATACACATGTGTATTAAATTTTAAGAAAATTGGGTTAATTTTTTTAAAAAAAGTTATGGGGCCCCACGAACCTGGGCCCGAGGTCTCCAAAATTTTTACAAAAATGTTGTATACAGAGATACACATGTTTTTTTTTTTTTTTTTTTTTAAAAGGACTCAATGCCAAGGGATAAGTCCCTGAATGACTTTCGTCCGTCACGGCAAAAAGTTGGGCTATGCCCTTTATTAAAATTAAAATTAAAAATTCGAAGGAATGTGAATTACAATATAACACATTCCTCACGTTTGTAGCCGGTTTCAATTTATTTTCTCAGAATTATCTCTGATTCATTGAAAAAAGCAATACGAAAAAACGAACACGAAACTAAAACGACGCGAGTCCAAATACTTTTATCAGTGAATCATGATCAGGGAAAACTACAAAAAACCTTGACCAAAAAACTATTACAAAATAAACAACAAATATTATAAATAATACAAAAATACAATCAATAATAATTTTATTATATAAAATAATCGTATCCTCTAATGAACACTACGGTCGTCATTCAGGAAGTTGTTGACAGCTATTTTGAAGGACTGTAAATTATAAGATTCAGGAAATACGGAGTCGACCAATTGATTCCACATCGAAGTCACTCTCGGATAAAAGGACGATTTGAAGTGTTGGGTTCTACATGAGAACGGTTTTAAGGCAAATCTATGTTGATTAGACCTCAAACGAGTGTTAACGTTGCTGACAAAAGGAAGGAAGAGAAAGGAGAGAACGGGTTTCTGATGAACATCTACCGTTGTAAATTTTTTAGAAAACAGATAAAGCTCCAACATTACGTCTATGCTCCAAAGAATCAAGAGATGAAGTAATGGTTACATTATTTATTAAACGGATAACTCTATTTTGAATTCCATAAAGATGAACCAAATGAGATCTTGGAGCCCCACCCCAAACAAATGAATTAAATTCTAAAATTGGTCTAACATAAGATTTATATAATCTTAATACTTCAGAGGGGCTGAAGTAAAAGTTACAACGTCTTATAAAGCCCAAGCATTGGCTCGCTCTTTTTGAGATTTTATAAATATGTTCCTTCCATGAAAGAGCGAAAACAGATCTGTATAGTTTGAGAGAGTTACCCCTCTATCTAACACACTAACAACACATGCAACAAAGAAGTTAAAACTCTAATATTAAAATTAATTTAGAATTAGAACTGTAACAGTATACAGTATTTAATTCTAACAGTTTTATAACCAAAAAAAGCGCGAAACTCAGATTATAAGTTAAATCAACTGAACTGAAGAAAAAAACAACAAAAGCGACGTACTTTACACGAAGCACAAACAAGAAACAACTCTAATATTAAAATGAATTTAGAACTAAAACAGTACAATATTTAATTCTAAACAGTTAGCAGTTTAAAAAGCAAAAAAGGCTCGAAACACAAACAATAAAGAACTCTGATTAAAAGGTTAATCAACTGAACTGAAGCTAACAAGAACAAGTAGCAACTAGCGAGAAAATCATTCATTCACACCAAAAACCGTTAGAACATTTCCATCCGATAGTCCAAAGTCCAAACTAATGAAAAAATCATTCATTCAAACCAAAAACCTTTCGAACATTTCCATCCGATAGTCCAAAGTCCAAATGAACGAATAAATCCTTCATTCAAACCAAAAACCATTCGAACATTTCCATCCGATAATCCAAAGTCCAAAATTAAATGAAAAATGGATACATACACAATTTTTGCAGGGCAGCCGTCGCCAGAGTGCACACTGCACAGCACATGCAACAATGCAACATACAATACATACAACATCTGGTGGTGGGAATTATAACTAAAAATTTGGTTAAATATTTCTTAATCACAAATTTTTTTTGGTTAACGCGAAACCATTTTCTGGTCTATCTAATGTGTTTGTTGTTGTAATTTTTATTTTTTATTGAAAGCAATATAGCAATGGTATCGTTAACATGAAATAACTAGTATAGAACTACTATCGTATCGACAGCTATTAAGCTTTATAAAATGTCGAGGAACAGTTACAAATTAATTTATAGATATAAGTACTTCGAAATAAAAATGCTTCTTTTTAATTCAATGTTCGTTTATTCAATATTAAATGCAATTTTTAAAAATTCCAACCTAAAACGCGCAATAATATTTACAGGCTTAACATTTAGAATTAAGATGGGATGCTGCTGACTTCAGCTTAGGTCTGCATTTCGGTCATAATAATAATATATCATCAATGTTTTCGGTATTATTAAAAAACATTTGCAAAAAAAAACATTTCATTGCTCTCATAATGAAAACCTTAGAAGAGCTCGCACAATGAAGACATAACTTTTAAGTTCTTACATCAAAGTTTTAAACTAAATTGTTGTTGTAAGCCAAGCTGGATTTGCCATTTGCTTATTATAAAAATTTTATTTGACATTTTTAATTGCCGTTTTCTATTAATGATATTTTTCCAACTGGTTGTGTTATACTTAAGATATAAACACATTGAAAACGTTTAAAACTATATAGAAGAATAAGATACACACTTTATATATCTTAAAACTTTTAAATCGAGTTCTGTAACTAATTTTAACCCACAAGATAAAGATTTTGTTAGCAAACTCAGCAAGAATAAAATAAATGTCAAAATGTAAATTTTATGCTTTATTACAAAAAAATAACGTTTCTAGCACGAAAGTCGTCAACAAAATTTAAAAAGGTATCAAGTATCTTATTATTCATAATTATTAACAGTGTTTCTTTTGACTATATATATTGAGCCATGGTTTGCTTTGAAAGCTTTTATAGAATGCCAAAACTTTTAGTGATATTGTTGATTGATTAATTTGCAACATAATTAGGAGTTGCACAAAGAATCACTGCGATTCCAACCATTTACATGTGCTCGCTTTTCTAAGCGTCATAGCAAATGGTAAGTAATGTTTATGATTAATGATAGTAACAAAAATATTTTTTTACCTCGTATTTGGGGTTTTATGCTTCTTTAAGAAATTATAATAAATCGTAATTATTATTAAATATAATAGAAAATGATTGTTTCCAAATATTTTATACTTAATTTTTAATTACTTAATTTTTAAATTATTGTTGTAATTTTTATTTTCTTGTTGAAAGCAATATAGCAAATATAGCAAATATAGCATATGTAATCATTTCGTGTATCGAATGACGTCACTTTCGTCGCAATTACGACTAAACGCGACTATTGAGTCATACGACTAGACGTAGTTTCGACTTAATTGTTGGTGTTTCAGTCGAACACCGTGTGGATTTCGACTGGGAAATAAATGTAATTAAAATTATTATTTCTGTATGAAATCAACCGTGTAAATAACTTTTTTTAATGTTATTTATAAAATTATCACTAAAATAAAAACAATTATTTAGAATTTTAAATATATTATGCTGCTACATTCATTTGAATGACGCAAGCAGTGCCGACCGTTTGGCGTTTTTTTAGTATTTGTAATTTTGTCAATACAAATTTCGTTGCTTACATAGAATATTAAATTTAGTTAATAAAAATAATAGTTTTATATATAAAAAAATATAAATATTTTTGAATATTCAATAAAAAAACAAAAAAGTAAACAAGTATAAACAACAACAAAACATACATTCGAAATGGCTATATCGGGCAATAGCTTTAGTTCGAAAAATGTTTTGTCGTACATGCTTACATAAGCAGTATTTTATTGCCGAGGAACAACAAAAATTGCACTGTCGAATTCCTTTTTTGGAATTGTGAAAACCTGCTGCTTGGCTGGTTTTGGCTGGTTTTGACATTCGAATTCCGAACTCGCTCGGCAAATAAAATGCAGCAATAATTGCGTTATGTCGAAACTAGGACTTTGAGCATTTCCACTTGTCGTAAGTCGAAAGTCGAAATACGACAGATACATAATCGGCCCCCAGGTATTTCCGTTATATTCAAACTGAGTTCAAAGAAAACTTAACTCAACCCTGTTTCATGAAAGCTAAACTTGCTTCAACCAAAGTTGAACCCACCATGAAATCAAGATAATGGTCTTCCTAACCACTATTTCAATTAAACAGCCGTCCTGCACATTTTTTTTTGCACGGCCAAAATATAAATACAGCATTAACAATACATCGGTTGAATTCGATTTATTGGTACTATCATCGAGTGGTTAAATACATCGATGTATGTTAGGGATGCACATTAAATAAATACATCGATGTAATGCACCGTATGGTGACTTCGATGTAAGACCGATGTATTGAAAAATACATCGATATTTGCGATGCATCGAAGGATTTTTTTATGTGGTTTTAACATGCCTGCAAAAGGAAAGGAAGCAGATGCGTTAGGTTAGTTAGTTAGTCTTGCCATTTTCCCTGTTATAAAAGTAGAACCCTGTTATTTCGATGTTAATTACCTCAATCTACTGTTTTCTGTTGCGAGTATTGGGACTTAAATTTCTTCTCAAAAGTAAATGTAGGACCAAGTTTTGCAGAATCTCACCTCAGGTACAGTCAGAGCGTATTTTTATTTTTTAAAGTATGCACTAAATTGTTCTAATTAATTTAATGTCTTAATCCAAAAACAAATCTAATTAGAATTCTATTAAATTTAGGAAATAATTTTATATTGCCTGAAAAAATCAATACTGGCGGAAACATTTCTGATATTAACAATTACAAAAATGTATCTCAAGTACGTTTATGTACCGAATGTGAGAAATATTTAAGAAATTCAGATTTAATTTTTGAAGTGTTGTCATATCCAAGAACGCATATTCAAAAGGCAAGAATTTTATCAAAAACTCGTTTATAAAGGATGTTTTTTTGGGAGGTTTGTTTTTCCGATAGATGTCGTTTTATTTTATGACAGTTGTTTTGACAGCTCAAAGTGGAATTTCTACTCAGTATTGTTTGGCAAATCATTATGAAAAAAAAAAAAAAAAAAAAAAAAAAAAAAAATGACATTTGTGAAAAATAGTCGTGGTAGCCATATGCCAGAAATTGTGTTTAAATGTTATATGCCAAAAAATTATCTACCAAATAAAAAAAAATTTTGGTCATTTCATAATGCCACTTTGAGCTGTCAAAACAACTGTCATAAAATAAAACGACATCTATCGGAAAAACAAACCTCCCAAAAAAACACCCGTTATAAGGATTTAGAGTTTTCATTATTATATTTTATTAAAATAAGATAGTAAAGCGAGCTTCTCAGCTCGCCATATGGATAGTTGTAATTCAACCTAAGGACTGAATTATCTTGAAAGGATTTTACTTAAAAAAAAACAACCCATAAAATTCAAAATTTTCATGTAAATTCTCTAGATGGGTATGTGTTAAAATTTGAAGAAAACCGGGCTAATTTTAAAAAAAATTTACATGGACACCACACGGGTCTCAGGGCCCGATCACTCCAACAAACTTACAAAAAGTTTTGTCCATCAGTGCTACTAATGTTTAAAATTTTAAGAAAATCGAGCTAATTTTTAAAAAATTTATATGGTCACCCCTCGGGCCTCACAGGCCCGTTCACTCCAAAAACTTGGTGCCCGGGGTCTCCAAAATTTATTTTTACAAAAAGTGTTTTTCATCGGAGATACATACGTATATAAAATTTGAAAGAAATCGGGTTAATTTTTTTTTTTAATTTTGGGGCCCCATGACCCCGGCGCCCGGGGTTTCCAAATTTTTTACAAAAAGTGTTGTCTATTGGGGATAACCATGTGTATTAAATTTGAAGAAAATTGGGTTAATTTTTTTAAAAAAAGTTATGGGGCCCCACAAACCTGGGCCCGGGGTCTCCAAAATTTTTACAAAAATGTTGTATATCAGAGATACATATGTTTTTTTTGTTTTTTTTTTAAAAAAGGACTCAATGCCAAGGGATAAGTCCCTGAATGACTTTCGTCACGGCAAAAAGTTGGGCTATGCCCTTTATTAAAATTAAAATTAAAAATTCGAAGGAATGTGAATTACAATATAACACATTCCTCACGTTTGTAGCCGGTTTCAATTTATTTTCTCAGAATTATCTCTGATTCATTGAAAAAAGCAATACGAAAAAACGAACACGAAACTAAAACGACGCGAGTCCAAATACTTTTATCAGTGAATCATGGTCAGGGAAAACTACAAAAAACCTTGACCAAGAAACTATTACAAAATAAACAACAAATATTATAAATAATACAAAAAATACAATCAATAATAATTTTATTATATAAAATAATCGTATCCTCTAATGAACACTACGGTCGTCCTTCAGGAAGTTGTTGACAGGTATTTTGAAAGCCTGTAAATTATAAGATTCAGGAAATACGGAGTCGACCAATTGATTCCACATCGAAGTCACTCTCGGATAAAAGGACGATTTGAAGTGTTGGGTTCTACATGAGAACGGTTTTAAGGCAAATCTATGTTGATTAGACCTCAAACGAGTGTTAACGTTGCTGACAAAAGGACCTGGGAATAGAGAACGGGTTTCTGAAGAACATCTACCGTTGTAACATTTTTAGAAAACAGATAAAGCTCCAACATTACGTCTATGCTCCAAAGAATCAAGAGATGAAGTAATGGTTACATTATTTATTAAACGGATAACTCTATTTTGAATTCCATAAAGATGAACCAAATGAGATCTTGGAGCCCCACCCCAAACAAATGAATTAAATTCTAAAATTGGTCTAACATAACATTTATATAATCTTAATACTTCAGAGGGGCTGAAGTAAAAGTTACAACGTCTTATAAAGCCCAAGCATTGGCTCGCTCTTTTTGAGATTTCATAAATATGTTCCTTCCAGGAAAGAGCGAAAACAGATCTGTATAGTTTGAGAGAGTTACCCCTCTATCTAACACACTAACAACACATGCAACAAAGAAGTTAAAACTCTAATATTAAAATTAATTTAGAATTAGAACTGTAACAGTATACAGTATTTAATTCTAACAGTTTTAAAACCAAAAAAAGCGCGAAACTCAGATTATAAGTTAAATCAACTGAACTGAAGAAAAAAACGACAAAAGCGACGTACTTTACACGAAGCACAAACAAGAAACAACTGTAATATTAAAATTAATTTAGAACTAAAACAGTACAGTATTTAATTCTAAACAGTTAGCAGTTTAAAAAGCAAAAAAGGCTCAAAACACACACAATAAAGAACTCTGATTAAAGGTTAATCAACTGAACTGAAGCTAACAAGAACAAGTAGCAACTAGCGAGAAAATCATTCATTCACACCAAAAACCGTTCGAACATTTCCATCCGATAGTCCAAAGTCCAAACTAATGAAAAAATCGTTCATTCAAACCAAAAACCATTCGAACATTTCCATCCGATAGTCCAAAGTCCAAATGAACGAAAAAATCCTTCATTCAAACCAAAAACCATTCGAACATTCCATCCGATAGTCCAAAGTCCAAATGAACGAAAAAATCCTTCATTCAAACCAAAAACCATTCGAACATTTCCATCCGATAGTCCAAAGTCCAAAATTAAATGAAAAATGGATACATACACAATTTTTGCAGGGCAGCCGTCGCCAGAGTGTACACTGCACAGCACATGCAACAATGCAACATACAATACATACAACATCTGGTGGTGGGAATTATAACTAAAAATTTGGTTAAATATTTCTTAATCACAAATTTTTTTTGGTTAACGCGAAACCATTTTCTGGTCTATCTAATGTGTTTGTTGTTGTAATTTTTATTTTTTATTGAAAGCAATATAGCAATGGTATCGTTAACATGAAATAACTAGTATAGAACTACTATCGTATCGACAGCTATTAAGCTTTATAAAATGTCGAGGAACAGTTACAAATTAATTTATAGATATAAGTACTTCGAAATAAAAATGCTTCTTTTTAATTCAATGTTCGTTTATTCAATATTAAATGCAATTTTTAAAAATTCCAACCTAAAACGCGCAATAATATTTACAGGCTTAACATTTAGAATTAAGATGGGATGCTGCTGACTTCAGCTTAGGTCTGCATTTCGGTCATAATAATAATATATCATCAATGTTTTCGGTATTATTAAAAAACATTTGCAAAAAAAAAAACATTTCATTGCTCTCATAATGAAAAACTTAAGATTTAAGACTTAAAACTAAAACCTTAGAAGAGCTCGCACAATGAAGACATAACTTTTAAGTTCTTACATCAAAGTTTTAAATAAATATATTCTCCTACGGTTTCAATATTCAATTAATTTATCGTTATTAACACGAACTAAATTGTTGTTGTAAGCCAAGCTGGATTTGCCAAAGCAATAGCTTATTATAAAAATTTTATTTGACATTTTTAATTGCCGTTTTCTATTAATGATATTTTTCCAACTGGTTGTGTTATACTTAAGATATAAACACATTGAAAACGTTTAAAACTATATAGAAGAATAAGATACACACTTTATATATCTTAAAACTTTTAAATCGAGTTCTGTAACTAATTTTAACCCACAAGATAAAGATTTTGTTAGCAAACTCAGCAAGAATAAAATAAATGTCAAAATGTAAATTTTATGCTTTATTACAAAAAAATAACGTTTCTAGCACGAAAGTCGTCAACAAAATTTAATAAGGTATCAAGTATCTTATTATTCATAATTATTAACAGTGTTTCTTTTGACTATATATATTGAGCCATGGTTTGCTTTGAAAGCTTTTATAGAATGCCAAAACTTTTAGTGATATTGTTGATTGATTAATTTGCAACATAATTAGGAGTTGCACAAAGAATCACTGCGATTCCAACCATTTACATGTGCTCGCTTTTCTAAGCGTCATAGCAAATGGTAAGTAATGTTTATGATTAATGATAGTAACAAAAATATTTTTTTACCTCGTATTTGGGGTTCTATGCTTCTTTAAGAAATTATAATAAATCGTAATTATTATTAAATATAATAGAAAATGATTTTTAATTACTTAATTTTTAAATTATGGTTGTAATTTTTATTTTCTTGTTGAAAGCAATATAGCAAATATAGCATATGTAATCATTTCGTGTATCGAATGACGTCACTTTCGTCGCAATTACGACTAAACGCGATTTTTAATGTTATTTATAAAATTATCACTAAAATAAAAACAATTATTTAGAATTTTAAATATATTATGCTGCTACATTCATTTGAATGACGCAAGCAGTGCCGACCGTTTGGCGTTTTTTTAGTATTTGTAATTTTGTCAATACAAATTTCGTTGCTTACATAGAATATTAAATTTAGTTAATAAAAATAATAGTTTTATATATAAAAAAAAATATTTTTGAATATTCAATAAAAAGCAAAAAAGTAAACAAGTATAAACAACAACAAAACATACATTCGAAATGGCTATATCGGGCAATAGCTTTAGTTCGAAAAATGTTTTGTCGTACATGCTTACATAAGCAGTATTTTATTGCCGAGGAACAACAAAAATTGCACTGTCGAATTCCTTTTTTGGAATTGTGAAAACCTGCTGCTTGGCTGGTTTTGGCTGGTTTTGACATTCGAATTCCGAACTCGCTCGGCAAATAAAATGCAGCAATAATTGCGTTATGTCGAAACTAGGACTTTGAGCATTTCCACTTGTCGTAAGTCGAAAGTCGAAATACGACAGATACATAATCGGCCCCCAGGTATTTCCGTTATATTCAAACTGAGTTCAAAGAAAACTTAACTCAACCCTGTTTCATGAAAGCTAAACTTGGTTCAACCAAAGTTGAACCCACCATGAAATCAAGATAATGGTCTTCCTAACCACTATTTCAATTAAACAGCCGTCCTGCTAATTTTTTTTTTGCAAGGCCAAAATGTAAATACAGCATTAACAATACATCGGATGAATTCGATTTATTGGTACTATCATCGAGTGGTTAAATACATCGATGTATGTTAGGGATGCACATTAAATAAATACATCGATGTAATGCACCGTATGGTAACTTCGATGTAAGACCGATGTATTGAAAAATACATCGATATTTGCGATGCATCGAAGGATTTTTTTATGTGGTTTTAACATGCCTGCAAAAGGAAAGGAAACAGATGCATTAGGTTAGTTAGTTAGTCTTGCCATTTTCCCTGTTATAAAAGTAGAACTTATTTCGATGTTAATTACCTCAATCTACTGTTTTCTGTTGCGAGTATTGGGACTTAAATTTCTTCTCAAAAGTAAATGTAGGACCAAGTTTTGCAGAATCTCACCTCAGGTACAGTCAGAGCGTATTTTTATTTTTTAAAGTATGCACTAAATTGTTCTAATTAATTTAATGTCTTAATCCAAAAACAAATCTAATTAGAATTCTATTAAATTTAGGAAATAATTTTATATTGCCTGAAAAAATCAATACTGGCGGAAACATTTCTGATATTAACAATTACAAAAATGTATCTCAAGTACGTTTATGTACCGAATGTGAGAAATATTTAAGAAATTCAGATTTAATTTCTGAAGTGTTGTCATATCCAAGAACGCATATTCAAAAGGCAAGAATTTTATCAAAAACTCGTTCATATAAGGATTTAGAGTTTTCATTATTATATTTTATTAAAATAAGATAGTAAAGCGAGCTTCTCAGCTCGCCATATGGATAGTTGTAATTCAACCTAAGGACTGAATTATCTTGAAAGGATTTTACTTAAAAAAAACAACCCATAAAATTCAAAATTTTCATGTAAATTCTCTAGATGGGTATGTGTTAAAATTTGAAGAAAACCGGGCTAATTTAAAAAAAAATTTACATAGACACCACACGGGTCTCAGGGCCCGATCACTCCAACAAACTTACAAAAAGTTTTGTCCATCAGTGCTACTAATGTTTAAAATTTTAAGAAAATCGAGTTAATTTTTAAAAAATTTATATGGTCACCCCTCGGGCCTCACAGGCCCGTTCACTCCAAAAACTTGGTGCCCGGGGTCTCCAAAATTTATTTTTACAAAAAGTGTTTTTCATCGGAGATACATACGTATATAAAATTTGAAGAACATCGGGTTTAATTTTTTTTTTAATTTTGGGGCCCCATGACCCCGGCGCCCGGGGTTTCCAAATTTTTTACAAAAAGTGTTGTCTATTGGGGATACACATGTGTATTAAATTTTAAGAAAATTGGGTTAATTTTTTTAAAAAAAGTTATGGGGCCCCACGAACCTGGGCCCGAGGTCTCCAAAATTTTTACAAAAATGTTGTATACAGAGATACACATGTTTTTTTTTTTTTTTTAAAAAAAGGACTCAATGCCAAGGGATAAGTCCCTGAATGATTTTCAATTTATTTTCTCAGAATTATCTCTGATTCATTGAAAAAAGCAATACGAAAAAACGAACACGAAACTAAAACGACGCGAGTCCAAATACTTTTATCAGTGAATCATGATCAGGGAAAACTACAAAAAACCTTGACCAAGAAACTATTACAAAATAAACAACATATATTATAAATAATACAAAAATACAATCAATAATAATTTTATTATATAAAATAATCGTATCCTCTAATGAACACTACGGTCGTCCTTCAGGAAGTTGTTGACAGCTATTTTGAAGGCCTGTAAATTATAAGATTCAGGAAATACGGAGTCGACCAATTGATTCCACATCGAAGTCACTCTCGGATAAAAGGACGATTTGAAGTGTTGGGTTCTACATGAGAACGGTTTTAAGGCAAATCTATGTTGATTAGACCTCAAACGAGTGTTAACGTTGCTGACAAAAGGACCTGGGAATAGAGAACGGGTTTCTGAAGAACATCTACCGTTGTAAAATTTTTAGAAAACAGATAAA
The DNA here is from genome assembly GCA_947095585.1 of Nephrocerus scutellatus. Taxonomy (NCBI): domain Eukaryota; kingdom Metazoa; phylum Arthropoda; class Insecta; order Diptera; family Pipunculidae; genus Nephrocerus; species Nephrocerus scutellatus. The sequence continues at coordinate 66,640,560 of OX352761.1, read as the reverse complement.
GCTCCAACATTACGTCTATGCTCCAAAGAATCAAGAGATGAAGTAATGGTTACATTATTTATTAAACGGATAACTCTATTTTGAATTCCATAAAGATGAACCAAATGAGATCTTGGAGCCCCACCCCAAACAAATGAATTGAATTCTAAAATTGGTCTAACATAAGATTTATATAATCTTAATACTTCAGAGGGGCTGAAGTAAAAGTTACAACGTCTTATAAAGCCCAAGCATTGGCTCGCTCTTTTTGAGATTTTATAAATATGTTCCTTCCAGGAAAGAGCGAAAACAGATCTGTATAGTTTGAGAGAGTTACCCCTCTATCTAACACACTAACAACACATGCAACAAAGAAGTTAAAACTCTAATATTAAAATTAATTTAGAATTAGAACTGTAACAGTATACAGTATTTAAATCTAACAGTTTTAAAACCAAAAAAAGCGCGAAACTCAGATTATAAGTTAAATCAACTGAACTGAAGAAAAAAACGACAAAAGCGACGTACTTTACACGAAGCACAAACAAGAAACAACTCTAATATTAAAATTAATTTAGAACTAAAACAGTACAGTATTTAATTCTAAACAGTTAGCAGTTTAAAAAGCAAAAAAGGCTCGAAACACAAACAATAAAGAACTCTGATTAAAAGGTTAATCAACTGAACTGAAGCTAACAAGAACAAGTAGCAACTAGCGAGAAAATCATTCATTCACACCAAAAACCGTTCGAACATTTCCATCCGATAGTCCAAAGTCCAAACTAATGAAAAAATCATTCATTCAAACCAAAAACCATTCGAACATTTCCATCCGATAGTCCAAAGTCCAAATGAACGAAAAAATCCTTCATTCAAACCAAAAACCATTCGAACATTTCCATCCGATAGTCCAAAGTCCAAAATTAAATGAAAAATGGATACATACACAATTTTTGCAGGGCAGCCGTCGCCAGAGTGCACACTGCACAGCACATGCAACAATGCAACATATAATACATACAACATCTGGTGGTGGGAATTATAACTAAAAATTTGGTTAAATATTTCTAAATCACAAATTTTTTTTGGTTAACGCGAAACCATTTTCTGGTCTATCTAATGTGTTTGTTGTTGTAATTTTTATTTTTTATTGAAAGCAATATAGCAATGGTATCGTTAACATGAAATAACTAGTATAGAACTACTATCGTATCGACAGCTATTAAGCTTTATAAAATGTCGAGGAACAGTTACAAATTAATTTATAGATATAAGTACTTCGAAATAAAAATGCTTCTTTTTAATTCAATGTTCGTTTATTCAATATTAAATGCAATTTTTAAAAATTCCAACCTAAAACGCGCAATAATATTTACAGGCTTAACATTTAGAATTAAGATGGGATGCTTCTGACTTCAGCTTAGGTCTGCATTTCGGTCATAATAATAATATATCATCAATGTTTTCGGTATTATTAAGAAACATTTGCAAAAAAAACATTTCATTGCTCTCATAATGAAAAACTTTAGATTTAAGACTTAAAACTGAAACCTTAGAAGAGCTCGCACAATGAAGACATAACTTTTAAGTTCTTACATCAAAGTTTTAAATAAATATATTCTCCTACGGTTTCAATATTCAATTAATTTATCGTTATTAACACGAACTAAATTGTTGTTGTAAGCCAAGCTGGATTTGCCAAAGCAATAGCTTATTATAAAAATTTTATTTGACATTTTTAATTGCCGTTTTCCAATAATATTTTTCCAACTGGTTGTGTTATACTTAAGATATAAACACATTGCAAACGTTTAAAACTATATAGAAGAATAAGATACACACTTTATATATCTTAAAACTTTTAAATCGAGTTCTGTAACTAATTTTAACCCACAAGATAAAGATTTTGTTAGCAAACTCAGCAAGAATAAAATAAATGTCAAAATGTAAATTTTATGCTTTATTACAAAAAAATAACGTTTCTAGCACGAAAGTCGTCAACAAAATTTAATAAGGTATCAAGTATCTTATTATTCATAATTATTAACAGTGTTTCTTTTGACTATATATATTGAGCCATGGTTTGCTTTGAAAGCTTTTATAGAATGCCAAAACTTTTAGTGATATTGTTGATTGATTAATTTGCAACATATTTAGGAGTTGCACAAAGAATCACTGCGATTCCAACCGTTTAGATGTGCTCGCGTGCTCTAAGCGTCATAGCAAATGGTAAGTAATGTTTATAATTAATGATAGTAACAAAAATATTTTTCTACCTCGTATTTGGGGTGTTATGCTTCTTTAAGAAATTATAATAAATCGTAATTATTATTAAATATAATAGAAAATGATTGTTTCCAAATATTTTATACTTAATTTTTAATTACTTAATTTTTAAATTATTGTTGTAATTTTTATTTTCTTGTTGAAAGCAATATAGCAAATATAGCAAATATAGCATATGTAATCATTTCGTGTATCGAATGACGTCACTTTCGTCGCAATTACGACTAAACGCGACTATTGAGTCATACGACTAGACGTAGTTTCGACTTAATTGTTGGTGTTTCAGTCGAACACCGTGTGGATTTCGACTGGGAAATAAATCTAATTAAAATGATTATTTCTGTATGAAATCAACCGTGTAAATAACTTTTTTTAATGTTATTTATAAAATTATCACTAAAATAAAAACAATTATTTAGAATTTTAAATATATTATGCTGCTACATTCATTTGAATGACGCAAGCAGTGCCGACCGTTTGGCGTTTTTTTAGTATTTGTAATTTTGTCAATACAAATTTCGTTGCTTACATAGAATATTAAATTTAGTTAATAAAAATAATAGTTTTATATATAAAAAAATATAAATATTTTTGAATATTCAATAAAAAAACAAAAAAGTAAACAAGTATAAAAAACAACAAAACATACATTCGAAATGGCTATATCGGGCAATAGCTTTAGTTCGAAAAATGTTTTGTCGTACATGCTTACATAAGCAGTATTTTATTGCCGAGGAACAACAAAAATTTCACTGTCGAATTCCTTTTTTGGAATTGTGAAAACCTGCTGCTTGGCTGGTTTTGGCTGGTTTTGACATTCGAATTCCGAACTCGCTCGGCAAATAAAATGCAGCAATAATTGCGTTATGTCGAAACTAGGACTTTGAGCATTTCCACTTGTCGTAAGTCGAAAGTCGAAATACGACAGATACATAATCGGCCCCCAGGTATTTCCGTTATATTCAAACTGAGTTCAAAGAAAACTTAACTCAACCCTGTTTCATGAAAGCTAAACTTGGTTCAACCAAAGTTGAACCCACCATGAAATCAAGATAATGGTCTTCCTAACCACTATTTCAATTAATCAGCCGTCCTGCTCATTTTTTTTTGCACGGCCAAAATGTAAATACAGCATTAACAATACATCAGTTGAATTCGATTTATTGGTACTATCATCGAGTGGTTAAATACATCGATGTATGTTAGGGATGCACATTAAAAAAATACATCGATGTAATGCACCGTATGGTGACTTCGATGTAAGACCGATGTATTGAAAAATACATCGATATTTGCGATGCATCGAAGGATTTTTTTATGTGGTTTTAACATGCCTGCAAAAGGAAAGGAAACAGATGCGTTAGGTTAGTTAGTTAGTCTTGCCATTTTCCCTGTTATAAAAGTAGAACCCTGTTATTTCGATGTTAATTACCTCAATCTACTGTTTTCTGTTGCGAGTATTGGGACTTAAATTTCTTCTCAAAAGTAAATGTAGGACCAAGTTTTGCAGAATCTCACCTCAGGTACAGTCAGAGCGTATTTTTATTTTTTAAAGTATGCACTAAATTGTTCTAATTAATTTAATGTCTTAATCCAAAAAAAAAACTAATTAGAATTCTATTAAATTTAGGAAATAATTTTATATTGCCTGAAAAAATCAATACTGGCGGAAACATTTCTGATATTAACAATTACAAAAATGTATCTCAAGTACGTTTATGTACCGAATGTGAGAAATATTTAAGAAATTCAGATTTAATTTCTGAAGTGTTGTCATATCCAAGAACGCATATTCAAAAGGCAAGAATTTTATCAAAAACTCGTTCATATAAGGATTTAGAGTTTTCATTATTATATTTTATTAAAATAAGATAGTAAAGCGAGCTTCTCAGCTCGCCATATGGATAGTTGTAATTCAACCTAAGGACTGAATTATCTTGAAAGGATTTTACTTAAAAAAAAACAACCCATAAAATTCAAAATTTTCATGTAAATTCTCTAGATGGGTACCGGGCTAATTTTAAAAAAAATTTACATGGACACCACACGGGTCTCAGGGCCCGATCAACAAACTTACAAAAAGTTTTGTCCATCAGTGTTACTAATGTTTAAAATGTTAAGAAAATCGAGCTAATTTTTAAAAAATTTATATGGTCACCCCTCGGGCCTCAGGGCCTCACAGGCCCGTTCACTCCAAAAACTTGGTGCCCGGGGTCTCCAAAATTTATTTTTACAAAAAGTGTTTTTCATCGGAGATACATACGTATATAAAATTTGAAAGAAATCGGGTTAATTTTTTTTTTTTAATTTTGGGGCCCCATGACCCCGGCGCCCGGGGTTTCCAAATTTTTTTACAAAAAGTGTTGTCTATTGGGGATACACATGTGTATTAAATTTGAAGAAAATTGGGTTAATTTTTTTAAAAAAAGTTATGGGGCCCCACGAACCTGGGCCCGGGGTCTCCAAAATTTTTACAAAAATGTATACAGAGATACACATGTTTTTTTTTTTTTTTTTTAAAAAGGACTCAATGCCAAGGGATAAGTCCCTGAATGACTTTCGTCACGGCAAAAAGTTAAAATTTAAAATTCGAAGGAATGTGAATTACAATATAACACATTCCTCACGTTTGTAGCCGGTTTCAATTTATTTTCTCAGAATTATCTCTGATTCATTGAAAAAAGCAATACGAAAAAACGAACACGAAACTAAAACGACGCGAGTCCAAATACTTTTATCAGTGAATCATGGTCAGGGAAAACTACAAAAAACCTTGACCAAGAAACTATTACAAAATAAACAACAAATATTATAAATAATACAAAAAATACAATCAATAATAATTTTATTATATAAAATAATCGTATCCTCTAATGAACACTACGGTCGTCCTTCAGGAAGTTGTTGACAGCTATTTTGAAAGCCTGTAAATTATAAGATTCAGGAAATACGGAGTCGACCAATTGATTCCACATCGAAGTCACTCTCGGATAAAAGGACGATTTGAAGTGTTGGGTTCTACATGAGAACGGTTTTAAGGCAAATCTATGTTGATTAGACCTCAAACGAGTGTTAACGTTGCTGACAAAAGGACCTGGGAATAGAGAACGGGTTTCTGAAGAACATCTACCGTTGTAAAATTTGTAGAAAACAGATAAAACTCCAACATTACGTCTATGCTCCAAAGAATCAACAGATGAAGTAATGGTTACATTATTTATCAAACGTATAACTCTATTTTGAATTCCATCAAGATGAACAAAATGAGATCTTGGAGCCCCACCCCAAACAAATGAATTAAATTCTAAAATTGGTCTAACATAAGATTTATATAATCTTAATACTTCAGAGGGGCTGAAGTAAAAGTTACAACGTCTTATAAAGCCCAAGCATTGGCTCGCTCTTTTTGAGATTTCATAAATATGTTCCTTCCAGGAAAGTTCACTAGAAACTTTCAAACCTAACATCTTTAGTGAAACTGATCTCGCAATAGTGGCACCATTAATTACTGGTGCTACGTAATGTTGAATTGCCTTTTGAGAAAAAAGACAAGACTGGAATTTATTTGGGTTAAATTCCACCCTATTAGATCTTCCCCAATCAAGAATAACTTGAATGTTCGACAGAATTGTCGAATTCATTAATTCACGCGAACCAATTAAGCGAGAATTGCATTCTTTTTGACTAACAAACTCCATTGAAGCCGATAACGTCGTATCATCAGCAAATGAGTGGATATCACATGTTGTAGAAGACAACAAGTCATTGATATATATTAAGAATAATGTAGGCGATAAGGAAGACCCTTGAGGAACGCCAGCATTGATCTCATGCGAAGATGAGGAAAAACCATTCAATACCACTTTTAATTTGCGGTTCCATAAATAATCCGCAATCCATGTAATGAGAGAGGTGTAAGTTGAGCGCACGAATCTTATTAATAAGACAATCATGCAAAACTCTATCAAAAGCCTTAGAAAAATCCAAGGACAGAACGCTTGATTCGTCTACATTTTCAAGGCTTCGCTCCCAACAATGAGTCATGCACGTCATTAGTTCACCTGAAGATCGATTTTTTCGAAATCCATACTGTACATCAGATAAAAGAGCATTCGAATCCAGATACCTCATTAGTTTGAAATTAATGATAGATTCCATTACTTTTGACAAAACTGACAACAGAGCAGAGTTAGTAGGTGCAGACTTATCACCTTTTTTCGGGACGGGTTGAATATTAGCTATTTTCCAAATTGACGGAAAAACACCTGTCTTCATTGAGAGATGAAACAATTTGCTAAGCGGAATAGCCAAAGTATGATGACATCTTTTCAATAAAATGGTGGAATACCGTCGGGTCCAGTTGCTTTATTGGGGTCAAGTTCTTGAAGAATTTTGGAAACAACCCGACGACGGAAATAAATTGAAGACATACCTAGGCCTACATTCGGAGTAATTGGTGGACTTTGGTTAGAAAATGGAAGGGTTGACGCACTAGCAAAATGCGAAGCTAAGAGATTGGCTTTCTGAATATCAGTTTTATAAAGAATACCATTATGGAATAAAGTAGGAACAGAAGAAGTCTTTTCTCCAAAGTTTCTTTTAACCATTGCTGCAAATGTCCAAAAGCTTTTAATGTTTGAATCATAATCTAAAATTTTCCGCATGCTATCTCGAATCTTTTGGTCATTTATTATTTTAGACCTGTTAATTATAGCGTTAGCTCTATTTCTGGCTATTCTAAACTTAACAAGGTTTTCTACGGATGGGCAATTAACGTAGTCCAAATGGGCTGATTTTTTACTCGCGACTGCTGACCTGCAAGTATCATTAAACCACCGAACCGCGAGTCCAAATACTTTTATCAGTGAATCATGGTCAGGGAAAACTACAAAAAACCTTGATCAAGAAACTATTACAAAATAAACAACAAATATTATAAATAATACAAAAAATACAATCAATTATAATTTTATTATATAAAAAAATCGTATCCTCTAATGAACACTACGGTCGTCCTTCAGGAAGTTGTTGACAGCTATTTTGAAGGCCTGTAAATTATAAGATTCAGGAAATACGGAGTCGACCAATTGATTCTACATCGAAGTTACTCTCGGATAAAAGGACGATTTGAAGTGTTGTGTTCTACATGAGAACGGTTTTAAGGCAAATCTATGTTGATTAGACCTCAAACGAGTGTTAACGTTGCTGACAAAAGGACCTGGGAATAGAGAACGGGTTTCTGAAGAACATCTACCGTTGTAAAATTTGTAGAAAACAGATAAAGTTCCAACATTACGTCTATGCTCCAAAGAATCAAGAGATGCAGTAATGGTTACATTATTTATCAAACGAATAACTCTATTTTGAATTCCATCAAGATGAACCAAATGAGATCTTGGAGCCCCACCCCAAACAAATGAATTAAATTCTAAAATTGGTCTAACATAAGATTTATATAATCTTAATACTTCAGAGGGGCTGAAGTAAAAGTTACAACGTCTTATAAAGCCCAAGCATTGGCTCGCTCTTTTTGAGATTTCATAAATATGTTCCTTCCAGGAAAGTTCACTAGAAACTTTCAAACCTAACATCTTTAGTGAAACTGATCTCGCAATAGTGGCACCATTAATTACTGGTGCTACGTAATGTTGAATTGCCTTTTGAGAAAAAAGACAAGACTGGAATTTATTTGGGTTAAATTCCACCCTATTAGATCTTCCCCAATCAAGAATAACTTGAATGTTCGACAGAATTGTCGAATTCATTAATTCACGCGAACCAATTAAGCGAGAATTGCATTCTTTTTGACTAACAAACTCCATTGAAGCCGATAACGTCGTATCATCAGCAAATGAGTGGATATCACATGTTGTAGAAGACAACAAGTCATTGATATATATTAAGAATAATGTAGGCGATAAGGAAGACCCTTGAGGAACGCCAGCATTGATCTCATGCGAAGATGAGGAAAAACCATTCAATACCACTTTTAATTTGCGGTTCCATAAATAATCCTCAATCCATGTAATGAGAGAGGTGTAAGTTGAGCGCACGAATCTTATTAATAAGATAATCATGCCAAACCCTATCAAAAGCCTTAGAAAAATCCAAGGACAGAACGCTTGATTCGTCTACATTTTCAAGGCTTCGCTCCCAACAATGAGTCATGCACGTCATTAGTTCACCTGAAGATCGATTTTTTCGAAATCCATACTGTACATCAGATAAAAGAGCATTCGAATCCAGATACCTCATTAGTTTGAAATTAATGATAGATTCCATTACTTTTGACAAAACTGACAACAGAGCAGAGTTAGTAGGTGCAGACTTATCACCTTTTTTCGGGACGGGTTGAATATTAGCTATTTTCCAAATTGACGGAAAAACACCTGTCTTCATTGAGAGATGAAACAATTTGCTAAGCGGATTAGCCAAAGTATGATGACATCTTTTCAATAATAATGGTGGAATACCGTCGGGTCCAGTTGCTTTATTAAGGTCAAGTTCTTTAAGAATTTTGGAAACAACCCGACGACGGAAATAAATTGAAGACATACCTAGGCCTACATTCGGAATAATTGGTGGACTTTGGTTAGAAAATGGAAGGGTTGACGCACTAGCAAAATGCGAAGCTAAGAGATTGGCTTTCTGAATATCAGTTTTATAAAGAATACCATTATGGAATAAAGTAGGAACAGAAGAAGTCTTTTCTCCAAAGTTTCTTTTAACCATTGCTGCAAATGTCCAAAAGCTTTTAATGTTTGAATCATAATCTAAAATTTTCCGCATGCTATCTCGAATCTTTTGGTCATTTATTATTTTAGACCTGTTAATTATAGCGTTAGCTCTATTTCTGGCTATTTTAAACTTAACAAGGTTTTCTACGGATGGGCAATTAACGTAGTCCAAATGGGCTGATTTTTTACTCGCGACTGCTGACCTGCAGTTATCATTAAACCACCGAACCGCGAGTCCAAATACTTTTATCAGTGAATCATGGTCAGGGAAAACTACAAAAAACCTTGACCAAGAAACTATTACAAAATAAACAACAAATATTATAAATAATACAAAAAATACAATCAATAATAATTTTATTATATAAAATAATCGTATCCTCTAATGAACACTACGGTCGTCCTTCAGGAAGTTGTTGACAGCTATTTTGAAAGCCTGTAAATTATAAGATTCAGGAAATACGGAGTCGACCAATTGATTCCACATCGAAGTCACTCTCGGATAAAAGGACGATTTGAAGTGTTGGGTTCTACATGAGAACGGTTTTAAGGCAAATCTATGTTGATTAGACCTCAAACGAGTGTTAACGTTGCTGACAAAAGGACCTGGGAATAGAGAACGGGTTTCTGAAGAACATCTACCGTTGTAAAATTTGTAGAAAACAGATAAAACTCCAACATTACGTCTATGCTCCAAAGAATCAACAGATGAAGTAATGGTTACATTATTTATCAAACGTATAACTCTATTTTGAATTCCATCAAGATGAACAAAATGAGATCTTGGAGCCCCACCCCAAACAAATGAATTAAATTCTAAAATTGGTCTAACATAAGATTTATATAATCTTAATACTTCAGAGGGGCTAAAGTAAAAGTTACAACGTCTTATAAAGCCCAAGCATTGGCTCGCTCTTTTTGAGATTTCATAAATATGTTCCTTCCAGGAAAGTTCACTAGAAACTTTCAAACCTAACATCTTTAGTGAAACTGATCTCGCAATAGTGGCACCATTAATTACTTATGCTACGTAATGTTGAATTGCCTTTTGAGAAAAAAGAGAAGACTGGAATTTATTTGGGTTAAATTCCACCCTATTAGATCTTCCCCAATCAAGAATAACTTGAATGTTCGACAGAATTGTCGAATTCATTAATTCACGCGAACCAATTAAGCGAGAATTGCATTCTTTTTGACAAACAAACAAACTTAAAACCGATAACGTCGTATCATCAGCAAATGAGTGGATATCACATGTTGGAGAAGACAACAAGTCATTGATATATATTAAGAATAATGTAGGCGATAAGGAAGACCCTTGAGGAACGCCAGCATTGATCTCATGCGAAGATGAGGAAAAACCATTCAATACCACTTTTAATTTGCGGTTCCATAAATAATCCTCAATCCATGTAATGAGAGAGGTGTAAGTTGAGCGCACGAATCTTATTAATAAGACAATCATGCCAAACTCTATCAAAAGCCTTAGAAATATCCAAGGACACAACGCTTGATTCGTCTAGATTTTCAAGGCTTCGCTCCCAACAATGAGTCATGCACGTCATTAGTTCACCTGAAGATCGATTTTTTCGAAATCCATACTGTACATCAGATAAAAGAGCATTCGAATCCAGATACCTCATTAGTTTGAAATTAATGATAGATTCCATTACTTTTGACAAAACTGACAACAGAGCAGAGTTAGTAGGTGCAGACTTATCACCTTTTTTCGGGACGGGTTGAATATTAGCTATTTTCCAAATTGAAGGAAAAACACCTGTCTTCATTGAGAGATGAAACAATTTGCTAAGCGGATTAGCCAAAGTATGATGACATCTTTTCAATAATAATGGTGGAATACCGTCGGGTCCAGTTGCTTTATTGGGGTCAAGTTCTTTAAGAATTTTGGAAACAACCCGACGACGGAAATAAATTGAAGACATACCTAGGCCTACATTCGGAATAATTGGTGGACTTTGGTTAGAAAATGGAAGGGTTGACGCACTAGCAAAATGCGAAGCTAAGAGATTGGCTTTCTGAATATCAGTTTTATAAAGAATACCATTATGGAATAAAGTAGGAACAGAAGAAGTCTTTTCTCCAAAGTTTCTTTTAACCATTGCTGCAAATGTCCAAAAGCTTTTAATGTTTGAATCATAATCTAAAATTTTCCGCATGCTATCTCGAATCTTTTGGTCATTTATTATTTTAGACCTGTTAATTATAGCGTTAGCTCTATTTCTGGCTATTCTAAACTTAACAAGGTTTTCTACGGATGGGCAATTAACGTAGTCCAAATGGGCTGATTTTTTACTCGCGACTGCTGACCTGCAGTTATCATTAAACCACCGAACCGCGAGTCCAAATACTTTTATCAGTGAATCATGGTCAGGGAAAACTACAAAAAACCTTGACCAAGAAACTATTACAAAATAAACAACAAATATTATAAATAATACTAAAAATACAATCAATAATAATTTTATTATATAAAATAATCGTATCCTCTAATGAACACTACGGTCGTCCTTCAGGAAGTTGTTGACAGCTATTTTGAAAGCCTGTAAATTATAAGATTCAGGAAATACGGAGTCGACCAATTGATTCCACATCGAAGTCACTCTCGGATAAAAGGACGATTTGAAGTGTTGGGTTCTACATGAGAACGGTTTTAAGGCAAATCTATGTTGATTAGACCTCAAACGAGTGTTAACGTTGCTGACAAAAGGACCTGGGAATAGAGAACGGGTTTCTGAAGAACATCTACCGTTGTAAAATTTGTAGAAAACAGATAAAACTCCAACATTACGTCTATGCTCCAAAGAATCAAGAGATGAAGTAATGGTTACATTATTTATCAAACGTATAACTCTATTTTGAATTCCATCAAGATGAACAAAATGAGATCTTGGAGCCCCACCCCAAACAAATGAATTAAATTCTAAAATTGGTCTAACATAAGATTTATATAATCTTAATACTTCAGAGGGGCTGAAGTAAAAGTTACAACGTCTTATAAAGCCCAAGCATTGGCTCGCTCTTTTTGAGATTTCATAAATATGTTCCTTCCAGGAAAGTTCACTAGAAACTTTCAAACCTAACATCTTTAGTGAAACTGATCTCGCAATAGTGGCACCATTAATTACTGGTGCTACGTAATGTTGAATTGCCTTTTGAGAAAAAAGACAAGACTGGAATTTATTTGGGTTAAATTCCACCCTATTAGATCTTCCCCAATCAAGAATAACTTGAATGTTCGACAGAATTGTCGAATTCATTAATTCACGCGAACCAATTAAGCGAGAATTGCATTCTTTTTGACAAACAAACAAACTTAAAACCGATAACGTCGTATCATCAGCAAATGAGTGGATATCACATGTTGGAGAAGACAACAAGTCATTGATATATATTAAGAATAATGTAGGCGATAAGGAAGACCCTTGAGGAACGCCAGCATTGATCTCATGCGAAGATGAGGAAAAACCATTCAATACCACTTTTAATTTGCGGTTCCATAAATAATCCTCAATCCATGTAATGAGAGAGGTGTAAGTTGAGCGCACGAATCTTATTAATAAGACAATCATGCCAAACTCTATCAAAAGCCTTAGAAATATCCAAGGACACAACGCTTGATTCGTCTAGATTTTCAAGGCTTCGCTCCCAACAATGAGTCATGCACGTCATTAGTTCACCTGAAGATCGATTTTTTCGAAATCCATACTGTACATCAGATAAAAGAGCATTCGAATCCAGATACCTCATTAGTTTGAAATTAATGATAGATTCCATTACTTTTGACAAAACTGACAACAGAGCAGAGTTAGTAGGTGCAGACTTATCACCTTTTTTCGGGACGGGTTGAATATTAGCTATTTTCCAAATTGACGGAAAAACACCTGTCTTCATTGAGAGATGAAACAATTTGCTAAGCGGATTAGCCAAAGTATGATGACATCTTTTCAATAATAATGGTGGAATACCGTCGGGTCCAGTTGCTTTATTGGGGTCAAGTTCTTTAAGAATTTTGGAAACAACCCGACGACGGAAATAAATTGAAGACATACCTAGGCCTACATTCGGAATAATTGGTGGACTTTGGTTAGAAAATGGAAGGGTTGACGCACTAGCAAAATGCGAAGCTAAGAGATTGGCTTTCTGAATATCAGTTTTATAAAGAATACCATTATGGAATAAAGTAGGAACAGAAGAAGTCTTTTCTCCAAAGTTTCTTTTAACCATTGCTGCAAATGTCCAAAAGCTTTTAATGTTTGAATCATAATCTAAAATTTTCCGCATGCTATCTCGAATCTTTTGGTCATTTATTATTTTAGACCTGTTAATTATAGCGTTAGCTCTATTTCTGGCTATTCTAAACTTAACAAGGTTTTCTACGGATGGGCAATTAACGTAGTCCAAATGGGCTGATTTTTTACTCGCGACTGCTGACCTGCAGTTATCATTAAACCACCGAACCGCGAGTCCAAATACTTTTATCAGTGAATCATGGTCAGGGAAAACTACAAAAAACCTTGACCAAGAAACTATTACAAAATAAACAACAAATATTATAAATAATACAAAAAATACAATCAATAATAATTTTATTATATAAAATAATCGTATCCTCTAATGAACACTACGGTCGTCCTTCAGGAAGTTGTTGACAGCTATTTTGAAAGCCTGTAAATTATAAGATTCAGGAAATACGGAGTCGACCAATTGATTCCACATCGAAGTCACTCTCGGATAAAAGGACGATTTGAAGTGTTGGGTTCTACATGAGAACGGTTTTAAGGCAAATCTATGTTGATTAGACCTCAAACGAGTGTTAACGTTGCTGACAAAAGGACCTGGGAATAGAGAACGGGTTTCTGAAGAACATCTACCGTTGTAAAATTTGTAGAAAACAGATAAAGCTCCAACATTACGTCTATGCTCGCTCTTTTTGAGATTTCATAAATATGTTCCTTCCAGGAAAGTTCACTACAAACTTTCAAACCTAACATCTTTAGTGAAACTGATCTCGCAATAGTGGCACCATTAATTACGTAATGTTGAATTGCCTTTTGAGAAAAAAGACAAGACTGGAATTTATTTGGGTTAAATTTCACCCTATTAGATCTTCCCCAATCAAGAATAATTTGAATGTTCGACAGAATTGTCGAATTCATTAATTCACGCGAACCAATTAAGCGAGAATTGCATTCTTTTTGACTAACAAACTCCATTGAAGCCGATAACGTCGTATCATCAGCAAATGAGTGGATATCACATGTTGGAGAAGACAACAAGTCATTGATATATATTAAGAATAATGTAGGCGATAAGGAAGACCCTTGAGGAACGCCAGCATTAATCTCATGCGAAGATGAGGAAAAACCATTCAATACCACTTTTAATTTGCGGTTCCATAAATAATCCTTAATCCATGTAATGAGAGAGGTGTAAGTTGAGCGTACGAATCTTATTAATAAGACAATCATGCCAAACTCTATCAAAAGCCTTAGAAATATCCAAGGACACAACGCTTGATTCGTCTAGATTTTCAAGGCTTCGCTCCCAACAATGAGTCATGCACGTCATTAGTTCACCTGAAGATCGATTTTTTCGAAATCCATACTGTACATCAGATAAAAGAGCATTCGAATCCAGATACCTCATTAGTTTGAAATTAATGATAGATTCCATTACTTTTGACAAAACTGACAACAGAGCAGAGTTAGTAGGTGCAGACTTATCACCTTTTTTCGGGACGGGTTGAATATTAGCTATTTTCCAAATTGACGGAAAAAAACCTGTCTTCATTGAGAGATGAAACAATTTGCTAAGCGGATTAGCCAAAGTATGATGACATCTTTTCAATAAAATGGTGGAATACCGTCGGGTCCAGTTGCTTTATTGGGGTAAAGTTCTTGAAGAATTTTGGAAACAACCCGACGACGGAAATAAATTGAAGACATACCTAGGCCTACATTCGGAATAATTGGTGGACTTTGGTTAGAAAATGGAAGGGTTGACGCACTAGCAAAATGCGAAGCTAAGAGATTGGCTTTCTGAATATCAGTTTTATAAAGAATACCATTATGGAATAAAGTAGGAACAGAAGAAGTCTTTTCTCCAAAGTTTCTTTTAACCATTGCTGCAAATGTCCAAAAGCTTTTAATGTTTGAATCATAATCTAAAATTTTCCGCATGCTATCTCGAATCTTTTGGTCATTTATTATTTTAGACCTGTTAATTATAGCGTTAGCTCTATTTCTGGCTATTCTAAACTTAACAAGGTTTTCTACGGATGGGCAATTAACGTAGTCCAAATGGGCTGATTTTTTACTCGCGACTGCTGACCTGCAGTTATCATTAAACCACTTATTCTTACGAATATTGCTTTTCTTAAATGAGGAAGGAATGCAATTTTTCATGCCTAGCAAAATGGTAGACGTGATAAGTTGTGATGCTTCATCAGCATTATTGCTGGAAAAGCAGGTTGACCAATCAAGTGAGCTATAAAATTGGTTCAGATGCTCCCAGTTAGTATTTGTATAGTGTCAGAGTAGCCTTTTATGAGAAGGCTCTATAATGGCTGGAGTTATTGAAAATTTGGCTACTAGTAAAGCATGGTCAGAAAGTCCTAAAGGTGCAGATACATAATTGAATATTTCATTGGCATAGAAGTTAGTACCAATAAATCGATTTCAACCGATGTATTGTTAATGCTGTATTTACATTTTGGCCGTGCAAAAAAAATGAGCAGGACGGCTGTTTAATTGAAATAGTGGTTAGGAAGACCATTATCTTGATTTCATGGTGGGTTCAACTTTGGTTGAAGCAAGTTTAGCTTTCATGAAACAGGGTTGAGTTAAGTTTTCTTTGAACTCAGTTTGAATATAACGGTAATACCTGGGGGCCGATTATGTATCTGTCGTATTTCGACTTTCGACTTTCGACTTACGACAAGTGGAAATGCTCAAAGTCCTAGTTTCGACATAACGCAATTATTGCTGCATTTTATTTGCCGAGCGAGTTCGGAATTCGAATGTCAAAACCAGCCAAAACCAGCCAAGCAGCAGGTTTTCACAATTCCAAAAAAGGAATTCGACAGTGCAAATTTTGTTGTTCCTCGGCAATAAAATACTGCTTATGTAAGCATGTACGACAAAACATTTTTCGAACTAAAGCTAATGCCCGATATAGCCATTTCGAATGTATGTTTTGTTGTTGTTTATACTTGTTTACTTTTTTGTTTTTTTTATTGAATATTCAAAAATATTTATATTTTTTTATATATAAAACTATTATTTTTATTAACTAAATTTAATATTCTATGTAAGCAACGAAATTTGTATTGACAAAATTACAAATACTAAAAAAACGCCAAACGGTCGGCACTGCTTGCGTCATTCAAATGAATGTAGCAGCATAATATATTTAAAATTCTAAATAATTGTTTTTATGTTAGTGATAATTTTATAAATAACATTAAAAAAAAGTTATTTACACGGTTGATTTCATACAGAAATAATAATTTTAATTACATTTATTTCCCAGTCGAAATACACACGGTGTTCGACTGAAACACCAACAATTAAGTCGAAACTACGTCTAGTCGTATGACTCAATAGTCGCGTTTAGTCGTAATTGCGACGAAAATGACGTCATTCGATACACGGAATGATTACATATGCTATATTTGCTATATTGCTTTCAACAAGAAAATAAAAATTACAACAATAATTTAAAAATTAAGTAATTAAAAATTAAGTATAAAATATTTGGAAACAATCATTTTCTATTATATTTAATAATAATTACGATTTATTATAATTTCTTAAAGAAGCATAAAACCCCAAATACGAGGTAAAAAAATATTTTTGTTACTATCATTAATCATAAACATTACTTACCATTTGCTATGACGCTTAGAAAAGCGAGCACATGTAAATGGTTGGAATCGCAGTGATTCTTTGTGCAACTCCTAATTATGTTGCAAATTAATCAATCAACAATATCACTAAAAGTTTTGGCATTCTATAAAAGCTTTCAAAGCAAACCATGGCTCAATATATATAGTCAAAAGAAACACTGTTAATAATTATGAATAATAAGATACTTGATACCTTTTTAAATTTTGTTGACGACTTTCGTGCTAGAAACGTTATTTTTTTGTAATAAAGCATAAAATTTACATTTTGACATTTATTTTATTCTTGCTGAGTTTGCTAACAAAATCTTTATCTTGTGGGTTAAAATTAGTTACAGAACTCGATTTAAAAGTTTTAAGATATATAAAGTGTGTATCTTATTCTTCTATATAGTTTTAAACGTTTTCAATGTGTTTATATCTTAAGTATAACACAACCAGTTGGAAAAATATCATTAATAGAAAACGGCAATTAAAAATGTCAAATAAAATTTTTATAATAAGCAAATGGCAAATCCAGCTTGGCTTACAACAACAATTTAGTTTAAAACTTTGATGTAAGAACTTAAAAGTTATGTCTTCATTGTGCGAGCTCTTCTAAGGTTTTCATTATGAGAGCAATGAAATGTTTTTTTTTGCAAATGTTTTTTAATAATACCGAAAACATTGATGATATATTATTATTATGACCGAAATGCAGACCTAAGCTGAAGTCAGCAGCATCCCATCTTAATTCTAAATGTTAAGCCTGTAAATATTATTGCGCGTTTTAGGTTGGAATTTTTAAAAATTGCATTTAATATTGAATAAACGAACATTGAATTAAAAAGAAGCATTTTTATTTCGAAGTACTTATATCTATAAATTAATTTGTAACTGTTCCTCGACATTTTATAAAGCTTAATAGCTGTCGATACGATAGTAGTTCTATACTAGTTATTTCATGTTAACGATACCATTGCTATATTGCTTTCAATAAAAAATAAAAATTACAACAACAAACACATTAGATAGACCAGAAAATGGTTTCGCGTTAACCAAAAAAAATTTGTGATTAAGAAATATTTAACCAAATTTTTAGTTATAATTCCCACCACCAGATGTTGTATGTATTGTATGTTGCATTGTTGCATGTGCTGTGCAGTGTGCACTCTGGCGACGGCTGCCCTGCAAAAATTGTGTATGTATCCATTTTTCATTTAATTTTGGACTTTGGATTATCGGATGGAAATGTTCGAATGGTTTTTGGTTTGAATGAAGGATTTTTTCGTTCATTTGGACTTTGGACTATCGGATGGAAATGTTCGAAAGGTTTTTGGTTTGAATGAATGATTTTTTCATTAGTTTGGACTTTGGACTATCGGATGCAAATGTTCTAACGGTTTTTGGTGTGAATGAATGATTTTCTCGCTAGTTGCTACTTGTTCTTGTTAGCTTCAGTTCAGTTGATTAACCTTTTAATCAGAGTTCTTTATTGTTTGTGTTTCGAGCCTTTTTTGCTTTTTAAACTGCTAACTGTTTAGAATTAAATATTGTACTGTTTTAGTTCTAAATTAATTTTAATATTAGAGTTGTTTCTTGTTTGTGCTTCGTGTAAAGTACGTCGCTTTTGTTGTTTTTTTCTTCAGTTCAGTTGATTTAACTTATAATCTGAGTTTCGCGCTTTTTTTGGTTATAAAACTGTTAGAATTAAATACTGTATACTGTTACAGTTCTAATTCTAAATTAATTTTAATATTAGAGTTTTAACTTCTTTGTTGCATGTGTTGTTAGTGTGTTAGATAGAGGGGTAACTCTCTCAAACTATACAGATCTGTTTTCGCTCTTTCATGGAAGGAACATATTTATAAAATCTCAAAAAGAGCGAGCCAATGCTTGGGCTTTATAAGACGTTGTAACTTTTACTTCAGCCCCTCTGAAGTATTAAGATTATATAAATCTTATGTTAGACCAATTTTAGAATTTAATTCATTTGTTTGGGGTGGGGCTCCAAGATCTCATTTGGTTCATCTTTATGGAATTCAAAATAGAGTTATCCGTTTAATAAATAATGTAACCATTACTTCATCTCTTGATTCTTTGGAGCATAGACGTAATGTTGGAGCTTTATCTGTTTTCTAAAAAATTTACAACGGTAGATGTTCATCAGAAACCCGTTCTCTCCTTTCTCTTCCTTCCTTTTGTCAGCAACGTTAACACTCGTTTGAGGTCTAATCAACATAGATTTGCCTTAAAACCGTTCTCATGTAGAACCCAACACTTCAAATCGTCCTTTTATCCGAGAGTGACTTCGATGTGGAATCAATTGGTCGACTCCGTATTTCCTGAATCTTATAATTTACAGTCCTTCAAAATAGCTGTCAACAACTTCCTGAATGACGACCGTAGTGTTCATTAGAGGATACGATTATTTTATATAATAAAATTATTATTGATTGTATTTTTGTATTATTTATAATATTTGTTGTTTATTTTGTAATAGTTTCTTGGTCAAGGTTTTTTGTAGTTTTCCCTGATCATGATTCACTGATAAAAGTATTTGGACTCGCGTCGTTTTAGTTTCGTGTTCGTTTTTTCGTATTGCTTTTTTCAATGAATCAGAGATAATTCTGAGAAAATAAATTGAAACCGGCTACAAACGTGAGGAATGTGTTATATTGTAATTAACATTCCTTCGAATTTTTAATTTTAATTTTAATAAAGGGCATAGCCCAACTTTTTGCCGTGATGGACGAAAGTCATTCTGGGACTTATCCCTTGGCATTGAGTCCTTTTTTAAAAAAAAAAAAAAAAAAAAAAAAACACGTGTATCTCTGTATACAACATTTTTGTAAAAATTTTGGAGACCCCGGGCCCAGGTTCGTGGGGCCCCATAACTTTTTTTAAAAAAAATTAACCCAATTTTCTTCAAATTTAATACACATGTGTATCCCCAATAGACAACACCTTTTGTAAAAAATTTGGAAACCCCGGGCGCCGGGGTTATGGGGCCCCAAAATTAAAAAAAAAAAAATTAAACCCGATTTTCTTCAAATTATATATACGTATGTATCTCCGATGAAAAACACTTTTTGTAAAAATAAATTTTTGAGACCCCGGGCACCAAGTTTTTGGAGTGAACGGGCCTGTGAGGCCCGAGGGGTGACCATATAAATTATTTAAAAATTAGCTCGATTTTCTTAAAATTTTAAACATTAGTAGCACTGATGGACAAAACTTTTTGTAAGTTTGTTGGAGTTTTTTTTAAAATTAGCCCGGTTTTCTTCAAATTTTAACACATACCCATCTAGAGAATTTACATGAAAATTTTGAATTTTATGGGTTGTTTTTTTTTTAAGTAAAATCCTTTCAAGATAATTCAGTCCTTAGGTTGAATTACAACTATCCATATGGCGAGCTGAGAAGCTCGCTTTACTATCTTATTTTAATAAAATATTATAATGAAAACTCTAAATCCTTATATAAACGAGTTTTTGATAAAATTCTTGCCTTTTGAATATGCGTTCTTGGATATGACAACACTTCAGAAATTAAATCTGAATTTCTTAAATATTTCTCACATTCGGTACATAAACGTACTTGAGATACATTTTTGTAATTGTTAATATCAGAAATGTTTCCGCCAGTATTGATTTTTTCAGGCAATATAAAATTATTTCCTAAATTTAATAGAATTCTAATTAGATTTGTTTTTGGATTAAGACATTAAATTAGTTAGAACAATTTAGTGCATACTTTAAAAAATAAAAATACGCTCTGACTGTACCTGAGGTGAGATTCTGCAAAACTTGGTCCTACATTTACTTTTGAGAAGAAATTTAAGTCCCAATACTCGCAACAGAAAACAGTAGATTGAGGTAATTAACATCGAAATAACAGGGTTCTACTTTTATAACAGGGAAAATGGCAAGACTAACTAACTAACCTAACGCATCTATTTCCTTTCCTTTTGCAGGCATGTTAAAACCACATAAAAAAATCCTTCGATGCATCGCAAATATCGATGTATTTTTCAATACATCGGTCTTATATCGAAGTCACCATACGGTGCATTACATCGATGTATTTATTTAATGTGCATCCCTAACATACATCGATGTATTTAACCACTCGATGATAGTACCAATAAATCGAATTCAACCGATGTATTGTTAATGCTGTATTTACATTTTGGCCGTGCAAAAAAAATGAGCAGGACGGCTGTTTAATTGAAATAGTGGTTAGGAAGACCATTATCTTGATTTCATGGTGGGTTCAACTTTGGTTGAAGCAAGTTTAGCTTTCATGAAACAGGGTTGAGTTAAGTTTTCTTTGAACTCAGTTTGAATATAACGGAAATACCTGGGGGCCGATTATGTATCTGTCGTATTTCGACTTTCGACTTACGACAAGTGGAAATGCTCAAAGTCCTAGTTTCGACATAACGCAATTATTGCTGCATTTTATTTGCCGAGCGAGTTCGGAATTCGAATGTCAAAACCAGCCAAAACCAGCCAAGCAGCAGGTTTTCACAATTCCAAAAAAGGAATTCGACAGTGCAATTTTTGTTGTTCCTCGGCAATAAAATACTGCTTATGTAAGCATGTACGACAAAACATTTTTCGAACTAAAGCTATTGCCCGATATAGCCATTTCGAATGTATGTTTTGTTGTTGTTTATACTTGTTTATTTTTTTGTTTTTTTATTGAATATTCAAAAATATTTATATATTTTTATATATAAAACTATTATTTTTATTAACTAAATTTAATATTCTATGTAAGCAACGAAATTTGTATTGACAAAATTACAAATACTAAAAAAACGCCAAACGGTCGGCACTGCTTGCGTCATTCAAATGAATGTAGCGGCATAATATATTTAAAATTCTAAATAATTGTTTTTATTTTAGTGATAATTTTATAAATAACATTAAAAAAAGTTATTTACACGGTTGATTTCATTCAGAAATAATAATTTTAATTACATTTATTTCCCAGTCGAAATCCACACGGTGTTCGACTGAAACACCAACAATTAAGACGAAACTACGTCTAGTCGTATGACTCAATAGTCGCGTTTAGTCGTAATTGCGACGAAAGTGACGTCATTCGATACACAAAATGATTACATATGCTATATTTGCTATATTTGCTATATTGCTTTCAACAAGAAAATAAAAATTACAACAATAATTTAAAAATTAAGTAATTAAAAATTAAGTATAAAATATTTGGTAACAATCATTTTCTAATATATTTAATAATAATTATGATTTATTATAATTTCTTAAAGAAGCATAACACCCCAAATACGAGGTAAAAAAATATTTTTGTTACTATCATTAATCATAAACATTACTTACCATTTGCTATGACGTTTAGAGCACGCGAGCACATGTAAATGGTTGGAATCGCAGTGATTCTTTGTGCAACTCCTAATTATGTTGCAAATTAATCAATCAACAATATCAATTAAAGTTTTGGCATTCTATAAAAGCTTTCAAAGCAAACCATGGCTCAATATATATAGTCAAAAGAAACACTGTTAATAATTATGAATAATAAGATACTTGATACCTTATTAAATTTTGTTGACGACTTTCGTGCTAGAAACGTTATTTTTTTGTAATAAAGCATAAAATTTACATTTTGACATTTATTTTATTCTTGCTGAGTTTGCTAACCAAATCTTTATCTTGTGGGTTAAAATTAGTTACAGAACTCGATTTAAAAGTTTTAAGATATATAAAGTGTGTATCTTATTCTTCTATATAGTTTTAAACGTTTGCAATGTGTTTATATCTTAAGTATAACACAACCAGTTGGACATATATCATTATTGGAAAACTGCAATTAAAAATGTCAAATAAAATTTTTATAATAAGCTATTGCTTTGGCAAATCCAGCTTGGCTTACAACAACAATCGCATAAGTAAATCCAAAAAATTTTTAGGATTAAGAAACTAAAGCCATTTTATAGTTATGGTGTTCACCGTAAGGCTTTAAAATTCAAAGCAACTGCTTTTGGTTTTACCGCCTTACGGTGAGCACCATAACTATAAAATGGCTTTAGCCAAGCTGGCTTTACCAAATCAATACATATAGCAAATGAATATTAGCCGTATTTTATTGCCGAGGAATAAGGAATTACAACAACAATTGCACTGTCGAATTCCTTCTTTGGAATGTTTTGATGGTTTTGCCTGGTTTTGACATTCGAATTCCTTATTCGGATTCCAATAAAATACAGCTATTGTCTATTGCGAAAGTGTAATACATCTTGGTTCATTTAGTTCGTGTTAATAACGATAAATTAATTGAATATTGAAACCGTAGGAGAATATATTTATTTAAAACTTTGATGTAAGAACTTAAAAGTTATGTCTTCATTGTGCGAGCTCTTCTAAGGTTTCAGTTTTAAGTCTTAAATCTAAAGTTTTTCATTGTGAGAGCAATGAAATGTTTTTTTTTTGCAAATGTTTTTTAATAATACCGAAAACATTGATGATATATTATTATTATGACCGAAATGCAGACCTAAGCTGAAGTCAGCAGCATTCCATATTAATTCTAAATGTTAAGCCTGTAAATATTATTGCGCGTTTTAGGTTGGAATTTTTAAAAATTGCATTAAATATTGAATAAACGAACATTGAATTAAAAAGAAGCATTTTTATTTCGAAGTACTTATATCTATAAATTAATCTGTAACTGTTCCTCGACATTTTATAAAGCTTAATAGCTGTCGATACGATAGTAGTTCTATACTAGTTATTTCATGTTAACGATACCATTGCTATATTGCTTTCAACAAAAAAATAAAAATTACAACAACAAACACATTGGATAGACCAGAAAATGGTTTCGCGTTAACCAAAAAAAATTTGTGATTAAGAAATATTTAACCAAATTTTTAGTTATAATTCCCACCACCAGAGTCGACTTTTAAAAATTATATATGGATAAGTTGTCAAACACATGAAACAAAAATTGAACACAATAAACAAAAATTGACATTGACCAAAATTTGGTTAGTTTTGCTGTTGCTTTGATCAGCCGTTAACCACAAAAAATACCTAACTCATTTTGTTGAAAGAAATATAGCATATGTTATCAATATCAGCTGCATTTTATTTGCCGAGCGAGTTCGGAATTCAAATGTCAAAACCAGCAGGATTTCACAATTCCAAAGAAGGAATTCGACAGTGCAATTGTTGTTGTTTCTCGGCAATTAAAATACGGCTATCATTACACCCCGTCTCCACAGGACAGAATTTCTGCCATGATGTGCGTCTTACCATGAATTCGTCCAGTGGAGACCAGCTTTTTCATGGCAAAACTAAATGTCTGGCATCACTGTCTGATTTTTCCTCTTACCATCTGAGTAGATGTAAACCCTGCCATATTTTTGACATTTTATTGGTTAACTGTGTGTTATTTCAAAATAAATATATTTTGATAAAAATAAGAATGTCGGACTGGCGAATTTCGCAGTTGGAAACGAAAAAACTTATAAATGCATTCAAACAAAAAGAATGTTTGTGGAATTATAAAAGTCAACTCTATAAGAGGGCTGACTTAAAAAGAAAAGCTTGGGAAGAAATTTCAAGAGAGTTTGAAAGGGATTCCCAAGAAGTAAAAAAAAAAATAAAGTACCTACGGTCAGTGTACGTGGCAGAGAAAAGAAAAGTGGATAAGTCCAACAAATCTGGCGCAGGTACTGAAGAGGTGTACGAGCCACATCTCTTTTACTTCCACGATTTTAAATTCTTGGATGCCGTTATAGTTTTGCGGAAGACTCATAGCAACTATACTCTGGTGAGTAATGTACAAACTTAAATGTTATTAGAGCAATAACAAAATGTTTTTTACTAGGATGATACACTGGAGCGAGCCGTGGAGGCAAGAGAAGGTGAAGACGAATGTCAGGTATTTGAAATCGAAGACGTTTCGCTACCGTCACCGTCACCGTCGCCATCGGTATCTGCTGCAAGAAAATCGAAGGAACGGCGACAAACTAGAGGAAGTAGCAGCAAGTATGATGATGCCATAGCTGCAATTTTACATTCAAATGTCTCCGTGCCAGGTAATCAATCTAAATATTTATGTATTTCATATATTTTGATGAAACTGCATCTTATTTCTTGTTTTACAGAGTCTCTAAACAAATATGCAAGTTTTGGTACTAGCATCGCCAGCCAGCTTCAAGATTTGTCACCAATTGAGGCCGCCGCAGCTATGGCAGACTTGCAGCAGGTTATGTCGCAACACGTTATGCGGTCGCTTAAGAAGCAAACGACGACTCCGACAGCATCCTCGCTGTCAAGCGATGGAACGGATATACTCCGAACGGCAATGCTAAGATCGGATATTTTCGACACCCAAAATTTTGATTTATAATAACATTAATATGTACATATTTTCATTATTTTATAATAAAAAAAACTTTCATTTATTTATTAATTTTTTTCCATTGATATGGAACATCACCATCTGTGATACAATAATGTACTAAATTCTCACGGATCTTAGAAGCAAATTTGTTGCCTGAGTGTTCTTGGGCAGAAATATTTAACATCGTTTTCGGGAGGGTTGGGGTATTGGTTTGTTCAACATCTTGACTTCTCTGTAAATTGGGCGAGATATAATTGTGAAGAACACAACAAGCTTTCACCAAAGCTTCACAAGTTCCCAAGGCCACCTCTATTGGACGATGAAAAATTCGGAATCGCGATGCTAATCGCCCAAATGCCATCTCAACTGTAAGACGGCTACGACTCAGTCTGTAATTTAAAATTTCTTGCGGGATGGACAACTTAGCACTTCGCCCAAAGCCTTTCATGAGGTGTTTATCGAGGCTAAATATGTCGTCTCCAATAAAAAAATACGGAGTAAGTACTTCTTGTCCTCGGAGTGGCTCTGGAGGGGGAATGCTAAGGCGACCTGTACTAAGTCCACGATGAAGGCTACAATTTTTGTAGATTATTACATCGGATGCTCTTCCATTTCCTCCAACATCTATATAAATAAATTTGCTATGCGCGTCAACAACAGCTAGCAAAACAATGCTAAAAAAGCCTTTATAATTGTAGAAGTCTGATCCAGAATGTGGTGGCGCTGCTATTCGAATGTGTTTGCCATCGATCGAACCAATTGTATGTGGAAAGTCCCAAAACATCTCAAAGTCTTTTGCTACACCAAGCCACTCAGTTTCAGTCTGAGGAGTCTTTAAAATAGAATGGATTTATTAATTCTGCCCTCAGTTTTATCTGTGCGTTACAAACCTTCATATATGTAGTATTAAGTGCATCGTAAATTGCAGAGAGCACATCTGGGACAAACTTGCTTATAGTTTTCCTAGATATCCTCGATAAGAACTCCAACGATCTATACGAATCTCCGGTGGCAATGTATCTAAGCGTTATAGCAAGTCGCACTCTCGGTGTGATGGCAAAACGCATTACTGTATCCTTTCTTTTTATAGAAGGCTCAATCTGCAAACAAATAAAAATATTGCTATATGAAGATAAAACAATTGTTTCTCTGCTCACCAATTGAAGAATTGCAGTAAATTTGTCGATTGACATCCTACAAAAGTTGTCATAGTCATTTCCACCATCCCACAAGATATCCTTCAATAAATGTTGCTCCAGCTCATGAACCTCTCTCAATTCCAAAAAAGGATTTATCCAAAATCTATGCTTCCTCCTTGCTTCTAACTTTTCTAGTTCTTTCAGTTCTCTAATAGCTTTTATTTTCCGAATTGCAGCCAGTTGTGTCCTATTCAAACTAAACTCCATATTTGCAGTTAAAATTTGTTTCAATTTATGCAATTTTCCCGGCGAAACGAATTTTTAAAATGCTTGTAGTACTCGAGAAGATTCGTTTACGAAATGAAATGTCTTAACATAATTTGCCCAGTAATGTAAGAGGAAAATATGGCGGACGAAATGTCTAAAGTTTAGTCAGACATATTTCTGTCTTGTGGAGACGAGGTGTTAACATTTTATGCAGTCATTTTAATTTTGTATTCCTCAATCTTTTTCAAATAGCTTGCATCACTATAATAGCTAGCACTTAAGAAAAATGGAGGTGTGGGCACAACACGACTTTTTTTACGGACAGGGCCGGAATCTTCAGTAAATGTGTTTTTTTTTTATTTCAGCCGTCTGGGCTGTAGAGTGGACACAAACAGACATACAGTCATACATTGATACAAAAATACAAACTGTTGTAGAGTTTGTAGTATGAACTGTTAGGTTCAAGAGTTCTACTATGGTTTTTGGGTTGCCTGTTTTCACGATGTTGGTTGTCCAAAGAAATGAAAGTCCATGTTTATTTATATTTTTATTGTTATAACTATTTTTAAATTCTCTATATTAATTTATATTTCCGGTGACAATACTCTATTAAAATTTGGGCGTCTCGGACCTCGGGATCGGGATACTTTAAATTTTAAACATATGTGTATCTGCGATAGACAATAGTTTTTGAAAAAAATTTGAAGTAAAGGCTCTAATATTATTTTTTTCCAAATTAACCCGGTTCAAACTTTGCACACATATGTATATTTCCTATTAGAGAATTTACATGAAAAATTTTAATTTTTATGTGTTGTTTTTTATTAAAATTAAGCACTTATTTCTATTTGTTATTAGATTTCACAAATTGGTTTTGTTTTTGTCATTTAAATAATCTTTGACAAGACTTAGTATTTTTAAAAGATTTAGTATATTCACACTAACGTTGGGAACTATCGAATAAAAACTATCGACTTATTCGATAGTTGCAAAATGTTCATTTATTCGATAGTTATCAAAATCGTTCAATTACTATTTTTCATAAAGCATTCGGTCGAATGAAAAAAATCATTCAAATGTTTCACTATGGATAGTCCGACTTCTTTTGGCTGAATGATTTTTGTGTATGTTGCATTGTTGCATGTGCTGTGCAGTGTGCACTCTGGCGACGGCTGCCCTGCAAAAATTGTGTATGTATCCATTTTTCATTTAATGTTGGACTTTGGACTATCGGATGGAAATGTTCGAATGGTTTTTGGTTTGAATGAAGGATTTTTTCGTTCATTTGGACTTTGGACTATCGGATGGAAATGTTCGAATGGTTTTTGGTTTGAATGAATGATTTTTTCATTAGTTTGGACTTTGGACTATCGGATGGAAATGTTCGAACGGTTTTTGGTGTGAATGAATGATTTTCTCGCTAGTTGCTACTTGTTCTTGTTAGCTTCAGTTCAGTTGATTAACCTTTTAATCAGAGTTCTTTATTGTTTGTGTTTCGAGCCTTTTTTGCTTTTTAAACTGCTAACTGTTTAGAATTAAATACTGTACTGTTTTAGTTCTAAATTAATTTTAATATTAGAGTAGTTTCTTATTTGTGCTTCGTGTAAAGTACGTCGCTTTTGTCGGTTTTTTCTTCAGTTCAGTTGATTTAACTTATAATCTGAGTTTCGCGCCTTTTTTTGGTTTTAAAACTGTTAGAATTAAATACTGTATACTGTTACAGTTCTAATTCTAAATTAATTTTAATATTAGAGTTTTAACTTCTTTGTTGCATGTGTTGTTAGTGTGTTAGATTAAAGAGGGGTAACTCTCTCAAAATATACAGATCTGTTTTCGCTCTTTCCTGGAAGGAACATATTTATAAAATCTCAAAAAGAGCGAGCCAATGCTTATATTTAATTCATTTGTTTGGGGTGGGGCTCCAAGATCTCATTTGGTTCATCTTTATGGAATTCAAAATAGAGTTATCCGTTTAATAAATAATGTAACCATTACTTCATCTCTTGATTCTTTGGAGCATACACGTAATGTTGGAGCTTTATCTGTTTTCTAAAAATTTTACAACGGTAGATGTTCTTCAGAAACCCGTTCTCTATTCCCAGGTCCTTTTGTCAGCAACGTTAACACTCGTTTGAGGTCTAATCAACATAGATTTGCCTTAAAACCGTTCTCATGTAGAACCCAACACTTCAAATCGTCCTTTTATCCGAGAGTGACTTCGATGTGGAATCAATTGGTCGACTCCGTATTTCCTGAATCTTATAATTTACAGGCCTTCAAAATAGCTGTCAACAACTTCCTGAAGGACGACCGTAGTGTTCATTAGAGGATACGATTATTTTATATAATAAAGTTATTATTGATTGTATTTTTGTATTATTTATAATATTTGTTGTTTATTTTGTAATAGTTTCTTGGTCAAGGTTTTTTGTAGTTTTCCCTGACCATGATTCACTGATAAAAGTATTTGGACTCGCGTCGTTTTAGTTTCGTGTTTTTTCGTATTGCTTTTTTCAATGAATCAGAGATAATTCTGAGAAAATAAATTGAAACCGGCTACAAACGTGAGGAATGTGTTATATTGTAATTCACATTCCTTCGAATTTTTAATTTTAATTTTAATAAAGGGCATAGCCCAACTTTTTGCCGTGACGAAAGTCATTCAGGGACTTATCCCTTGGCATTGAGTCCTTTAAAAAAAAAAAAACATGTGTATCTCTGATATACAACATTTTTGTAAAAATTTTGGAGACCCCGGGCCAAGGTTCGTGGGGCCCCATTACTTTTTTTAAAAAAATTAACCCAATTTTCTTCAAATTTAATACACATCCCCAATAGACAACACTTTTTGTAAAAAATTTGGAAACCCCGGGCGCCGGGGTCATGGGGCCCCAAAATTAAAAAAAAAAAAAAATTAACCCGATTTCTTTCAAATTTTATATACGTATGTATCTCCGATGAACACTTTTTGTAAAAATAAATTTTGGAGACCCCGGGCACCAAGTTTTTGGAGTGAACGGGCCTGTGAGGCCCTGAGGCCCGAGGGGTGACCATATAAATTTTTTAAAAATTAGCTCGATTTTCTTAACATTTTAAACATTAGTAACACTGATGGACAAAACTTTTTGTAAGTTTGTTGATCGGGCCCTGAGACCCGTGTGGTGTCCATGTAAATTTTTTTTAAAATTAGCCCGGTACCCATCTAGAGAATTTACATGAAAATTTTGAATTTTATGGGTTGTTTTTTTTTAAGTAAAATCCTTTCAAGATAATTCAGTCCTTAGGTTGAATTACAACTATCCATATGGCGAGCTGAGAAGCTCGCTTTACTATCTTATTTTAATAAAATATAATAATGAAAACTCTAAATCCTTATATAAACGAGTTTTTGATAAAATTCTTGCCTTTTGAATATGCGTTCTTGGATATGACAACACTTCAGAAATTAAATCTTAATTTCTTAAATATTTCTCACATTCGGTACATAAACGTACTTGAGATACATTTTTGTAATTGTTAATATCAGAAATGTTTCCGCCAGTATTGATTTTTTCAGGCAATATAAAATTATTTCCTAAATTTAATAGAATTCTAATTAGATTTGTTTTTGGATTAAGACATTAAATTAATTAGAACAATTTAGTGCATACTTTAAAAAATAAAAATACGCTCTGACTGTACCTGAGGTGAGATTCTGCAAAACTTGGTCCTACATTTACTTTTGAGAAGAAATTTAAGTCCCAATACTCGCAACAGAAAACAGTAGATTGAGGTAATTAACATCGAAATAACAGGGTTCTACTTTTATAACAGGGAAAATGGCAAGACTAACTAACTAACCTAACGCATCTGTTTCCTTTCCTTTTGCAGGCATGTTAAAACCACATAAAAAAATCCTTCGATGCATCGCAAATATCGATGTATTTTTCAATACATCGGTCTTACATCGAAGTCACCATACGGTGCATTACATCGATGTATTTATTTAATGTGCATCCCTAACATACATCGATGTATTTAACCACTCGATGATAGTACCAATAAATCGAATTCAACTGATGTATTGTTAATGCTGTATTTACATTTTGGCCGTGCAAAAAAAAATGAGCAGGACGGCTTTTTAATTGAAATAGTGGTTAGGAAGACCATTATCTTGATTTCATGGTGGGTTCAACTTTGGTTGAAGCAAGTTTAGCTTTCATGAAACATGGTTGAGTTAAGTTTTCTTTGAACTCAGTTTGAATATAACGGAAATACCTGGGGGCCGATTATGTATCTGTCGTATTTCGACTTTCGACTTACGACAAGTGGAAATGCTCAAAGTCCTAGTTTCGACATAACGCAATTATTGCTGCATTTTATTTGCCGAGCGAGTTCGGAATTCGAGGCAGCAGGTTTTCACAATTCCAAAAAAGGAATTCGACAGTGCAAATTTTGTTGTTCCTCGGCAATAAAATACTGCTTATGTAAGCATGTACGACAAAACATTTTTCGAACTAAAGCTAATGCCCGATATAGCCATTTCGAATGTATGTTTTGTTGTTGTTTATACTTGTTTACTTTTTTGTTTTTTTTATTGAATATTTAAAAATATTTATATTTTTTTATATATAAAACTATTATTTTTATTAACTAAATTTAATATTCTATGTAAGCAACGAAATTTGTATTGACAAAATTACAAATACTAAAAAAACGCCAAACGGTCGGCACTGCTTGCGTCATTCAAATGAATGTAGCAGCATAATATATTTAAAATTCTAAATAATTGTTTTTATTTTAGTGATAATTTTATAAATAACATTAAAAAAAGTTATTTACACGGTTGATTTCATACAGAAATAATAATTTTAATTACATTTATTTCCCATTCGAAATCCACACGGTGTTCGACTGAAACACCAACAATTAAGTCGAAACTACGTCTAGTCGTATGACTCAATAGTCGCGTTTAGTCGTAATTGCGACGAAAGTGACGTCATTCGATACACGAAATGATTACATATGCTATATTTGCTATTTTTGCTATATTGCTTTCAACAAGAAAATAAAAATTACAACAATAATTTAAAAATTAAGTAATTAAAAATTAAGTATAAAATATTTGGAAACAATCATTTTCTATTATATTTAATAATAATTACGATTTATTATAATTTCTTAAAGAAGCATAAAACCCCAAATACGAGGTAAAAAAATATTTTTGTTACTATCATTAATCATAAACATTACTTACCATTTGCTATGACGCTTAGAAAAGCGAGCACATGTAAATGGTTGGAATCGCAGTGATTCTTTGTGCAACTCCTAATTATGTTGCAAATTAATCAATCAACAATATCACTAAAAGTTTTGGCATTCTATAAAAGCTTTCAAAGCAAACCATGGCTCAATATATATAGTCAAAAGAAACACTGTTAATAATTATGAATAATAAGATACTTGATACCTTTTTAAATTTTGTTGACGACTTTCGTGCTAGAAACGTTATTTTTTTGTAATAAAGCATAAAATTTACATTTTGACATTTATTTTATTCTTGCTGAGTTTGCTAACAAAATCTTTATCTTGTGGGTTAAAATTAGTTACAGAACTCGATTTAAAAGTTTTAAGATATATAAAGTGTGTATCTTATTCTTCTATATAGTTTTAAACGTTTTCAATGTGTTTATATCTTAAGTATAACACAACCAGTTGGAAAAATATCATTAATAGAAAACGGCAATTAAAAATGTCAAATAAAATTTTTATAATAAGCAAATGGCAAATCCAGCTTGGCTTACAACAACAATTTAGTTTAAAACTTTGATGTAAGAACTTAAAAGTTATGTCTTCATTGTGCGAGCTCTTCTAAGGTTTTCATTATGAGAGCAATGAAATGTTTTTTTTTGCAAATGTTTTTTAATAATACCGAAAACATTGATGATATATTATTATTATGACCGAAATGCAGACCTAAGCTGAAGTCAGCAGCATCCCATCTTAATTCTAAATGTTAAGCCTGTAAATATTATTGCGCGTTTTAGGTTGGAATTTTTAAAAATTGCATTTAATATTGAATAAACGAACATTGAATTAAAAAGAAGCATTTTTATTTCGAAGTACTTATATCTATAAATTAATTTGTAACTGTTCCTCGACATTTTATAAAGCTTAATAGCTGTCGATACGATAGTAGTTCTATACTAGTTATTTCATGTTAACGATACCATTGCTATATTGCTTTCAATAAAAAATAAAAATTACAACAACAAACACATTAGATAGACCAGAAAATGGTTTCGCGTTAACCAAAAAAAATTTGTGATTAAGAAATATTTAACCAAATTTTTAGTTATAATTCCCACCACCAGATGTTGTATGTATTGTATGTTGCATTGTTGCATGTGCTGTGCAGTGTGCACTCTGGCGATGGCTGCCCTGCAAAAATTGTGTATGTATCCATTTTTCATTTAATTTTGAATTTGGACTATCGGATGGAAATGTTCGAATGGTTTTTGGTTTGAATGAAGGATTTTTTCGTTCATTTGGACTTTGGACTATCGGATGGAAATGTTCGAATGGTTTTTGGTTTGAATGAATGATTTTTTCATTAGTTTGGACTTTGGACTATCGGATGGAAATGTTCGAACGGTTTTTGGTGTGAATGAATGATTTTCTCGCTAGTTGCTACTTGTTCTTGTTAGCTTCAGTTCAGTTGATTAACCTTTTAATCAGAGTTCTTTATTGTTTGTGTTTCGAGCCTTTTTTGCTTTTTAAACTGCTAACTGTTTAGAATTAAATACTGTACTGTTTTAGTTCTAAATTAATTTTAATATTAGAGTTGTTTCTTGTTTGTGCTTCGTGTAAAGTACGTCGCTTTTGTCGTTTTTTTCTTCAGTTCAGTTGATTTAACTTATAATCTGAGTTTCGCGCTTTTTTTGGTTTTAAAACTGTTAGAATTAAATACTGTATACTGTTACAGTTCTAATTCTAAATTAATTTTAATATTAGAGTTTTAACTTCTCTGTTGCATGTGTTGTTAGTGTGTTAGATTAATGAGGGGTAACTCTCTCAAAATATACAGATCTGTTTTCGCTCTTTCCTGGAAGGAACATATTTATAAAATCTCAAAAAGAGCGAGCCAACGCTTATATTTAATTCATTTGTTTGGGGTGGGGCTCCAAGATCTCATTTGGTTCATCTTTATGGAATTCAAAATAGAGTTATCCGTTTAATAAATAATGTAACCATTACTTCATCTCTTGATTCTTTGGAGCATAGACGTAATGTTGGAGCTTTATCTGTTTTCTAAAAATTTTACAACGGTAGATGTTCTTCAGAAACCCGTTCTCTATTCCCAGGTCCTTTTGTCAGCAACGTTAACACTCGTTTGAGGTCTAATCAACATAGATTTGCCTTAAAACCGTTCTCATGTAGAACCCAACACTTCAAATCGTCCTTTTATCCGAGAGTGACTTCGATGTGGAATCAATTGGTCGACTCCGTATTTCCTGAATCTTATAATTTACAGGCCTTCAAAATAGCTGTCAACAACTTCCTGAAGGACGACCGTAGTGTTCATAAGAGGATACGATTATTTTATATAATAAAATTATTATTGATTGTATTTTTGTATTATTTATAATATTTGTTGTTTATTTTGTAATAGTTTCTTGGTCTAGCTTTTTTGTAGTTTTCCCTGATCATGATTCACTGATAAAAGTATTTGGACTCGCGTCGTTTTAGTTTCGTGTTCGTTTTTTCGTATTGCTTTTTTCAATGAATCAGAGATAATTCTGAGAAAATAAATTGAAACCGGCTACAAACGTGAGGAATGTGTTATATTGTAATTAACATTCCTTCGAATTTTTAATTTTAATTTTAATAAAGGGCATAGCCCAACTTTTTGCCGTGATGGACGAAAGTCATTCTGGGACTTATCCCTTGGCATTGAGTCCTTTTTAAAAAAAAAAAAAAAAAAAAAAAAAAAACACGTGTATCTCTGTATACAACATTTTTGTAAAAATTTTGGAGACCCCGGGCCCAGGTTCGTGGGGCCCCATAACTTTTTTTAAAAAAAATTAACCCAATTTTCGTCAAATTTAATACACATGTGTATCCCCAATAGACAACACTTTTTGTAAAAAATTTGGAGACCCCGGGCACCAAGTTTTTGGAGTGAACCGGCCTGTGAGGCCCGAGGAGTGACCATATAAATTTTTTAAAAATTAGCTCGATTTTCTTCAAATTTTAAACATAAGTAGCACTGATGGACAAAACTTTTTGTAAGTTTGTTGGAGTGATCGTGCCCTGAGACCCGTGTGGTGTCCATGTAAATTTTTTTTAAAATTAGCCCGGTTTTCTTCAAATTTTAACACATACCCATCTAGAGAATTTACATGAAAATTTTGAATTTTATGGGTTGTTTTTTTTTAAGTAAAATCCTTTCAAGATAATTCAGTCCTTAGGTTGAATTACAACTATCCATATGGCGAGCTGAGAAGCTCGCTTTACTATCTTATTTTAATAAAATATAATAATGAAAACTCTAAATCCTTATATGAACGAGTTTTTGATAAAATTCTTGCCTTTTGAATATGCGTTCTTGGATATGACAACACTTCAGAAATTAAATCTGAATTTCTTAAATATTTCTCACATTCGGTACATAAACGTACTTGAGATACATTTTTGTAATTGTTAATATCAAAAATGTTTCCGCCAGTATTGATTTTTGCAGGCAATATAAAATTATTTCCTAAATTT
This sequence comes from Nephrocerus scutellatus, assembly GCA_947095585.1. NCBI lineage: Eukaryota > Metazoa > Arthropoda > Insecta > Diptera > Pipunculidae > Nephrocerus > Nephrocerus scutellatus. The sequence goes on along the minus strand of OX352761.1, from coordinate 66,605,104 downwards.
AATAGAATTCTAATTAGATTTGTTTTTGGATTAAGACATTAAATTAATTAGAACAATTTAGTGCATACTTTAAAAAATTAAAATACGCTCTGACTGTACCTGAGGTGAGATTCTGCAAAACTTGGTCCTACATTTACTTTTGAGAAGAAATTTAAGTCCCAATACTCGCAACAGAAAACAGTAGATTGAGGTAATTAACATCGAAATAACAGGGTTCTACTTTTATAACAGGGAAAATGGCAAGACTAACTAACTAACCTAACGCATCTGCTTCCTTTCCTTTTGCAGGCATGTTAAAACCACATAAAAAATCCTTCGATGCATCGCAAATATCGATGTATTTTTCAATACATCGGTCTTACATCGAAGTCACCATACGGTGCATTACATCGATGTATTTATTTAATGTGCATCCCTAACATACATCGATGTATTTAACCACTCGATGATAGTACCAATAAATCGAATTCAACCGATGTATTGTTAATGCTGTATTTACATTTTGGCCGTGCAAAAAAAATGAGCAGGACGGCTGTTTAATTGAAAAAGTGGTTAGGAAGACCATTATCTTGATTTCATGGTGGGTTCAACTTTGGTTGAACCAAGTTTAGCTTTCATGAAACAGGGTTGAGTTAAGTTTTCTTTGAACTCAGTTTGAATATAACGGAAATACCTGGGGGCCGATTATGTATCTGTCGTATTTCGACTTTCGACTTACGACAAGTGGAAATGCTCAAAGTCATAGTTTCTACATAACGCAATTATTGATGCATTTTATTTGCCGAGCGAGTTCGGAATTCGAATGTCAAAACCAGCCAAAACCAGCCAAGCAGCAAGTTTTCACAATTCCAAAAAAGGAATTCGACAGTGCAATTTTTGTTGTTCCTCGGCAATAAAATACTGCTTATGTAAGCATGTACGACAAAACATTTTTCGAACTAAAGCTATTGCCCGATATAGCCATTTCGAATGTATGTTTTGTTGTTGTTTATACTTGTTTATTTTTTTGTTTTTTTATTGAATATTCAAAAAATTTATATTTTTTTATATATAAAACTATTATTTTTATTAACTAAATTTAATATTCTATGTAAGCAACGAAATTTGTATTGACAAAGTTACAAATACTAAAAAAACGCCAAACGGTCGGCACTGCTTGCGTCATTCAAATGAATGTAGCAGCATAATATATTTAAAATTCTAAATAATTGTTTTATTTTAGTGATAATTTTATAAATAACATTAAAAAAAGTTATTTACACGGTTGATTTCATACAGAAATATTCATTTTAATTACATTTATTTCCCAGTCGAAATCCACACGGTGTTCGACTGAAACACCAACAATTAAGTCGAAACTACGTCTAGTCGTATGACTCAATAGTCGCTTTTAGTCGTAATGATTACATATATTTGCTATATTTGCTATATTGCTTTCAACAAGAAAATAAAAATTACAACAATTATTTAAAAATTAAGTAATTAAAAATTAAGTATAAAATATTTGGAAACAATCATTTTCTATTATATTTAATAATAATTACGATTTATTATAATTTCTTAAAGAAGCATAACACCCCAAATACGAGGTAAAAAAATATTTTTGTTACTATCATTAATCATAAACATTACTTACCATTTGCTATGACGCTTAGAAAAGCGAGCACATGTAAATGGTTGGAATCGCAGTGATTCTTTGTGCAACTCCTAATTATGTTGCAAATTAATCAATCAACAATATCACTAAAAGTTTTGGCATTCTATAAAACTTTCAAAGCAAACCATGGCTCAATATATATAGTCAAAAGAAACACTGTTAATAATTATGAATAATAAGATACTTGATACCTTATTAAATTTTGTTGACGACTTTCGTGCTAGAAACGTTATTTTTTTGTAATAAAGCATAAAATTTACATTTTGACATTTATTTTATTCTTGCTGAGTTTGCTAACAAAATCTTTATCTTGTGGGTTAAAATTAGTTACAGAACTCGATTTAAAAGTTTTAAGATATATAAAGTGTGTATCTTATTCTTCTATATAGTTTTAAACGTTTGCAATGTGTTTATATCTTAAGTATAACACAACCAGTTGGAAAAATATTATTGGAAAACGGCAATTAAAAATTTCAAATAAAATTTTTATAATAAGCTATTGCTTTGGCAAATCCAGCTTGGCTTACAACAACAATCGCATAAGTATTAAGCCGAAAGTAAATCCAAAAAATTTTTAGGATTAAGAAACTAAAGCCATTTTATAGTTATGGTGCTCACCGTAAGGCGGTTAAACCAAAAGCTGTTCCTTAGAATTTTAAAGTAAAGCCAAGCTGGCTTTACCAAAGCAATACATATAGCAAATGAATATTAGCCGTATTTTATATGCCGAGGAATAAGGAATTACAACAACAATTGCACTGTCGAATTCCTTCTTTGGAATTGGAAACCTGCTGTTTTGATGGTTTTGCCTGGTTTTGACATTCGAATTCCTTATTCGGATTCCAAATAAAATACAGCTATTGTCTATTGCGAAAGTGTAATACATCTTGGTTCATTTAGTTCGTGTTAATAACGATAAATTAATTGAATATTGAAACCGTAGGAGAATATATTTATTTAAAACTTTGATGTAAGAACTTAAAAGTTATGTCTTCATTGTGCGAGCTCTTCTAAGGTTTCAGTTTTAAGTCTTAAATCTAAAGTTTTTCATTGTGAGAGCAATGAAATGTTTTTTTTTGCAAATGTTTTTTAATAATACCGAAAACATTGATGATATATTATTATTATGACCGAAATGCAGACCTAAGCTGAAGTCAGCAGCATTCCATCTTAATTCTAAATGTTAAGCCTGTAAATATTATTGCGCGTTTTAGGTTGGAATTTTTTAAAATTGCATTAAATATTGAATAAACGAACATTGAATTAAAAAGAAGCATTTTTATTTCGAAGTACTTATATCTATAAATTAATTTGTAACTGTTCCTCGACATTTTATAAAGCTTAATAGCTGTCGATACGATAGTAGTTCTATACTAGTTATTTCATGTTAACGATACCATTGCTATATTGCTTTCAACAAAAAAATAAAAATTACAACAACAAACACATTGGATAGACCAGAAAATGGTTTCGCGTTAACCAAAAAAAATTTGTGATTAAGAAATATTTAACCAAATTTTTAGTTATAATTACCACCACCAGAGTCGACTTTTAAAAATTATATATGGATAAGTTGGCAAACTTATAAAACAAAAATTGACATTGACCAATATTTGGTTAGTTTTGTTGTTGCTTTGATCAGTCGTTAACCACAAAAAATACCTAACTAATTTGTTTAAAGAAATATAGCATATGTTATCAATATCAGCTGCATTTTATTTGCCGAGCGAGTTCGGAATTCAAATGTCAAAACCAGCAGGATTTCACAATTCCAAAGAAGGAATTCGACAGTGCAATTGTTGTTGTTTCTCGGCATTTAAAATACGGCTATCATTAACATTTTATGCAGTCATTTTAATTTTGTATTCCTTAATCTTTTTCAAATAGCTTGCATCACTATAATAGCTAGCACTTAAGAAAAATGGATGTGTGGGCACAACACGACTTTTTTTTACGGACAGGGCCGGAATCTTCAGTAAATGTGTTTTTTTTTATTTCAGCCGTCTGGGCTGTAGAGTGGACACAAACAGACATACAGTCATACATTGATACAGACATACAAACTGTTGTGTAGTTTGTAGTATGAACTGTTAGGTTCAAGAGTTCTACTATGGTTTTTGGGTTGCCTGTTTTCACGATGTTGGTTGTCCAAAGAAATGAAAGTCCATGTTTATTTATATTTTTATTGTTATAACTATTTTTAAATTCTCTATATTAATTTATATTTCCGGTGACAATACTCTATTAAAATTTGGGCGTCTCGGACCTCGGGATCGGGATACTTTAAATTTTAAACATATGTGTATCTCCGATAGACAATAGTTTTTGAAAAAAATTTGAAGTGAAGGCTCTAATATTATTTTTTTCCAAATTAACCCGGTTCAAACTTTGCACACATATGTATATTTCCTATTAGAGAATTTACATGAAAAATTTAAATTTTTATGTGTTGTTTTTTATTAAAATTAAGCACTTATTTCTATTTGTTATTAGATTTCACAAATTGGTTTTGGTTTAGTCATTTAAATAATCTTTGACAAGACTTAGTATTTTTAAAAGATTTAGTATTTTCACACTAACGTTGGGAACTATCGAATAAAAACTATCGACTTATTCGATAGTTGCAAAATGTTCATTTATTCGATAGTTATCAAAATCGTTCAATTACTATTTTTCATAAAGCATTCGTTCGAATGAAAAAAATCATTCAAATGTTTCACTATGGATAGTCCGACTTCTTTTGGCTGAATGATTTTTGTGTATGTTGCATTGTTGCATGTGCTGTGCACTGTGGACTATCGGATGGAAATGATCGAACGGTTTTTGGTGTGAATGAATGATTTTCTCGCTAGTTGCTACTTGTTCTTGTTAGCTTCAGTTCAGTTGAATAACCTTTTAATCAGAGTTCTTTATTGTTTGTGTTTCGAGCCTTTTTTGCTTTTTAAACTGCTAACTGTTTAGAATTAAATACTGTACTGTTTTAGTTCTAAATTAATTTTAATATTAGAGTAGTTTCTTATTTGTGCTTCGTGTAAAGTACGTCGCTTTTGTCGTTTTTTTCTTCAGTTCAGTTGATTTAACTTATAATCTGAGTTTCGCGCCTTTTTTTGGTTTTAAAACTGTTAGAATTAAATACTGTATACTGTTACAGTTCTAATTCTAAATTAATTTTAATATTAGAGTTTTAACTTCTTTGTTGCATGTGTTGTTAGTGTGTTAGATTAAAGAGGGGTAACTCTCTCAAAATATACAGATCTGTTTTCGCTCTTTCCTGGAAGAAACATATTTATGAAATCTCAAAAAGAGCGAGCCAATGCTTGGGCTTTATAAGACGTTGTAACTTTTACTTCAGCCCCTCTGAAGTATTAAGATTATATAAATCTTATGTTAGACCAATTTTAGAATTTAATTCATTTGTTTGGGGTGGGGCTCCAAGATCTCATTTGGTTCATCTTGATGGAATTCAAAATAGAGTTATCCGTTTAATAAATAATGTAACCATTACTTCATCTCTTGATTCTTTGGAGCATAGACGTAATGTTGGAGCTTTATCTGTTTTCTACAAATTTTACAACGGTAGATGTTCTTCAGAAACCCGTTCTCTATTCCCAGGTCCTTTTGTCAGCAACGTTAACACTCGTTTGAGGTCTAATCAACATAGATTTGCCTTAAAACCGTTCTCATGTAGAACCCAACACTTCAAATCGTCCTTTTATCCGAGAGTGACTTCGATGTGGAATCAATTGGTCGACTCTGTATTTCCTGAATCTTATAATTTACAGGCCTTCAAAATAGCTGTCAACAACTTCCTGAAGGACGACCGTAGTGTTCATTAGAGGATACGATTATTTTATATAATAAAATTATTATTGATTGTATTTTTGTATTATTTATAATATTTGTTGTTTATTTTGTAATAGTTTCTTGGTCAAGGTTTTTTGTAGTTTTCCCTGACCATGATTCACTGATAAAAGTATTTGGACTCGCGTCGTTTTAGTTTCGTGTTCGTTTTTTCGTATTGCTTTTTTCAATGAATCAGAGATAATTCTGAGAAAATAAATTGAAACCGGCTACAAACGTGAGGAATGTGTTATATTGTAATTCACATTCCTTCGAATTTTTAATTTTAATTTTAATAAAGGGCATAGCCCAACTTTTTGCCGTGACGAAAGTCATTCAGGGACTTATCCCTTGGCATTGAGTCCTTTAAAAAAAAAAAACATGTGTATCTCTGATATACAACATTTTTGTAAAAATTTTGGAGACCCCGGGCCCAGGTTCGTGGGGCCCCATAACTTTTTTTAAAAAAATTAACCCAATTTTCTTCAAATTTAATACACATGTGTATCCCCAATAGACAACACTTTTTGTAATAAATTTGGAAACCCCGGGCGCCGGGGTCATTGGGCCCCAAAATTAAAAAAAAAAAAAATAACCCGATTTTCATCAAATTTTATATACGTATGTATCTCCGATGAAAAACACTTTTTGTAAAAATTTTGGAGACCCCGGGCACCAAGTTTTTGGAGTGAACGGGCCTGTGAGCCTTTTGAATATGCGTTCTTGGATATGACAACACTTCAGAAATTAAATCTGAATTTCTTAAATATTTCTCACATTCGGTACATAAACGTACTTGAGATACATTTTTGTAATTGTTAATATCAGAAATGTTTCCGCCAGTATTGATTTTTGCAGGCAATATAAAATTATTTCCTAAATTTAATAGAATTCTAATTAGATTTGTTTTTGGATTAAGACATTAAATTAATTAGAACAATTTAGTGCATACTTTAAAAAATAAAAATACGCTCTGACTGTACCTGAGGTGAGATTCTGCAAAACTTGGTCCTACATTTACTTTTGAGAAGAAATTTAAGTCCCAATACTCGCAACAGAAAACAGTAGATTGAGGTAATTAACATCGAAATAACAGGGTTCTACTTTTATAACAGGGAAAATGGCAAGACTAACTAACTAACCTAACGCATCTGTTTCCTTTCCTTTTGCAGGCATGTTAAAACCACATAAAAAAATCCTTCGATGCATCGCAAATATCGATGTATTTTTCAATACATCGGTCTTACATCGAAGTCACCATACGGTGCATTACATCGATGTATTTATTTAATGTGCATCCCTAACATACATCGATGTATTTAACCACTCGATGATAGTACCAATAAATCGAATTCAACCGATGTATTGTTAATGCTGTATTTACATTTTGGCCGTGCAAAAAAAATGAGCAGGACGGCTGTTTAATTGAAATAGTGGTTAGGAAGACCATTATCTTGATTTCATGGTGGGTTCAACTTTGGTTGAACCAAGTTTAGATTTCATGAAACAGGGTTGAGTTAAGTTTTCTTTGAACTCAGTTTGAATATAACGGAAATTCCTGGGGGCCGATTATGTATCTGTCGTATTTCGACTTTCGACTTACGACAAGTGGAAATGCTCAAAGTCCTAGTTTCGACATAACGCAATTATTGCTGCATTTTATTTGCCGAGCGAGTTCGGAATTCGAATGTCAAAACCAGCCAAAACCAGCCAATCAACAGGTTTTCACAACTCCAAAAAAGGAATTCGACAGTGCAATTTTTGTTGTTCCTCGGCAATAAAATCCTGCTTATGTAAGCATGTACGACAAAACATTTTTCGAACTAAAGCTATTGCCCGATATAGCCATTTCAAATGTATGTTTTGTTGTTGTTTATACTTGTTTAGTTTTTTGTTTTTTTATTGAATATTCAAAAATATTTATATTTTTTTATATATAAAACTATTATTTTTAAATTCTCTATATTAACTTCACTTGCCCGTTGGTCGTCGGTCGGTCGTCGGTCGTCTGTCGTGGATTCTTGCGATCAATTTTTAACCCACTTCCCATTGCCCGATTTTATTGAAATTTTGCACACATGTGTATTTCCGGAGACAACATTTTTATTAAATTTTGAGGCCCCTCGGGCTGCGGGGTCGGGGGGCTCCCAAACAAAAATTTTAAAAAATTTACCCGATTTTCTTCAAATTTTACACACATGTGTATACCCAATAAACAATACTTTTTCGAAAATTTGGTAGTGATCGGGTCCCGGGTTCGGCCGCAAGGCCCTTATACATTTTTTAAATATCTGTACTGGCATCAGATATTCGTCGCCCTTTATGGACTGTGTGCGGTGTGTGCTGCGCAGTCGGCTGCGCTGCATGGTTTTGGTGGTGGTGGAGAGAGAGAGAGAAATCTTAGCGCACGCACAAATGAACCCAGCAAATGAAACGAGACATACATGTTTTATGCTTACTTCAACTTACATTTTTATTTACTGAATTGTATTTTTATTGATGTCGTTTTTTTTGTTGTCGATATCAACTTACAGATAGAACAACAAGTTTTCACAATATTCTGTCATTTGGCGTTTTCATAAATTAGTTCAGAGCAGTCAAAGAGTTCTCAAGATAAATGTTCGTGTTTCTTATTTGCTCAGAGTATGAGCGTGCTCTAAGTGCTCAGAATAAAATGATCTGAGCTTTTTCAATTTTAACATCTGATGTCAAATGTTTGTTTCGATGATTTTCTCCTACAATAAAAAAAAATGGCCCAGGATCGAGGGGCTCCCATATCAATTTCTGCGATAAGAGAATTTAGATGAAAAATTTTAATTTTTATGGGTTGTTTTTTTATTAACTAAATTTAATATTCTATGTAAGCAACGAAATTTGTATTGACAAAATTACAAATACTAAAAAAACGCCAAACGGTCGGCACTGCTTGCGTCATTCAAATGAATGAATATATTTAAAATTCTAAATAATTGTTTTTATTTTAGTGATAATTTTATAAATAACATTAAAAAAAAGTTATTTACACGGTTGATTTCATACAGAAATAATCATTTTAATTACATTTATTTCCCAGTCGAAATCCACACGGTGTTCGACTGAAACACCAACAATTAAGTCGAAACTACGTCTAGTCGTAAGACTCAATAGTCGCGTTTAGTCGTAATTGCGACTAAAGTGACGTCATTCGATACACGAAATGATTACATATGCTATAATTGCTATATTTGCTATATTGCTTTCAACAAGAAAATAAAATTTACAACAATAATTTAAAAATTAAGTAATTAAAAATTAAGTATAAAATATTTGGAAACAATCATTTTCTATTATATTTAATAATAATTACGATTTATTATAATTTCTTAAAGAAGCATAACACCCCAAATACGAGGTAAAAAAATATTTTTGTTACTATCATTAATCATAAACATTACTTACCATTTGCTATGACGCTTAGAAAAGCGGGCACATGTAAATGGTTGGAATCGCAGTGATTCTTTGTGCAACTCCTAATTATGTTGCAAATTAATCAATCAACAATATCACTAAAAGTTTTGGCATTCTATAAAAGCTTTCAAAGCAAACCATGGCTCAATATATATAGTCAAAAGAAACACTGTTAATAATTATGAATAATAAGATACTTGATACCTTATTAAATTTTGTTGACGACTTTCGTGCTAGAAATGTTATTTTTTTGTAATAAAGCATAAAATTTACATTTTGACATTTATTTTATTCTTGCTGAGTTTGCTAACAAAATCTTTATCTTGTGGGTTAAAAATAGTTACAGAACTCGATTTAAAAGTTTTAAGATATATAAAGTGTGTATCTTATTCTTCTATATAGTTTTAAACGTTTGCAATGTGTTTATATCTTAAGTATAACACAACCAGTTGGACATATATCATTATTGGAAAACTGCAATTAAAAATGTCAAATAAAATTTTTATAATAAGCTATTGCTTTGGCAAATCCAGCTTGGCTTACAACAACAATCGCATAAGTATAAAGCCGAAAGTAAATCCAAAAAATTTTTAGGATTAAGAAACTAAAGCCATTTTATAGTTATGGTGCTCACCGTAAGGCGGTAAAACCAAAAGCTGTTGCTTTGAATTTTAAAGTAAAGCCAAGCTGGCTTTACCAAAGCAATACATATAGCAAATGAATATTAGCCGTATTTAATTTGCCGAGGAATAAGGAATTACAACAACAATTGCACTGTCGAATTCCTTCTTTGGAATTGGAAACCTGCTGTTTTGATGTTTTTGACATTCGAATTCCTTATTCGGATTCCAAATAAAATAATACATGTAATGTAATACATCTTGGTTCATTTAGTTCGTGTTAATAACGATAAATTAATTGAATATTGAAACCGTAGGAGAATATATTTATTTAAAACTTTGATGTAAGAACTTAAAAGTTATGTCTTCATTGTGCGAGCTCTTCTAAGGTTTCAGTTTTAAGTCTTAAATCTAAAGTTTTTCATTGTGAGAGCAATGAAATGTTTTTTTTTGCAAATGTTTTTTAATAATACCGAAAACATTGATGATATATTATTATTATGACCGAAATGCAGACCTAAGCTGAAGTCAGCAGCATCCCATCTTAATTCTAAATGTTAAGCCTGTAAATATTATTGCGCGTTTTAGGTTGGAATTTTTAAAAATTGCATTAAATATTGAATAAACGAACATTGAATTAAAAAGAAGCATTTTTATTTCGAAGTACTTATATCTATAAATTAATTTGTAACTGTTCCTCGACATTTTATAAAGCTTAATAGCTGTCGATACGATAGTAGTTCTATACTAGTTATTTCATGTTAACGATACCATTGCTATATTGCTTTCAACAAAAAAATAAAAATTACAACAACAGACCAGAAAATGGTTTCGCGTTAACCAAAAAAAATTTGTGATTAAGAAATATTTAACCAAGTCGACTTTTAAAAATTATATATGGATAAGTTGGCAAACACATGAAACAAAAATTGACATTGACCAAAATTTGGTTAGTTTTGCTGTTGCTTTGATCAGCCGTTAACCACAAAAAATACCTAACTCATTTTGTTGAAAGAAATATAGCATATGTTATCAATATCAGCTGCATTTTATTTGCCGAGCGAGTTCGGAATTCAAATGTCAAAACCAGCAGGATTTCACAATTCCAAAGAAGGAATTCGACAGTGCAATTGTTGTTGTTTCTCGGCAATTAAAATACGGCTATCATTAACATTTTATGCAGTCATTTTAATTTTGTATTCCTTAATCTTTTTCAAATAGCTTGCATCACTATAATAGCTAGCACTTAAGAAAAATGGATGTGTGGGCACAACACGACTTTTTTTTACGGACAGGGCCGGAATCTTCAGTAAATGTGTTTTTTTTTATTTCAGCCGTCTGGGCTGTAGAGTGGACACAAACAGACATACAGTCATACATTGATACAGACATACAAACTGTTGTGTAGTTTGTAGTATGAACTGTTAGGTTCAAGAGTTCTACTATGGTTTTTGGGTTGCCTGTTTTCACGATGTTGGTTGTCCAAAGAAATGAAAGTCCATGTTTATTTATATTTTTATTGTTATAACTATTTTTAAATTCTCTATATTAATTTATATTTCCGGTGACAATACTCTTAAAATTTGGGCGTCTCGGACCTCGGGATCGGGATACTTTAAATTTTAAACATATGTGTATCTCCGATAGACAATAGTTTTTGAAAAAAATTTGAAGTGAAGGCTCTAATATTATTTTTTTCCAAATTAACCCGGTTCAAACTTTGCACACATATGTATATTTCCTATTAGAGAATTTACATGAAAAATTTAAATTTTTATGTGTTGTTTTTTATTAAAATTAAGCACTTATTTCTATTTGTTATTAGATTTCACAAATTGGTTTTGGTTTAGTCATTTAAATAATCTTTGACAAGACTTAGTATTTTTAAAAGATTTAGTATTTTCACACTAACGTTGGGAACTATCGAATAAAAACTATCGACTTATTCGATAGTTGCAAAATGTTCATTTATTCGATAGTTATCAAAATCGTTCAATTACTATTTTTCATAAAGCATTCGTTCGAATGAAAAAAATCATTCAAATGTTTCACTATGGATAGTCCGACTTCTTTTGGCTGAATGATTTTTGTGTATGTTGCATTGTTGCATGTGCTGTGCACTGTGGACTATCGGATGGAAATGATCGAACGGTTTTTGGTGTGAATGAATGATTTTCTCGCTAGTTGCTACTTGTTCTTGTTAGCTTCAGTTCAGTTGAATAACCTTTTAATCAGAGTTCTTTATTGTTTGTGTTTCGAGCCTTTTTTGCTTTTTAAACTGCTAACTGTTTAGAATTAAATACTGTACTGTTTTAGTTCTAAATTAATTTTAATATTAGAGTAGTTTCTTATTTGTGCTTCGTGTAAAGTACGTCGCTTTTGTCGTTTTTTTCTTCAGTTCAGTTGATTTAACTTATAATCTGAGTTTCGCGCCTTTTTTTGGTTTTAAAACTGTTAGAATTAAATACTGTATACTGTTACAGTTCTAATTCTAAATTAATTTTAATATTAGAGTTTTAACTTCTTTGTTGCATGTGTTGTTAGTGTGTTAGATTAAAGAGGGGTAACTCTCTCAAAATATACAGATCTGTTTTCGCTCTTTCCTGGAAGAAACATATTTATGAAATCTCAAAAAGAGCGAGCCAATGCTTGGGCTTTATAAGACGTTGTAACTTTTACTTCAGCCCCTCTGAAGTATTAAGATTATATAAATCTTATGTTAGACCAATTTTAGAATTTAATTCATTTGTTTGGGGTGGGGCTCCAAGATCTCATTTGGTTCATCTTGATGGAATTCAAAATAGAGTTATCCGTTTAATAAATAATGTAACCATTACTTCATCTCTTGATTCTTTGGAGCATAGACGTAATGTTGGAGCTTTATCTGTTTTCTACAAATTTTACAACGGTAGATGTTCTTCAGAAACCCGTTCTCTATTCCCAGGTCCTTTTGTCAGCAACGTTAACACTCGTTTGAGGTCTAATCAACATAGATTTGCCTTAAAACCGTTCTCATGTAGAACCCAACACTTCAAATCGTCCTTTTATCCGAGAGTGACTTCGATGTGGAATCAATTGGTCGACTCTGTATTTCCTGAATCTTATAATTTACAGGCCTTCAAAATAGCTGTCAACAACTTCCTGAAGGACGACCGTAGTGTTCATTAGAGGATACGATTATTTTATATAATAAAATTATTATTGATTGTATTTTTGTATTATTTATAATATTTGTTGTTTATTTTGTAATAGTTTCTTGGTCAAGGTTTTTTGTAGTTTTCCCTGACCATGATTCACTGATAAAAGTATTTGGACTCGCGTCGTTTTAGTTTCGTGTTCGTTTTTTCGTATTGCTTTTTTCAATGAATCAGAGATAATTCTGAGAAAATAAATTGAAACCGGCTACAAACGTGAGGAATGTGTTATATTGTAATTCACATTCCTTCGAATTTTTAATTTTAATTTTAATAAAGGGCATAGCCCAACTTTTTGCCGTGACGAAAGTCATTCAGGGACTTATCCCTTGGCATTGAGTCCTTTAAAAAAAAAAAAACATGTGTATCTCTGATATACAACATTTTTGTAAAAATTTTGGAGACCCCGGGCCCAGGTTCGTGGGGCCCCAAAATTAAAAAAAAAAATTAACCCGATTTTCTTCAAATTTTATATACGTATGTATCTCCGATGAAAAACACTTTTTGTAAAAATTTTGGAGACCCCGGGCACCAATTTTTTGGAGTGAACGGGCCTGTGAGGCCCGAGGGGTGACCATATAAATTTTTTAAAAATTAGCTCGATTTTCTTAAAATTTTAAACATTAGTAGCACTGATGGACAAAACTTTTTGTAAGTTTGTTGGAGTGATCGGGCCCTGAGACCCGTGTGGTGTCCATGTAAATTTTTTTTAAAATTAGCCCGGTTTTCTTCAAATTTTAACACATACCCATCTATAGAATTTACATGAAAATTTTGAATTTTATGGGTTGTTTTTTTTTTTAAGTAAAATCCTTTCAAGATAATTCAGTCCTTAGGTTGAATTACAACTATCCATATGGCGAGCTGAGAAGCTCGCTTTACTATCTTATTTTAATAAAATATAATAATGAAAACTCTAAATCCTTATATAAACGAGTTTTTGATAAAATTCTTGCCTTTTGAATATGCGTTCTTGGATATGACAACACTTCAGAAATTAAATCTGAATTTCTTAAATATTTCTCACATTCGGTACATAAACGTACTTGAGATACATTTTTGTAATTGTTAATATCAGAAATGTTTCCGCCAGTATTGATTTTTTCAGGCATTAGATTTGTTTTTGGATTAAGACATTAAATTAATTAGAACAATTTAGTGCATACTTTAAAAAATAAAAATACGCTCTGACTGTACCTGAGGTGAGATTCTGCAAAACTTGGTCCTACATTTACTTTTGAGAAGAAATTTAAGTCCCAATACTCGCAACAGAAAACAGTAGATTGAGGTAATTAACATCGAAATAACAGGGTTCTACTTTTATAACAGGGAAAATGGCAAGACTAACTAACTAACCTAACGCATCTGTTTCCTTTCCTTTTGCAGGCATGTTAAAACCACATAAAAAAATCCTTCGATGCATCGCAAATATCGATGTATTTTTCAATACATCGGTCTTACATCGAAGTTACCATACGGTGCATTACATCGATGTATTTATTTAATGTGCATCCCTAACATACATCGATGTATTTAACCACTCGATGATAGTACCAATAAATCGAATTCAACCGATGTATTGTTAATGCTGTATTTACATTTTGGCCGTGCAAAAAAAATGAGCAGGACGGCTGTTTAATTGAAATAGTGGTTAGGAAGACCATTATTTTGATTTCATGGTGGGTTCAACTTTGGTTGAACCAAGTTTAGCTTTCATGAAACAGGGTTGAGTTAAGTTTTCTTTGAACTCAGTTTGAATATAACGGAAATACCTGGGGGCCGATTATGTATCTGTCGTATTTCGACTTTCGACTTACGACAAGTGGAAATGCTCAAAGTCATAGTTTCGACATAACGCAATTATTGATGCATTTTATTTGCCGAGCGAGTTCGGAATTCGAATGTCAAAACCAGCCAAAACCAGCCAAGCAGCAAGTTTTCACAATTCCAAAAAAGGAATTCGACAGTGCAATTTTTGTTGTTCCTCAGCAATAAAATACTGCTTATGTAAGCATGTACGACAAAACATTTTTCGAACTAAAGCTATTGCCCGATATAGCCATTTCGAATGTATGTTTTGTTGTTGTTTATACTTGTTTAGTTTTTTGTTTTTTTATTGAATATTCAAAAATATTTATATTTTTTTATATATAAAACTATTATTTTTATTAACTAAATTTAATATTCTATGTAAGCAACGAAATTTGTATTGACAAAGTTACAAATACTAAAAAAACGCCAAACGGTCGGCACTGCTTGCGTCATTCAAATGAATGTAGCAGCATAATATATTTAAAATTCTAAATAATTGTTTTATTTTAGTGATAATTTTATAAATAACATTAAAAAAAGTTATTTACACGGTTGATTTCATACAGAAATATTCATTTTAATTACATTTATTTCCCAGTCGAAATCCACACGGTGTTCGACTGAAACACCAACAATTAAGTCGAAACTACGTCTAGTCGTATGACTCAATAGTCGCTTTTAGTCGTAATGATTACATATATTTGCTATATTTGCTATATTGCTTTCAACAAGAAAATAAAAATTACAACAATTATTTAAAAATTAAGTAATTAAAAATTAAGTATAAAATATTTGGAAACAATCATTTTCTATTATATTTAATAATAATTACGATTTATTATAATTTCTTAAAGAAGCATAACACCCCAAATACGAGGTAAAAAAATATTTTTGTTACTATCATTAATCATAAACATTACTTACCATTTGCTATGACGCTTAGAAAAGCGAGCACATGTAAATGGTTGGAATCGCAGTGATTCTTTGTGCAACTCCTAATTATGTTGCAAATTAATCAATCAACAATATCACTAAAAGTTTTGGCATTCTATAAAACTTTCAAAGCAAACCATGGCTCAATATATATAGTCAAAAGAAACACTGTTAATAATTATGAATAATAAGATACTTGATACCTTATTAAATTTTGTTGACGACTTTCGTGCTAGAAACGTTATTTTTTTGTAATAAAGCATAAAATTTACATTTTGACATTTATTTTATTCTTGCTGAGTTTGCTAACAAAATCTTTATCTTGTGGGTTAAAATTAGTTACAGAACTCGATTTAAAAGTTTTAAGATATATAAAGTGTGTATCTTATTCTTCTATATAGTTTTAAACGTTTGCAATGTGTTTATATCTTAAGTATAACACAACCAGTTGGAAAAATATTATTGGAAAACGGCAATTAAAAATGTCAAATAAAATTTTTATAATAAGCTATTGCTTTGGCAAATCCAGCTTGGCTTACAACAACAATCGCATAAGTATTAAGCCGAAAGTAAATCCAAAAAATTTTTAGGATTAAGAAACTAAAGCCATTTTATAGTTATGGTGCTCACCGTAAGGCGGTTAAACCAAAAGCTGTTCCTTAGAATTTTAAAGTAAAGCCAAGCTGGCTTTACCAAAGCAATACATATAGCAAATGAATATTAGCCGTATTTTATATGCCGAGGAATAAGGAATTACAACAACAATTGCACTGTCGAATTCCTTCTTTGGAATTGGAAACCTGCTGTTTTGATGGTTTTGCCTGGTTTTGACATTCGAATTCCTTATTCGGATTCCAAATAAAATACAGCTATTGTCTATTGCGAAAGTGTAATACATCTTGGTTCATTTAGTTCGTGTTAATAACGATAAATTAATTGAATATTGAAACCGTAGGAGAATATATTTATTTAAAACTTTGATGTAAGAACTTAAAAGTTATGTCTTCATTGTGCGAGCTCTTCTAAGGTTTCAGTTTTAAGTCTTAAATCTAAAGTTTTTCATTGTGAGAGCAATGATATTTTTTTGGGAAAATGTTTTTTAATAATACCGAAAACATTGATGATATATTATTATTATGACCGAAATGCAGACCTAAGCTGAAGTCAGCAGCATTCCATCTTAATTCTAAATGTTAAGCCTGTAAATATTATTGCGCGTTTTAGGTTGGAATTTTTAAAAATTGCATTAAATATTGAATAAACGAACATTGAATTAAAAAGAAGCATTTTTATTTCGAAGTACTTATATCTATAAATTAATTTGTAACTGTTCCTCGACATTTTATAAAGCTTAATAGCTGTCGATACGATAGTAGTTCTATACTAGTTATTTCATGTTAACGATACCATTGCTATATTGCTTTCAACAAAAAAATAAAAATTACAACAACAAACACATTGGATAGACCAGAAAATGGTTTCGCGTTAACCAAAAAAAATTTGTGATTAAGAAATATTTAACCAAATTTTTAGTTATAATTCCCACCACCAGAGTCAACTTTTAAAAATTATATATGGATAAGTTGGCAAACTTATAAAACAAAAATTGACATTGACTAATATTTGGTTAGTTTTGTTGTTGCTTTGATCAGCCGTTAACCACAAAAAATACCTAACTAATTTGTTGAAAGAAATATAGCATATGTTATCAATATCAGCTGCATTTTATTTGCCGAGCGAGTTCGGAATTCAAATGTCAAAACCAGCAGGATTTCACAATTCCAAAGAAGGAATTCGACAGTGCAATTGTTGTTGTTTCTCGGCAAATGAAATACGGCTATCATTAACATTTTATGCAGTCATTTTAATTTTGTATTCCTTAATCTTTTTCAAATAGCTTGCATCACTATAATAGCTAGCACTTAAGAAAAATGGAGGTGTGGGCACAACACGACTTGTTTTTACGGACAGGGCCGGAATCTTCAGTAAATGTGTTTTTTTTATTTCAGCCGTCTGGGCTGTAGAGTGGACACAAACAGACATACAGTCATACAGTGATACAGACATACAAACTGTTGTGTAGTTTGTAGTATGAACTGTTAGGTTCAAGAGTTCTACTATGGTTTTTGGGTTGCCTGTTTTCACGATGTTGGTTGTCCAAAGAAATGAAAGTCCATGTTTATTTATATTTTTATTGTTATATATATACTCTATAAAATTTTGGGCGTCTCGGACCTCGGGATCGGGATACTTTAAATATTAAACATATGTGTATCTCCGATAGACAATAGTTTTTGAAAAAAATTTGAAGTGAAGGCTCGAATATTATTTTTTTCCAAATTAACCCGGTTCAAACTTTGCACACATATGTATATTTCCTATTAGAGAATTTACATGAAAAATTTTAATTTTTATGTGTTGTTTTTTATTAAAATTAAGCACTTATTTCTATTTGTTATTAGATTTCACAAATTGGTTTTGGTTTAGTCATTTAAATAATCTTTGACAAGACTTAGTATTTTTAAAAGATTTAGTATTTTCACACTAACGTTGGGAACCATCGAATAAAAACGATAAAATAAAATGATCGAACGTTTTTTGGTGTGAATGAATGATTTTCTCGCTAGTTGCTACTTGTTCTTGTTAGCTTCAGTTCAGTTGATTAACCTTTTAATCAGAGTTCTTTATTGTTTGTGTTTCGAGCCTTTTTTGCTTTTTAAACTGCTAACTGTTTAGAATTAAATACTGTACTGTTTTAGTTCTAAATTAATTTTAATATTAGAGTAGTTTCTTATTTGTGCTTCGTGTAAAGTACGTCGCTTTTGTCGTTTTTTTCTTCAGTTCAGTTGATTTAACTTATAATCTGAGTTTCGCGCCTTTTTTTGGTTTTAAAACTGTTAGAATTAAATACTGTATACTGTTACAGTTCTAATTCTAAATTAATTTTAATATTAGAGTTTTAACTTCTTTGTTGCATGTGTTGTTAGTGTGTTAGATTAAAGAGGGGTAACTCTCTCAAAATATACAGATCTGTTTTCGCTCTTTCCTGGAAGAAACATATTTATGAAATCTCAAAAAGAGCGAGCCAATGCTTGGGCTTTATAAGACGTTGTAACTTTTACTTCAGCCCCTCTGAAGTATTAAGATTATATAAATCTTATGTTAGACCAATTTTAGAATTTAATTCATTTGTTTGGGGTGGGGCTCCAAGATCTCATTTGGTTCATCTTGATGGAATTCAAAATAGAGTTATCCGTTTAATAAATAATGTAACCATTACTTCATCTCTTGATTCTTTGGAGCATAGACGTAATGTTGGAGCTTTATCTGTTTTCTACAAATTTTACAACGGTAGATGTTCTTCAGAAACCCGTTCTCTATTCCCAGGTCCTTTTGTCAGCAACGTTAACACTCGTTTGAGGTCTAATCAACATAGATTTGCCTTAAAACCGTTCTCATGTAGAACCCAACACTTCAAATCGTCCTTTTATCCGAGAGTGACTTCGATGTGGAATCAATTGGTCGACTCTGTATTTCCTGAATCTTATAATTTACAGGCCTTCAAAATAGCTGTCAACAACTTCCTGAAGGACGACCGTAGTGTTCATTAGAGGATACGATTATTTTATATAATAAAATTAGTATTGATTGTATTTTTGTATTATTTATAATATTTGTTGTTTATTTTGTAATAGTTTCTTGGTCAAGGTTTTTTGTAGTTTTCCCTGACCATGATTCACTGATAAAAGTATTTGGACTCGCGTCGTTTTAGTTTCGTGTTCGTTTTTTCGTATTGCTTTTTTCAATGAATCAGAGATAATTCTGAGAAAATAAATTGAAACCGGCTACAAACGTGAGGAATGTGTTATATTGTAATTCACATTCCTTCGAATTTTTAATTTTAATTTTAATAAAGGGCATAGCCCAACTTTTTGCCGTGACGAAAGTCATTCAGGGACTTATCCCTTGGCATTGAGTCCTTTAAAAAAAAAAAAAACATGTGTATCTCTGATATACAACATTTTTGTAAAAATTTTGGAGACCCCGGGCCCAGGTTCGTGGGGCCCCATAACTTTTTTTAAAAAAATTAACCCAATTTTCTTCAAATTTAATACACATGTGTATCCCCAATAGACAACACTTTTTGTAATAAATTTGGAAACCCCGGGCGCCGGGGTCATGGGGCCCCAAAATTAAAAAAAAAAAATAACCCGATTTTCTTCAAATTTTATATACGTATGTATCTCCGATGAAAAACACTTTTTGTAAAAATTTTGGAGACCCCGGGCACCAAGTTTTTGGAGTGAACGGGCCTGTGAGCCTTTTGAATATGCGTTCTTGGATATGACAACACTTCAGAAATTAAATCTGAATTTCTTAAATATTTCTCACATTCGGTACATAAAACGTACTTGAGATACATTTTTGTAATTGTTAATATCAGAAATGTTTCCGCCAGTATTGATTTTTTCAGGCAATATAAAATTATTTCCTAAATTTAATAGAATTCTAATTAGATTTGTTTTTGGATTAAGACATTAAATTAATTAGAACAATTTAGTGCATACTTTAAAAAATAAAAATACGCTCTGACTGTACCTGAGGTGAGATTCTGCAAAACTTGGTCCTACATTTACTTTTGAGAAGAAATTTAAGTCCCAATACTCGCAACAGAAAACAGTAGATTGAGGTAATTAACATCGAAATAAGTTCTACTTTTATAACAGGGAAAATGGCAAGACTAACTAACTAACCTAACGCATCTGTTTCCTTTCCTTTTGCAGGCATGTTAAAACCACATAAAAAAATCCTTCGATGCATCGCAAATATCGATGTATTTTTCAATACATCGGTCTTACATCGAAGTTACCATACGGTGCATTACATCGATGTATTCATTTAATGTGCATCCCTAACATACATCGATGTATTTAACCACTCGATGATAGTACCAATAAATCGAATTCAACCGATGTATTGTTAATGCTGTATTTACATTTTGGCCGTGCAAAAAAAATGAGCAGGACGGCTGTTTAATTGAAATAGTGGTTAGGAAGACCATTATTTTGATTTCATGGTGGGTTCAACTTTGGTTGAACCAAGTTTAGCTTTCATGAAACAGGGTTGAGTTAAGTTTTCTTTGAACTCAGTTTGAATATAACGGAAATACCTGGGGGCCGATTATGTATCTGTCGTATTTCGACTTTCGACTTACGACAAGTGGAAATGCTCAAAGTCCTAGTTTCGACATAACGCAATTATTGCTGCATTTTATTTGCCGAGCGAGTTCGGAATTCGAATGTCAAAACCAGCCAAAACCAGCCAATCAGCAGGTTTTCACAACTCCAAAAAAGGAATTCGACAGTGCAATTTTTGTTGTTCCTCGGCAATAAAATACTGCTTATGTAAGCATGTACGACAAAACATTTTTCGAACTAAAGCTATTGCCCGATATAGCCATTTCGAATGTATGTTTTGTTGTTGTTTATACTTGTTTAGTTTTTTGTTTTTTTATTGAATATTCAAAAATATTTATATTTTTTTATATATAAAACTATTATTTTTAAATTCTCTATATTAACTTCACTTGCCCGTGGGTCGTCGGTCGGTCGTCGGTCGTCTGTCGTGGATTCTTGCGATCAATTTTTAACCCACTTCCCATGGCCCGATTTTATTGAAATTTTGCACACATGTGTATTTCCGGAGACAACACTTTTATTAAATTTTGAGGCCCCTCGGGCTGCGGGGTCGGGGGGCTCCCAAACAAAAATTTTAAAAAATTTACCCGATTTTCTTCAAATTTTACACACATGTGTATACCCAATAAACAATACTTTTTCGAAAATTTGGTAGTGATCGGGTCCCGGGTTCGGCCGCAAGGCCCTTATACATTTTTTAAATATCTGTACTGGCATCAGATATTCGTCGCCCTTTATGGACTGTGTGCGGTGTGTGCTGCGCAGTCGGCTGCGCTGCATGGTTTTGGTGGTGGTGGAGAGAGAGAGAGAAATCTTAGCGCACGCACAAATGAACCCAGCAAATGAAACGAGACATACATGTTTTATGCTTACTTCAACTTACATTTTTATTTACTGAATTGTATTTTTATTGATGTCGTTTTTTTTGTTGTCGATATCAACTTACAGATAGAACAACAAGTTTTCACAATATTCTGTCATTTGGCGTTTTCATAAATTAGTTCAGAGCAGTCAAAGAGTTCTCAAGATAAATGTTCGTGTTTCTTATTTGCTCAGAGTATGAGCGTGCTCTAAGTGCTCAGAATAAAATGATCTGAGCTTTTTCAATTTTAACATCTGATGTCAAATGTTTGTTTCGATGATTTTCTCCTACAATAAAAAAAATGGCCCAGGATCGAGGGGCTCCCATATCAATTTCTGCGATAAGAGAATTTAGATGAAAAATTTTAATTTTTATGGGTTGTTTTTTTATTAACTAAATTTAATATTCTATGTAAGCAACGAAATTTGTATTGACAAAATTACAAATACTAAAAAAACGCCAAACGGTCGGCACTGCTTGCGTCATTCAAATGAATGAATATATTTAAAATTCTAAATAATTGTTTTTATTTTAGTGATAATTTTATAAATAACATTAAAAAAAGTTATTTATACGGTTGATTTCATACAGAAATAATCATTTTAATTACATTTATTTCCCAGTCGAAATCCACACGGTGTTCGACTGAAACACCAACAATTAAGTCGAAACTACGTCTAGTCGTAAGACTCAATAGTCGCGTTTAGTCGTAATTGCGACTAAAGTGACGTCATTCGATACACGAAATGATTACATATGCTATAATTGCTATATTTGCTATATTGCTTTCAACAAGAAAATAAAATTTACAACAATAATTTAAAAATTAAGTAATTAAAAATTAAGTATAAAATATTTGGAAACAATCATTTTCTATTATATTTAATAATAATTACGATTTATTATAATTTCCAAATACGAGGTAAAAAAATATTTTTGTTACTATCATTAATCATAAACATTACTTACCATTTGCTATGACGCTTAGAAAAGCGGGCACATGTAAATGGTTGGAATCGCAGTGATTCTTTGTGCAACTCCTAATTATGTTGCAAATTAATCAATCAACAATATCACTAAAAGTTTTGGCATTCTATAAAAGCTTTCAAAGCAAACCATGGCTCAATATATATAGTCAAAAGAAACACTGTTAATAATTATGAATAATAAGATACTTGATACCTTATTAAATTTTGTTGACGACTTTCGTGCTAGAAATGTTATTTATTTGTAATAAATCATAAAATTTACATTTTGACATTTATTTTATTCTTGCTGAGTTTGCTAACAAAATCTTTATCTTGTGGGTTAAAAATAGTTACAGAACTCGATTTAAAAGTTTTAAGATATATAAAGTGTGTATCTTATTCTTCTATATAGTTTTAAACGTTTGCAATGTGTTTATATCTTAAGTATAACACAACCAGTTGGAAAAATATTATTGGAAAACGGCAATTAAAAATGTCAAATAAAATTTTTATAATAAGCTATTGCTTTGGCAAATCCAGCTTGGCTTACAACAACAATCGCATAAGTATTAAGCCGAAAGTAAATCCAAAAAATTTTTAGGATTAAGAAACTAAAGCCATTTTATAGTTATGGTGCTCACCGTAAGGCGGTAAAACCAAAAGCTGTTGCTTTGAATTTTAAAGTAAAGCCAAGCTGGCTTTACCAAAGCAATACATATAGCAAATGAATATTAGCCGTATTTAATTTGCCGAGGAATAAGGAATTACAACAACAATTGCACTGTCGAATTCCTTCTTTGGAATTGGAAACCTGCTGTTTTGATGGTTTTGACATTCGAATTCCTTATTCGGATTCCAAATAAAATAATACATGTAATGTAATACATCTTGGTTCATTTAGTTCGTGTTAATAACGATAAATTAATTGAATATTGAAACCGTAGGAGAATATATTTATTTAAAACTTTGATGTAAGAACTTAAAAGTTATGTCTTCATTGTGCGAGCTCTTCTAAGGTTTCAGTTTTAAGTCTTAAATCTAAAGTTTTTCATTGTGAGAGCAATGAAATGTTTTTTTTTGCAAATGTTTTTTAATAATACCGAAAACATTGATGATATATTATTATTATGACCGAAATGCAGACCTAAGCTGAAGTCAGCAGCATCCCATCTTAATTCTAAATGTTAAGCCTGTAAATATTATTGCGCGTTTTAGGTTGGAATTTTTAAAAATTGCATTAAATATTGAATAAACGAACATTGAATTAAAAAGAAGCATTTTTATTTCGAAGTACTTATATCTATAAATTAATTTGTAACTGTTCCTCGACATTTTATAAAGCTTAATAGCTGTCGATACGATAGTAGTTCTATACTAGTTATTTCATGTTAACGATACCATTGCTATATTGCTTTCAACAAAAAAATGAAAATTACAACAACAAACACATTGGATAGACCAGAAAATAGTTTCGCGTTAACCAAAAAAATTTGTGATTAAGAAATATTTAACCAAATTTTTAATTATAATTCCCACCACCAGAGTCGACTTTTAAAAATTATATATGGATAAGTTGGCAAACACATGAAACAAAAATTGACATTGACCAAAATTTGGTTAGTTTTGCTGTTGCTTTGATCAGCCGTTAACCACAAAAAATACCTAACTCATTTTGTTGAAAGAAATATAGCATATGTTATCAATATCAGCTGCATTTTATTTGCCGAGCGAGTTCGGAATTCAAATGTCAAAACCAGCAGGATTTCACAATTCCAAAGAAGGAATTCGACAGTGCAATTGTTGTTGTTTCTCGGCAAATAAAATACGGCTATCATTAACATTTTATGCAGTCATTTTAATTTTGTATTCCTTAATCTTTTTCAAATAGCTTGCATCACTATAATAGCTAGCACTTAAGAAAAATGGATGTGTGGGCACAACACGACTTTTTTTTACGGACAGGGCCGGAATCTTCAGTAAATGTGTTTTTTTTTATTTCAGCCGTCTGGGCTGTAGAGTGGACACAAACAGACATACAGTCATACATTGATACAGACATACAAACTGTTGTGTAGTTTGTAGTATGAACTGTTAGGTTCAAGAGTTCTACTATGGTTTTTGGGTTGCCTGTTTTCACGATGTTGGTTGTCCAAAGAAATGAAAGTCCATGTTTATTTATATTTTTATTGTTATATATATACTCTATAAAATTTTGGGCGTCTCGGACCTCGGGATCGGGATACTTTAAATATTAAACATATGTGTATCTCCGATAGACAATAGTTTTTGAAAAAAATTTGAAGTGAAGGCTCGAATATTATTTTTTTCCAAATTAACCCGGTTCAAACTTTGCACACATATGTATATTTCCTATTAGAGAATTTACATGAAAAATTTTAATTTTTATGTGTTGTTTTTTATTAAAATTAAGCACTTATTTCTATTTGTTATTAGATTTCACAAATTGGTTTTGGTTTAGTCATTTAAATAATCTTTGACAAGACTTAGTATTTTTAAAAGATTTAGTATTTTCACACTAACGTTGGGAACCATCGAATAAAAACGATAAAATAAAATGATCGAACGTTTTTTGGTGTGAATGAATGATTTTCTCGCTAGTTGCTACTTGTTCTTGTTAGCTTCAGTTCAGTTGATTAACCTTTTAATCAGAGTTCTTTATTGTTTGTGTTTCGAGCCTTTTTTGCTTTTTAAACTGCTAACTGTTTAGAATTAAATACTGTACTGTTTTAGTTCTAAATTAATTTTAATATTAGAGTAGTTTCTTATTTGTGCTTCGTGTAAAGTACGTCGCTTTTGTCGTTTTTTTCTTCAGTTCAGTTGATTTAACTTATAATCTGAGTTTCGCGCCTTTTTTTGGTTTTAAAACTGTTAGAATTAAATACTGTATACTGTTACAGTTCTAATTCTAAATTAATTTTAATATTAGAGTTTTAACTTCTTTGTTGCATGTGTTGTTAGTGTGTTAGATTAAAGAGGGGTAACTCTCTCAAAATATACAGATCTGTTTTCGCTCTTTCCTGGAAGAAACATATTTATGAAATCTCAAAAAGAGCGAGCCAATGCTTGGGCTTTATAAGACGTTGTAACTTTTACTTCAGCCCCTCTGAAGTATTAAGATTATATAAATCTTATGTTAGACCAATTTTAGAATTTAATTCATTTGTTTGGGGTGGGGCTCCAAGATCTCATTTGGTTCATCTTGATGGAATTCAAAATAGAGTTATCCGTTTAATAAATAATGTAACCATTACTTCATCTCTTGATTCTTTGGAGCATAGACGTAATGTTGGAGCTTTATCTGTTTTCTACAAATTTTACAACGGTAGATGTTCTTCAGAAACCCGTTCTCTATTCCCAGGTCCTTTTGTCAGCAACGTTAACACTCGTTTGAGGTCTAATCAACATAGATTTGCCTTAAAACCGTTCTCATGTAGAACCCAACACTTCAAATCGTCCTTTTATCCGAGAGTGACTTCGATGTGGAATCAATTGGTCGACTCTGTATTTCCTGAATCTTATAATTTACAGGCCTTCAAAATAGCTGTCAACAACTTCCTGAAGGACGACCGTAGTGTTCATTAGAGGATACGATTATTTTATATAATAAAATTAGTATTGATTGTATTTTTGTATTATTTATAATATTTGTTGTTTATTTTGTAATAGTTTCTTGGTCAAGGTTTTTTGTAGTTTTCCCTGACCATGATTCACTGATAAAAGTATTTGGACTCGCGTCGTTTTAGTTTCGTGTTCGTTTTTTCGTATTGCTTTTTTCAATGAATCAGAGATAATTCTGAGAAAATAAATTGAAACCGGCTACAAACGTGAGGAATGTGTTATATTGTAATTCACATTCCTTCGAATTTTTAATTTTAATTTTAATAAAGGGCATAGCCCAACTTTTTGCCGTGACGAAAGTCATTCAGGGACTTATCCCTTGGCATTGAGTCCTTTAAAAAAAAAAAAAACATGTGTATCTCTGATATACAACATTTTTGTAAAAATTTTGGAGACCCCGGGCCCAGGTTCGTGGGGCCCCATAACTTTTTTTAAAAAAATTAACCCAATTTTCTTCAAATTTAATACACATGTGTATCCCCAATAGACAACACTTTTTGTAATAAATTTGGAAACCCCGGGCGCCGGGGTCATGGGGCCCCAAAATTAAAAAAAAAAAAAAATAACCCGATTTTCTTCAAATTTTATATACGTATGTATCTCCGATGAAAAACACTTTTTGTAAAAATTTTGGAGACCCCGGGCACCAAGTTTTTGGAGTGAACGGGCCTGTGAGCCTTTTGAATATGCGTTCTTGGATATGACAACACTTCAGAAATTAAATCTGAATTTCTTAAATATTTCTCACATTCGGTACATAAAACGTACTTGAGATACATTTTTGTAATTGTTAATATCAGAAATGTTTCCGCCAGTATTGATTTTTTCAGGCAATATAAAATTATTTCCTAAATTTAATAGAATTCTAATTAGATTTGTTTTTGGATTAAGACATTAAATTAATTAGAACAATTTAGTGCATACTTTAAAAAATAAAAATACGCTCTGACTGTACCTGAGGTGAGATTCTGCAAAACTTGGTCCTACATTTACTTTTGAGAAGAAATTTAAGTCCCAATACTCGCAACAGAAAACAGTAGATTGAGGTAATTAACATCGAAATAAGTTCTACTTTTATAACAGGGAAAATGGCAAGACTAACTAACTAACCTAACGCATCTGTTTCCTTTCCTTTTGCAGGCATGTTAAAACCACATAAAAAAATCCTTCGATGCATCGCAAATATCGATGTATTTTTCAATACATCGGTCTTACATCGAAGTTACCATACGGTGCATTACATCGATGTATTTATTTAATGTGCATCCCTAACATACATCGATGTATTTAACCACTCGATGATAGTACCAATAAATCGAATTCAACCGATGTATTGTTAATGCTGTATTTACATTTTGGCCGTGCAAAAAAAATGAGCAGGACGGCTGTTTAATTGAAATAGTGGTTAGGAAGACCATTATTTTGATTTCATGGTGGGTTCAACTTTGGTTGAACCAAGTTTAGCTTTCATGAAACAGGGTTGAGTTAAGTTTTCTTTGAACTCAGTTTGAATATAACGGAAATACCTGGGGGCCGATTATGTATCTGTCGTATTTCGACTTTCGACTTACGACAAGTGGAAATGCTCAAAGTCCTAGTTTCGACATAACGCAATTATTGCTGCATTTTATTTGCCGAGCGAGTTCGGAATTCGAATGTCAAAACCAGCCAAAACCAGCCAATCAGCAGGTTTTCACAACTCCAAAAAAGGAATTCGACAGTGCAATTTTTGTTGTTCCTCGGCAATAAAATACTGCTTATGTAAGCATGTACGACAAAACATTTTTCGAACTAAAGCTATTGCCCGATATAGCCATTTCGAATGTATGTTTTGTTGTTGTTTATACTTGTTTAGTTTTTTGTTTTTTTATTGAATATTCAAAAATATTTATATTTTTTTATATATAAAACTATTATTTTTAAATTCTCTATATTAACTTCACTTGCCCGTGGGTCGTCGGTCGGTCGTCGGTCGTCTGTCGTGGATTCTTGCGATCAATTTTTAACCCACTTCCCATGGCCCGATTTTATTGAAATTTTGCACACATGTGTATTTCCGGAGACAACACTTTTATTTAATTTTGAGGCCCCTCGGGCTGCGGGGTCGGGGGGCTCCCAAACAAAAATTTTAAAAAATTTACCCGATTTTCTTCAAATTTTACACACATGTGTATACCCAATAAACAATACTTTTTCGAAAATTTGGTAGTGATCGGGTCCCGGGTTCGGCCGCAAGGCCCTTATACATTTTTTAAATATCTGTACTGGCATCAGATATTCGTCGCCCTTTATGGACTGTGTGCGGTGTGTGCTGCGCAGTCGGCTGCGCTGCATGGTTTTGGTGGTGGTGGAGAGAGAGAGAGAAATCTTAGCGCACGCACAAATGAACCCAGCAAATGAAACGAGACATACATGTTTTATGCTTACTTCAACTTACATTTTTATTTACTGAATTGTATTTTTATTGATGTCGTTTTTTTTGTTGTCGATATCAACTTACAGATAGAACAACAAGTTTTCACAATATTCTGTCATTTGGCGTTTTCATAAATTAGTTCAGAGCAGTCAAAGAGTTCTCAAGATAAATGTTCGTGTTTCTTATTTGCTCAGAGTATGAGCGTGCTCTAAGTGCTCAGAATAAAATGATCTGAGCTTTTTCAATTTTAACATCTGATGTCAAATGTTTGTTTCGATGATTTTCTCCTACAATAAAAAAAAATGGCCCAGGATCGAGGGGCTCCCATATCAATTTCTGCGATAAGAGAATTTAGATGAAAAATTTTAATTTTTATGGGTTGTTTTTTTATTAACTAAATTTAATATTCTATGTAAGCAACGAAATTTGTATTGACAAAATTACAAATACTAAAAAAACGCCAAACGGTCGGCACTGCTTGCGTCATTCAAATGAATGAATATATTTAAAATTCTAAATAATTGTTTTTATTTTAGTGATAATTTTATAAATAACATTAAAAAAAGTTATTTATACGGTTGATTTCATACAGAAATAATCATTTTAATTACATTTATTTCCCAGTCGAAATCCACACGGTGTTCGACTGAAACACCAACAATTAAGTCGAAACTACGTCTAGTCGTAAGACTCAATAGTCGCGTTTAGTCGTAATTGCGACTAAAGTGACGTCATTCGATACACGAAATGATTACATATGCTATAATTGCTATATTTGCTATATTGCTTTCAACAAGAAAATAAAATTTACAACAATAATTTAAAAATTAAGTAATTAAAAATTAAGTATAAAATATTTGGAAACAATCATTTTCTATTATATTTAATAATAATTACGATTTATTATAATTTCTTAAAGAAGCATAACACCCCAAATACGAGGTAAAAAAATATTTTTGTTACTATCATTAATCATAAACATTACTTACCATTTGCTATGACGCTTAGAAAAGCGGGCACATGTAAATGGTTGGAATCGCAGTGATTCTTTGTGCAACTCCTAATTATGTTGCAAATTAATCAATCAACAATATCACTAAAAGTTTTGGCATTCTATAAAAGCTTTCAAAGCAAACCATGGCTCAATATATATAGTCAAAAGAAACACTGTTAATAATTATGAATAATAAGATACTTGATACCTTATTAAATTTTGTTGACGACTTTCGTGCTAGAAATGTTATTTATTTGTAATAAATCATAAAATTTACATTTTGACATTTATTTTATTCTTGCTGAGTTTGCTAACAAAATCTTTATCTTGTGGGTTAAAAATAGTTACAGAACTCGATTTAAAAGTTTTAAGATATATAAAGTGTGTATCTTATTCTTCTATATAGTTTTAAACGTTTGCAATGTGTTTATATCTTAAGTATAACACAACCAGTTGGAAAAATATTATTGGAAAACGGCAATTAAAAATGTCAAATAAAATTTTTATAATAAGCTATTGCTTTGGCAAATCCAGCTTGGCTTACAACAACAATCGCATAAGTATTAAGCCGAAAGTAAATCCAAAAAATTTTTAGGATTAAGAAACTAAAGCCATTTTATAGTTATGGTGCTCACCGTAAGGCGGTAAAACCAAAAGCTGTTGCTTTGAATTTTAAAGTAAAGCCAAGCTGGCTTTACCAAAGCAATACATATAGCAAATGAATATTAGCCGTATTTAATTTGCCGAGGAATAAGGAATTACAACAACAATTGCACTGTCGAATTCCTTCTTTGGAATTGGAAACCTGCTGTTTTGATGGTTTTGACATTCGAATTCCTTATTCGGATTCCAAATAAAATAATACATGTAATGTAATACATCTTGGTTCATTTAGTTCGTGTTAATAACGATAAATTAATTGAATATTGAAACCGTAGGAGAATATATTTATTTAAAACTTTGATGTAAGAACTTAAAAGTTATGTCTTCATTGTGCGAGCTCTTCTAAGGTTTCAGTTTTAAGTCTTAAATCTAAAGTTTTTCATTGTGAGAGCAATGAAATGTTTTTTTTTTTGCAAATGTTTTTTAATAATACCGAAAACATTGATGATATATTATTATTATGACCGAAATGCAGACCTAAGCTGAAGTCAGCAGCATCCCATCTTAATTCTAAATGTTAAGCCTGTAAATATTATTGCGCGTTTTAGGTTGGAATTTTTAAAAATTGCATTAAATATTGAATAAACGAACATTGAATTAAAAAGAAGCATTTTTATTTCGAAGTACTTATATCTATAAATTAATTTGTAACTGTTCCTCGACATTTTATAAAGCTTAATAGCTGTCGATACGATAGTAGTTCTATACTAGTTATTTCATGTTAACGATACCATTGCTATATTGCTTTCAACAAAAAAATGAAAATTACAACAACAAACACATTGGATAGACCAGAAAATAGTTTCGCGTTAACCAAAAAAATTTGTGATTAAGAAATATTTAACCAAATTTTTAATTATAATTCCCACCACCAGAGTCGACTTTTAAAAATTATATATGGATAAGTTGGCAAACACATGAAACAAAAATTGACATTGACCAAATTTGGTTAGTTTTGCTGTTGCTTTGATCAGCCGTTAACCACAAAAAATACCTAACTCATTTTGTTGAAAGAAATATAGCATATGTTATCAATATCAGCTGCATTTTATTTGCCGAGCGAGTTCGGAATTCAAATGTCAAAACCAGCAGGATTTCACAATTCCAAAGAAGGAATTCGACAGTGCAATTGTTGTTGTTTCTCGGCAAATGAAATACGGCTATCATTAACATTTTATGCAGTCATTTTAATTTTGTATTCCTTAATCTTTTTCAAATAGCTTGCATCACTATAATAGCTAGCACTTAAGAAAAATGGATGTGTGGGCACAACACGACTTTTTTTTACGGACAGGGCCGGAATCTTCAGTAAATGTGTTTTTTTTTATTTCAGCCGTCTGGGCTGTAGAGTGGACACAAACAGACATACAGTCATACATTGATACAGACATACAAACTGTTGTGTAGTTTGTAGTATGAACTGTTAGGTTCAAGAGTTCTACTATGGTTTTTGGGTTGCCTGTTTTCACGATGTTGGTTGTCCAAAGAAATGAAAGTCCATGTTTATTTATATTTTTATATAAATAAATAACTATTTTTAAATTCTCTATATTAATTTATATTTCCGGTGACAATACTCTATTAAAATTTGGGCGTCTCGGACCTCGGGATCGGGATACTTTAAATTTTAAACATATGTGTATCTCCGATAGACAATAGTTTTTGAAAAAAATTTGAAGTGAAGGCTCTAATATTATTTTTTTCCAAATTAACCCGGTTCAAACTTTGCACACATATGTATATTTCCTATTAGAGAATTTACATGAAAAATTTTAATTTTTATGTGTTGTTTTTTATTAAAATTAAGCACTTATTTCTATTTGTTATTAGATTTCACAAATTGGTTTTGGTTTAGTCATTCAAATAATCTTTGACAAGACTTAGTATTTTTAAAAGATTTAGTATTTTCACACTAACGTTGGGAACTATCGAATAAAAACTATCGACTTATTCGATAGTTGCAAAATGTTCATTTATTCGATAGTTATCAAAATCGTTCAATTACTATTTTTCATAAAGCATTCGTTCGAATGAAAAAAATCATTCAAATGTTTCACTATGGATAGTCCGACTTCTTTTGGCTGAATGATTTTTGTGTATGTTGCATTGTTGCATGTGCTGTGCAGTGTGCACTCTGGCGACGGCTGCCCTGCAAAAATTGTGTATGTATCCATTTTTCATTTAATGTTGGACTTTGGACTATCGGATGGAAATGTTCGAATGGTTTTTGGTTTGAATGAAGGATTTTTTCGTTCATTTGGACTTTGGACTATCGGATGGAAATGTTCGAATGGTTTTTGGTTTGAATGAATGATTTTTTCATTAGTTTGGACTTTGGACTATCGGATGGAAATGTTCGAACGGTTTTTGGTGTGAATGAATGATTTTCTCGCTAGTTGCTACTTGTTCTTGTTAGCTTCAGTTCAGTTGATTAACCTTTTAATCAGAGTTCTTTATTGTTTGTGTTTCGAGCCTTTTTTGCTTTTTAAACTGCTAACTGTTTAGAATTAAATACTGTACTGTTTTAGTTCTAAATTAATTTTAATATTAGAGTAGTTTCTTATTTGTGCTTCGTGTAAAGTACGTCGCTTTTGTCGTTTTTTTCTTCAGTTCAGTTGATTTAACTTATAATCTGAGTTTCGCGCCTTTTTTTGGTTTTAAAACTGTTAGAATTAAATACTGTATACTGTTACAGTTCTAATTCTAAATTAATTTTAATATTAGAGTTTTAACTTCTTTGTTGCATGTGTTGTTAGTGTGTTAGATTAAAGAGGGGTAACTCTCTCAAAATATACAGATCTGTTTTCGCTCTTTCCTGGAAGGAACATATTTATAAAATCTCAAAAAGAGCGAGCCAATGCTTATATTTAATTCATTTGTTTGGGGTGGGGCTCCAAGATCTCATTTGGTTCATCTTTATGGAATTCAAAATAGAGTTATCCGTTTAATAAATAATGTAACCATTACTTCATCTCTTGATTCTTTGGAGCATACACGTAATGTTGGAGCTTTATCTGTTTTCTAAAAATTTTACAACGGTAGATGTTCTTCAGAAACCCGTTCTCTATTCCCAGGTCCTTTTGTCAGCAACGTTAACACTCGTTTGAGGTCTAATCAACATAGATTTGCCTTAAAACCGTTCTCATGTAGAACCCAACACTTCAAATCGTCCTTTTATCCGAGAGTGACTTCGATGTGGAATCAATTGGTCGACTCCGTATTTCCTGAATCTTATAATTTACAGGCCTTCAAAATAGCTGTCAACAACTTCCTGAAGGACGACCGTAGTGTTCATTAGAGGATACGATTATTTTATATAATAAAGTTATTATTGATTGTATTTTTGTATTATTTATAATATTTGTTGTTTATTTTGTAATAGTTTCTTGGTCAAGGTTTTTTGTAGTTTTCCCTGACCATGATTCACTGATAAAAGTATTTGGACTCGCGTCGTTTTAGTTTCGTGTTCGTTTTTTCGTATTGCTTTTTTCAATGAATCAGAGATAATTCTGAGAAAATAAATTGAAACCGGCTACAAACGTGAGGAATGTGTTATATTGTAATTCACATTCCTTCGAATTTTTAATTTTAATTTTAATAAAGGGCATAGCCCAACTTTTTGCCGTGACGAAAGTCATTCAGGGACTTATCCCTTGGCATTGAGTCCTTTAAAAAAAAAAAAAAAACATGTGTATCTCTGATATACAACATTTTTGTAAAAATTTTGGAGACCCCGGGCCAAGGTTCGTGGGGCCCCATAACTTTTTTTAAAAAAATTAACCCAATTTTCTTCAAATTTAATACACATGTGTATCCCCAATAGACAACACTTTTTGTAAAAAATTTGGAAACCCCGGGCGCCGGGGTCATGGGGCCCCAAAATTAAAAAAAAAAATTAACCCGATTTTCTTCAAATTTTATATTCGTATGTATCTCCGATGAAAAACACTTTTTGTAAAAATTTTGGAGACCCCGGGCACCAAGTTTTTGGAGTGAACGGGCCTGTGAGGCCCGAGGAGTGACCATATAAATTTTTTAAAAATTAGCTCGATTTTCTTCAAATTTTAAACATAAGTAGCACTGATGGACAAAACTTTTTGTAAGTTTGTTGGAGTGATCGGGCCCTGAGACCCGTGTGGTGTCCATGTAAATTTTTTTTAAAATTAGCCCGGTTTTCTTCAAATTTTAACACATACCCATCTAGAGAATTTACATGAAAATTTTGAATTTTATGGGTTGTTTTTTTTTTAAGTAAAATCCTTTCAAGATAATTCAGTCCTTAGGTTGAATTACAACTATCCATATGGCGAGCTGAGAAGCTCGCTTTACTATCTTATTTTAATAAAATATAATAATGAAAACTCTAAATCCTTATATGAACGAGTTTTTGATAAAATTCTTGCCGTTTGAATATGCGTTCTTGGATATGACAACACTTTAGAAATTAAATCTGAATTTCTTAAATATTTCTCACATTCGGTACATAAACGTACTTGAGATACATTTTTGTAATTGTTAATATCAGAAATGTTTCCGCCAGTATTGATTTTTTCAGGCAATATAAAATTATTTCCTAAATTTAATAGAATTCTAATTAGATTTGTTTTTGGATTAAGACATTAAATTAATTAGGACAATTTAGTGCATACTTTAAAAAATAAAAATACGCTCTGACTGTACCTGAGGTGAGATTCTGCAAAACTTGGTCCTACATTTACTTTTGAGAAGAAATTTAAGTCCCAATACTCGCAACAGAAAACAGTAGATTGAGGTAATTAACATCGAAATAACAGGGTTCTACTTTTATAACAGGGAAAATGGCAAGACTAACTAACTAACCTAACGCATCTGCTTCCTTTCCTTTTGCAGGCATGTTAAAACCACATAAAAAAATCCTTCGATGCATCGCAAATATCGATGTATTTTTCAATACATCGGTCTTACATCGAAGTCACCATACGGTGCATTACATCGATGTATTTATTTAATGTGCATCCCTAACATACATCGATGTATTTAACCACTCGATGATAGTACCAATAAATCGAATTCAACCGATGTATTGTTAATGCTGTATTTACATTTTGGCCGTGCAAAAAAAATGAGCAGGACGGCTGTTTAATTGAAAAAGTGGTTAGGAAGACCATTATCTTGATTTCATGGTGGGTTCAACTTTGGTTGAACCAAGTTTAGCTTTCATGAAACAGGGTTGAGTTATGTTTTCTTTGAACTCAGTTTGAATATAACGGAAATACCTGGGGGCCGATTATGTATCTGTCGTATTTCGACTTTCGACATACGACAAGTGGAAATGCTCAAAGTCCTAGTTTCGACATAACGCAATTATTGCTGCATTTTATTTGCCGAGCGAGTTCGGAATTCGAATGTCAAAACCAGCCAAAACCAGCCAAGCAGCAGGTTTTCACAATTCCAAAAAAGGAATTCGACAGTGCAATTTTTGTTGTTCCTCGGCAATAAAATACTGCTTATGTAAGCATGTCCGACAAAACATTTTTCGAACTAAAGCTATTGCCCGATATAGCCATTTCGAATGTATGTTTTGTTGTTGTTTATACTTGTTTACTTTTTTGTTTTTTTATTGAATATTCAAAAATATTTATATTTTTTTATATATAAAACTATTATTTTTATTAACTAAATTTAATATTCTATGTAAGCAACGAAATTTGTATTGACAAAATTACAAATACTAAAAAAACGCCAAACGGTCGGCACTGCTTGCGTCATTCAAATGAATGTAGCAGCAAAATATATTTAAAATTCTAAATAATTGTTTTTATTTTAGTGATAATTTTATAAATAACATTAAAAAAAGTTATTTACACGGTTGATTTCATACAGAAATAATAATTTTAATTACATTTATTTCCCAGTCGAAATCCACACGGTGTTCGACTGAAACACCAACAATTAAGTCGAAACTACGTCTAGTCGTATGACTCAATAGTCGCTTTT
Source organism: Nephrocerus scutellatus (assembly GCA_947095585.1). Taxonomy (NCBI): domain Eukaryota; kingdom Metazoa; phylum Arthropoda; class Insecta; order Diptera; family Pipunculidae; genus Nephrocerus; species Nephrocerus scutellatus. The sequence continues at coordinate 66,568,885 of OX352761.1, read as the reverse complement.
AGTCGTAATTGCGACGAAAGTGACGTCATTCGATACACGAAATGATTACATATGCTATATTTGCTATATTGCTTTCAACAAGAAAATAAAAATTACAACAATTATTTAAAAATTAAGTAATTAAAAATTAAGTATAAAATATTTGGAAACAATCATTTTCTATTATATTTAATAATAATGACGATTTATTATAATTTCTTAAAGAAGCATAACACCCCAAATACGAGGTAAAAAAATATTTTTGTTACTATCATTAATCATAAACATTACTTACCATTTGCTATGACGCTTAGAAAAGCGAGCACATGTAAATGGTTGGAATCGCAGTGATTCTTTGTGCAACTCCTAATTATGTTGCAAATTAATCAATCAACAATATCACTAAAAGTTTTGGCATTCTATAAAAGCTTTCAAAGCAAACCATGGCTCAATATATATAGTCAAAAGAAACACTGTTAATAATTATGAATAATAAGATACTTGATACCTTATTAAATTTTGTTGACGACTTTCGTGCTAGAAACGTTATTTTTTTGTAATAAAGCATAAAATTTACATTTTGACATTTATTTTATTCTTGCTGAGTTTGCTAACAAAATCTTTATCTTGTGGGTTAAAATTAGTTACAGAACTCGATTTAAAAGTTTTAAGATATATAAAGTGTGTATCTTATTCTTCTATAAAGTTTTAAACGTTTGCAATGTGTTTATATCTTAAGTATAACACAACCAGTTGGAAAAATATTATTGGAAAACGGCAATTAAAAATGTCAAATAAAATTTTTATAATAAGCTATTGCTTTGGCAAATCCAGCTTGGATTACAACAACAATCGCATAAGTATTAAGCCGAAAGTAAATCCAAAAAATTTTTAGGATTAAGAAACTAAAGCCATTTTATAGTTATGGTGCTCACCGTAAGGCGGTAAAACCAAAAGCTGTTGCTTTGAATTTTAAAGTAAAGCCAAGCTGGCTTTACCAAAGCAATACATATAGCAAATGAATATTAGCCGTATTTAATTTGCCGAGGAATAAGGAATTACAACAACAATTGCACTGTCGAATTCCTTCTTTGGAATTGGAAACCTGCTGTTTTGATGGTTTTGACATTCGAATTCCTTATTCGGATTCCAAATAAAATAATACATGTAATGTAATACATCTTGGTTCATTTAGTTCGTGTTAATAACGATAAATTAATTGAATATTGAAACCGTAGGAGAATATATTTATTTAAAACTTTGATGTAAGAACTTAAAAGTTATGTCTTCATTGTGCGAGCTCTTCTAAGGTTTCAGTTTTAAGTCTTAAATCTAAAGTTTTTCATTGTGAGAGCAATGAAATGTTTTTTTTTTTGCAAATGTTTTTTAATAATACCGAAAACATTGATGATATATTATTATTATGACCGAAATGCAGACCTAAGCTGAAGTCAGCAGCATCCCATCTTAATTCTAAATGTTAAGCCTGTAAATATTATTGCGCGTTTTAGGTTGGAATTTTTAAAAATTGCATTAAATATTGAATAAACGAACATTGAATTAAAAAGAAGCATTTTTATTTCGAAGTACTTATATCTATAAATTTATTTGTAACTGTTCCTCGACATTTTATAAAGCTTAATAGCTGTCGATACGATAGTAGTTCTATACTAGTTATTTCATGTTAACGATACCATTGCTATATTGCTTTCAACAAAAAAATAAAAATTACAACAACAAACACATTGGATAGACCAGAAAATGGTTTCGCGTTAACCAAAAAAAATTTGTGATTAAGAAATATTTAACCAAATTTTTAGTTATAATTCCCACCACCAGAGTCGACTTTTAAAAATTATATATGGATAAGTTGGCAAACAAATGAAACAAAAATTGACATTGACCAAAATTTGGTTAGTATTGTTGTTGCTTTGATCAGCCGTTAACCACAAAAAATACCTAACTCATTTTGTTGAAAGAAATATAGCATATGTTATCAATAGGCGTTTTTCTTTTCTAGTTCAGAGCAGAGCGTGAACTGTCAAACAAAAAATTGTGTTTCTTTTTTATCTCTGAACGTTCAGATTTTCAAATTTGTGTTTCTTTTTTCGTTCTGAACGTTTCCTGAGCTTGTTCAGAGCGCGCTCTATGAGCTCAGAATAAAATAACTGAGCAGACCGAGTTATATGCTAAACACAAGCATTTGACAGGTGAAATTGAAAAAAAAAATCTCAAACAATTAATATGGCGCAAGAGTGTAGTAGTCAGTCAAGTGCAGAAGGTAAGTTTACATAAGAAATAACTGATAAAATATATTTTTTAAGGCTTGATTTTATTTCAGGAGGCTTGAAATGGACGAGAAACATGACTGTCCTTTTAATTTCGTTAGTAAAAGAAAATTATGACCGCCTGCAATGTGGCGTCAAAAGAACAGTCAACCAAATCATCGCCAACAAAATAAACGAGGAATTCAACGTTAAAATTACATTTGAACAAGTGGACTCCAAATGGAAAGGGCTAAAAAAAACGTATAAAAAAGTGAAAGAGGAAAATGATAAAACCGGCCACGAATTTTTATACTCCGCCCCAGAGATAAACCCCCCGGCTATACTTTCTTCGGAGGATGGGGAAGTTCAAATAGCCGATCACTTAGTTGTAGAAACCATTAACTTGGACGACCCATCTTTCACCACCAATTTCAATAGGAAGAGGAAGAGCACAGCTGCTGAAGACAAAGTGGAGAAGCGTCATCGAGAGAGGATGGAAGTCGCCAACAAGTTTCTGGATATATATTTCAGCAAAAGGTTGACAAAATGTAGAAATGTTTTGTTTTACTTTTCAAGTTTTTTTGTTTTTGTTATTTACCCAAGTATTAAACCGTAATGTGATAATCTTAAAACAGAGTTTATAACTTATAGGCTGCAACTGAAGACTGTTAATATACATATAATATAAGTATATGTTAAGTTTTTAGTATTTTGCCAAACTGTTTATGAAGTTTCCTACTTTTTTTTTTTTTTTTAGATTAAGAACAAATGAATGTGATTAACTTTTTTAATAAAGCAAAAGTACAAAGAATAAAGAGACATTTTTTAATTTATTTTGTTTTATTAAAATAATGAGTTAAATAACATTTCTCTTTTGGATTGTCCTGATTGTAAATCAATGGTATCTGTATCGCTGTCTTCTTCTACATAGTCGGTGTCCTCCTTTATAAAGAATTCGTCTTCTATGTCATTGCTCTGTAAACAAATGTTATGTAAAATACAGGATGCAACTATGTACTTTACAATAGAGGTTGGTTTCAATGAATCTATATAAAAAAGTCTTCTGAATCTGCCTTTCAGAAAACCAAAAGCTCGCTCAATGGTCACTCGGCACTTCGAATGAACTCGGTTAAAGATTTTGTGCTGTTCTCTTAAGCGGCCATTATCTTTATATGGGACTATTAGCCACGGCTTAAGTGGATACGCTGAGTCACCCAGCAAATGTTCATCTTCATTGACATTGAAATCACCTAAAATAAATTATGTTAGTATTTTATTATTCATAATTGAAACCAGAACTTGGCTTTTATACCTGAACTAATTTTATTTCTCAATCCAGACCTTGTCAAAAGAAGCGCGTCATGGATTGAACCAGCTTCACCGGCATAGCAGTATAAGAATTCCATCTTGTGGTTACAGATGCCTTGAAGCAGGACGGAATGATACCCTTTTCGATTTATATATGAATTATAGGAAACTATAGGGGCTCTTATAGGTATATGTGACCCATCGATTGATCCAATAATACCTGGAATTCAAAATATACATACATACATAATTCATACATAAGTATGTATATCTGGTTTTAAAATAACCAAACCTATTTCTACCTCTAAAACGATTTTTCCTTAAATAATATGAGGATGTTTTGCCAGCTTCGTCTGCTGTTGGCCATCTGATGTATCTCTTGGATCTGTTTAATTTAATGAGGGTATCACAGTTATTAGATACAATTCTCCAAACACTGGCAATGCACACACCAAATCTGTCAGCAATTGATCTAGAATAAACAAGTAGGTAGTGGTTAACAGGAGACATACAAATTAAAATATATTACATACCTCATACATTCTGGGTTCCCTAAGTACCATAAGGTTATCATGAGCTGCTTCTCTATTAAAATAGACACTCCTCCAAGGCAATAATTATGTACATCCATAGCGTGTATTTCTCTGCATAAGGTCTCAAAAACACCTGGATTAATTCGAAAATGTTGTTTAAAAATTCTGTCCGAAAACCTTGGAACAACATCTTCCGCATAGTTTTCATTTTTAACAATATGTAAAGTTTCAGAATCTTCATCCTCACTTTCTTCAAAAAATTAATTGAATGCTTGTTTGATTATAATTAGTTTTTCCATTTTCATTTAAGTTTTGAATCTTATTTCTTGCTTCTGTAGAAGAAAATGACAAGTAAATTGAGAAATGTCAAATAGTGACAGCTAACTATTCAGGTGTGTTTCAAAAATAATTCTGGGCGCTCAGAACACGCTTTGTTCAGAGGATGTTCAGAGCATGCTCGATAAGCTCGGACTCTGCTCAGAACTCTTTTCTGAGCTAAAAAAGAAAAACGCCTAATATCAGCTGCATTTTATTTGCCGAGCTAGTTCGGAATTCAAATGTCAAAACCAGCAGGATTTCACAATTCCAAAGAAGGAATTCGACAGTGCAATTGTTGTTGTTTCTCGGCAATTAAAATACGGCTATCATTAACATTTTATGCAGTCATTTTAATTTTATATTCCTTAATCTTTTTCAATTAGTTTGCATCACTATAATAGCTAGCACTTAAGAAAAATGGAGGTGTGGGCACAACACGACTTTTTTTACGGACAGGGCCGGAATCTTCAGTAAATGTGTTTTTTTTATTTCAGCCGTCTGGGCTGTAGAGTGGACACAAACAGACATACAGTCATACAGTGATACAGACATACAAACTGTTGTGTAGTTTGTAGTATGAACTGTTAGGTTCAAGAGTTCTACTGAGGTTTTTGGGTTGCCTGTTTTCACGATGTTGGTTGTCCAAAGAAATGAAAGTCCATGTTTATTTATATTTTTATTGTTATAACTATTTTTAAATTCTCTATATTAATTTATATTTCCGGTGACAATACTCTATTAAAATTTGGGCGTCTCGGACCTCGGGATCGGGATACTTTAAATTTTAAAAAAAAAATTTTTGAAAAAAATTTGAAGTGAAGGCTCTAATATTATTTTTTTCCAAATTAACCCGGTTCAAACTTTGCACACATATGTATATTTCCTATTAGAGAATTTACATAAAAATTTTAATTTTTGTGTTGTTTTTTATTAAAATTAAGCACTTATTTCTATTTGTTATTAGATTTCACAAATTGGTTTTGGTTTAGTCATTTAAATAATCTTTGACAAGACTTAGTATTTTTAAAAGATTTAGTATTTTCACACTAACGTTGGGAACTATCGAATAAAAACTATCGACTTATTCGATAGTTGCAAAATGTTCATTTATTCGATAGTTATCAAAATCGTTCAATTACTATTTTTCATAAAGCATTCGTTCGAATGAAAAAAATCATTCAAATGTTTCACTATGGATAGTCCGACTTCTTTTGGCTGAATGATTTTTGTGTATGTTGCATTGTTGCATGTGCTGTGCAGTGTGCACTCTGGCGACGGCTGCCCTGCAAAAATTGTGTATGTATCCACTTTTCATTTAATGTTGGACTTTGGACTATCGGACGGAAATGTTCGAATGGTTTTTGGTTTGAATTAAGGATTTTTTCATTAGTTTGGACTTTGGACTATCGGATGGAAATGTTCAACGGTTTTTGGTGTGAATGAATGATTTTCTAGCTAGTTGCTACTTGTTCTTGTTAGCTTCAGTTCAGTTGATTAACCTTTTAATCAGAGTTCTTTATTGTTTGTGTTTCGAGCCTTTTTTGTTGGCCATCTGATGTATCTCTTGGATCTGTTTAATTTAATGAGGGTATCACAGTTATTAGATACAATTCTCCAAACACTGGCAATGCACACACCAAATCTGTCAGCAATTGATCTAGAATAAACAAGTAGGTAGTGGTTAACAGGAGACATACAAATTAAAATATATCACATACCTCATACATTCTGGGTTCCCTAAGTACCATAAGGTTATCATGAGCTGCTTCTCTATTAAAATAGACACTCCTCCAAGGCAATAATTATGTACATCCATAGCGTGTATTTCTCTGCATAAGGTCTCAAAAACACCTGGATTAATTCGAAAATGTTGTTTAAAAATTCTGTCCGAAAACCTTGGAACAACATCTTCCGCATAGTTTTCATTTTTAACAATATGTAAAGTTTCAGAATCTTCATCCTCACTTTCTTCAAAAAATAAATTGAATGATTGTTTGATTATAATTAGTTTTTCCATTTTCATTTAAGTTTTGAATCTTATTTCTTGCTTTTGTAGAAGAAAATGACAAGTAAATTGAGAAATGTCAAATAGTGACAGCTAACTATTCAGGTGTGTTTCAAAAATAATTCTGGGCGCTCAGAACACGCTTTGTTCAGAGGATGTTCAGAGCATGCTCGATAAGCTCGGACTCTGCTCAGAACTCTTTTCTGAGCTAAAAAAGAAAAACGCCTAATATCAGCTGCATTTTATTTGCCGAGCTTGTTCGGAATTCAAATGTCAAAACCAGCAGGATTTCACAATTCCAAAGAAGGAATTCGACAGTGCAATTGTTGTTGTTTCTCGGCAATTAAAATACGGCTATCATTAACATTTTATGCAGTCATTTTAATTTTATATTCCTTAATCTTTTTCAAATAGTTTGCATCACTATAATAGCTAGCACTTAAGAAAAATGGAGGTGTGGGCACAACACGACTTTTTTTACGAACAGGGCCGGAATCTTCAGTAAATGTGTTTTTTTATTTCAGCCGTCTGGGCTGTAGAGTGGACACAAACAGACATACAGTCATACAGTGATACAGACATACAAACTGTTGTGTAGTTTGTAGTATGAACTGTTAGGTTCAAGAGTTCTACTATGGTTTTTGGGTTGCCTGTTTTCACGATGTTGGTTGTCCAAAGAAATGAAAGTCCATGTTTATTTATATTTTTATTGTTATAACTATTTTTAAATTCTCTATATTAATTTATATTTCCGGTGACAATACTCTATTAAAATTTGGGCGTCTCGGACCTCGGGATCGGGATACTTTAAATTTTAAACATATGTGTATCTCCGATAGACAATAGTTTTTGAAAAAAATTTGAAGTGAAGGCTCTAATATTATTTTTTTCCAAATTAACCCGGTTCAAACTTTGCACACATATGTATATTTCCTATTAGAGAATTTACATGAAAAATTTTAATTTTTATGTGTTGTTTTTTATTAAAATTAAGCACTTATTTCTATTTGTTATTAGATTTCACAAATTGGTTTTGGTTTAGTCATTCAAATAATCTTTGACAAGACTTAGTATTTTTAAAAGATTTAGTATTTTCACACTAACGTTGGGAACTATCGAATAAAAACTATCGACTTATTCGATAGTTGCAAAATGTTCATTTATTCGATAGTTATCAAAATCGTTCAATTACTATTTTTCATAAAGCATTCGTTCGAATGAAAAAAATCATTCAAATGTTTCACTATGGATAGTCCGACTTCTTTTGGCTGAATGATTTTTGTGTATGTTGCATTGTTGCATGTGCTGTGCAGTGTGCACTCTGGCGACGGCTGCCCTGCAAAAATTGTGTATGTATCCATTTTTCATTTAATGTTGGACTTTGGACTATCGGATGGAAATGTTCGAATGGTTTTTGGTTTGAATGAAGGATTTTTTCGTTCATTTGGACTTTGGACTATCGGATGGAAATGTTCGAATGGTTTTTGGTTTGAATGAATGATTTTTTCATTAGTTTGGACTTTGGACTATCGGATGGAAATGTTCGAACGGTTTTTGGTGTGAATGAATGATTTTCTCGCTAGTTGCTACTTGTTCTTGTTAGCTTCAGTTCAGTTGATTAACCTTTTAATCAGAGTTCTTTATTGTTTGTGTTTCGAGCCTTTTTTGCTTTTTAAACTGCTAACTGTTTAGAATTAAATACTGTACTGTTTTAGTTCTAAATTAATTTTAATATTAGAGTAGTTTCTTATTTGTGCTTCGTGTAAAGTACGTCGCTTTTGTCGTTTTTTTCTTCAGTTCAGTTGATTTAACTTATAATCTGAGTTTCGCGCCTTTTTTTGGTTTTAAAACTGTTAGAATTAAATACTGTATACTGTTACAGTTCTAATTCTAAATTAATTTTAATATTAGAGTTTTAACTTCTTTGTTGCATGTGTTGTTAGTGTGTTAGATTAAAGAGGGGTAACTCTCTCAAAATATACAGATCTGTTTTCGCTCTTTCCTGGAAGGAACATATTTATAAAATCTCAAAAAGAGCGAGCCAATGCTTATATTTAATTCATTTGTTTGGGGTGGGGCTCCAAGATCTCATTTGGTTCATCTTTATGGAATTCAAAATAGAGTTATCCGTTTAATAAATAATGTAACCATTACTTCATCTCTTGATTCTTTGGAGCATACACGTAATGTTGGAGCTTTATCTGTTTTCTAAAAATTTTACAACGGTAGATGTTCTTCAGAAACCCGTTCTCTATTCCCAGGTCCTTTTGTCAGCAACGTTAACACTCGTTTGAGGTCTAATCAACATAGATTTGCCTTAAAACCGTTCTCATGTAGAACCCAACACTTCAAATCGTCCTTTTATCTGAGAGTGACTTCGATGTGGAATCAATTGGTCGACTCCGTATTTCCTGAATCTTATAATTTACAGGCCTTCAAAATAGCTGTCAACAACTTCCTGAAGGACGACCGTAGTGTTCATTAGAGGATACGATTATTTTATATAATAAAATTATTATTGATTGTATTTTTTGTATTATTTATAATATTTGTTGTTTATTTTGTAATAGTTTCTTGGTCAAGGTTTTTTGTAGTTTTCCCTGACCATGATTCACTGATAAAAGTATTTGGACTCGCGTCGTTTTAGTTTCGTGTTCGTTTTTTCGTATTGCTTTTTTCAATGAATCAGAGATAATTCTGAGAAAATAAATTGAAACCGGCTACAAACGTGAGGAATGTGTTATATTGTAATTTACATTCCTTCGAATTTTTAATTTTAATTTTAATTTTAATAAAGGGCATAGCCCAACTTTTTGCCGTGACGAAAGTCATTCAGAGACTTATCCCTTGGCATTGAGTCCTTTAAAAAAAAAAAAAAAAAAAAAAAAAAACATGTGTATCTCTGATATACAACATTTTTGTAAAAATTTTGGAGACCCCGGGCCCAGGTTTGTGGGGCCCCATAACTTTTTTTAAAAAAATTAACCCAATTTTCTTCAAATTTAATACACATGTGTATCCCCAATAGACAACACTTTTTGTAAAAAATTTGGAAACCCCGGGCGCCGGGGTCATGGGGCCCCAAAATTAAAAAAAAAAAAAAATAACCCGATTTTCTTCAAATTTTATATACGTATGTATCTCCGATAAAAAACACTTTTTGTAAAAATTTTGGAGACCCCGGGCACCAAGTTTTTGGAGTGAACGGGCCTGTGAGGCCCGACGGGTGACCATATAAATTTTTTAAAAATTAGCTCGATTTTCTTAAAATTTTAAACATTAGTAGCACTGATGGACAAAACTTTTTGTAAGTTTGTTGGAGTGATCGGGCCCTGAGACCCGTGTGGTGTCCATGTAAATTTTTTTTAAAATTAGCCCGGTTTTCTTCAAATTTTAACACATACCCATCTAGAGAATTTACATGAAAATTTTGAATTTTATGGGTTGTTTTTTTTTTAAGTTAAATCCTTTCAAGATAATTCAGTCCTTAGGTTGAATTACAACTATCCATATGGCGAGCTGAGAAGCTCGCTTTACTATCTTATTTTAATAAAATATAATAATGAAAACTCTAAATCCTTATATAACGAGTTTTTGATAAAATTCTTGCCTTTTGAATATGCGTTCTTGGATATGACAACACTTCAGAAATTAAATCTGAATTTCTTAAATATTTCTCACATTCGGTACATAAACGTACTTGATATACATTTTTGTAATTGTTAATATCAGAAATGTTTCCGCCAGTATTGATTTTTGCAGGCAATATAAAATTATTTCTTAAATTTAATAGAATTCTAATTAGATTTGTTTTTGGATTAAGACATTAAATTAATTAGAACAATTTAGTGCATACTTTAAAAAATAAAAATACGCTCTGACTGTACCTGAGGTGAGATTCTGCAAAACTTGGTCCTACATTTACTTTTGAGAAGAAATTTAAGTCCCAATACTCGCAACAGAAAACAGTAGATTGAGGTAATTAACATCGAAATAACAGGGTTCTACTTTTATAACAGGGAAAATGGCAAGACTAACTAACTAACCTAACGCATCTGTTTCCTTTCCTTTTGCAGGCATGTTAAAACCACATAAAAAAATCCTTCGATGCATCGCAAATATCGATGTATTTTTCAATACATCGGTCTTACATCGAAGTCACCATACGGTGCATTACATCGGTGTATTTATTTAATGTGCATCCCTAACATACATCGATGTATTTAACCACTCGATGATAGTACCAATAAATCGAATTCAACCGATGTATTGTTAATGCTGTATTTACATTTTGGCCGTGCAAAAAAAATGAGCAGGACGGCTGTTTAATTGAAATAGTGGTTAGGAAGACCATTATCTTGATTTCATGGTGGGTTCAACTTTGGTTGAACCAAGTTTAGCTTTCATGAAACAGGGTTGAGTTATGTTTTCTTTGAACTCAGTTTGAATATAACGGAAATACCTGGGGGCCGATTATGTATCTGTCGTATTTCGACTTTCGACTAACGACAAGTGGAAATGCTCAAAGTCCTAGTTTCGACATAACGCAATTATTGCTGCATTTTATTTGCCGAGCGAGTTCGGAATTCGAATGTCAAAACCAGCCAAAACCAGCCAAGCAGCAGGTTTTCACAATTCCAAAAAAGGAATTCGACAGTGCAATTTTTGTTGTTCCTCGGCAATAAAATACTGCTTATGTAAGCATGTACGACAAAACATTTTTCGAACTAAAGCTATTGCCCGATATAGCCATTTCGAAAGTATGTTTTGTTGTTGTTTATACTTGTTTACTTTTTTGTTTTTTTATTGAATATTCAAAAATATTTATATTTTTTTATATATAAAACTATTATTTTTATTAACTAAATTTAATATTCTATGTAAGCAACGAAATTTGTATTGACAAAATTACAAATACTAAAAAAACGCCAAACGGTCGGCACTGCTTGCGTCATTCAAATGAATGAATATATTTAAAATTCTAAATAATTGTTTTTATTTTAGTGATAATTTTATAAATAACATTAAAAAAAGTTATTTACACGGTTGATTTCATACAGAAATAATCATTTTAATTACATTTATTTCCCAGTCGAAGTCCACACGGTGTTCGACTGAAACACCAACAATTAAGTCGAAACTACGTCTAGTCGTATGACTCAATAGTCGCTTTTAGTGGTAATTGCGACGAAAGTGACGTCATTCGATACACGAAATGATTACATATGCTATATTTGCTATATTGCTTTCAACAAGAAAATAAAAATTACAACAATTATTTAAAAATTAAGTAATTAAAAATTAAGTATAAAATATTTGGAAACAATCATTTTCTATTATATTTAATAATAATTACGATTTATTATAATTTCTTAAAGAAGCATAACACCCCAAATACGAGGTAAAAAAATATTTTTGTTACTATCATTAATCATAAACATTACTTACCATTTGCTATGACGCTTAAAAAAGCGAGCACATGTAAATGGTTGGAATCGCAGTGATTCTTTGTGCAACTCCTAATTACGTTGCAAATTAATCAATCAACAATATCACTAAAAGTTTTGGCATTCTATAAAACTTTCAAAGCAAACCATGGCTCAATATATATAGTCAAAAGAAACACTGTTAATAATTATGAATAATAAGATACTTGATACCTTATTAAATTTTGTTGACGACTTTCGTGCTAGAAACGTTATTTTTTTGTAATAAAGCATAAAATTTACATTTTGACATTTATTTTATTCTTGCTGAGTTTGCTAACAAAATCTTTATCTTGTGGGTTAAAATTAGTTACAGAACTCGATTTAAAAGTTTTAAGATATATAAAGTGTGTATGTTATTCTTCTATATAGTTTTAAACGTTTGCAATGTGTTTATATCTTAAGTATAACACAACCAGTTGGAAAAATATTATTGGAAAACGGCAATTAAAAATGTCAAATAAAATTTTTATAATAAGCTATTGCTTTGGCAAATCCAGCTTGGCTTACAACAACAATCGCATAAGTATAAAGCCGAAAGTAAATCCAAAAAAATTTTAGGATTAAGAAACTAAAGCCATTTTATAGTTATGGTGCTCACCGTAAGGCGGTAAAACCAAAAGCTGTTGCTTTGAATTTTAAAGTAAAGCCAAGCTGGCTTTACCAAAGCAATACATATAGCAATTGAATATTAGCCGTATTTAATTTGCCGAGGAATAAGGAATTTCAACAACAATTGCACTGTCGAATTCCTTCTTTGGAATTGGAAACCTGCTGTTTTGATGGTTTTGCCTGGTTTTGACATTCGAATTCCTTATTCGGATTCCACATAAAATACAGCTATTGTCTATTGCGAAAGTGTAATACATCTTGGTTCATTTAGTTCGTGTTAATAACGATAAATTAATTGAATATTGAAACCGTAGGAGAATATATTTATTTAAAACTTTGATGTAAGAACTTAAAAGTTATGTCTTCATTGTGCGAGCTCTTCTAAGGTTTCAGTTTTAAGTCATAAATCTAAAGTTTTTCATTGTGAGAGCAATGAAATGTTTTTTTTTGCAAATGTTTTTTAATAATACCGAAAACATTGATGATATATTATTATTATGACCGAAATGCAGACCTAAGCTGAAGTCAGCAGCATCCCATCTTAATTCTAAATGTTAAGCCTGTAAATATTATTGCGCGTTTTAGGTTGGAATTTTTAAAAATTGCATTAAATATTGAATAAACGAACATTGAATTAAAAAGAAGCATTTTTATTTCGAAGTACTTATATCTATAAATTAATTTGTAACTGTTCCTCGACATTTTATAAAGCTTAATAGCTGTCGATACGATAGTAGTTCTATACTAGTTATTTCATGTTAACGATACCATTGCTATATTGCTTTCAACAAAAAAATTAAAATTACAACAACAAACACATTGGATAGACCAGAAAATGGTTTCGCGTTAACCAAAAAAAATTTGTGAATAGGAAATATTTAACCAAATTTTTAGTTATAATTCCCACCACCAGAGTCGACTTTTAAAAATTATATATGGATAAGTTGGCAAACACATGAAACAAAAATTGACATTGACCAAAATTTGGTTAGTTTTGCTGTTGCTTTGATCAGCCGTTAACCACAAAAAATACCTAACTCATTTTGTTGAAAGAAATATAGCATATGTTATCAATATCAGCTGCATTTTATTGCCGAGCGAGTTCGGAATTCAAATGTCAAAACCAGCAGGATTTCACAATTCCAAAGAAGGAATTCGACAGTGCAATTGTTGTTGTTTCTTGGCAATAAAATACGGCTATCATTAACATTTTAAGCAGTCATTTTAATTTTGTATTCCTTAATCTTTTTCAAATAGCTTGCATCACTATAATAGCTAGCACTTAAGAAAAATGGAGGTGTGGGCACAACACGACTTTTTTTTACGGACAGGGCCGGAATCTTCAGTAAATGTGTTTTTTTTATTTCAGCCGTCTGGGCTGTAGAGTGGACACAAACAGACATACAGTCATACAGTGATACAGCCATACAAACTGTTGTGTAGTTTGTAGTATGAACTGTTAGGTTCAAGAGTTCTACTATGGTTTTTGGGTTGCCTGTTTTCACGATGTTGGTTGTCCAAAGAAATGAAAGTCCATGTTTATTTATATTTTTATTGTTATAACTATTTTTAAATTCTCTATATTAATTTATATTTCCGGTGACAATACTCTATTAAAATTTGGGCGTCTCGGACCTCGGGATCGGGATACTTTAAATTTTAAACATATGTGTATCTCCGATAGACAATAGTTTTTGAAAAAAATTTGAAGTGAAGGCTCTAATATTATTTTTTTCCAAATTAACCCGGTTCAAACTTTGCACACATATGTATATTTCCTATTAGAGAATTTACATGAAAAATTTTAATTTTTATGTGTTGTTTTTTATTAAAATTAAGCACTTATTTCTATTTGTTATTAGATTTCACAAATTGGTTTTGGTTTAGTCATTTAAATAATCTTTGACAAGACTTAGTATTTTTAAAAGATTTAGTATTTTCACACTAACGTTGGGAACTATCGAATAAAAACTATCGACTTATTCGATAGTTGCAAAATGTTCATTTATTCGATAGTTATCAAAATCGTTCAATTACTATTTTTCATAAAGCATTCGTTCGAATGAAAAAAATCATTCAAATGTTTCACTATGGATAGTCTGACTTCTTTTGGCTGAATGATTTTTGTGTATGTTGCATTGTTGCATGTGCTGTGCAGTGTGCACTCTGGCGACGGCTGCCCTGCAAAAATTGTGTATGTATCCATTTTTCATTTAATGTTGGACTTTGGACTATCGGATGGAAATGTTCGAATGGTTTTTGGTTTGAATGAAGGATTTTTTCGTTCATTTGGACTTTGGACTATCGGATGGAAATGTTCGAATGGTTTTTGGTTTGAATGAATGATTTTTTCATTAGTTTGGACTTTGGACTATCGGATGGAAATGTTCGAACGGTTTTTGGTGTGAATGAATGATTTTCTCGCTAGTTGCTACTTGTTCTTGTTAGCTTCAGTTCAGGTGATTAACCTTTTAATCAGAGTTCTTTATTGTTTGTGTTTCGAGCCTTTTTTGATTTTTAAACTGCTAACTGTTTAGAATTAAATACTGTACTGTTTTAGTTCTAAATTAATTTTAATATTAGAGTTGTTTCTTGTTTGTGCTTCGTGTAAAGTACGTCGCTTTTGTCGTTTTTTTCTTCAGTTCAGTTGATTTAACTTATAATCTGAGTTTCGCGCCTTTTTTTGGTTTTAAAACTGTTAGAATTAAATACTGTATACTGTTACAGTTCTAATTCTAAATTAATTTTAATATTAGAGTTTTAACTTCTTTGTTGCATGTGTTGTTAGTGTGTTTGATTAAAGAGGGGTAACTCTCTCAAAATTTACAGATCTGTTTTCGCTCTTTCCTGGAAGGAACATATTTATGAAATCTCAAAAAGAGCGAGCCAATGCTTGGGCTTTATAAGACGCTGTAACTTTTACTTCAGCCCCTCTGAAGTATTAAGATTATATAAATCTTATGTTAGACCAATTTTAGAATTTAATTCATTTGTTTGGGGTGGGGCTCCTAGATCTCATTTGGATCATCTTGATGGAATTCAAAATAGAGTTATCCGTTTAATAAATAATGTAACCATTACTTCATCTCTTGATTCTTTGGAGCATAGACGTAATGTTGGAGCTTTATCTGTTTTCTACAAATTTTACAACGGTAGATGTTCTTCAGAAATCCGTTCTCTATTCCCAGGTCCTTTTGTCAGCAACGTTAACACTCGTTTGAGGTCTAATCAACATTTTGCCTTAAAACCGTTCTCATGTAGAACCCAACACTTCAAATCGTCCTTTTATCTGAGAGTGACTTCGATGTGGAATCAATTGGTCGACTCCGTATTTCCTGAATCTTATAATTTACAGGCCTTCAAAATAGCTGTCAACAACTTCCTGAAGGACGACCGTAGTGTTCATTAGAGGATACGATTATTTTATATAATAAAATTATTATTGATTGTATTTTTTGTATTATTTATAATATTTGTTGTTTATTTTGTAATAGTTTCTTGGTCAAGGTTTTTTGTAGTTTTCCCTGACCATGATTCACTGATAAAAGTATTTGGACTCGCGTCGTTTTAGTTTCGTGTTCGTTTTTTCGTATTGCTTTTTTCAATGAATCAGAGATAATTCTGAGAAAATAAATTGAAACCGGCTACAAACGTGAGGAATGTGTTATATTGTAATTCACATTCCTTCGAATTTTTAATTTTAATTTTAATAAAGGGCATAGCCCAACTTTTTGCCGTGACGAAAGTCATTCAGGGACTTATCCCTTGGCATTGAGTCCTTAAAAAAAAAAAAAAAAAAAAAAAAAAAAAACATGTGTATCTCTGATATACAACATTTTTGTAAAAATTTTGGAGACCCCGGGCCCAGGTTCGTGGGGCCCCATAACTTTTTTTAAAAAAATTAACCCAATTTTCTTCAAATTTAATACACATGTGTATCCCCAATAGACAACACCTTTTGTAAAAAATTTGGAAACCCCGGGCGCCGGGGTCATGGGGCCCCAAAATTAACAAAAAAAAAATTAAACCCGATTTTCTTCAAATTATATATACGTATGTATCTCCGATGAAAAACACTTTTTGTAAAAATAAATTTTTGAGACCCCGGGCACCAAGTTATTGGAGTGAAGGGGCCTGTGAGGCCCGAGGGGTGACCATATAAATTATTTAAAAATTAGCTCGATTTTCTTAAAATTTTAAACATTAGTAGCACTGATGGACAAAACTTTTTGTAAGTTTGTTGGAGTGATCGGGCCCTGAGACCCGTGTGGTGTCCATGTAAATTTTTTTTAAAATTAGCCCGGTTTTCTTCAAATTTTAACACATACCCATCTAGAGAATTTACATGAAAATTTTGAATTTTATGGGTTGTTTTTTTTTTAAGTAAAATCCTTTCAAGATAATTCAGTCCTTAGGTTGAATTACAACTATCCATATGGCGAGCTGAGAAGCTCGCTTTACTATCTTATTTTAATAAAATATAATAATGAAAACTCTAAATCCTTATATGAACGAGTTTTTGATAAAATTCTTGCCGTTTGAATATGCGTTCTTGGATATGACAACACTTTAGAAATTAAATCTGAATTTCTTAAATATTTCTCACATTCGGTACATAAACGTACTTGAGATACATTTTTGTAATTGTTAATATCAGAAATGTTTCCGCCAGTATTGATTTTTGCAGGCAATATAAAATTAATTCCTAAATTTAATAGAATTCTAATTAGATTTGTTTTTGGATTAAGACATTAAATTAGTTAGAACAATTTAGTGCATACTTTAAAAAATAAAAATACGCTCTGACTGTACCTGAGGTGAGATTCTGCAAAACTTGGTCCTACATTTACTTTTGAGAAGAAATTTAAGTCCCAATACTCGCAACAGAAAACAGTAGATTGAGGTAATTAACATCGAAATAACAGGGTTCTACTTTTATAACAGGGAAAATGGCAAGACTAACTAACTAACCTAACGCATCTATTTCCTTTCCTTTTGCAGGCATGTTAAAACCACATAAAAAAATCCTTCGATGCATCGCAAATATCGATGTATTTTTCAATACATCGGTCTTACATCGAAGTCACCATACGTTGCATTACATCGGTGTATTTATTTAATGTGCATCCCTAACATACATCGATGTATTTAACCACTCGATGATAGTACCAATAAATCGAATTCAACCGATGTATTGTTAATGCTGTATTTACATTTTGGCCGTGCAAAAAAAAATGAGCAGGACGGCTGTTTAATTGAAATAGTGGTTAGGAAGACCATTATTTTGATTTCATGGTGGGTTAAACTTTGGTTGAAGCAAGTTTAGCTTTCATGAAACAGGGTTGAGTTAAGTTTTCTTTGAACTCAGTTTGAATATAACGGAAATACCTGGGGCCCGATTATGTATCTGTCATATTTCGACTTTCGACTTACGACAAGTGGAAATGCTCAAAGTCCTAGTTTCGACATAACGCAATTATTGCTGCATTTTATTTGCCGAGCGAGTTCGGAATTCGAGGCAGCAGGTTTTCACAATTCCAAAAAAGGAATTCGACAGTGCAAATTTTGTTGTTCCTCGGCAATAAAATACTGCTTATGTAAGCATGTACGACAAAACATTTTTCGAACTAAAGCTATTGCCCGATATAGCCATTTCGAATGTATGTTTTGTTGTTGTTTATACTTGTTTACTTTTTTGTTTTTTTATTGAATATTCAAAAATATTTATATTTTTTTATATATAAAACTATTATTTTTATTAACTTAATTTAATATTCTATGTAAGCAACGAAATTTGTATTGACAAAATTACAAATACTAAAAAAACGCCAAAAAAAAAACGCACTGCTTGCGTCATTCAAATGAATGTAGCAGCATAATATATTTAAAATTCTAAATAATTGTTTTTATTTTAGAGATAATTTTATAAATAACATTAAAAAAAGTTATTTACACAGTTGATTTCATACAGAAATAATCATTTTAATTACATTTATTTCCCAGTCGAAATCCACACGGTGTTCGACTGAAACACCAACAATTAAGTCGAAACTACGTCTAGTCGTATGACTCAATAGTCACGTTTAGTCGTAATTGCGACGAAAGTGACGTCATTCGATACACGAAAGGATTACATATGCTATATTTGCTATATTTGCTATATTGCTTTCAACAAGAAAATAAAAATTACAACAATAATTTAAAAATTAAGTAATTAAAAATTAAGTATAAAATATTTGGAAACAATCATTTTCTATTATATTTAATAATAATTACGATTTATTATAATTTCTTAAAGAAGCATAAAACCCCCAATACGAGGTAAAAAAAATATTTTTGTTACTATCATTAATCATAAACATTACTTACCATTTGCTATGACGCTTAGAAAAGCGAGCACATGTAAATGGTTGGAATCGCAGTGATTCTTTGTGCAACTCCTAATTATGTTGCAAATTAATCAATCAACAATATCACTAAAAGTTTTGGCATTCTATAAAAGCTTTCAAAGCAAACCATGGCTCAATATATATAGTCAAAAGAAACACTGTTAATAATTATGAATAAGATACTTGATACCTTATTAAATTTTGTTGACGACTTTCGTGCTAGAAACGTTATTTTTTTGTAATAAAGCATAAAATTTACATTTTGACATTTATTTTATTCTTGCTGAGTTTGCTAACAAAATCTTTATCTTGTGGGTTAAAATTAGTTACAGAACTCGATTTAAAAGTTTTAAGATATATAAAGTGTGTATCTTATTCTTCTATATAGTTTTAAACGTTTGCAATGTGTTTATATCTTAAGTATAACACAACCAGTTGGAAAAATATTATTGGAAAACGGTAATTAAAAATGTCAAATAAAATTTTTATAATAAGCTATTGCTTTGGCAAATCCAGCTTGGCTTACAACAACAATCGCATAAGTATAAAGCCGAAAGTAAATCCAAAAAAATTTTAGGATTAAGAAACTAAAGCCATTTTATAGTTGTGGTGCTCACCGTAAGGCTTTAAAATTCAAAGCAACTGCTTTTGGTTTTACCGCCTTACGGTGAGCACCATAACTATAAAATGGCTTTAGCCAAGCTGGCTTTACCAAAGCAATACATATAGCAAATGAATATTCGCCGTATTTTATTGCCGAGGAATAAGGAATTACAACAACAATTGCACTGTCGAATTCCTTCTTTGGAATGTTTTGATGGTTTTGCCTGGTTTTGACATTCGAATTCCTTATTCGGATTCCACATAAAATACAGCTATTGTCTATTGCGAAAGTGTAATACATCTTGGTTCATTTAGTTCGTGTTAATAACGATAAATTAATTGAATATTGAAACCGTAGGAGAATATATTTATTTAAAACTTTGATGTAAGAACTTAAAAGTTATGTCTTCATTGTGCGAGCTCTTGTAAGGTTTCAGTTTTAAGTCTTAAATCTAAAGTTTTTCATTGTGAGAGCAATGAAATGTTTTTTTTTGCAAATGTTTTTTAATAATACCGAAAACATTGATGATATATTATTATTATGACCGAAATGCAGACCTAAGCTGAAGTCAGCAGCATCCCATCTTAATTCTAAATGTTAAGCCTGTAAATATTATTGCGCGTTTTAGGTTGGAATTTTTAAAAATTGCATTTAATATTGAATAAACGAACATTGAATTAAAAAGAAGCATTTTTATTTCGAAGTACTTATATCTATAAATTAATTTGTAACTGTTCCTCGACATTTTATAAAGCTTAATAGCTGTCGATACGATAGTAGTTCTATACTAGTTATTTCATGTTAACGATACCGTTGCTATATTGCTTTCAACAAAAAAATAAAAATTACAACAACAAACACATTGGATAGACCAGAAAATGGTTTCGCGTTAACCAAAAAAAATTTGTGAATAGGAAATATTTAACCAAATTTTTAGTTATAATTCCCACCACCAGAGTCGACTTTTAAAAATTATATATGGATAAGTTGGCAAACACATGAAACAAAAATTGACATTGACCAAAATTTGGTTAGTTTTGCTGTTGCTTTGATCAGCCGTTAACCACAAAAAATACCTAACTCATTTTGTTGAAAGAAATATAGCATATGTTATCAATATCAGCTGCATTTTATTTGCCGAGCGAGTTCGGAATTCAAATGTCAAAACCAGCAGGATTTCACAATTCCAAAGAAGGAATTCGACAGTGCAATTGTTGTTGTTTCTCGGCAATTAAAATACGGCTATCATTAACATTTTATGCAGTCATATTAATTTTGTATTCCTTAATCTTTTTCAAATAGCTTGCATCACTATAATAGCTAGCACTTAAGAAAAATGGATGTGTGGGCACAACACGACTTTTTTTTACGGACAGGGCCGGAATCTTCAGTAAATGTGTTTTTTTTTATTTCAGCCGTCTGGGCTGTAGAGTGGACACAAACAGACATACAGTCATACAGTGATACAGACATACAAACTGTTGTGTAGTTTGTAGTATGAACTGTTAGGTTCAAGAGTTCTACTATGGTTTTTGGGTTGCCTGTTTTCACGATGTTGGTTGTCCAAAGAAATGAAAGTCCATGTTTATTTATATTTTTATTGTTATATATATACTCTATAAAATTTTGGGCGTCTCGGACCTCGGGATCGGGATACTTTAAATATTAAACATATGTGTATCTCCGATAGACAATAGTTTTTGAAAAAAATTTGAAGTGAAGGCTCTAATATTATTTTTTTCCAAATTAACCCGGTTCAAACTTTGCACACATATGTATATTTCCTATTAGAGAATTTACATGAAAAATTTTAATTTTTATGTGTTGTTTTTTATTAAAATTAAGCACTTATTTCTATTTGTTATTAGATTTCACAAATTGGTTTTGGTTTAGTCATTTAAATAATCTTTGACAAGACTTAGTATTTTTAAAAGATTTAGTATTTTCACACTAACGTTGGGAACTATCGAATAAAAACTATCGACTTATTCGATAGTTATCAAAATCGTTCAATTACTATTTTTCATAAAGCATTCGTTCGAATGAAAAAAATCATTCAAATGTTTCACTATGGATAGTCCGACTTCTTTTGGCTGAATGATTTTTGTGTATGTTGCATTGTTGCATGTGCTGTGCAGTGTGCACTCTGGTGACGGCTGCCCTGCAAAAATTGTGTATGTATCCATTTTTCATTTAATGTTGGATTTGGACTATCGGATGGAAATGTTCGAATGGTTTTTGGTTTGAATGAAGGATTTTTTCGTTCATTTGGACTTTGGACTATCGGATGGAAATGTTCGAACGGTTTTTGGTGTGAATGAATGATTTTCTCGCTAGTTGCTACTTGTTCTTGTTAGCTTCAGTTCAGTTGATTAACCTTTTAATCAGAGTTCTTTATTGTTTGTGTTTCGAGCCTTTTTTGCTTTTTAAACTGCTAACTGTTTAGAATTAAATACTGTACTGTTTTAGTTCTAAATTAATTTTAATATTAGAGTTGTTTCTTGTTTGTGCTTCGTGTAAAGTACGTCGCTTTTGTCGTTTTTTTTCTTCAGTTCAGTTGATTTAACTTATAATCTGAGTTTCGCGCCTTTTTTTGGTTTTAAAACTGTTAGAATTAAATACTGTATACTGTTACAGTTCTAATTCTAAATTAATTTTAATATTAGATATTTTTAAAAGATTTAGTATTTTCACACTAACGTTGGGAACTATCGAATAAAAACTATCGACTTATTCGATAGTTGCAAAATGTTCATTTATTCGATAGTTATCAAATTTGTTCAATTACTATTTTTCATAAAGCATTCGTTCGAATGAAAAAAATCATTCAAATGTTTCACTATGGATAGTCCGATTTCTTTTGGCTGAATGATTTTTGTGTATGTTGCATTGTTGCATGTGCTGTGCAGTGTGCACTCTGGCGACGGCTGCCCTGCAAAAATTGTGTATGTATCCATTTTTCATTTAATGTTGGACTTTGGACTATCGGATGGAAATGTTCGAATGGTTTTTGGTTTGAATGAATGATATTTTCATTAGTTTGGACTTTGGACTATCGGATGGAAATGTTCGAACGGTTTTTGGTGTGAATGAATGATTTTCTCGCTAGTTGCTACTTGTTCTTGTTAGCTTCAGTTCAGTTGATTAACCTTTTAATCAGAGTTCTTTATTGTTTGTGTTTCGAGCCTTTTTTGCTTTTTAAACTGCTAACTGTTAAGAATTAATTACCGTACTGTTTTAGTTCTAAATTAATTTTAATATTAGAGTTGTTTCTTGTTTGTGCTTCGTGTAAAGTACGTCGCTTTTGTCGTTTTTTTCTTCAGTTCAGTTGATTTAACTTAT
This sequence comes from Nephrocerus scutellatus, assembly GCA_947095585.1. Classification (NCBI taxonomy): domain Eukaryota; kingdom Metazoa; phylum Arthropoda; class Insecta; order Diptera; family Pipunculidae; genus Nephrocerus; species Nephrocerus scutellatus. Next base: position 66,546,042 of record OX352761.1, on the reverse strand, counting down.
AATCTGAGTTTCGCGCCTTTTTTTGGTTTTAAAACTGTTAGAATTAAATACTGTATACTGTTACAGTTCTAATTCTAAATTAATTTTAATATTAGAGTTTTAACTTCTTTGTTGCATGTGTTGTTAGTGTGTTTGATTAAAGAGGGGTAACTCTCTCAAAATATACAGATCTGTTTTCGCTCTTTCCTGGAAGGAACATATTTATGAAATCTCAAAAAGAGCGAGCCAATGCTTGGGCTTTATAAGACGCTGTAACTTTTACTTCAGCCCCTCTGAAGTATTAAGATTATATAAATCTTATGTTAGACCAATTTTAGAATTTAATTCATTTGTTTGGGGTGGGGCTCCAAGATCTCATTTGGTTCATCTTGATGGAATTCAAAATAGAGTTATCCGTTTAATAAATAATGTAACCATTACTTCATCTCTTGATTCTTTGGAGCATAGACGTAATGTTGGAGCTTTATCTGTTTTCTAAAAATTTTACAACGGTAGATGTTCTTCAGAAACCCGTTCTCTATTCCCAGGTCCTTTTGTCAGCAACGTTAATACTCGTTTGAGGTCTAATCAACATAGATTTGCCTTAAAACCGTTCTCATGTAGAACCCAACACTTCAAATCGTCCTTTTATCCGAGAGTGACTTCGATGTGGAATCAATTGGTCGACTCCGTATTTCCTGAATCTTATAATTTACAGGCTTTCAAAATAGCTGTCAACAACTTCCTGAAGGACGACCGTAGTGTTCATTAGAGGATACGATTATTTTATATAATAAAATTATTATTGATTGTATTTTTTGTATTATTTATAATATTTGTTGTTTATTTTGTAATAGTTTCTTGGTCAAGGTTTTTTGTAGTTTTCCCTGACCATGATTCACTGATAAAAGTATTTGGACTCGCGTCGTTTTAGTTTCGTGTTCGTTTTTTCGTATTGCTTTTTTCAATGAATCAGAGATAATTCTGAGAAAATAAATTGAAACCGGCTACAAACGTGAGGAATGTGTTATATTGTAATTCACATTCCTTCGAATTTTTAATTTTAATTTTAATAAAGGGCATAGCCCAACTTTTTGCCGTGACGAAAGTCATTCAGGGACTTATCCCTTGGCATTGAGTCCTTTTTAAAAAAAAAAAAAAAAAAAAAAAAAACATGTGTATCTCTGATATACAACATTTTTGTAAAAACTTTTTTTAAAAAAATTAACCTAATTTTCTTCAAATTTAATACACATGTGTATCCCCAATAGACAACACTTTTTGTAAAAAATTTGGAAACCCCGGGCGCCGGGGTCATGGGGCCCCAAAATTAAAAAAAAAAAATTAACCCGATTTTCTTCAAATTTTATATACGTATTTATCTCCGATAAAAAACACTTTTTGTAAAAATTTTGGAGACCCCGGGCACCAAGTTTTTGGAGTGAACGGGCCTGTGAGGCCCGAGGGGTGACCATATAAATTTTTTAAACATTAGCTCGATTTCCTTAAAATTTTAAACATTAGTAGCACTGATGGACAAAACTTTTTGTAAGTTTGTTGGAGTGATCGGGCCCTGAGACCCGTGTGGTGTCCATGTAAATTTTTTTTAAAATTAGCCCGGTTTTCTTCAAATTTTAACACATACCCATCTAGAGAATTTACATGAAAATTTTGAATTTTATGGGTTGTTTTTTTTTTAAGTTAAATCCTTTCAAGATAATTCAGTCCTTAGGTTGAATTACAACTATCCATATGGCGAGCTGAGAAGCTCGCTTTACTATCTTATTTTAATAAAATATAATAATGAAAACTCTAAATCCTTATATAACGAGTTTTTGATAAAATTCTTGCCTTTTGAATATGCGTTCTTGGATATGACAACACTTCAGAAATTAAATCTGAATTTCTTAAATATTTCTCACATTCGGTACATAAACGTACTTGATATACATTTTTGTAATTGTTAATATCAGAAATGTTTCCGCCAGTATTGATTTTTGCAGGCAATATAAAATTATTTCCTAAATTTAATAGAATTCTAATTAGATTTGTTTTTGGATTGACATTAAATTAATTAGAACAATTTAGTGCATACTTTAAAAAATAAAAATACGCTCTGACTGTACCTGAGGTGAGATTCTGCAAAACTTGGTCCTACATTTACTTTTGAGAAGAAATTTAAGTTCCAATACTCGCAACAGAAAACAGTAGATTGAGGTAATTAACATCGAAATAACAGGGTTCAACTTTTATAACAGGGAAAATGGCAAGACTAACTAACTAACCTAACGGTTGATTTCATACAGAAATAATCATTTTAATTACATTTATTTGCCAGTCGAAATCCACACGGTGTTCGACTGAAACACCAACAATTAAGTCGAAACTACGTCTAGTCGTATGACTCAATAGTCGCTTTTAGTCGTAATTGCGACGAAAGTGACGTCATTCGATACACGAAATGATTACATATGCTATATTGCTTTCAACAAGAAAATAAAAATTACAACAATTATTTAAAAATTAAGTAATTAAAAATTAAGTATAAAATATTTGGAAACAATCATTTTCTATTATATTTAATAATAATTACGTTTTATTATAATTTCTTAAAGAAGCATAACACCCCAAATACGAGGTAAAAAAATATTTTTGTTACTATCATTAATCATAAACATTACTTACCATTTGCTATGACGCTTAGAAAAGCGAGCACATGTAAATGGTTGGAATCGCAGTGATTCTTTGTGCAACTCCTAATTATGTTGCAAATTAATCAATCAACAATATCACTAAAAGTTTTGGCATTCTATAAAAGCTTTCAAAGCAAACCATGGCTCAATATATATAGTCAAAAGAAACACTGTTAATAATTATGAATAATAAGATACTTGATACCTTATTAAATTTTGTTGACGACTTTCGTGCTAGAAACGTTATTTTTTTGTAATAAAGCATAAAATTTACATTTTGACATTTATTTTATTCTTGCTGAGTTTGCTAACAAAATCTTTATCTTGTGGGTTAAAATTAGTTACAGAACTCGATTTAAAATTTTAAGATATATAAAGTGTGTATCTTACTCTTCTATATAGTTTTAAACGTTTGTAATGTGTTTATATCTTAAGTATAACACAACCAGTTGGAAAAATATTATTGGAAAACGGTAATTAAAAATGTCAAATAAAATTTTTATAATAAGCTATTGCTTTGGCAAATCCAGCTTGGCTTACAACAACAATCGCATAAGTATTAAGCCGAAAGTAAATCCAAAAAATTTTTAGGATTAAGAAACTAAAGCCATTTTATAGTTATGGTGCTCACCGTAAGGCGGTAAAACCAAAAGCTGTTGCTTTGAATTTTAAAGTAAAGCCAAGCTGGCTTTACCAAAGCAATACATATAGCAAATGAATATTAGCCGTATTTAATTTGCCGAGGAATAAGGAATTACAACAACAATTGCACTGTCGAATTCCTTCTTTGGAATTGGAAACCTGCTGTTTTGATGGTTTTGCCTGGTTTTGACATTCGAATTCCTTTTTCGGATTCCACATAAAATACAGCTATTGTCTATTGCGAAAGTGTAATACATCTTGGTTCATTTAGTTCGTGTTAATAACGATAAATTATTTAAAACTTTGATGTAAGAACTTAAAAGTTATGTCTTCATTGTGCGAGCTCTTCTAAGGTTTCAGTTTTAAGTCTTAAATCTAAAGTTTTTTATTGTGAGAGCAATGAAATGTTTTTTTTTTGCAAATGTTTTTTAATAATACCGAAAACATTGATGATATATTATTATTATGACCGAAATGCAGACCTAAGCTAAAGTCAGCAGCATCCCATCTTAATTCTAAATGTTAAGCCTGTAAATATTATTGCGCGTTTTAGGTTGGAATTTTTAAAAATTGCATTAAATATTGAATAAACGAACATTGAATTAAAAAGAAGCATTTTTATTTCGAAGTACTTATATCTATAAATTAATTTGTAACTGTTCCTCGACATTTTATAAAGCTTAATAGCTGTCGATACGATAGTAGTTCTATACTAGTTATTTCATGTTAACGATACCATTGCTATATTGCTTTCAATAAAAAATAAAAATTACAACAACAAACACATTAGATAGACCAGAAAATTGTTTCGCGTTAAAAAAAAAATTTGTGATTAAGAAATATTTAACCAAATTTTTAGTTATAATTCCCACCACCAGAGTCGACTTTTAAAAATTATATATGGATAAGTTGGCAAACACATGAAACAAAAATTGACATTGACCAAAATTTGGTTAGTTTTGCTGTTGCTTTGATCAGCCGTTAACCACAAAAAATACCTAACTCATTTTGTTGAAAGAAATATAGCATATGTTATCAATATCAGCTGCATTTTATTGCCGAGCGAGTTCGGAATTCAAATGTCAAAACCAGCAGGATTTCACAATTCCAAAGAAGGAATTCGACAGTGCAATTGTTGTTGTTTCTTGGCAATAAAATACGGCTATCATTAACATTTTAAGCAGTCATTTTAATTTTGTATTCCTTAATCTTTTTCAAATAGCTTGCATCACTATAATAGCTAGCACTTAAGAAAAATGGAGGTGTGGGCACAACACGACTTTTTTTTACGGACAGGGCCGGAATCTTCAGTAAATGTGTTTTTTTTATTTCAGCCGTCTGGGCTGTAGAGTGGACACAAACAGACATACAGTCATACAGTGATACAGACATACAAACTGTTGTGTAGTTTGTAGTATGAACTGTTAGGTTCAAGAGTTCTACTATGGTTTTTGGGTTGCCTGTTTTCACGATGTTGGTTGTCCAAAGAAATGAAAGTCCATGTTTATTTATATTTTTATGTTATAACTATTTTTAAATTCTCTATATTAATTTATATTTCCGGTGACAATACTCTATTAAAATTTGGGCGTCTCGGACCTCGGGATCGGGATACTTTAAATTTTAAACATATGTGTATCTCCGATAGACAATAGTTTTTGAAAAAAATTTGAAGTGAAGGCTCTAATATTATTTTTTTCCAAATTAACCCGGTTCAAACTTTGCACACATATGTATATTTCCTATTAGAGAATTTACATGAAAAATTTTAATTTTTATGTGTTGTTTTTTATTAAAATTAAGCACTTATTTCTATTTGTTATTAGATTTCACAAATTGGTTTTGGTTTAGTCATTTAAATAATCTTTGACAAGACTTAGTTTTTTTAAAAGATTTAGTATTTTCACACTAACGTTGGGAACTATCGAATAAAAACTATCGACTTATTCGATAGTTGCAAAATGTTCATTTATTCGATAGTTATCAAAATCGTTCAATTACTATTTTTCATAAAGCATTCGTTCGAATGAAAAAAATCATTCAAATGTTTCACTATGGATAGTCCGACTTCTTTTGGCTGAATGATTTTTGTGTATGTTGCATTGTTGCATGTGCTGTGCAGTGTGCACTCTGGCGACGGCTGCCCTGCAAAAATTGTGTATGTATCCATTTTTCATTTAATGTTGGACTTTGGACTATCGGATGGAAATGTTCGAATGGTTTTTGGTTTGAATGAAGGATTTTTTCGTTCATTTGGACTTTGGACTATCGGATGGAAATGTTCGAATGGTTTTTGGTTTGAATGAATGATATTTTCATTAGTTTGGACTTTGGACTATCGGATGGAAATGTTCGAACGGTTTTTGGTGTGAATGAATGATTTTCTCGCTAGTTGCTACTTGTTCTTGTTAGCTTCAGTTCAGTTGATTAACCTTTTAATCAGAGTTCTTTATTGTTTGTGTTTCGAGCCTTTTTTGCTTTTTAAACTGCTAACTGTTAAGAATTAATTACCGTACTGTTTTAGTTCTAAATTAATTTTAATATTAGAGTTGTTTCTTGTTTGTGCTTCGTGTAAAGTACGTCGCTTTTGTCGTTTTTTTCTTCAGTTCAGTTGATTTAACTTATAATCTGAGTTTCGCGCCTTTTTTTGGTTTTAAAACTGTTAGAATTAAATACTGTATACTGTTACAGTTCTAATTCTAAATTAATTTTAATATTAGAGTTTTAACTTCTTTGTTGCATGTGTTGTTAGTGTGTTTGATTAAAGAGGGGTAACTCTCTCAAAATATACAGATCTGTTTTCGCTCTTTCCTGGAAGGAACATATTTATGAAATCTCAAAAAGAGCGAGCCAATGCTTGGGCTTTATAAGACGCTGTAACTTTTACTTCAGCCCCTCTGAAGTATTAAGATTATATAAATCTTATGTTAGACCAATTTTAGAATTTAATTCATTTGTTTGGGGTGGGGCTCCAAGATCTCATTTGGTTCATCTTGATGGAATTCAAAATAGAGTTATCCGTTTAATAAATAATGTAATCATTACTTCATCTCTTGATTCTTTGGAGCATAGACGTAATGTTGGAGCTTTATCTGTTTTCTAAAAATTTTACAACGGTAGATGTTCTTCAGAAACCCGTTCTCTATTCCCAGGTCCTTTTGTCAGCAACGTTAACACTCGTTTGAGGTCTAATCAACATAGATTTGCCTTAAAACCGTTCTCATGTAGAACCCAACACTTCAAATCGTCCTTTTATCCGAGAGTGACTTCGATGTGGAATCAATTGGTCGACTCCGTATTTCCTGAATCTTATAATTTACAGGCTTTCAAAATAGCTGTCAACAACTTCCTGAAGGACGACCGTAGTGTTCATTAGAGGATACGATTATTTTATATAATAAAATTATTATTGATTGTATTTTTGTATTATTTATAATATTTGTTGTTTATTTTGTAATAGTTTCTTGGTCAAGGTTTTTTGTAGTTTTCCCTGACCATGATTCACTGATAAAAGTATTTGGACTCGCGTCGTTTTAGTTTCGTGTTCGTTTTTTCGTATTGCTTTTTTCAATGAATCAGAGATAATTCTGAGAAAATAAATTGAAACCGGCTACAAACGTGAGGAATGTGTTATATTGTAATTCACATTCCTTCGAATTTTTAATTTTAATTTTAATAAAGGGCATAGCCCAACTTTTTGCCGTGACGAAAGTCATTCAGGGACTTATCCCTTGGCATTGAGTCCTTTTTAAAAAAAAAAAAAAAAAAAAAAAAAAACATGTGTATCTCTGATATACAACATTTTTGTAAAAACTTTTTTTAAAAAAATTAACCTAATTTTCTTCAAATTTAATACACATGTGTATCCCCAATAGACAACACTTTTTGTAAAAAATTTGGAAACCCCGGGCGCCGGGGTCATGGGGCCCCAAAATTAAAAAAAAAAAATTAACCCGATTTTCTTCAAATTTTATATACGTATTTATCTCCGATAAAAAACACTTTTTGTAAAAATTTTGGAGACCCCGGGCACCAAGTTTTTGGAGTGAACGGGCCTGTGAGGCCCGAGGGGTGACCATATAAATTTTTTAAACATTAGCTCGATTTCCTTAAAATTTTAAACATTAGTAGCACTGATGAACAAAACTTTTTGTAAGTTTGTTGGAGTGATCGGGCCCTGAGACCCGTGTGGTGTCCATGTAAATTTTTTTTAAAAATTAGCCCGGTTTTCTTCAAATTTTAACACATACCCATCTAGAGAATTTACATGAAAATTTTGAATTTTATGGGTTGTTTTTTATTAAAATTAAGCACTCATTTCTATTTGTTATTAGATTTCACAAATTGGTTTTGGTTTAGTCATTTAAATAATCTTTGACAAGACTTAGTATTTTTAAAAGATTTAGTATTTTCACACTAACGTTGGGAACTATCGAATAAAAACTATCGACTTATTCGATAGTTGCAAAATGTTCATTTATTCGATAGTTATCAAAATCGTTCAATTACTATTTTTCATAAAGCATTCGTTCGAATGAAAAAAATCATTCAAATGTTTCACTATGGATAGTCCGACTTCTTTTGGCTGAATGATTTTTGTGTATGTTGCATTGTTGCATGTGCTGCGCAGTGTGCACTCTGGTGACGGCTGCCCTGCAAAAATTGTGTATGTATCCATTTTCATTTAATGTTGGATTTGGACTATCGGATGGAAATGTTCGAATGGTTTTTGGTTTGAATGAAGGATTTTTTCGTTCATTTGGACTTTGGACTATCGGATGGAAATGTTCGAACGGTTTTTGGTGTGAATGAATGATTTTCTCGCTAGTTGCTACTTGTTCTTGTTAGCTTCAGTTCAGTTGATTAACCTTTTAATCAGAGTTCTTTATTGTTTGTGTTTCGAGCCTTTTTTGCTTTTTAAACTGCTAACTGTTTAGAATTAAATACTGTACTGTTTTAGTTCTAAATTAATTTTAATATTAGAGTTGTTTCTTGTTTGTGCTTCGTGTAAAGTACGTCGCTTTTGTCGTTTTTTTTCTTCAGTTCAGTTGATTTAACTTATAATCTGAGTTTCGCGCCTTTTTTGGTTTTAAAACTGTTAGAATTAAATACTGTATACTGTTACAGTTCTAATTCTAAATTAATTTTAATATTAGATATTTTTAAAAGATTTAGTATTTTCACACTAACGTTGGGAACTATCGAATAAAAACTATCGACTTATTCGATAGTTGCAAAATGTTCATTTATTCGATAGTTATCAAAATTGTTCAATTACTATTTTTCATAAAGCATTCGTTCGAATGAAAAAAATCATTCAAATGTTTCACTATGGATAGTCCGATTTCTTTTGGCTGAATGATTTTTGTGTATGTTGCATTGTTGCATGTGCTGTGCAGTGTGCACTCTGGCGACGGCTGCCCTGCGAAAATTGTGTATGTATCCATTTTTCATTTAATGTTGGACTTTGGACTATCGGATGGAAATGTTCGAATGGTTTTTGGTTTGAATGAAGGATTTTTTCGTTCATTTGGACTTTGGACTATCGGATGGAAATGTTCGAATGGTTTTTGGTTTGAATGAATGATATTTTCATTAGTTTGGACTTTGGACTATCGGATGGAAATGTTCGAACGGTTTTTGGTGTGAATGAATGATTTTCTCGCTAGTTGCTACTTGTTCTTGTTAGCTTCAGTTCAGTTGATTAACCTTTTAATCAGAGTTCTTTATTGTTTGTGTTTCGAGCCTTTTTTGCTTTTTAAACTGCTAACTGTTTAGAATTAAATACTGTACTGTTTTAGTTCTAAATTAATTTTAATATTAGAGTTGTTTCTTGTTTGTGCTTCGTGTAAAGTACGTCGCTTTTGTCGTTTTTTTCTTCAGTTCAGTTGATTTAACTTATAATCTGAGTTTCGCGCCTTTTTTTTGGTTTTAAAACTGTTAGAATTAAATACTGTATACTGTTACAGTTCTAATTCTAAATTTATTTTAATATTAGAGTTTTAACTTCTTTGTTGCATGTGTTGTTAGTGTGTTAGATTAAAGAGGGGTAACTCTCTCAAAATATACAGATCTGTTTTCGCTCTTTCCTGGAAGGAACATATTTATGAAATCTCAAAAAGAGCGAGCCAATGCTTGGGCTTTATAAGACGCTGTAACTTTTACTTCAGCCCCTCTGAAGTATTAAGATTATATAAATCTTATGTTAGACCAATTTTAGAATTTAATTCATTTGTTTGGGGTGGGGCTCCAAGATCTCATTTGGTTCATCTTGATGGAATTCAAAATAGAGTTATCCGTTTAATAAATAATGTAACCATTACTTCATCTCTTGATTCTTTGGAGCATAGACGTAATGTTGGAGCTTTATCTGTTTTCTACAAATTTTACAACGGTAGATGTTCTTCAGAAACCCGTTCTCTATTCCCAGGTCCTTTTGTCAGCAACGTTAACACTCGTTTGAGGTCTAATCAACATAGATTTGCCTTAAAACCGTTCTCATGTAGAACCCAACACTTCAAATCGTCCTTTTATCTGAGAGTGACTTCGATGTGGAATCAATTAGTCGACTCCGTATTTCCTGAATCTTATAATTTACAGGCCTTCAAAATAGCTGTCAACAACTTCCTGAAGGACGACCGTAGTGTTCATTAGAGGATACGATTATTTTATATAATAAAATTATTATTGATTGTATTTGTATTATTTATAATATTTGTTGTTTATTTTGTAATAGTTTCTTGGTCAAGGTTTTTTGTAGTTTTCCCTGACCATGAATCACTGATAAAAGTATTTGGACTCGCGTCGTTTTAGTTTCGTGTTCGTTTTTTCGTATTGCTTTTTTCAATGAATCAGAGATAATTCTGAGAAAAGAAATTGAAACCGGCTACAAACGTGAGGAATGTGTTATATTGTAATTCACATTCCTTCGAATTTTTAATTTTAATTTTAATAAAGGGCATAGCCCAACTTTTTGCCGTGACGAAAGTCATTCAGGGACTTATCCCTTGGCATTGAGTCCTTTTAAAAAAAAAAAAAAAAAAAAAAAAACATGTGTATCTCTGATATACAACATTTTTGTAAAAACTTTTTTTAAAAAAATTAACCTAATTTTCTTCAAATTTAATACACATGTGTATCCCCAATAGACAACACTTTTTGTAAAAAATTTGGAAACCCCGGGCGCCGGGGTCATGGGGCCCCAAAATTAAAAAAAAAAAATTAACCCGATTTTCTTCAAATTTTATATACGTATTTATCTCCGATAAAAAAAACTTTTTGTAAAAATTTTGGAGACCCCGGGCACCAAGTTTTTGGAGTGAACGGGCCTGTGAGGCCCGAGGGGTGACCATATAAATTTTTTAAACATTAGCTCGATTTCCTTAAAATTTTAAACATTAGTAGCACTGATGGACAAAACTTTTTGTAAGTTTGTTGGAGTGATCGGGCCCTGAGACCCGTGTGGTGTCCATGTAAATTTTTTTTAAAATTAGCCCGGTTTTCTTCAAATTTTAACACATACCCATCTAGAGAATTTACATGAAAATTTTGAATTTTATGGGTTGTGTTTTTTTTAAGTTAAATCCTTTCAAGATAATTCAGTCCTTAGGTTGAATTACAACTATCCATATGGCGAGCTGAGAAGCTCGCTTTACTATCTTATTTTAATAAAATATAATAATGAAAACTCTAAATCCTTATATAACGAGTTTTTGATAAAATTCTTGCCTTTTGAATATGCGTTCTTGGATATGACAACACTTCAGAAATTAAATCTGAATTTCTTAAATATTTCTCACATTCGGTACATAAACGTACTTGATATACATTTTTGTAATTGTTAATATCAGAAATGTTTCCGCCAGTATTGATTTTTGCAGGCAATATAAAATTATTTCCTAAATTTAATAGAATTCTAATTAGATTTGTTTTTGGATTAAGACATTAAATTAATTAGAACAATTTAGTGCATACTTTAAAAAATAAAAATACGCTCTGACTGTACCTGAGGTGAGATTCTGCAAAACTTGGTCCTACATTTACTTTTGAGAAGAAATTTAAGTCCCAATACTCGCAACAGAAAACAGTAGATTGAGGTAATTAACATCGAAATAACAGGGTTCAACTTTTATAACAGGGAAAATGGCAAGACTAACTAACTAACCTAACGGTTGATTTCATACAGAAATAATCATTTTAATTACATTTATTTCCCAGTCGAAATCCACACGGTGTTCGACTGAAACACCAACAATTAAGTCGAAACTACGTCTAGTCGTATGACTCAATAGTCGCTTTTAGTCGTAATTGCGACGAAAGTGACGTCATTCGATACACGAAATGATTACATATGCTATATTTGCTATATTGCTTTCAACAAGAAAATAAAAATTACAACAATTATTTAAAAATTAAGTAATTAAAAATTAAGTATAAAATATTTGGAAACAATCATTTTCTATTATATTTAATAATAATTACGATTTATTATAATTTCTTAAAGAAGCATAACACCCCAAATACGAGGTAAAAAAATATTTTTGTTACTATCATTAATCATAAACATTACTTACCATTTGCTATGACGCTTAGAAAAGCGAGCACATGTAAATGGTTGGAATCGCAGTGATTCTTTGTGCAACTCCTAATTATGTTGCAAATTAATCAATCAACAATATCACTAAAAGTTTTGGCATTCTATAAAAGCTTTCAAAGCAAACCATGGCTCAATATATATAGTCAAAAGAAACACTGTTAATAATTATGAATAATAAGATACTTGATACCTTATTAAATTTTGTTGACGACTTTCGTGCTAGAAACGTTATTTTTTTGTAATAAAGCATAAAATTTACATTTTGACATTTATTTTATTCTTGCTGAGTTTGCTAACAAAATCTTTATCTTGTGGGTTAAAATTAGTTACAGAACTCGATTTAAAATTTTAAGATATATAAAGTGTGTATCTTATTCTTCTATATAATTTTAAACGTTTGCAATGTGTTTATATCTTAAGTATAACACAACCAGTTGGAAAAATATTATTGGAAAACGGTAATTAAAAATGTCAAATAAAATTTTTATAATAAGCTATTGCTTTGGCAAATCCAGCTTGGCTTACAACAACAATCGCATAAGTATAAAGCCGAAAGTAAATCCAAAAAATTTTTAGGATTAAGAAACTAAAGCCATTTTATAGTTATGGTGCTCACCGTAAGGCGGTAAAACCAAAAGCTGTTGCTTTGAATTTTAAAGTAAAGCCAAGCTGGCTTTACCAAAGCAATACATATAGCAAATGAATATTAGCCGTATTTAATTTGCCGAGGAATAAGGAATTACAACAACAATTGCACTGTCGAATTCCTTCTTTGGAATTGGAAACCTGCTGTTTTGATGGTTTTGCCTGGTTTTGACATTCGAATTCCTTTTTCGGATTCCACATAAAATACAGCTATTGTCTATTGCGAAAGTGTAATACATCTTGGTTCATTTAGTTCGTGTTAATAACGATAAATTATTTAAAACTTTGATGTAAGAACTTAAAAGTTATGTCTTCATTGTGCGAGCTCTTCTAAGGTTTCAGTTTTAAGTCTTAAATCTAAAGTTTTTTATTGTGAGAGCAATGAAATGTTTTTTTTTTGCAAATGTTTTTTAATAATACCGAAAACATTGATGATATATTATTATTATGACCGAAATGCAGACCTAAGCTAAAGTCAGCAGCATCCCATCTTAATTCTAAATGTTAAGCCTGTAAATATTATTGCGCGTTTTAGGTTGGAATTTTTAAAAATTGCATTAAATATTGAATAAACGAACATTGAATTAAAAAGAAGCATTTTTATTTCGAAGTACTTATATCTATAAATTAATTTGTAACTGTTCCTCGACATTTTATAAAGCTTAATAGCTGTCGATACGATAGTAGTTCTATACTAGTTATTTCATGTTAACGATACCATTGCTATATTGCTTTCAATAAAAAATAAAAATTACAACAACAAACACATTAGATAGACCAGAAAATTGTTTCGCGTTAAAAAAAAAAATTGTGATTAAGAAATATTTAACCAAATTTTTAGTTATAATTCCCACCACCAGAGTCGACTTTTAAAAATTATATATGGATAAGTTGGCAAACACATGAAACAAAAATTGACATTGACCAAAATTTGGTTAGTTTTGCTGTTGCTTTGATCAGCCGTTAACCACAAAAAATACCTAACTCATTTTGTTGAAAGAAATATAGCATATGTTATCAATATCAGCTGCATTTTATTGCCGAGCGAGTTCGGAATTCAAATGTCAAAACCAGCAGGATTTCACAATTCCAAAGAAGGAATTCGACAGTGCAATTGTTGTTGTTTCTTGGCAATAAAATACGGCTATCATTAACATTTTAAGCAGTCATTTTAATTTTGTATTCCTTAATCTTTTTCAAATAGCTTGCATCACTATAATAGCTAGCACTTAAGAAAAATGGAGGTGTGGGCACAACACGACTTTTTTTTACGGACAGGGCCGGAATCTTCAGTAAATGTGTTTTTTTTATTTCAGCCGTCTGGGCTGTAGAGTGGACACAAACAGACATACAGTCATACAGTGATACAGACATACAAACTGTTGTGTAGTTTGTAGTATGAACTGTTAGGTTCAAGAGTTCTACTATGGTTTTTGGGTTGCCTGTTTTCACGATGTTGGTTGTCCAAAGAAATGAAAGTCCATGTTTATTTATATTTTTATTGTTATAACTATTTTTAAATTCTCTATATTAATTTATATTTCCGGTGACAATACTCTATTAAAATTTGGGCGTCTCGGACCTCGGGATCGGGATACTTTAAATTTTAAACATATGTGTATCTCCGATAGACAATAGTTTTTGAAAAAAATTTGAAGTGAAGGCTCTAATATTATTTTTTTCCAAATTAACCCGGTTCAAACTTTGCACACATATGTATATTTCCTATTAGAGAATTTACATGAAAAATTTTAATTTTTATGTGTTGTTTTTTATTAAAATTAAGCACTTATTTCTATTTGTTATTAGATTTCACAAATTGGTTTTGGTTTAGTCATTTAAATAATCTTTGACAAGACTTAGTATTTTTAAAAGATTTAGTATTTTCACACTAACGTTGGGAACTATCGAATAAAAACTATCGACTTATTCGATAGTTGCAAAATGTTCATTTATTCGATAGTTATCAAAATCGTTCAATTACTATTTTTCATAAAGCATTCGTTCGAATGAAAAAAATCATTCAAATGTTTCACTATGGATAGTCCGACTTCTTTTGGCTGAATGATTTTTGTGTATGTTGCATTGTTGCATGTGCTGTGCAGTGTGCACTCTGGTGACGGCTGCCCTGCAAAAATTGTGTATGTATCCATTTTTCATTTAATGTTGGATTTGGACTATCGGATGGAAATGTTCGAATGGTTTTTGGTTTGAATGAATGATATTTTCATTAGTTTGGACTTTGGACTATCGGATGGAAATGTTCGAACGGTTTTTGGTGTGAATGAATGATTTTCTCGCTAGTTGCTACTTGTTCTTGTTAGCTTCAGTTCAGTTGATTAACCTTTTAATCAGAGTTCTTTATTGTTTGTGTTTCGAGCCTTTTTTGCTTTTTAAACTGCTAACTGTTTAGAATTAAATACTGTACTGTTTTAGTTCTAAATTAATTTTAATATTAGAGTTGTTTCTTGTTTGTGCTTCGTGTAAAGTACGTCGCTTTTGTCGTTTTTTTCTTCAGTTCAGTTGATTTAACTTATAATCTGAGTTTCGCGCCTTTTTTTGGTTTTAAAACTGTTAGAATTAAATACTGTATACTGTTACAGTTCTAATTCTAAATTAATTTTAATATTAGAGTTTTAACTTCTTTGTTGCATGTGTTGTTAGTGTGTTAGATTAAAGAGGGGTAACTCTCTCAAAATATACAGATCTGTTTTCGCTCTTTCCTGGAAGGAACATATTTATAAAATCTCAAAAAGAGCGAGCCAATGCTTATATTTAATTCATTTGTTTGGGGTGGGGCTCCAAGATCTCATTTGGTTCATCTTTATGGAATTCAAAATAGAGTTATCCGTTTAATAAATAATGTAACCATTACTTCATCTCTTGATTCTTTGGAGCATAGACGTAATGTTGGAGCTTTATCTGTTTTCTAAAAATTTTACAACGGTAGATGTTCTTCAGAAACCCGTTCTCTATTCCCAGGTCCTTTTGTCAGCAACGTTAACACTCGTTTGAGGTCTAATCAACATAGATTTGCCTTAAAACCGTTCTCATGTAGAACCCAACACTTCAAATCGTCCTTTTATCCGAGAGTGACTTCGATGTGGAATCAATTGGTCGACTCCGTATTTCCTGAATCTTATAATTTACAGGCCTTCAAAATAGCTGTCAACAACTTCCTGAAGGACGACCGTAGTGTTCATTAGAGGATACGATTATTTTATATAATAAAATTATTATTGATTGTATTTTTGTATTATTTATAATATTTGTTGTTTATTTTGTAATAGTTTCTTGGTCAAGGTTTTTTGTAGTTTTCCCTGACCATGATTCACTGATAAAAGTATTTGGACTCGCGTCGTTTTAGTTTCGTGTTCGTTTTTTCGTATTGCTTTTTTCAATGAATCAGAGATAATTCTGAGAAAATAAATTGAAACCGGCTACAAACGTGAGGAATGTGTTATATTGTAATTCACATTCCTTCGAATTTTTAATTTTAATTTTAATAAAGGGCATAGCCCAACTTTTTGCCGTGACGAAAGTCATTCAGGGACTTATCTCCCTTGGCATTGAGTCCTTTTTAAAAAAAAAAAAAAAAAAAAAAAACATGTGTATCTCTGATATACAACATTTTTGTAAAAACTTTTTTTAAAAAAATTAACCTAATTTTCTTCAAATTTAATACACATGTGTATCCCCAATAGACAACACTTTTTGTAAAAAATGTGGAAACCCCGGGCGCCGGGGTCATGGGGCCCCAAAATTAAAAAAAAAAAATTAACCCGATTTTCTTCAAATTTTATATACGTATTCATCTCCAATAAAAAACACTTTTTGTAAAAATTTTGGAGACCCCGGGCACCAAGTTTTTGGAGTGAACGGGCCTGTGAGGCCCGAGGGGTGACCATATAAATTTTTTAAACATTAGCTCGATTTCCTTAAAATTTTAAACATTAGTAGCACTGATGAACAAAACTTTTTGTAAGTTTGTTGGAGTGATCGGGCCCTGAGACCCGTGTGGTGTCCATGTAAATTTTTTTTAAAATTAGCCCGGTTTTCTTCAAATTTTAACACATACCCATCTAGAGAATTTACATGAAAATTTTGAATTTTATGGGTTGTTTTTTATTAAAATTAAGCACTTATTTCTATTTGTTATTAGATTTCACAAATTGGTTTTGGTTTAGTCATTTAAATAATCTTTGACAAGACTTAGTATTTTTAAAAGATTTAGTATTTTCACACTAACGTTGGGAACTATCGAATAAAAACTATCGACTTATTCGATAGTTGCAAAATGTTCATTTATTCGATAGTTATCAAAATCGTTCAATTACTATTTTTCATAAAGCATTCGTTCGAATGAAAAAAATCATTCAAATGTTTCACTATGGATAGTCCGACTTCTTTTGGCTGAATGATTTTTGTGTATGTTGCATTGTTGCATGTGCTGTGCAGTGTGCACTCTGGTGACGGCTGCCCTGCAAAAATTGTGTATGTATCCATTTTTCATTTAATGTTGGATTTGGACTATCGGATGGAAATGTTCGAATGGTTTTTGGTTTGAATGAAGGATTTTTTCGTTCATTTGGACTTTGGACTATCGGATGGAAATGTTCGAACGGTTTTTGGTGTGAATGAATGATTTTCTCGCTAGTTGCTACTTGTTCTTGTTAGCTTCAGTTCAGTTGATTAACCTTTTAATCAGAGTTCTTTATTGTTTGTGTTTCGAGCCTTTTTTGCTTTTTAAACTGCTAACTGTTTAGAATTAAATACTGTACTGTTTTAGTTCTAAATTAATTTTAATATTAGAGTTGTTTCTTGTTTGTGCTTCGTGTAAAGTACGTCGCTTTTGTCGTTTTTTTTCTTCAGTTCAGTTGATTTAACTTATAATCTGAGTTTCGCGCCTTTTTTGGTTTTAAAACTGTTAGAATTAAATACTGTATACTGTTACAGTTCTAATTCTAAATTAATTTTAATATTAGATATTTTTAAAAGATTTAGTATTTTCACACTAACGTTGGGAACTATCGAATAAAAACTATCGACTTATTCGATAGTTGCAAAATGTTCATTTATTCGATAGTTATCAAAATTGTTCAATTACTATTTTTCATAAAGCATTCGTTCGAATGAAAAAAATCATTCAAATGTTTCACTATGGATAGTCCGATTTCTTTTGGCTGAATGATTTTTGTGTATGTTGCATTGTTGCATGTGCTGTGCAGTGTGCACTCTGGCGACGGCTGCCCTGCAAAAATTGTGTATGTATCCATTTTTCATTTAATGTTGGACTTTGGACTATCGGATGGAAATGTTCGAATGGTTTTTGGTTTGAATGAAGGATTTTTTCGTTCATTTGGACTTTGGACTATCGGATGGAAATGTTCGAATGGTTTTTGGTTTGAATGAATGATATTTTCATTAGTTTGGACTTTGGACTATCGGATGGAAATGTTCGAACGGTTTTTGGTGTGAATGAATGATTTTCTCGCTAGTTGCTACTTGTTCTTGTTAGCTTCAGTTCAGTTGATTAACCTTTTAATCAGAGTTCTTTATTGTTTGTGTTTCGAGCCTTTTTTGCTTTTTAAACTGCTAACTGTTTAGAATTAAATACTGTACTGTTTTAGTTCTAAATTAATTTTAATATTAGAGTTGTTTCTTGTTTGTGCTTCGTGTAAAGTACGTCGCTTTTGTCGTTTTTTTCTTCAGTTCAGTTGATTTAACTTATAATCTGAGTTTCGCGCCTTTTTTTTGGTTTTAAAACTGTTAGAATTAAATACTGTATACTGTTACAGTTCTAATTCTAAATTTATTTTAATATTAGAGTTTTAACTTCTTTGTTGCATGTGTTGTTAGTGTGTTAGATTAAAGAGGGGTAACTCTCTCAAAATATACAGATCTGTTTTCGCTCTTTCCTGGAAGGAACATATTTATGAAATCTCAAAAAGAGCGAGCCAATGCTTGGGCTTTATAAGACGCTGTAACTTTTACTTCAGCCCCTCTGAAGTATTAAGATTATATAAATCTTATGTTAGACCAATTTTAGAATTTAATTCATTTGTTTGGGGTGGGGCTCCAAGATCTCATTTGGTTCATCTTGATGGAATTCAAAATAGAGTTATCCGTTTAATAAATAATGTAACCATTACTTCATCTCTTGATTCTTTGGAGCATAGACGTAATGTTGGAGCTTTATCTGTTTTACAAATTTTACAACGGTAGATGTTCTTCAGAAACCCGTTCTCTATTCCCAGGTCCTTTTGTCAGCAACGTTAACACTCGTTTGAGGTCTAATCAACATAGATTTGCCTTAAAACCGTTCTCATGTAGAACCCAACACTTCAAATCGTCCTTTTATCTGAGAGTGACTTCGATGTGGAATCAATTAGTCGACTCCGTATTTCCTGAATCTTATAATTTACAGGCCTTCAAAATAGCTGTCAACAACTTCCTGAAGGACGACCGTAGTGTTCATTAGAGGATACGATTATTTTATATAATAAAATTATTATTGATTGTATTTGTATTATTTATAATATTTGTTGTTTATTTTGTAATAGTTTCTTGGTCAAGGTTTTTTGTAGTTTTCCCTGACCATGAATCACTGATAAAAGTATTTGGACTCGCGTCGTTTTAGTTTCGTGTTCGTTTTTTCGTATTGCTTTTTTCAATGAATCAGAGATAATTCTGAGAAAATAAATTGAAACCGGCTACAAACGTGAGGAATGTGTTATATTGTAATTCACATTCCTTCGAATTTTTAATTTTAATTTTAATAAAGGGCATAGCCCAACTTTTTGCCGTGACGAAAGTCATTCAGGGACTTATCCCTTGGCATTGAGTCCTTTTAAAAAAAAAAAAAAAAAAAAAAAACATGTGTATCTCTGATATACAACATTTTTGTAAAAACTTTTTTTAAAAAAATTAACCTAATTTTCTTCAAATTTAATACACATGTGTATCCCCAATAGACAACACTTTTTGTAAAAAATTTGGAAACCCCGGGCGCCGGGGTCATGGGGCCCCAAAATTAAAAAAAAAAAATTAACCCGATTTTCTTCAAATTTTATATACGTATTTATCTCCGATAAAAAACACTTTTTGTAAAAATTTTGGAGACCCCGGGCACCAAGTTTTTGGAGTGAACGGGCCTGTGAGGCCCGAGGGGTGACCATATAAATTTTTTAAACATTAGCTCGATTTCCTTAAAATTTTAAACATTAGTAGCACTGATGGACAAAACTTTTTGTAAGTTTGTTGGAGTGATCGGGCCCTGAGACCCGTGTGGTGTCCATGTAAATTTTTTTTAAAATTAGCCCGGTTTTCTTCAAATTTTAACACATACCCATCTAGAGAATTTACATGAAAATTTTGAATTTTGTGGGTTGTGTTTTTTTTAAGTTAAATCCTTTCAAGATAATTCAGTCCTTAGGTTGAATTACAACTATCCATATGGCGAGCTGAGAAGCTCGCTTTACTATCTTATTTTAATAAAATACAATAATGAAAACTCTAAATCCTTATATAACGAGTTTTTGATAAAATTCTTGCCTTTTGAATATGCGTTCTTGGATATGACAACACTTCAGAAATTAAATCTGAATTTCTTAAATATTTCTCACATTCGGTACATAAACGTACTTGATATACATTTTTGTAATTGTTAATATCAGAAATGTTTCCGCCAGTATTGATTTTTGCAGGCAATATAAAATTATTTCCTAAATTTAATAGAATTCTAATTAGATTTGTTTTTGGATTAAGACATTAAATTAATTAGAACAATTTAGTGCATACTTTAAAAAATAAAAATACGCTCTGACTGTACCTGAGGTGAGATTCTGCAAAACTTGGTCCTACATTTACTTTTGAGAAGAAATTTAAGTCCCAATACTCGCAACAGAAAACAGTAGATTGAGGTAATTAACATCGAAATAACAGGGTTCAACTTTTATAACAGGGAAAATGGCAAGACTAACTAACTAACCTAACGCATCTGTTTCCTTTCCTTTTGCAGGCATGTTAAAACCACATAAAAAAATCCTTCGATGCATCGCAAATATCGATGTATTTTTCAATACATCGGTCTTACATCGAAGTCACCATACGGTGCATTACATCGGTGTATTTATTTAATGTGCATCCCTAACATACATCGATGTATTTAACCACTCGATGATAGTACCAATAAATCGAATTCAACCGATGTATTGTTAATGCTGTATTTACATTTTGGCCGGGCCAAAAAGAAATGAGCAGGACGGCTGTTTAATTGAAATAGTGGTTAGGAAGACCATTATCTTGATTTCATGGTGGGTTCAACTTTGGTTGAAGCAAGTTTAGCTTTCATGAAACAGGGTTGAGTTAAGTTTTCTTTGAACTCAGTTTGAATATAACGGAAATACCTGGGGGCCGATTATGTATCTGTCGTATTTCGACTTTCGACTTACGACAAGTGGAAATGCTCAAAGTCCTAGTTTCGACATAACGCAATTATTGCTGCATTTTATTTGCCGAGCGAGTTCGGAATTCGAATGTCAAAACCAGCCAAAACCAGCCAAGCAGCAAGTTTTCACAATTCCAAAAAAGGAATTCGACAGTGCAATTTTTGTTGTTCCTCGGCAATAAAATACTGCTTATGTAAGCATGTACGACAAAACATTTTTCGAACTAAAGCTATTGCCCGATATAGCCATTTCGAATGTATGTTTTGTTGTTGTTTATACTTGTTTATTTTTTTGTTTTTTTATTGAATATTCAAAAATATTTATATTTTTTTATATATAAAACTATTATTTTTATTAACTAAATTTAATATTCTATGTAAGCAACGAAATTTGTATTGACAAAATTACAAATACTAAAAAAACGCCAAACGGTCGGCACTGCTTGCGTCATTCAAATGAATGTAGCAGCATAATATATTTAAAATTCTAAATAATTGTTTTTATTTTAGTGATAATTTTATAAATAACATTAAAAAAAGTTATTTACACGGTTGATTTCATACAGAAATAATCATTTTAATTACATTTATTTCCCAGTCGAAATCCACACGGTGTTCGACTGAAACACCAACAATTAAGTCGAAACTACGTCTAGTCGTATGACTCAATAGTCGCTTTTAGTCGTAATTGCGACGAAAGTGACGTCATTCGATACACGAAATGATTACATATGCTATATTTGCTATATTGCTTTCAACAAGAAAATAAAAATTACAACAATTATTTAAAAATTAAGTAATTAAAAATTAAGTATAAAATATTTGGAAACAATCATTTTCTATTATATTTAATAATAATTACGATTTATTATAATTTCTTAAAGAAGCATAACACCCCAAATACGAGGTAAAAAAATATTTTTGTTACTATCATTAATCATAAACATTACTTACCATTTGCTATGACGCTTAGAAAAGCGAGCACATGTAAATGGTTGGAATCGCAGTGATTCTTTGTGCAACTCCTAATTATGTTGCAAATTAATCAATCAACAATATCACTAAAAGTTTTGGCATTCTATAAAAGCTTTCAAAGCAAACCATGGCTCAATATATATAGTCAAAAGAAACACTGTTAATAATTATGAATAATAAGATACTTGATACCTTATTAAATTTTGTTGACGACTTTCGTGCTAGAAACGTTATTTTTTTGTAATAAAGCATAAAATTTACATTTTGACATTTATTTTATTCTTGCTGAGTTTGCTAACAAAATCTTTATCTTGTGGGTTAAAATTAGTTACAGAACTCGATTTAAAATTTTAAGATATATAAAGTGTGTATCTTATTCTTCTATATAGTTTTAAACGTTTGCAATGTGTTTATATCTTAAGTATAACACAACCAGTTGGAAAAATATTATTGGAAAACGGTAATTAAAAATGTCAAATAAAATTTTTATAATAAGCTATTGCTTTGGCAAATCCAGCTTGGCTTACAACAACAATCGCATAAGTATAAAGCCGAAAGTAAATCCAAAAAATTTTTAGGATTAAGAAACTAAAGCCATTTTATAGTTATGGTGCTCACCGTAAGGCGGTAAAACCAAAAGCTGTTGCTTTGAATTTTAAAGTAAAGCCAAGCTGGCTTTACCAAAGCAATACATATAGCAAATGAATATTAGCCGTATTTAATTTGCCGAGGAATAAGGAATTTCAACAACAATTGCACTGTCGAATTCCTTCTTTGGAATTGGAAACCTGCTGTTTTGATGGTTTTGCCTGGTTTTGACATTCGAATTCCTTATTCGGATTCCACATAAAATACAGCTATTGTCTATTGCGAAAGTGTAATACATCTTGGTTCATTTAGTTCGTGTTAATAACGATAAATTATTTAAAACTTTGATGTAAGAACTTAAAAGTTATGTCTTCATTGTGCGAGCTCTTCTAAGGTTTCAGTTTTAAGTCTTAAATCTAAAGTTTTTCATTGTGAGAGCAATGAAATGTTTTTTTTTTGCAAATGTTTTTTAATAATACCGAAAACATTGATGATATATTATTATTATGACCGAAATGCAGACCTAAGCTAAAGTCAGCAGCATCCCATCTTAATTCTAAATGTTAAGCCTGTAAATATTATTGCGCGTTTTAAGTTGGAATTTTTAAAAATTGCATTAAATATTGAATAAACGAACATTGAATTAAAAAGAAGCATTTTTATTTCGAAGTACTTATATCTATAAATTAATTTGTAACTGTTCCTCGACATTTTATAAAGCTTAATAGCTGTCGATACGATAGTAGTTCTATATTAGTTATTTCATGTTAACGATACCATTGCTATATTGCTTTCAATAAAAAATAAAAATTACAACAACAAACACATTAGATAGACCAGAAAATTGTTTCGCGTTAAAAAAAAAATTTGTGATTAAGAAATATTTAACCAAATTTTTAGTTATAATTCCCACCACCAGAGTCGACTTTTAAAAATTATATATGGATAAGTTGGCAAACACATGAAACAAAAATTGACATTGACCAAAATTTGGTTAGTTTTGCTGTTGCTTTGATCAGCCGTTAACCACAAAAAATACCTAACTCATTTTGTTGAAAGAAATATAGCATATGTTATCAATATCAGCTGCATTTTATTTGCCGAGCGAGTTCGGAATTCAAATGTCAAAACCAGCAGGATTTCACAATTCCAAAGAAGGAATTCGACAGTGCAATTGTTGTTGTTTCTCGGCAATTAAAATACGGCTATCATTAACATTTTATGCAGTCATTTTAATTTTGTATTCCTTAATCTTTTTCAAATAGCTTGCATCACTATAATAGCTAGCACTTAAGAAAAATGGAGGTGTGGGCACAACACGACTTTTTTTTACGGACAGGGCCGGAATCTTCAGTAAATGTGTTTTTTTTATTTCAGCCGTCTGGGCTGTAGAATGGACACAAACAGACATACAGTCATACAGTGATACAGACATACAAACTGTTGTGTAGTTTGTAGTATGAACTGTTAGGTTCAAGAGTTCTACTATGGTTTTTGGGTTGCCTGTTTTCACGATGTTGGTTGTCCAAAGAAATGAAAGTCCATGTTTATTTATATTTTTATTGTTATAACTATTTTTAAATTCTCTATATTAATTTATATTTTCGGTGACAATACTCTATTAAAATTTGGGCGTGTCAGACCTCGGGATCGGGATACTTTAAATTTTAAACATATGTGTATCTCCGATAGACAATAGTTTTTGAAAAAAATTTGAAGTGAAGGTTCTAATATTATTTTTTTCCAAATTAACTTTGCACACATATGTATATTTCCTATTAGAGAATTTACATGAAAAATTTTAATTTTTATGTGTTGTTTTTTATTAAAATTAAGCACTTATTTCTATTTGTTATTAGATTTCACAAATTGGTTTTGGTTTAGTCATTTAAATAATCTTTGACAAGACTTAGTATTTTTAAAAGATTTAGTATTTTCACACTAACGTTGGGAACTATCGAATAAAAACTATCGACTTATTCGATAGTTGCAAAATGTTCATTTATTCGATAGTTATCAAAATCGTTCAATTACTATTTTTCATAAAGCATTCGTTCGAATGAAAAAAATCATTCAAATGTTTCACTATGGATAGTCCGACTTCTTTTGGCTGAATGATTTTTGTGTATGTTGCATTGTTGCATGTGCTGTGCAGTGTGCACTCTGGCGACGGCTGCCCTGCAAAAATTGTGTATGTATCCATTTTTCATTTAATGTTGGACTTTGGACTATCGGATGGAAATGTTCGAATGGTTTTTGGTTTGAATGAAGGATTTTTTCGTTCATTTGGACTTTGGACTATCGGATGGAAATGTTCGAATGGTTTTTGGTTTGAATGAATGATTTTTTCATTAGTTTGGACTATCGGATGGAAATGTTCGAACGGTTTTTGGTGTGAATGAATGATTTTCTCGCTAGTTGCTACTTGTTCTTGTTAGCTTCAGTTCAGTTGATTAACCTTTTAATCAGAGTTCTTTATTGTTTGTGTTTCGAGCCTTTTTTGCTTTTTAAACTGCTAACTGTTTAGAATTAAATACTGTACTGTTTTAGTTCTAAATTAATTTTAATATTAGAGTTGTTTCTTGTTTGTGCTTCGTGTAAAGTACGTCGCTTTTGTCGTTTTTTTCTTCAGTTCAGTTGATTTAACTTATAATCTGAGTTTCGCGCCTTTTTTTGGTTTTAAAACTGTTAGAATTAAATACTGTATACTGTTACAGTTCTAATTCTAAATTTATTTTAATATTAGAGTTTTAACTTCTTTGTTGCATGTGTTGTTAGTGTGTTAGATTAAAGAGGGGTAACTCTCTCAAAATATACAGATCTGTTTTCGCTCTTTCCTGGAAGGAACATATTTATGAAATCTCAAAAGAGCGAGCCAATGCTTGGGCTTTAAAAGACGCTGTAACTTTTACTTCAGCCCCTCTGAAGTATTAAGATTATATAAATCTTATGTTAGACCAATTTTAGAATTTAATTCATTTGTTTGGGGTGGGGCTCCAAGATCTCATTTGGTTCATCTTGATGGAATTCAAAATAGAGTTATCCGTTTAATAAATAATGTAACCATTACTTCATCTCTTGATTCTTTGGAGCATAGACGTAATGTTGGAGCTTTATCTGTTTTCTACAAATTTTACAACGGTAGATGTTCTTCAGAAACCCGTTCTCTATTCCCAGGTCCTTTTGTCAGCAACGTTAACACTCGTTTGAGGTCTAATCAACATAGATTTGCCTTAAAACCGTTCTCATGTAGAACCCAACACTTCAAATCGTCCTTTTATCTGAGAGTGACTTCGATGTGGAATCAATTGGTCGACTCCGTATTTCCTGAATCTTATAATTTACAGGCCTTCAAAATAGCTGTCAACAACTTCCTGAACGACGACCGTAGTGTTCATTAGAGGAAACGATTATTTTATATAATAAAATTATTATTGATTGTATTTTTGTATTATTTATAATATTTGTTGTTTATTTTGTAATAGTTTCTTGGTCAAGGTTTTTTGTAGTTTTCCCTGACCATGATTCACTGATAAAAGTATTTGGACTCGCGTCGTTTTAGTTTCGTGTTCGTTTTTTCGTATTGCTTTTTTCAATGAATCAGAGATAATTCTGAGAAAATAAATTGAAACCGGCTACAAACGTGAGGAATGTGTTATATTGTAATTCACATTCCTTCGAATTTTTAATTTTAATTTTAATAAAGGGCATAGCCCAACTTTTTGCCGTGACGAAAGTCATTCAGGGACTTATCCCTTGGCATTGAGTCCTTTTTTTAAAAAAAAAAAAAAAAAAAAATGTGTATCTCTGATATACAACATTTTTGTAAAAATTTTGGAGACCCCGGGCCCAGGTTCGTGGGCCCCCATAACTTTTTTTAAAAAAATTAACCCAATTTTCTTCAAATTTAATACACATGTGTATCCTCAATAGACAACACTTTTTGTAAAAAATTTGGAAACCCCGGGCGCCGGGGTCATGTGGCCCCAAAATTAAAAAAAAATTAACCCGATTTTCTTCAAATTTTATATACGTATGTATCTCCGATGAAAAACACTTTTTGTAAAAAGTTTGGAGACCCCGGGCACCAAGTTTTTTGAGTGAACGGGCCTGTGAGGCCCGAGGGGTGACCATATAAATTTTTTAAAAATTAGCTCGACTTTCTTAAAATTTTAAACATTAGTAGCACTGATGGATAAAACTTTTTGTAAGTTTGTTGGAGTGATCGGGCCCTGAGACCCGTGTGGTGTCCATGTAAATTTTTTTTAAAATTAGCCCGGTTTTCTTCAAATTTTAACACATACCCATCTAGAGAATTTACATGAAAATTTTGAATTTTATGGGTTGTTTTTTTTTTAAGTAAAATCCTTTCAAGATAATTCAGTCCTTAGGTTGAATTACAACTATCCATATGGCGAGCTGAGAAGCTCGCTTTACTATCTTATTTTAATAAAATATAATAATGAAAACTCTAAATCCTTATATAACGAGTTTTTGATAAAATTCTTGCCTTTTGAATATGCGTTCTTGGATATGACAACACTTCAGAAATTAAATCTGAATTTCTTAAATATTTCTCACATTCGGTACATAAACGTACTTGATATACATTTTTGTAATTGTTAATATCAGAAATGTTTCCGCCAGTATTGATTTTTGCAGGCAATATAAAATTATTTTCTAAATTTAATAGAATTCTAATTAGATTTGTTTTTGGATTAAGACATTAAATTAATTAGAACAATTTAGTGCATACTTTAAAAAATAAAAATACGCTCTGACTGTACCTGAGGTGAGATTCTGCAAAACTTGGTCCTACATTTACTTTTGAGAAGAAATTTAAGTCCCAATTCTCGCAACAGAAAACAGTAGATTAAGGTAATTAACATCGAAATAACAGGGTTCAACTTTTATAACAGGGAAAATGGCTTTCCTTTCCTTTTGCAGGCATGTTAAAACCACATAAAAAAATCCTTCGATGCATCGCAAATATCGATGTATTTTTCAATACATCGGTCTTACATCGAAGTCACCATACGGTGCATTACATCGATGTATTTATTTAATGTGCATCCCTAACATACATCGATGTATTTAACCACTCGATGATAGTACCAATAAATCGAATTCAACCGATGTATTGTTAATGCTGTATTTACATTTTGGCCGTGCAAAAAAAAAATTAGCAGGACGGCTGTTTAATTGAAGTAGTGGTTAGGAAGACCATTATCTTGATATCATGGTGGGTTCAACTTTGGTTGAACCAAGTTTAGCTTTCATGAAACAGGGTTGAGTTAAGTTTTCTTTGAACTCAGTTTGAATATAACGGAAATACCTGGGGGCCGATTATGTATCTGTCGTATTTCGACTTTCGACTAACGACAAGTGGAAATGCTCAAAGTCCTAGTTTCGACATAACGCAATTTATAGCTATTCAAATTATAAAATAAAATTAAATAAGCTTACATAAAATTAATTTAAAAAAAAAAACGTGGTTGTATACAATGTTTTTAGTTTCACCTTTAAGAGCAAGAATAAATAAATTCTTAGGTCAACCCAACCCAGAGCAAGCAAAATAAAGTTGTCCGTGGGAACACATGGCGATCTCAAATCTATACTCCGCAGTACTTAATAAACTGTCCGACTTATTGATTGTCATTGATCGTCATTGAAAACTCAAGTTTTACTGGAAATTGCAATCTCTTTAATTTAAAAGGTAGATCCGTCGAAATGAGTGGGATAACAACTGTTTCACACTATCCCTTTTCTGTGAAGATAGTTGCTTTAATTATATTTCCCGGCATCTCTTTTACACACAGTCTTGTGCAGTTGCAAAGTTTTGGCGAGTCGGGAATCCGTAGTAAAATCTGTAAGACGATACGGTGGCAATCCAGACGAATTAAGTGAGTTTAGGAACTCAGTTAGATAATTAACTTCCTCATCATTATCTTCAAAGCTATCGATACACTATGCCTATTAACATGGCATTTGATTGGTTATTTCGTGGTTGTCTCCATTTTTAGTAGCAAGAAACAGCCGGATAAATAGAATTTATTAGTTCAGCGGCAGATTTCAAAAATCGATGTCAATTTAATATAACGATAAGACACGGATACTAATCACCTTTTCCAATTTTAAGTAGGGGCTACCATGTCCTCACCCACAAATTCGTCGCCAAATGGTCACCGTGTACCATTCTAAACACCATTATTCATCTCAGCGACCCAGAAAACTATGGGATCGACACTAATATCGGTCACCATCCCCCCGCCGGGGAGACAACTCACCCATAGGAGTGTCCTACCAACACTATTAAATGGACACTAATATCGGTCATCCCCCTAACGTATCGACTCCATCCCCCTTGAGCTGTCGTACCATCACAATTCAACTCAATGACCCCGAAAAATATAAAATCGACACTTATATTGGTAACCCCCTCCTCCGTTATCGACCCCATCTCCCTAGACCTGCCTTACCATCACCGTTCTACTCAGCGACCCCGAAAACCATAGAATCTACACTAATATCGGTCACCCCCCATCAGTTATCGACTCCATCCTCCTAGAGCCGTCTTACCATCACCATTCTACTCAGCGACCCAGAAAACCATAAAATCGACACTAATATCGGTCAAACCCCCTCCCTCAGTTATCGACCCCATCCCCGTAGAGCTGTCTTACCATCACCATTCATCTCAGCGACCACGAAAACCATAAAATCAACACTAATATCGGTCACCCCCCCCCCTCCAACAGTTATCAACCCAATCTCCGTAGAGCTGTCTTACCATCACCATTCAACTCAGCGACCACGAAAACCATAAAATCAACACTAATATTGGTCACCCCCCTTCCTCAGTCATCGACCCCATCCTCCTAGAGCTGTCTTACCATCACCATTCAACTCAGCGACCACGAAAACCATAGCATCAACACTAATATCGGTCACTACCCCCCCTCAGCTATCACCCCATCCTCCTAGAGCTGTCTTACCATCACCATTCCACTCAGCGACCCCGAAAACCATAGAATCAACAATAATATCGATTACCCACCCCCTGCGGGAATATAACTCACCCGTAGGAGTGTAGTACCAGCACTATTCCACTCGGCGATACCGAAAACGGTGGGTCCGACACTAAAATCGATTACCCACCCCCCTGCGGGAATATAACGCACCCGTAGTAGTATACTACCAGCACTATTCCACTCGGCGATACCGAAAACGGTGGGTCCGACACTAAAATCGCCTGCCACGCCTACCTCAACTAAAAAACGTGCTACCCCCACCACCTATATTTGATTCCACATAGTAACTAATATGTATACCAAGTTTGATTGAAATTGGTCAAGGCGTTCCAGAGCTAGATAGGCACAAATATATATATATATATAAAAATAAATTCTCTATTACATATAACGGGTGTTTTTTTAAGAGGTTGCCGATTTTTTTTTTGAATAAAACACATACAAAATTATGAAATGACCAAAATTTTTTTTTATTTGGTAGATAATTTTTTGGCATTTAACATTTAAACACAATTTCTGGCATATGGCTACCACGACTATTTTTCACAAATGTCATTTTTTTTTTTTTTTTTTTTTTTTTTTTTTTCATAATGATTTGCCAAACAATACTGAGTAGAAATGCCACTTTGAGCTGTCAAAACAACTGTCATAAAATAAAACGACATCTATCGGAAAAACAAACCTCCCAAAAAAACACCCTATATATAGATAGTTAAATTAAAATCAAGCTAGTGAATCGGTTAGGAGTCTGGAGGTAAGTGGGCCTGATTATATTCTTCTTTTTTTTCTCAAAATGGTGTTGCGTTCAATTGGTCGGATTCATTTTATATTTCCACCGAACCATTGTTTTTATTAATTATTAACGAATTGTTATGTAATTGTCGTTCGCTCAGAGACGAATATAACGGGAGTTCATTTTCAATCACGTGTTGAACGTACCGGTCGAAACCCCATATCAAGATTTTGATTTTCCACTGCGAAGTACCAGTTTCGAGCGAAGCTTTCTATAATGAATGATACAGAACAGGCAATGCCCAAAACAATCGGGGCAACAAATGTTTCAATAAAATACACACCATTCAATAGAGACGACCCAGAAATCTGGTTCACTCAACTGGAAGCTCAATTCGAAATTGGTGGTATTTCAACAGATGCTACCAAATATGGACATCTTATCGCGGCTTTAGACCCTCAAACGGTGAAGTGCGTACGTGATCAAATCCTTGCACCGCCGAAGGGAGAAAAATACGAAGTTTTAAAAAAAGTGATAATCGAGCGATTATGCGAATCAGCCAAAATTAAACTCGATCGGCTACTATCAGGGCAGCAACTGGGTGACAAGAAACCATCTCGACTCTTACGAGAGATGGAAGCGCTATCGATTAACCAAGTGACTGAGCCAGTATTAAAAAATTTGTGGATGAAACGCCTTCCAACTCACACACAAGAAATTTTGACCTGTATGGAGGACTCGTCCCTTGAAAAACTTGCAAAGGCAGCGGACAAGATAATCGAGGTTCAAAAACCAGCAAGTGTCTACAATCTAAACGCGGCATCAAGAAACGAACCCAGCCAACAACAAAACAATCTAGTAGCCCAAATCAACGCGCTGTCTCAACGGGTGGAAGAACTGTGTGGACGTTTCAAAAAGTCTAGTGATACATCGTATCGCGCTCGCTCCCAAAGCGGACAATACTCCACGTCAGCGCAGCAATTTGTGATGGTGTACTTTTGGGTCATCGGACCAACCTAAAAAACACTTACGTCACTCTACTTGTACAAGTCCCGTGTAAACCACCAAGTTCGTTGTCACCACCGATAATAGAACATGCGTCGTCTCACTTTAGCACAGATATGGATTGGTAAATGCGAACGGAGACTTCTCGTCGGCCATGGCATGAAAACCGGTCTCTTTCCGAAAAGAATCTGGCCGAGTGTACAAGTCGGTTAAGACTAAAACAAAGTCAGCAAAAAAAAAAATATATAGACGAAGACAACTTATAGACGAAAGTCAATTGGGAAAAAGAACAAACTTAGAAAAATTTCAAAGAAAAAAAAAAAAGAAAGGAAGGATAAATACTGGGCATAACGGAAGGCGCAGAGAGGTAAACCAATAAAATTTTATAAAAAAAAGAAGATTTATGAAAAAAAAAAAAAAAAATTGACAATTGCTGTTCGCGCGAGTGAACATCATGGCGTTAAACAAAATGTTTGTACTAACCATCGTGTAATTTAGGAAAAGGCAAGGTCAGGAACAGGATCCAACCAAAGGTCGCAGCATCAGTCCTTGTTGGAAACAGAGGATCACCACGATTACGCTGGATTACTGGTGGCAACAAGAAAATAAGCAGCTTGAAGGAAATTCCTCACAACCACCTCCAACCTCACTTTTCCCCTCTGCGTAAGTACCTATAACAATCCAATTATACAATTTAATTATATGGAAAGTGCCGCTCGACGCGTCCATGCTCGCCACGCACGGGGCATGGAAAAGCCCTCGGTTTCTCCTTGTCCGCTTATAGTTGTTCTTCGGCAATCCGCCCTACCAGAGGGGTTTCCGCCAACGGTATCCGTTAACTTATTTTGACCTATATTTAAAAACAAACACGCACTACATGAGCCTAGCCTTACTTACCTATATTACCTAATCATACGAACATTATTTTTACATATATATAAAACAAACACGCACTACATGAGCCTAGCCTTACTTACCTATATTACCTAATCATATGAACATTATTTTTTTTATATATTTAAAAACAAACACGCACTACAGGAGCCTAGCCTTACTCACCTATATTACATAATCATATGAACATTATTTTTTTATATATTTAAAAACAAATACGCACTACATGAGCCTAGCCTTACTTACCTATATTACCTAATCATATGAACATTATTTTTTTTATATATTTAAAAACAAACACGCACTACATGAGCCTAGCAATTATGTTTTCAATGTAACTTAGTAAATTTTAAAAAAGATCTTTCTTTATTAAAATAATATTACAAGTCACAAGAAAATTATTTAAGACAATATCTTTATTGAATGATTCTATATCCTGTATCACTGTGTATAAATTTGTAGAATGGAAGTGTTAATAATACAATCCGTTAACTTAATGAATACCAGATACTTAATGAATGTTGGATGGAAACTTAATGAATCCCGGATACTTAATGAATAATGAATACTGAATGCTTCTGCTTTTATACTTATTTCTATATACTTATTTTGTTATGTGATCCAACTTGTGTTGTGAAATAGTTTTGGACTTTGAACTTGTTTTCGTCTTTGAGGACGTAAACATGTTATTGTCTTAGATCTGATTTGAGATAAGGTTGTTTTCATGTTCTAGCATGTTTTGAATAAATATCTAAATTCGTCGTAATTGACCATCTGGCGTTTTGATCATTGATTGGCCTTGAATTGAAGATGGTAAACATGTTGACAAAATTCGTATTGTGAGATAAGATTGGCCTTGAATGTTAAAGTAGTAGACAAGATGATTTCATCATGTTGTGAAATTGGTAAACAAGATATGAAGTTGGATCGCATTTACATTATTCTTATTCTATGTGATTAAGTGATTACATACTGTGAATATCTTATATTGTTATTCAGTATTTCTATATTATAACGGGTGCCTGTAGTGGGATATTCTCTATGTTAACACCCCCACCGCTAGCCTGAGGCTCCGACGAAGTAGTAGCTTTACATATTGATTTTTTCTTATATTTTAAAAATTTATAAATTGATAATATGATTATTAGTATGAAAATTATGGATACATAAGATGTATGAAAATAGGTTTGTTCTTTAGTTTTTATAGTAATTTCTTCAATATGTTTTCTATTGTTTTCTATTTTTTCGATAAGAAAATCTTCTTATTTGATTATTTCGATACTTTTATTTTCTATTACTTCTGATATAAAGTATGGAAGAATGATATCATCTTTTATTTTAAAATATGAATTTATATATGTTTTATTTTCGATTTCTATATTACAGTTTTCGAATTTAATTATTTTGCTTCCATATATATCTATTTTTAATTGATTACAGTTATGTTTGATATTTGTTTTAGAAATATTTTTCGTTACTACAATTCCTGGGATTATTTCTTTAATTTCTTCCTCTGTAAAATTTTTCATTTTGCAATAGGCTTTTTCAAATTTAATAATATTTGTAGTACAGTTGTTTCTTATTTTATTTAAGTTTTTCTCTAACTTATCTTTTACATTTTTATCATATATATTATTATTTTGATCTATTATAAAGGTACTTTCGTTTAATGATATGGCTTTATTGTTTTTGTTTGGCATTGGTTCAATGATAATAGTGGAATATGAGGAGTTAGAATATTCAGGTATTAAGAGGATTATTATAATAAGTTCATATTCGAATATTACGGCTATTTTTGTGTCTTTAAGTCCTTGGATATTTTTAGCTAGTTTTAGTTCCTTTTCTGTTAAAATATTTCTTGTAAGTATACCAAGTTTGCTTGTTAGAATAATTTGTTCTATGTCGTCTATGTGATGTCGGAAAAGATTGATGTCATAATTAATTTGATAAATATGTTCTATGTAATTTATTTCTTTTTCTATCTTAGTAATGTCCTTTTTATTTAGTTTATTAAAGTCATTTAAAAGTCGTGTAATATTCTTTTGTTGGTTTTGAATATGATGAGTTATATTTCCTATCTGTTGAGATATCTTAAAATTGAATGAAACTTGTTTATTATTTTCTGAAATTAATTCTTTGTTTTTTGATTTAAGAGCTTTTAGTTGAGATTTTATTTCAATTTCGTCTTGAGAATCCATTGTGCCTGCTATATATTTAAGTCCTGTACCTTATATGTTTATTAATGCTCGTTTTACTTTTGGATGTGGTTTAAGATTAGATATTTTTCGTTTTAATTGTCTGAAGTTATGTATTAGTGTATTAAACATTGGGTTAGTTATACCTATTTTGGTTTGTATAAGATTAATATTTTCATTTAAATGATCTATAGTATTTTCTATTTCTGTTATGTTTATTATATGTAGAATTTTATTAAAATTTTGAATAATGTTTATATCTTCCTTTTTAATTGTCATGTATCCGTTATTATTGTTTAAATTGTGTATCTCAAGAAATTGTGCTTTAGTATTTGGATAACAGCATAGTATAGTTGATAAAATGATGATTTGAAAATTCATCTGTAAAAGATTTAATTTTAAATTCTTGTTTTATTGGAGTTACTCGTAGTTTATATTATGTTATGTTATTTTTTTAATTTTTCTTCTTCTGTTTTAAGATTTTACTAGCTTATGAGTTACTTTTATGTGTTTTTCCTTTTGTTTTAATTGTTGGTGAATTGTAGTTTTGATATTTCTTTTTCCGTTTGATGTGTGATTTATAATATTTTAAATTATTTCGTTTATCGATTATATGATTTTCGTCTATTTTTTCTGCATCAAGTTTTCTGAATTTCGTGTGATTTTTTCCACCGCGTGTTTCTTTAATGAAAGTAGTTCCTGGTTGTATTTCTAAATCTTCTCTTTCTTTATTTAATTTATTTATGGAAGTTTGTTTTTTCTTGATTATTTTATCTTTAATAGAATCATATTCGTTGTTATGTATTTTTCCATTTTTAAAATCGATTGGTTTTTTATCAGTAGTTGAATGTATGGTATTGTTATAATAATTTATAATTTTAATATCTTTTCCTCAACAGTATTATTATTTGTGTTTGGATCATGCCTTAATAATCTAATGTGTTCATTGATTGTGTTATGTAGTCTTTCTACATCTGAATTGGATGTGTGGTTATAATTTGAGGTATAATGAATTTCTATGTTTTCGTTTTGTAAAAATTCTTTAAGTGGAAGAGCTTTAAATCCTAGCTCGTTATCTACAATTAATTTATTTATTGGTCCAATAGCAGCGATTAACGTTAGAATGCTTCTTTTAAATTCTGTCCATGTTCTTGCTGTGATTTTTATTGCTTGAGCGAATTTGCTGAATTTATCTATGAACGTGACAAAGAGTTGTTTTTCAAGTGAATAGAAAACGTCTGCATGAATAATTTCGTTTGGTGCTGAAGGGGTTTCCGTTAGTTGATATTTATTTTTAATTGGATTTCGATCATATTTTTCTAAATTACATATTTCGCAATTGTTGATAAATTGGGTTATTCTAATATTGAACTTTGGATGATAAAATTTTAAGAATAGTTCTTTGTATACTTCTATGATTCCTCTGTGGTTATTTCTTGCAAAGGCAGCGGACAAGATAATCGAGGTTCAAAAACCAGCAAGTGTCTACAATCTAAACGCGGCATCAAGAAACGAACCCAGCCAACAACAAAACAATCTAGTAGCCCAAATCAACGCGCTGTCTCAACGGGTGGAAGAACTGTGTGGACGTTTCAAAAAGTCTAGTGATACATCGTATCGCGCTCGCTCCCAAAGCGGACAATACTCCACGTCAGCGCAGCAATTTGTGATGGTGTACTTTTGGGTCATCGGACCAACCTAAAAAACACTTACGTCACTCTACTTGTACAAGTCCCGTGTAAACCACCAAGTTCGTTGTCACCACCGATAATAGAACATGCGTCGTCTCACTTTAGCACAGATATGGATTGGTAAATGCGAACGGAGACTTCTCGTCGGCCATGGCATGAAAACCGGTCTCTTTCCGAAAAGAATCTGGCCGAGTGTACAAGTCGGTTAAGACTAAAACAAAGTCAGCAAAAAAAAAATATATAGACGAAGACAACTTATAGACGAAAGTCAATTGGGAAAAAGAACAAACTTAGAAAAATTTCAAAGAAAAAAAAAAAAGAAAGGAAGGATAAATACTGGGCATAACGGAAGGCGCAGAGAGGTAAACCAATAAAATTTTATAAAAAAAAGAAGATTTATGAAAAAAAAAAAAAAAAAATTGACAATTGCTGTTCGCGCGAGTGAACATCATGGCGTTAAACAAAATGTTTGTACTAACCATCGTGTAATTTAGGAAAAGGCAAGGTCAGGAACAGGATCCAACCAAAGGTCGCAGCATCAGTCCTTGTTGGAAACAGAGGATCACAACGATTACGCTGGATTACTGGTGGCAACAAGAAAATAAGCAGCTTGAAGGAAATTCCTCACAACCACCTCCAACCTCACTTTTCCCCTCTGCGTAAGTACCTATAACAATCCAATTATACAATTTAATTATATGGAAAGTGCCGCTCGACGCGTCCATGCTCGCCACGCACGGGGCATGGAAAAGCCCTCGGTTTCTCCTTGTCCGCTTATAGTTGTTCTTCGGCAATCCGCCCTACCAGAGGGGTTTCCGCCAACGGTATCCGTTAACTTATTTTGACCTATATTTAAAAACAAACAAGCACTACATGAGCCTAGCCTTACTTACCTATATTACCTAATCATACGAACATTATTTTTACATATATATAAAACAAACACGCACTACATGAGCCTAGCCTTACTTACCTATATTACCTAATCATATGAACATTATTTTTTTTATATATTTAAAAACAAACACGCACTACAGGAGCCTAGCCTTACTCACCTATATTACATAATCATATGAACATTATTTTTTTATATATTTAAAAACAAACACGCACTACATGAGCCTAGCCTTACTTACCTATATTACCTAATCATATGAACATTATTTTTTTTATATATTTAAAAACAAACACGCACTACATGAGCCTAGCAATTATGTTTTCAATGTAACTTAGTAAATTTTAAAAAAGATCTTTCTTTATTAAAATAATATTACAAGTCACAAGAAAATTATTTAAGACAATATCTTTATTGAATGATTCTATATCCTGTATCACTGTGTATAAATTTGTAGAATGGAAGTGTTAATAATACAATCCGTTAACTTAATGAATACCAGATACTTAATGAATGTTGGATGGAAACTTAATGAATCCCGGATACTTAATGAATAATGAATACTGAATGCTTCTGCTTTTATACTTATTTCTATATACTTATTTTGTTATGTGATCCAACTTGTGTTGTGAAATAGTTTTGGACTTTGAACTTGTTTTCGTCTTTGAGGACGTAAACATGTTATTGTCTTAGATCTGATTTGAGATAAGGTTGTTTTCATGTTCTAGCATGTTTTGAATAAATATCTAAATTCGTCGTAATTGACCATCTGGCGTTTTGATCATTGATTGGCCTTGAATTGAAGATGGTAAACATGTTGACAAAATTCGTATTGTGAGATAAGATTGGCCTTGAATGTTAAAGTAGTAGACAAGATGATTTCATCATGTTGTGAAATTGGTAAACAAGATATGAAGTTGGATCGCATTTACATTATTCTTATTCTATGTGATTATGTGATTACATACTGTGAATATCTTATATTGTTATTCAGTATTTCTATATTATAACGGGTGCCTGTAGTGGGATATTCTCTATGTTAACACCCCCACCGCTAGCCTGAGGCTCCGACGAAGTAGTAGCTTTACATATTGATTTTTTCTTATATTTTAAAAATTTATAAATTGATAATATGATTATTAGTATGAAAATTATGGATATATAAGATGTATGAAAATAGGTTTGTTCTTTAGTTTTTATAGTAATTTCTTCAATATGTTTTCTATTGTTTTCTATTTTTTCGATAAGAAAATCTTCTTATTTGATTATTTCGATACTTTTATTTTCTATTACTTCTGATATAAAGTATGGAAGAATGATATCATCTTTTATTTTAAAATATGAATTTATATATGTTTTATTTTCGATTTCTATATTACAGTTTTCGAATTTAATTATTTTGCTTCCATATATATCTATTTTTAATTGATTACAGTTATGTTTGATATTTGTTTTAGAAATATTTTTCGTTACTACAATTCCTGGGATTATTTCTTTAATTTCTTCCTCTGTAAAATTTTTCATTTTGCAATAGGCTTTTTCAAATTTAATAATATTTGTAGTACAGTTGTTTCTTATTTTATTTAAGTTTTTCTCTAACTTATCTTTTACATTTTTATCATATATATTATTATTTTGATCTATTATAAAGGTACTTTCGTTTAATGATATGGCTTTATTGTTTTTGTTTGGCATTGGTTCAATGATAATAGTGGAATATGAGGAGTTAGAATATTCAGGTATTAAGAGGATTATTATAATAAGTTCATATTCGAATATTACGGCTATTTTTGTGTCTTTAAGTCCTTGGATATTTTTAGCTAGTTTTAGTTCCTTTTCTGTTAAAATATTTCTTGTAAGTATACCAAGTTTGCTTGTTAGAATAATTTGTTCTATGTCGTCTATGTGATGTCGGAAAAGATTGATGTCATAATTAATTTGATAAATATGTTCTATGTAATTTATTTCTTTTTCTATCTTAGTAATGTCCTTTTTATTTAGTTTATTAAAGTCATTTAAAAGTCGTGTAATATTCTTTTGTTGGTTTTGAATATGATGAGTTATATTTCCTATCTGTTGAGATATCTTAAAATTGAATGAAACTTGTTTATTATTTTCTGAAATTAATTCTTTGTTTTTTGATTTAAGAGCTTTTAGTTGAGATTTTATTTCAATTTCGTCTTGAGAATCCATTGTGCCTGCTATATATTTAAGTCCTGTACCTTATATGTTTATTAATGCTCGTTTTACTTTTGGATGTGGTTTAAGATTAGATATTTTTCGTTTTAATTGTCTGAAGTTATGTATTAGTGTATTAAACATTGGGTTAGTTATACCTATTTTGGTTTGTATAAGATTAATATTTTCATTTAAATGATCTATAGTATTTTCTATTTCTGTTATGTTTATTATATGTAGAATTTTATTAAAATTTTGAATAATGTTTATATCTTCCTTTTTAATTGTCATGTATCCGTTATTATTGTTTAAATTGTGTATCTCAAGAAATTGTGCTTTAGTATTTGGATAACAGCATAGTATAGTTGATAAAATGATGATTTGAAAATTCATCTGTAAAAGATTTAATTTTGAATTCTTGTTTTATTGGAGTTACTCGTAGTTTATATTATGTTATGTTATTTTTTTAATTTTTCTTCTTCTGTTTTAAGATTTTACTAGCTTATGAGTTACTTTTATGTGTTTTTCCTTTTGTTTTAATTGTTGGTGAATTGTAGTTTTGATATTTCTTTTTCCGTTTGATGTGTGATTTATAATATTTTAAATTATTTCGTTTATCGATTATATGATTTTCGTCTATTTTTTCTGCATCAAGTTTTCTGAATTTCGTGTGATTTTTTCCACCGCGTGTTTCTTTAATGAAAGTAGTTCCTGGTTGTATTTCTAAATCTTCTCTTTCTTTATTTAATTTATTTATGGAAGTTTGTTTTTTCTTGATTATTTTATCTTTAATAGAATCATATTCGTTGTTATGTATTTTTCCATTTTTAAAATCGATTGGTTTTTTATCAGTAGTTGAATGTATGGTATTGTTATAATAATTTATAATTTTTAATATCTTTTCCTCAACAGTATTATTATTTGTGTTTGGATCATGCCTTAATAATCTAATGTGTTCATTGATTGTGTTATGTAGTCTTTCTTCATCTGAATTGGATGTGTGGTTATAATTTGAGGTATAATGAATTTCTATGTTTTCGTTTTGTAAAAATTCTTTAAGTGGAAGAGCTTTAAATCCTAGCTCGTTATCTACAATTAATTTATTTATTGGTCCAATAGCAGCGATTAACGTTAGAATGCTTCTTTTAAATTCTGTCCATGTTCTTGCTGTGATTTTTATTGCTTGAGCGAATTTGCTGAATTTATCTATGAACGTGACAAAGAGTTGTTTTTCAAGTGAATAGAAAACGTCTGCATGAATAATTTCGTTTGGTGCTGAAGGGGTTTCCGTTAGTTGATATTTATTTTTAATTGGATTTCGATCATATTTTTCTAAATTACATATTTCGCAATTGTTGATAAATTGGGTTATTCTAATATTGAACTTTGGATGATAAAATTTTAAGAATAGTTCTTTGTATACTTCTATGATTCCTCTGTGGTTATTTCTGAGATGTTCATTTTTAATGATTTCAAATAATTCTTCTTCATCTGTTATATCTTTTAGGAATTTGTTAGTTTTAATAATTTTTAATTGTCCTTGGTCTGAAAAATATTTTTGATAAACATCTTCTAATGTTTTTATAAATTCTTCGTTATCTGCATAAAGACAGTTTAAGTATTTTGGGTTAAAATGCGATTTTAAGAGTATTAATGCTGTTTCTTCATCCAGTGATTTGATATAAATAACTTTTCTATTTTTATTAAAAATTTTTATTTGTTTAATTCTTAATGAACCGGAAGTAATTTTAAAGATTGCTATTTGTGTTTTAAATATATTTAAAGGGGATTTACTAAGTGGAAATATGTTTGATCTATTTTCTTCATTTCTTTCTGTAAGATTTATTTCTATTCGGGAGAGTGCATCTGCATTTTTATTTTTGGTTCCTTTTTTATATGTGATTTCATAATCAAATTCGGATAGTTTTAGTCTCCATCTTACTAGTTTTGAATTTGGTTCTTTGATTGAGAAAAGCCAAGTTAAAGGTTTATGATCGGTTTCGATTGTAAATTTACGTCCAAAAAGATATGGTCTAAAATATTTTGTTGACCAGACGATTGCTAATAGTTCTTTTTTAATGGTGCTGTAATTTATTTCATGTTCATTTAATGTTCTGCTAGCGTAACATATCGGATGATTATTTTGAGAAAGTATTGCTCCTAAAGCATAATTACTAGCATCTGTTGTAAGGGTAAAATTTTTATTGAAATCGGGATAACTTAATATTGGATCATTTATTAATAATTTTTTAAGTGTGTTAAAACTTTCTTGATATTTTATATTTGAAATGTCTAATTTAGCATTCTTTTTTAAGAATAATGTCATTGGCTTTGCTATTAATGAATAGTCTTTAATGAATTTTCTGTAATAACC
Organism: Nephrocerus scutellatus; assembly: GCA_947095585.1. Lineage (NCBI taxonomy): Eukaryota > Metazoa > Arthropoda > Insecta > Diptera > Pipunculidae > Nephrocerus > Nephrocerus scutellatus. The sequence continues at coordinate 66,504,479 of OX352761.1, read as the reverse complement.
CGTTAGTCCTAAAAATTGTTTAATTTGTTTCGTAGTTTTGGGTATTGGAAATTTATTTACGCATTCTATTTTTTTTGGATTTGGCTTTATTCCGTTTTGTGTCACAATGTGTCCAAGAAATTCTGTTTCTTTCTTTAGAAATTCTGATTTATCTAATTGAAATTTTAGATTTGCTTTCCTTAAGCAATTAAATATTAAATTGATTGAATGTATATGCTCTTGTATTGAAGTAGAGAAGATGATAATGTCGTCCAGATAGACTAAACAAATCTTATTGATATAATCCTTTAAGATATTGTTCATAAGTCTTTGAAATGTCGCTGGGGCTGTCTTCAGTCCAAATGGCATTCTTAATGTCTCCTTCTACGCTAAAGGCTGTTTTATGAATATCTTTTTCCTCAATTTCTATTTGATGAAATCCCTTAGCTAAATCAAGGGTTGTGAAATACTGGCATCTGCCCTGTTTATCTAATATATCATCAATATTTGGTAGAGGGTACTTGTCGTCTATTGTAACTTCATTTAGTTTACGATAGTCTATGACAAGCCTCCACTTTTGTTTTCCACTGGCGTCGACCTTTTTCGGTACAATCCACACAGGGGCTGAATAAGGCGAATGGCTCGGCCTTATAATATTATTTTTGAGGAGTTCTTGAATCTGGGTTTTGACTTCATCTTTATGTATGTAAGGATATCTGTATGACTTCGCGTTTATTGGTACATTATCAGTGGTACGTATTTCATGTTTAATTGCATTTGTAAAAGAGAGATTTGAATTTTCTTGATAAAAAATGTTTGAATATTGGTTTATTATTTTTAATAATTTTTGTTTCTCTTCTGCGTTGAGATGTTGAGTTCGTATTTGTTCCGTTAATAATTTATTATTATATTCTTCTATTATAGAGAAATTTTTTATATTAACTTCTTCAATTTCATTTGGATTTATTTCAAATGGACCTTGGCATTTTACATTCGTTTGAACTTCAATCTTATGATTTTCAACATTGTAAATTCCTTCATCAAAAATTATTTCGTTTTTCAAGAACTTCTGCTTCTTGAGGTAAACTAATCCTTCTTGTTGATTCACCAATAACTGTACAGTATGTTTGTTTGATCTTTCAAACAACATTTGTATAGTTTGTCCATTGATTTCTAATAGATTATGTTTATAATCTATTTTAGCGTTAAATCGTTTTAGTATGTCGTTTCCAATAATACCGTCGTATTTGTCATGGAACGCGCAGACTAAAAAGTCAATTTTTTGCTTTAGATCACCAAATTCTTTAAAAAGGGGAACTGATACTCTTTCAGTTACGTTTATATTATGTTGTAGTGTTTTAATTTGAATTTTATAATTTGGTACTTTCCATTTAGGATTACAAAGACCTGGATTTATAATAGAGTTTGTTGCTCCAGTATCGGTAATAAATTTTAATGGATTTTTATTAGATTTGATTTTTACATATGGTAAATCTCCTCCGAGGCTTGTAAGTGAAAATTTTCGCTTGTTTCGCATTTATTTATGTCCATAGGTTCGACAGTTTGATTTTGTTGGATATCAGGCAAATTATTTGGAATGTCACTTGTGAATTGATGATAATTTGGTTGTCTATAATTATTATAACTATTATTTCTATAATTATTGAACTGTCTGTTCTTATTCTGATATTGATCGGATCTATAATTATTATAGTTATCATTTCTATAATTGTTGAACTGCCTGTTCCTATTCTGATATTGGTCGGATCTATAATTATTATATTGTTTTTCTCTATTTTGTCTTTGGTCATTTTTATTAAATTGTTCTTTTTTATTCTGATTTGGTTCTGTCTGTCTGTATCTATAATTGTTAAGATGTTCATTTCTGTTTGGGTTTTGTTGGTATTTATTTCCATATTCTTGTTTATTTGGAGAAAAATTAATATTTTTATTGTAATTATTATTATAACGTATTTTCCTATTATTATTGTGATTATAGAATGGTTCTGGATTTGATTGATCTGCGTAGCCTGTTTGACTAAGTATATCAATTGCTGATTCTAAATTCTCAGGATTTCTACAAATTAGAATTGTTTTCATTGGTTCAGGTATTTTATTTTTAAATATATCAAGTGCAGTACGTATGTTATTTAATGAACATTCGTTCGCTATTTTACCAGGGCCAGTTACTAATAAAGTTTTGTTATTTAATTTTCGTAGTTTATCTTTTATTTCGTTGAAAAAACCTAAAACATTGTTTTTGAAAGTAACACCTCTCAATTCGTCGAAAAGTTGTTCTACACTACGTCTTTCGGCAAAGTTCTTTTGTAAAACGATTTTTATATCATTCTAAGCAATGGCTTGGGTATTAATTTCTATTACTTCTCTAGCTTTTCTGATAAATAGGATTTAGGATTATTTTATTTTCTAAGATAATATTATTTTCTTGCATTAAATTATCTTGCATTAAATTATTTACTTGATTTTCCATTTTGATTTTATTAAATATTTGTTTGTAATAATAAAAAAAATAAAGTAACCTTATATTTTATATATATAATATATTTGTTAAAAATTATTTAAATAGTGTATATATTTTTTAATAGTAAAAATGTCTATGATTTCACCTTGATTTAATTTTCAGATCAGCAATTTGATGATAAATATTGATTGATGTTCTTTGTTAATTTATTATGTTGAATCGTCTTTAATTTGTCTTCTAGTGATATTGTGAATAATCGTCTTTTATTTGTCTTCTAATGATGCTGCGGAGAAGCGTCTTTGATTTGTTTTCTAATGATGCTGCGGATAATTGTCTTTGATTCGTCTTCTTTATGTTGATTTGACCAATAGTTTATTTTGTTAATGTTCTTTATTTTGTAGAAAATGTTCGTAAAATTTTTCACTTATTTTTGTGAATAATGCGATTATTTTTGTAAAAAAGTGTTTGTAAAAATGGTTCACTAATTTTTGTAAATGATGTAATTATTTTTGTAAAAATGTTTTTTTAAAAATGGTTCACTTATTTTTGTGAATAATGTAATTATTTTTGTAAAAATGTTTATAAAAATGGTTCACTTATTTTTGTGAATAATGTAATTATTTTTGTAAAAATATTTGTAAAATTTCTGCACTTCTGCTGTAGAAATTTTGTTCACTATTATTGCGAATAATGCAATAATTTTTCGTAGAATTTTGTGAAATTTCTGCACTTCTGCTGTAGAAATTTTTTTTCACTATTATTGCGAATAATGCTATAACTTTCGTAGAATTTTGTGTAATTTCTGCACTTCTGCTGTAGAAATTTTGTTCACTATTATTGCGATTAATGCAATAATTTTTCGTAGAATTTTGTGAAATTTCTGCACTTCTGCTGTAGAAATTTTGTTCACTATTATTGCGAATAATGCAATAATTTTCGTAGAATTTTGTGAAATTTCTGCACTTCTGCTGTAGAAATTTTGTTCACTATTATTGCGAATAATGCAATAATTTTCGTAGAATTTTGTGAAATTTCTGCACTTCTGCTGTAGAAATTTTTTTTTCACTTTTGTTGTTGTGGAGTGCTTTAAATTTTTTAAAAAAAATAAGTCTTAGTTGACTTAGCACTATCCTACCGACTGCGCCAATTATGTTTTCAATGTAACTTAGTAAATTTTAAAAAAGATCTTTCTTTATTAAAATAATATTACAAGTCACAAGAAAATTATTTAAGACAATATCTTTATTGAATGATTCTATATCCTGTATCACTGTGTATAAATTTGTAGAATGGAAGTGTTAATAATACAATCCGTTAACTTAATGAATACCAGATACTTAATGAATGTTGGATGGAAACTTAATGAATCCCGGATACTTAATGAATAATGAATACTGAATGCTTCTGCTTTTATACTTATTTCTATATACTTATTTTGTTATGTGATCCAACTTGTGTTGTGAAATAGTTTTGGACTTTGAACTTGTTTTCGTCTTTGAGGACGTAAACATGTTATTGTCTTAGATCTGATTTGAGATAAGGTTGTTTTAATGTTCTAGCATGTTTTGAATAAATATCTAAATTCGTCGTAATTGACCATCTGGCGTTTTGATCATTAATTGGCCTTGAATTGAAGATGGTAAACATGTTGACAAAATTCGTATTGTGAGATAAGATTGGCCTTGAATGTTAAAGTAGTAAACAAGATGATTTCATCATGTTGTGAAATTGGTAAACAAGATATGAAGTTGGATCGCATTTACATTATTCTTATTCTATGTGATTATGTGATTACATACTGTGAATATCTTATATTGTTATTCAGTATTTCTATATTATAACGGGTGCCTGTAGTGGGATATTCTCTATGTTAACACCTAGCCTTACTTAAATATATTACCTAATCATATGAACATTATTCTTACATATATATATATAAAACAACCACGCACTACATGAGCCTAGCCTTACTTACCTTTATTACCTAATCATATGAACATTATTTTTTTTCATATTTAAAAACAAACACGCACTACATGAGCCTAGCCTTACTTAAATATATCACCTAATCATATGAACATTATTCTTATATATATATAATACACACATACACTACATTTACTTAGCCTTACTTAAGTATACTTAGCCATACTTAATTATTTCCACCTTATCTCTATATATATATAGTACACACCGACACTACATTTACTTAGCCTTACTTAAGTATACTTAGCCTTACTTAAGTATACTTAGCCTTACTTAGTTATTTCTACCTTATCTCTATATATATATAGTACTCACCTACACTACATTTACTTAGCCTTACTTAAGTATACTTAGCCTTACTTAAGTATACTTAGCCTAACTTGGTTATTTCTACCTTATCTCTAAATATATATATAATACACACATGCACTACATTTACTTAGCCTTACTTAAGTATACTTAGCCTTACTTGGTTATTTCTACCTTATCTCTATATATATATATAATACACACATACACTACATTAACTTAGCCTTACTTAAGTATACTTAGCCTTACTTAGTTGTTTCTACCTTATCTCTATATATATATAGTACTCACCTACACTACATTTACTTAGCCTTACTTAAGTATACTTAGCCTTACTTAAGTATACTTAACCTTACTTGGTTATTTCTACCTTATCTCTATATATGTATATAATACACACATGCACTACATTTACTTAGCCTTACTTAAATATACTTAGCCTTACTTAAGTATACTTAGCCTTACTTAAGTATACTTAGCCTTACTTAGTTATTTCTACCTTATCTATATATATATATAATACACACATGCACTACATTTACTTAGCCTTACTTAAGTATACTTAGCCTTACTTGGTTATTTCTACCTTATCTCTATATATATATATAATACACCCATGCACTACATTTACTTAGCCTTACTTAAATATACTTAGCCTTACTTAGTTATTTCTACCTTATCTATATATATATATAATACACACATACACTACATTTGCGGAACAGTACTGAATTGTTTTTATTTTAAGCGTATGAATACTATCTATATATAAACAAAAAAAAAAGAGGAAGGAAAAGAGGAATAAATTTATAACGTTTTGTATAAAAATGACCGAGTAGAGAATTATTATTTATTATTTGACTCAGTCCCTTCTCTCCGCAATGGCGTCCGGGGTTGGTCGGACCAGATAACCAGGGAAGGCATTCTGCTCTTAGTTGTCTCTCCAGGGTTTTTTTTTTTTTTTTTTGTGCACGTAACTACAAAATATTTTTTTCTGTCAATGAGGACGGTGTGTGGCTGGCGGCAAATAACCCCCTCCCAATCCGGCGAGCTAGCAAGAGCCGAACTAGACGTGCACGCTGCTTCAGCCCCACCATACGGCATTCGGTTGTAATGCCGAGCGAAGTTGCGTCTTCGCCTCAAATCATCTCGGTTTAACGAAGGTGGCGCCCAACGTGGGGCTCGAACGATCCGATGAGGTTTGACTTTAGGTCAAATTTCTTTTGGGTATGGCCCTAAATTTTTTTGGGTGGTCACCGCTGAGTGTAAGGGTCGAACTGGGGCTTTTCGGAATAGCTGGCAGTCTGCTTTAGTGAAGGTCCCGACCAAAGGTCCCCACGTTCATCCTATGTTCTTTGCGGCCCCCAAAAACCTCTACTCATTTTCATCAAGGTAATTATAAATAAATCGACACACCCTGTAAGCCTATTCAGAATGCAGCTGAACGTTCATGATGGTATGAATATGCTGACCAGTAGGTCGAATCAGTGGTAACTTGATTTGAATTGATCAAAGGATGCGTTTATATTTTTTTTGTGCATCCTGACAAAGGTTGGACAATAAGAATGTACTATTGGAACGCAGTGAATTGTTCAGCTATACCTGAAACACTGACCAATAAGCGAAGTTTTTTTTTTGAATTATCAACTAAAGGGAATGATCTTTTGGGAGGAACAGCAAATGACGGTGGTTGGGTTAAACGAGCTAATAGACAGCATTGGAATTTAGGGAATAGTTCTCTACCATGTTGTATCTAGCGGCTAGTAGCCTGATGGTCCACTGATTCCACCCAATATACTTAATGAGTTTTTTCCTGGTCGACCAACCTACTGAAGAGCCAGGAGAGAGAGGAACTGAGTCAAGTAAAAATTTTTTTTGAGTACAATTAAGTTCGGTAAATCGTTAAATAATAGCACATTAGCTTTTAGTATCTATATTTTATATCTTATCGGAAATTCCTTTGCTGGTCAATCATCTCATCAACGGTGATTTTCCCTTCGACAGTTGCGGTGAATTTTTTTTTGTTCCAGTTAGTACATTCCCTTGTATTTAAAGTAATATATCTCTCTATAATGGCTGTGAGACACAGGGGTGATAACTTATCCGTTATAGCGGATAACCCTAGTTGCGCGATCTGCAACTTGGAGATAGCCGATCACTCCATAATTGAAATCACTTCATGTGCACACATGTTTCATAGGCTCTGCCTAGATTCCTGGCTGGAAAGGCACACAACATGTCCGGTTTGTAGAAGCGAGATTTTCATATCTGGTCGCGATTCAGTACCGGTGAAGGCACCCGTGAATGAGCTTCTGGGCGCCTCAGCAAATCCGTCTGCGGTTGTAGCACAACCAGGGGACGCAACTGAACGAGGTGCGATTCCGAAAACCGATTCCTACAACCCGCTCGAGGTCAAGATTGACTACTGTGTTACCGGCAGATAATGTCGAAGCACAGACAACTCTCGCCTGTAACGAACAGCTACAGAGATCGAACACTCATTCTAGTAATCGTCACCCGGGGCGTAATAAAAGTCCCCTCGATTTTACTCGTGTCCAGAACTTGGTCCAAGATGCGCTAGTAGCTCATCGCGACAGTACAATGCAAGAAATTCGTTCCGTAGTAGGAGGGATGATTACCGAATCATTGTCCGGTTTCATTACGAAACATAATAACCCAACTTTTCCGGTCACTCCAGCTAACTCCCTTATTAGGAGCGAACCAGATTGGCCTGAAGACCTACCCTTTTCAGATGTACGTGGAGGTGACAGAAGATCTCGGGGGCCCAATCAGAAAGTTCATTTTTGGAATGAAGAGAACGACCTTCCTACATTCGCACATGGACCGCCTGTTTGGTCAGGAACTTCCAATGCCCATTCTGATTCGGTCGCAAAGACCATTGTCAATTGGAGGCTAAAGTTTGATGGATCCAGAGATGGTATCACGGTAGCGGAATTTATTTACCGTGTAACCTCTTTGACCCAACAGTCACTCCAAGGTAATTTCCCGGCACTGTGTCAAAACATTCATGTCTTATTTGAAGAAAAGGCTCGCGACTGGTATTGGCGATACCACCGTAGCGTACGTTTCTTAGTTTGGCAAGACATTTGCGGGGCTTTAAAACAGCAATACAACGACTTTCGGACGGATTATGACATCAAAGAGGCAATCAGAAATAGAAAACAATCCGATCGCGAATCATTCGATCAATTTCTCGAATCGATTATGACCTTGGCGGACCGACTGCAATCCGCGATGTCAGAACACGAATTAGTAGAAAGCGTGCTTAGAAATCTGAAGCCAGATATTAGATTAGAGTTGTTGCATTCGGACATAACCACATTATCTCACCTTCGTCGAGCATGTCGAAGACATGAAAATTTCTTTGACGATTTCCGTTGTCACTCGAGCTTCACAAAACCCTTTCCACCGAGGCGGCTAGTATCCGAATTGGCCCCCGGCAGAAGAACACCAGATCTATCCACGGAGAAAGAGATGGCAGCCTAGTGCCGGTTGAGTGAGCGAAGACCATTCAAATGTTGGAACTGTGATGAGCGGGGACACGGTTATCAAGAATGCGTAAAGCAGCGGCGAGTATTCTGCTACGGGTGTGGAGCAGTCGATACTTACAAACCAAATTGCCATAAATGCTCGAATCCGGAAAACCGGCAGAAGGATGTTTGCAAGTACACCAGCAGGCATCCGAAATAATTTCTTCATCTTTATCTTCTCCACCAACTGTATTAGAGACCGAAGGAGTTCCAGTTGGTAAACCAATATTGTCTACTCATAAACCATTGCACTGGGGATTGCATGATGATAAGCTAAAGCGAACTGAATTATTTGGCAATAATATGAGTAAAAAGAAGTCTCGTTCCTCAATGCGTATGCACAACTTTTGGATTAAGATACGGACAACCCAGAAGAAGCTAATTTCGTCCATACTTACAATAGATTCCGACATGAGGCCCTACGCGCAAGTTGGCCTTATGGGTTCAAAGGTTCTGGGACTACTGGACAGTGGCGCTTCGATCAGTTGCATAGGAGCTGCCCTGGCTAAGTCAGTACTCTTGGACGGTCGCAAATTAGCGAAATTCAGATCTAGTGTCAGAACAGCTGACGGTAAATCCCAAAAGGTTTGTGGTAGCATCTGGTTGGATGTGACGTTCAAAGACGACACTCACGCCTTGGAATTCTTTGTTATCCCAGAGTTGTATCAAGACCTGTATTTGGGAGTTGACTTTTGGAAGGCTTTCAGAGTAGCCCCACAGATCGTAAGTGAACTGAATGCGCCTTTGCCTACGACATCCGAAGAGTCGACACATGCTTGGACCGTAGCTCAACTACGCAAACTTGAAACCGCGAAACGATTATTTCCATCATTTGAATTAGAAGGACTTGGGAAGACGAATTTAATCGAACACAGCATTGATACCAAAGATGCAAAACCAATCAAGCAAAGGCATCTCCCGATTTCTCCAGCGATTGAACAGCTGATGGGTAAAGAGCTCGACCAAATGTTAGCGCTAGGAGTTATTGAAGAATCAAGCAGTGCGTGGTCGTCGCCGGTTGTTCTTGTACGTAAGCCTGATAAAGTGCGATTGTGCCTTGATAGTAGAAAGGTGAATTCAGTGACGGTAAATAGAAGGAATTTTAAGCCGATTGCCGAAAGCTAACTGTATTTCCAGTCTAGACTTAAAACACGCCTTTTGGCAAATCCCACTCGAAAAGTCTTCCCGAGAAAAGACTGCGTTCACGGTGCCAAATCGTCCACTATATCAGTTCGCTGTGATGCCGTTTGGGCTGTGCAACGCACCGCAAACGATGTGCCGATTAATGGACAAAGTCATCCCGAATCAACTCAAAGAGAAGGTCTTTGTTTACTTAGACGATCTATTATTGGTATCGGCCTATTTTGATTCCCATATTTCGCTTTTGAAGGAGGTCGCTCTTTTGCTTCGGAAAGCAGGACTAACTATCAATGTAAGCAAAAGTAGATTCCTGTTAAAAGAGGTCAAATACCTGGGTTACATAATTGGACATGGGACCTTGCAAACGGATCCAGATAAAATCTCAGCAACAAGGGATCGAAGTACCCATAGCCTACATGTCGCAAAAGCTGAACAAGGCTCAGCGTAATGATTCGGTTACAGAGTTGGAATGTCTTGCAGCGGTATTAGCTGTTAAAAAGTTCCGTCAATATGTTGAAGGACAGACTTTTACTATAATAACCGATCATGCCAGCTTGGCTTATGAGACAAACTGACCTGAATGGCAGACTCGCTCGATGGGCTCTCAAGTTGCAGGGTTATGTGTTTGATATTCAACACCGCAAGGGAAGTGCAAACATGGTTCCAGACGCTCTTTCTCGCGTCTTTTCGGCGTCGACTAAGGATTTAGCCGCCATCGTCACAACGGATGAGTCTTTGATTGATCTGGAATCGAACGAGTTCGATTCGACCGAATACCAGGATTTACGTTCTAGAGTTTCCGGAAACCCAGCAAATTCTCCTGATTTACAAGTGATAGATAAGTATGTCTATCATCGGACCTGTTTCCTTGACGACCATCCAGAGCATGTAAAATCGTGTTGGAAGTTATTTGTACCGCAAGCCTTACGAAACGGTTTGATTCAGAAGTTGCATGATGCACCGTCAGCCGCACACGGTGGAGTAGCTAAGACATTAGAAAGATTGCGAAGATATTTCTACTGGCCCGGGCTAGTCAAAGACGTCCGGAAGTACGTGCTATCATGCGAAACATGTGTTACGACCAAATACCCCACCAAAATTCTACGCCCACCCATGGGTCAGTTGGCAACAGTAGAACGGGTATTTCAGAGATTGTTTATAGATATAATTGGACCTTTCCCAAGATCTACACAAGGCAATATAGGCATTCTAATTGTCTTGGACCATTTATCCAAGTTTACCTCTTTGAAACCCCTAAAGAAGTTCACTTCGTCCCTGATAATTGGATACCTGAAGGAATATATATTTGACATATTTGGCGTTCCGGAAACCATCATATCTGATAACGGAAGTCAGTTTAAATCGGCTGAATTTGAATGAATGAATGAATTCTCACCTCCTGTGGAATTCACCATTTCTACACAGCGGTCCACTCGCCACAGTCGAACGCTTCAGAACGTGTGAATCGATCCGTGAACGCCGCGTTGCGAGCATACGTTGGTCAAAACCACACCGAGTGGGATGTTCACCTGAGCGATATAAATGGAGCCTTGCGTAATTCCGTACACCAATCAACAGGACATAGTCCATATTTCGTTATCTTCGGTCAACACATGCTTAATCATGGTAACGACTATAAGCTTCTACGGAAAATACACATGCTCGAAGAAGGCTGCGTGGAACTTTCGAAGCAAGACATAGTGGCCCTAGTACGTAATGAGGTACGGACAAATCTTCGAAAAGCCCAAGAAAGAAATGCAAGAACGTACAACCTCCGGTCGAAACCCGTACATTTTAAAGTGGGTCAGGAAGTGCTGCGGCGAAATTTCGCCCAAAGCAATTTTGGGAAACGTTTTAACGCTAAACTATCCCCAACATTTCTGAAAGCACGAATTCGGGAAAAATGCGGCACCGCATACTATATTCTGGAAGACTTACGAGGAAAGTTAATAGGCACATATCATGCTAAAGACCTGATGCAAACCAGAGTGTAATATCGGCTCAGATCTCCGGAACTAGCTGGGAGCTAATTCTGGATATCTGTTTTTGTGATGGTGTACGTTTGGGTCATCGGACCAACCTAAAAAACACTTACGTCACTCTACTTGCACAAGTCCCGTGTAAACCACCAAGTTCGTTGTCACCACCGATAATAGAACATGCGTCGTCTCACTTTAGCACAGATATGGATTGGTAAATGCAAACGGAGACTTCTCGTCGGCCATGGCATGAAAACCGGTCTCTTTCCGAAAAGAAGCTGGCCGAGTGTACAAGTCGGTTAAGACTAAAACAAAGTCAGCAACAAAAAAAAAATATATAGACCAAGACAACTTATAGACGAAAGTCAATTGGGAAAAAGAACAAACTTAGAAAAATTTCAAAGAAAAAAAAAAAAAAAGAAAGGAAGGAAAAATACTAGGCATAACGGAAGGCGCAGAGAGGTAAACCAATAAAATTTTATAAAAAAAAGAAGATTTATGGAAAAAAAATGACAATTGCTGTTCGCGCGAGTGAACATCATGGCGTTAAACAAAATGTTTGTACTAACCATCGTGTAATTTAGGAAAAGGCAAGGTCAGGAACAGGATCCAACCAAAGATCGCAGCATCAGTCCTTGTTGGAAACAGAGGATCACCACGATTACGCTGGATTACTGGTGGCAACAAGAAAATAAGCAGCTTGAAGGAAATTCCTCACAACCACCTCCAACCTCACTTTTCCCCTCTGCGTAAGTACCTATAACAATCCAATTATACAATTTAATTATATGGAAAGTGCCGCTCGACGCGTCCATGCTCGCCACGCACGGGGCATGGAAAAGCCCTCGGTTTCTCCTTGTCCGCTTATAGTTGTTCTTCGGCAATCCGCCCTACCAGAGGGGTTTCCGCCAACGGTATCCGTTAACGTATTTTGACCTAATCATATTAACATTATTTTTTTATATATTTAAAAACAAACACGCAATACATGAGCCTAGCCTTACTTACCTATATTACCTAATCATACGAACATTATTTTTACATATATATAAAACAAACACGCACTACATGAGCCTAGCCTTACTTACCTATATTACCTAATCATATGAACATTATTTTTTTTATATATTTAAAAACAAACACGCACTACAGGAGCCTAGCCTTACTCACCTATATTACATAATCATATGAACATTATTTTTTTATATATTTAAAAACAAACACGCACTACATGAGCCTAGCCTTACTTACCTATATTACCTAATCATACGAACATTATTTTTTTATATTTAAAAACAAACACGCACTACATGAGCCTAGCCTTACTTAAATATATTACCTAATCATATGAACATTATTCTTACATATATATATATAAAACAACCACGCACTACATGAGCCTAGCCTTACTTACCTTTATTACCTAATCATATGAACATTATTTTTTTTTCATATTTAAAAACAAACACGCACTACATGAGCCTAGCCTTACTTAAATATATCACCTAATCATATGAACATTATTCTTATATATATACTACACTACACTACATTTACTTAGCCTTCCTTAAGTATACTTAGCCTTACTTAGTTATTTCTACCTTATCTCTATATATATATAGTACTCACCTACACTACATTTACTTAGCCTTACTTAAGTATACTTAGCCTTACTTGGTTATTTCTACCTTATCTCTATATATATATATAATACACACATGCACTACATTTACTTAGCCTTACTTAAGTATACTTAGCCTTACTTGGTTATTTCTACCTTATCTCTCTATATATATATATAATACACACATACACTACATTAACTTAGCCTTACTTAAGTATACTTAGCCTTACTTAGTTATTTCTACCTTATCTCTATATATATATAGTACTCACCTACACTACATTTACTTAGCCTTACTTAAGTATACTTAGCCTTACTTAAGTATACTTAGCTTTACTTGGTTATTTCTACCTTATCTTTATATATATATAATACACACATGCACTACATTTACTTAGCCTTACTTAAATATACTTAGCCTTACTTAAGTATACTTAGCCTTACTTAAGTATACTTAGCCTTACTTAGTTATTTCTACCTTATCTATATATATATATATAATACACACATGCACTACATTTACTTAGCCTTACTTAAGTATACTTAGCCTTACTTGGTTATTTCTACCTTATCTCTATATATATATATATATAATACACCCATGCACTACATTTACTTAGCCTTACTTAGTTATTTCTACCTTATCTCTATATATATATAATACAATGCAATGGCGTCCCGGGTTGGTCGGACCAGATAACCAGGGAAGGCATTCTGCTCTTAGTTGTCTCTCCAGGGTTTTTTTTTTTTTTTGTGCACGTAACTACAAAATATTTTTTTTTGTCAATGAGGACGGTGTGTGGCTGGCGGCAAATAACCCCCTCCCAATCCGGCGAGCTAGCAAGAGCCGAACTAGACGTGCACGCTGCTTCAGCCCCACCATACGGCATTCGGTTGTAATGCCGAGCGAAGTTGCGTCTTCGCCTCAAATCATCTCGGTTTAACGAAGGTGATAGTTCATTACAAATTCGCGATCAAATGAACAGGTAGCCAAACACCCTAATTGTTGGTACCATTACAAACTCGGGATCCAAGCCACAAAATGCATTAAACCCTGCACCACGCTGCAAGCGGCAAGTGTTGGTAGCCAAACTTCAAACAGCCGCCTTATCATAGTCGATTCTCAAAATAAGCTACAATTCCCTATTGACACAGGTGCAGACGTTTCGGTAATACCACCAGCAAACCTAAAAAAGTCAAATTTAACTACATTTAAATTATTCGCAGCCAACTATACAGCTATCGACACGTACGGTAACAAAAACTTCACACTCAACATAACCCTTCGCAGACCACTGACATGGAGGTATGTTGTGGCAAAAATCAATCGATGGCGCTGATTTCCTATCACACTACGGTTTATTGGTCGATGTAAAAAACAAAAAGCTTATCGATTCGGACACAAAACTCGATGTCAAAGGAAAACCAATACAAATTACGTCATATGGCTTAACAACAATAAATACCCATTTAGTAAAACCCGAGATAGCGGAACTACTACACGTGTTCAAAGCAGTCTCTCACGAGTCGGCAAACCTAAACACAGCAAGCCACAGCGTTGCACACTGCATCTAGACATCCGGTCAGCCTTGCCACGCGAAGGTACAACGGCTAAATGCGGATAATGAAAACTGCTAAGGCCGAAATTGAAGGTTGGATGGCATAGGGAATACGCCGGCCCTCCAAAAGCAATTGGGCAAGCCCGCTACACATCGCGTAGAAAAAGGATGGCAACTGGAGATTATATGGCGAATACAGGGCCTTAAATTCGATGACAAAACCAGACCGTTATCCGATTCCGTTCGTGACCGATTTCACGCATCAGCTCGAGTCATGCACCAGGTTCTCAAAGATCGACCTCATGCGAGTGCGAGCAGACACAGGTCCCAATCGAGAAAAAAGACATCGAGAAAACCGCAATCACAACTCCGTTTGGATTGTTCGAGTTCCCGCGGATGACATTCGGGTTACGTAACGCGGCCCAAACATTCCAACGATTGGTTCACTCATTTTTTCGAGACCTGGCATTCGTATTCCCGTACATCGACGATGTGCTCATCGCCTCACGAAACAACGAGAACCATTTAGACCACTTACGTATCGTTTTGCAGGTTTAGTAATTAATTTAAACATCCGAAATATCTTTCCTCGGTTTCAACATCAACGCAAACGGCATGCTGCCTGATAAACACAGAGTAGAGGCAATTTAAAATTACCCAAAACCGATTACGACCGACGTCATTCTTCGATTTTTGGGAATGTTAAATTACTATAGAATTTTTCTACCTAACGTAGCACATGACCAGGCGATATTGTACGAGTTTATCAAGGGCCAAAAAAAGGGATAAATCACCAATAGATTCCGAACGCCAAATTCGCAATCCTTGTCGACGCGTCAAATACAGCAGAAGGAGCAGTATTACAAGAACTAACACAAAGAGGTTGGCAACCACTTTTCTCCTATTCGCGAAAGCTAAATGACGCCGAAACTCGCTACAGTACGTACGACAGGGAACTTTTATCTGCTTATTCAGCCATCAAGCATTTCAAAAATTTCGTCGAAGGCCGAGAATTTATTCTATTCTCGGACCATAAACCACTAACCTTCGCGCTACGGCAAAATCTTGAGAGAGCCTCACCCAGACAACGCCGCCACCTAGACTTCATAGCGCAGTACACGTCGGACATTCGTCACATTTCGGGCGACAACAACGTCGTTGCTGATACTCTTTCACGCGACGAACAGATTAGCGTAGGAAGCACAATCGATTACGTATCAATCGCAGATGAACAAACAAAAGATTCAGAGCTAGCGGGCCTAATGGAATCAAATACGTCTCTAAAGTTCAAAAAATGTCCGGTTTTTGGCACTAATAAAGAAATTGTATGTGACATTTCAACGAACACACAACGTCCATTCATTCCTAGGGCATTTCGTCGGCAAGTCTACGAAGCATACCACAACGTCTCTCATCCCGGTATTCGTGCCACAACGAGACAAATCTGAAAAAAAATTTTGTGGCCAGCCATGAACCAGGAAATAAGCTCTTGGACTAAACATTGTGTACGCTGCCAAAGATGTAAAATAACAAAACACGCCAAAAGAAAGTTGGGCAGAAGCCACACCAATCCCTAATATTAGAACTGAAACAAAAGCTGATACACTTATCAATACATGGATTAGCCGATTCGGAGTCCCAACAAGCATCGTGACCGACAGGGGCGCGCAATTCGAATCAAGCCTACTCGATGAACTGTCCTAGTCACTCGGATTCAACTGCAAAAGAACGACAGCTTATAATCCAGCTTGCAACGGAATGATAGAACGTTGGCACCGCACCTTAAAAAGAGCAATAATGTGCGTTGGAAAACAACAATGGACAAAATCTTTACCGCTAATATTACTCGGCCTGAGAACTTAATATCGGGATGATTTACAAAGTACATCGCTCGAACTCGTTTACGGAGAACATATACGACTACCTGCGGATTTTATTCAACCAAGCAAGAATACTCATCAGTCCGAATTAGTTATACAGTTGCGGAATCAATTTAAAGACATTCAGACCTCGTCACCATCACGACATTCGAAAGAATAAATCTTCCTTTTCAAGGAATTACCAACATGCGAATACGTTTTAGTTCGAACAGACGCAGTGCGCAAATCACTACAACCGCCATACGAGGGACCATACCCGATAATCAAACGAAACGAAAAATACTTCACGCTGCTTATCAAAGGTTAGGATGCAACGGTTTCAATAAGCCGACTTAAACCCTGTTTCATAGAAGCAAAACAATCCGAACAACCTACCAGTACATCGATTGAAATACCAACCAAAGCGAACTCTACGCATGAACCATCACTCATCGGCGAAGAGAAAACATATACATCTCGGAAAAAGTAAGTTATCAGCAAAATATCACTGAACCGATCCGATCCAGAGGAGGTCGCACTATCAACAAACCAGCTCGCTATCAGTAGCTTTCTATCGTTCACAGCGTTCACTGGGGGTAGGATAGTGTGGCGGCACCACTTACGTACACGGTTCCTAGTCGGAAATGAATTCACTTTCAAAAGAAATCTCAATTTTCGATTAATCGCGCAAACGTGCGAACGCAGCCATGAATTCACTTTCGAAAGAAATTACAATTTTCGATTAATCGCAAACGTGTGAACGCAGCCACTAGAGAAAGAGGAAGGGAGTGACAGTCGGCCATTTTACTTCATTCGTCTTTCGCCATTCTTTTGTTCAGACACTGAAAATTAATTGTAATTTTTTTTTTGTATATTATCCTAATACTTTCTTAACATAAAATTACCAAAACTTTAACAGAAGGAGCAGTATTACAAGAACTAACACAAAGAGGTTGGCAACCACTTTTCTCCTATTCGCGAAAGCTAAATGACGCCGAAACTCGCTACAGTACGTACGACAGGGAACTTTTATCTGCTTATTCAGCCATCAAGCATTTCAAAAATTTCGTCGAAGGCCGAGAATTTATTTTTTACTTTCGAAAGAAATTACAATTTTCGATTAATCGCAAACGTGTGAACGCAGCCACTAGAGAAAGAGGAAGGGAGTGACAGTCGGCCATTTTACTTCATTCGTCTTTCGCCATTCTTTTGTTCAGACACTGAAAATTAATTGTAAATTTTTTTTTGTATATTATCCTAATACTTTCTTAACATAAAATTACCAAAACTTTAACACTTATTCCTAAATAAATTAAAATACTTCATTCTTCATTCGTCTTTCGCCATTCTTTTGTTCAGACACTGAAAATTAATTGTAAATTTTTTTTTGTATATTATCCTAATACTTTCTTAACATAAAATTACCAAAACTTTAACACTTATTCCTAAATAAATTAAAATAAAAATTAAAAACATAAATAAAGAATAACCTTGGTTTAAAAAAATACTGCTGTAGAAATCAGCAAGCAGTGTTCCTCACGTGCTCCGGTGGTTAAGTATTCTGGTGAACGCAAAAGGGGGCGTGGCATGATAATAATTTTGTATAGGGAAACCTAACCAAACATTTATCTATATAAAATCCCCATAACTTAATTAATCAAAACATTGTTGTTAAAGGTAATTACTTAATTAAGTTTGAAAATTGTAAAATTAAAATAGATAATAAAAATTACGAGAGAAAAAACTACAAACACGAACTCTTAATTCAAAATACAATCGCAAATATCAATTATACCAAATCAAATGATTTAACTTTCCAAGAATTAAATTATCAAAATATAAAAAACTTAAAAGAAATGTAAGAATTAAAATACAAACACAACTATACAAATTTTACTATGTATATGATAATTTTAACAATTATATTGATCATAATATTTTATATCTATCTTAAATGTAAAAATAAAAAAATGAAAATTATAAAATATAATGTCAATCTTCAACGAGTCGCTTCTCGACCAACAGAAGACTTTAAAGGGGGAGGTGTTATGTCAGAGCCATCTTATACGCCCCAACAAATATCAACAAACCAATATAAAGATAAACAAATCCTGGACTTTAAATTCAACCAGTAAATGTAATGCGTAGAAATCTCTACAAAGTTGCATGTCAGCACTTTTGCCATTTAAATGTATCTCATCTAGACTAAACAATATAGCTGCGTTAGCAATCAAGCATTATAAATAGATCGCTATTTAAATGTATCTCATCTAGACTAAACAATACAGAGTTTATCATCCGCAGTCAAAATGCTGCGGTAACAATTAAGCATTATAAAAAGGGATCGCTTGATCTCAATTCTTCAGTCTTTAAGCAGTCACCTCGTATAGCTGACGATTTCCCCCCACCAGTGGTAAGGGATCCGAAGCTCTAGTTTAATTTCTCAAATAATAAATATATCCGTTTTAAGAAATTAAAAATACTGTTTGTTTTAACTTAACGTAATATTAATATATATACGATAGATTAATGTTTTAGTTAAATTATAAAAAAATAAAATGTGAACTTATTTAAATAAATTTTCTTCTTGCTTTTTGTTTTGCAAACTTATTAACTACCTCATTATTATCAATAATTTTTAGTAAGTTATTCTCTATATATAAAATAGCCATATTATTTAGTCTTTCCTCTGACGTAAGTTTCTTAGATAAATTTATACTCTTTCTAGACAAAAAAATAAGCGTAAGCGATGCGTCTAAAATTCTCAAAATAATTTCCACGTTTGTAAAAATTGCTTTCATATTTAATGCTTTTTTGTATACATTAATTATTTTCTAAAAAGATTCAAAACTGTTAACTGAAGTAATTTTAAAACGTTTTTATTAGCTCGCTTTCGTGTATGTCGGTCTGTGCGGGTGCAATTTTATAATTGATTTTAAACTAACTTCCCATTAAGCTATAGACTTGAAACTTTAAACAGAACTGGATGAACATTAATAAATCAGAAAAAAATACAACAAATCAAAAGAAAAAAAAATGTATTTTTATTAGTTAACATGTTAAAGATAAGAATAAGATGATGATTCTTGTTCATAGATTTTACCGCGACCGTTCAGTTCTGTTATTAAATGATCGCATATTACGCTATTTAAAAATAAAAAACAACTCATAAAAATTAAAATTTTTCTGTACAGTTTGAATAAAATCGGGTACATTTTTTAAAATTTTTGTTAGGGACCCCTCCGACATCGCGGCCTCATCACTTCCAAATTTTTACAAAAAGTGTTTTCCATC
Source organism: Nephrocerus scutellatus (assembly GCA_947095585.1). Lineage (NCBI taxonomy): Eukaryota > Metazoa > Arthropoda > Insecta > Diptera > Pipunculidae > Nephrocerus > Nephrocerus scutellatus. Next base: position 66,484,717 of record OX352761.1, on the reverse strand, counting down.
GGAGATACACATGCGTATAAAATTTGAAGAGAATAGGGTACTTTTTTTTATAAAATTTGTATAGGTGCCACCCGACCGCGAGGCCTCATCACTTCCAAATTTTTACAAAAAGTGTTGTCCGTCGTATATACACTCGCGTATAAAATTTGAAGAAAATCGGGTACTTTTTTGGAAAATTTGTATGGGTGCCCCCCACCACGGGGCCCGATCACTTCCAATTACAGAAAGTGTTGTCCGTCGTATATACACTCGCGTATAAAATTTGAAGAAAATCGGGTGCTTTTTTGGAAAATTTGTATGGGTGCCCCCCACCACGGGTCCCGATCACTTCCAATTACAGAAAGTGTTGTCGATCGGAGTAAACACGCGTATAAAATTTAAAGAAAATCGGGCTTTAAGAAGTGGGCACGCGAAGTTAATCTAGAGAATTTAACAAAAAGTTTGTCCATTTTAAAAGAAATTATGTGGGAGCCCCTCGGCCCAAAATTTAACGAAAAGCGTTGTCCATAGTATTAAACACGTGTGTATAAAATTTGAGGAAAATCGGGTAAATTTGTTTATAGTTTTGTATGGGGCCTTTCGACACCGGGGCCCAATCACTTCGAAATTTTTACAAAAAGTAAGGTTAAACATTTTTACGCGAAGTTAATATAGAGAATTTAAAAACTCCTTTCGGTTTTCTGTACACGTTCACTTGCGATCATTTTCAAATGTTGCATCTGATAGTTCTTTAACTTTAGATTCGATTTCGTTGAAATTATGTTTTATGCTTTCATTAATAAAAATTTCGAGACTTTTCAATAATGACGCTCCTTTAACAACGCTGCAATCAATAGATTTTAAGGATTTACTTGTTGGATTTGATTTATTATTTGCAATATTTTATTCCATACGATTGTCATTATAGCAGTTTCATAATCAGTCATTTAATTAATGATTTCGTTTCAATAACAACAGTTTTTTTCTGTTGTAGTACTGCCTCTTTTATATTTTTTAAGCGTTTAAACACTAAAGCTGCAACAGCCCTTGCAGACCACCTTGTACGATAGGCACTTTTCAGCGAGTAATGTACGGTATTTTTCACACGATCAAAACAATTTCTCGGTTAACTGCTCATGCGTTATGCAATACTACTGTGGGAATGTGTGTCCACTGAGACTGCAGTAAATAACAAAAGTATTTTTCATGTTAACACACTAGTGTGGGTTATGCATGGGTTTCAAGGTAGGTTTTAGCATACGAAACAGTCACTTTCGTCTATGGTCGTGTGAAATAGTATATTAAATAACGAGCGAGGAAAGCGCGATATGGTCATGTAAAAAGAACATTTTTGAGCGAGTAATGTAGGCTATTTTTCACACGATCAAAACAATTTCTCTGCTAAGCTGCTCATGCGCAATGCAATACTACTGTGGGCATGTGTGTACACTAAGACTGCAGTAAATAACAATAGTATTTTCTATGTTAACACACTAGTGTGAATAATGCCTACTTTTGAAGGTAGGATATAACGTAGGAAACAGTCACGTCTATGGTCGTGTGAAAAGTAATTTACATGACTACCTCCTTCCGTATTTTTTAAAGTTCAAAAAAAAATCTCATATATTTGCTAAAATTATTCAAACTAGTCAAATAAGTTCCTTTTCTCGAAGATGTTCTATTCTCATTATGGCCTGGCGGTGAACTGTTATTGTATTCCAATGTAAATTTTATTGATCGCCATATATCTCCGTGCGGTTATCATGCCCCTGGTTTTGTGCATACAGTGCAATATGCAACACCGTGGAAACGAAACTGGGTTTTCATGATATGATGACTGCCACCCGTACAAAAATAATTATCTCATAAGTAACAAATATAAATGCACTACTCCAGTGAACAATAACGCAACCGCGCGGGTCCATGCATGTTTTTTTTTAGGTCGGAGTAATCGGAGAGATAATTTAACTGTCAGAACTGAGATCTGCGTTTTTCAATCCCCGAGAAAAAATTTTTCTTCTTAGGCCTTTTTTTTCGCGCCGATTGTTGTCTGATATGATCTTTTTACTCTGAAAAAATAAACATTTTTTGACCGCTGTAGTTTAGGTAAAAAATAAAACTTTTCTCTGATACTAAAAAAAACAGCAGATAATTTTTTTGATCTGACAGATCTGATCACAGAAAAAAATTATCGGATTTATCGGATATCTCGGAACTCGTATTTCTCCAATTTCTCCGACATTAAAAAAAACACGGCCTGAACAAATTCTTAAAACAATTGTAACATTAAAAAATTCCCGTATTTAAATTGTTAAATAAAAGCTTATACACACATATCCATACAAAGATTGCGCTAAGTTAAACCATGCGTCATTTATTTAAGTAGTAGGAATAGCCATACCCATAAGAAATGCCATGCAGTGCATGAATGCATACACCATATATCCAAAAACAAAAACTAATATCAATATATTGACTCAAAGGGTCTATTCTTTTATTCAACCCGAGCGAGCAGTGTACATCAAAAATTTACAGTTTGTTTTTTTATTCAACTGGGGTAATTTTACTCTGTACTCTTCCTTTTTTTTTGAGAACCGAGCACGACACGGTGCATACGCAGTTTCCTATTTTTTACTTCAACTGAAATGAATATCAGTGTAAGGCAGAGTAAGAGCGAGTAAAGTTACCTAGTGTACACACCAAACATTTTTAGGCCGTGCAACGTTCGCTAGTTGTACTCCGGGTAACTTCATTCGCTCGGGTTGAATAAAAGAATAGACCCAAAGCAATTAGTGACATACAAGTCTAATTGGATTCTTGACCCATATTCCCCATTAAACGGATTCTTCATGTTGCTTTCTGCATAGCAATCATTAAAATATTAAATTACAGACACTCATCAAGGTAAATTAAACAAATTATTAACAAAATAAAAGTAATTTTAATATTGTTACGTTACTTCGTAACTAGCCATAATCACAATTTCATATATTAATAACAACTATTTCATTGCAACTATTTCATGTTAATAAATTTGTAATTACTGGTGCTGTAATACATAATTTATAATATTCCCTTTTAAATTCAATGAATTTACTTGTAACTAATGAATGAATGAATTTTAGAACATGATGTATAACGTAATTAGTTGTTGAACAAGTTCATTTATTTCTTTATTTTAAGTTGTCACCCTGCACTAAAGGGATTTAATTATGTTAAGCCATCTTTGGCATATTTATAAGCTCACTTGTTCATTATCGTCGGCCGGGTAGGTCGCCCTAAATTAAATAATCGTGAAGTACAAAAATACCAAAAATCGCTTCTTTTTCATTTAGCAAAAAAGCTTGCTAACTTTTCATGGCGCCCGAGCAGGGACTTGACTACTCCGGCAGAACAAGTCATAAATTAGTAGTGAATACAATTTTGTGTATACATTTAAATTTAAAAGTGATCAAATTAAATTTTTCTGCAACTGCAAAGTAATTCTGCGCATTGGATCTGCAATCCTTGGCTGCAACAAATTAACGGAATCACGTTACACGTTGGACATAAGCTGAAATTGGAATCAAATAGAAGAAGTGCTAAACCACGCTGATTAATTTAACCTAAGATTAAATTTTCACACAAACGTAGTTGTTGGTCCAACAAAACTCAAGTATAAAAAAGAAAAAATATCGTTTTAACCCTCTACCGCATACGAAGCCATATATGGCTGTTCGCAATAATAATGTATTTTCTTTAATACATCACATTCTAAATGACTAAAACACAACATGATCACTTAGTTTGTATCGCCTACAACACAAAACGATACTTTTCATATTTGCCAGATAACGGCTGTCTGCGATATGCTCATTTGTACTTCAGTTCCTCGCGCGTGTGCATTGAAAATATAAAGTGGGAAAAAAGTTTGATTATAAGTGCAAATAGTTGTGTTCAATCGGAAGAACAATCAGTTTAAAAATACATTTTGGTTAAAATATTTAATTTTCTATATTATTAATGTATTTCTTTTGTTAAAAAATATTGCAAATACTCGTTTGATTAGTTTAATAACTGAAGCCATATATGGCTTCGTATGCGTTAAAGGTTATTTTTCGTTCATTTGGTTAATGCGTGTTTGTACTCGCGTAAAGAAAAAACACTTGTTTTTTGTTACAGAAATGGATCCGAACAGTTTTTATGGTAAGAATAGAAGTAATTAGCTTATTCCTGGAGATGGATCTTTGAGCGGAGAGCTAGCTCCAGACTCCGATAAGGGATACGAACCCTCGGAAAACCATCAGGGGTCTTACAGTGACAGCCTAACAGTGCCTGAAACTGATACAGAATCTGTGCCTGAAAATGAGAATGTTGCGTCGATCTCGAGACCAAAAAACTTAGGTTTGAAAAAAACGTTATCTGGAGAAAGAAAAATTTGGAACCATACGATGAAAAAAAATTTTAATTCAAAGGACGTGTTGATCTTCCACCATTTGTAAAAACGTTAAAGACACCTTACGATTTTTTTTCTCTGAGGAGTTGATAAGTCTTATAGTAGAAGAATCGAACAAAAAATCAGTTCAGGATAAAATAAACAAGCCTGCAAGCATAAGCAATAGTGAAATGAAGCAATTCATTGGCATGACTTATCTTCATGTCCTTAGTCAAGCTCCCGGCTTTAAGACACTACTGGAGTAAATCTATAGGCCAGCGGGAAATTTCATTTATGTTTTTTTATGCCATATATGGCTTCGTATTTTATTTTTTAAACTAAATATTTTTTTGTACTTTTTTTAATAAATATTGTTAAACAATAATCAAAATAAGCTATTTCAACCGTTTTTTTTCCTCCTTGCACATTAATTCATGCGGTAGAGGGTTAAAACTTTAAATATCGAAATATTTCAAATACATACATATATTTAAATATCACCATATTAATTGCGTTTAATGTACTTGTAATACGGTATTTGCTTGCTGTACTCATGAAGTTCATTGCGTACAGTTTGCAAAAGCACATGTGCTTTGTACAGCCAATAAATTACATCATTTCGTGTAATTCATTATTTTGGAATTTAGTTGAAATATTAAATCAATTCGTTAAGGATTGATAATTTTCACAACTTCGAAAGGTTGATCTAGAAAATTGGGTTGAACTGAAGTTCATTGCGTACAGTTTGCAAAAGCATATGTGATCTGTATAGCCAATAAATTACATCATTTCGTGTAATTTATTGTTTCGGAAATTAAGTTGAAATATTAAATCAATTCAATAAAGATTGATAATTTTCAAACTGTATTTCACTATTCGGAAATGCTGTTCTAAAATATTGGGTTGATTCATTGGAAATTGATGCAAAAGCACAATTACATATGCTACCTGTACATTTGATATAAGGTACAGTTCTGGTATTATACTTTGCATTTCGTGCGAATGCTTATATAGCACCACAGTTGCACAAATTCTGGAATTTAGTTTGGAAGATTGGGTCGGTTATTGAATATTACATCAACAACAACAACAATAAGAGATGTACTTGTGATACGGTATTTGGTTGCTGTACTCGTGAAGTTCGTTGTGTACAGTTTGCAAAAGCATATGTGATCTGTACAGCCAATAAATTACATAATTTCGTGTAATTCATTATTTCGGAAATTAAGTTAAAATATTAAATCAATTCAATAAAGATTGATAATTTTCAAACTGTATTTCACTATTTCGAAAGGTTGTTCTAAAATATTAGGTTGATTCATTGGAAATTGATGCAAAAGCACAATTACATATGCTAGATGTACACTTGATATAAGGTACAGTTCTGCGAATGCTTATATAGCACCACAGTTGCACAAATTTTGGAATTGAGTTTGGAAGATTGGGTCGGTTATTGAATATGATGATGATGATGATGATGACTGGCAAAAGGCATCAAAGGTCGCCTACTCAAAAATCACCAACCAGCGATGAACCGTTGGAGAAATTAAAGCAGCAAAAATCGTTGTCTGTTGCAAATATTCTCCGGATCAAAAACTCCTTACAGGAAAAACGATATCATTAAATCACATTGAATTGCAGTGTAGATTAAAAATTCTTAATTCATATATAAACAGAAACAGAATTATCAGTCTGAAATAGAAGTCGTCCAGAGCTTCAAGAAGCTTGTGTCACAACAGAATCGCTGTTGTTGTCGATTTTAGGAACACAACGCCAAACTAATGTTCCAGAATATTCCTTTGTTTCGGGTACGCATAATTCTCAGCCTCCTAAAATGAGACTTCCTAAGTTTAGTGGAAAGTATTCTGAGTACAAAAACTTTATGAGTTTGTTCAAAAGTTTAGTTGATAATGATTTCTCGCTCACGCAAATCTAAAAGTTTAACTATCTAATTTGTTTGTCTGACGAGGCCTTAGGCACGGTTCGCGCCTTTCAAATATCAGAAGACAATTATCCAAAAGCTTTGGCTAATTTGGAAAAGGTCTATGAAAACGACTGTCTTATATTTTTTTAAACTATTTCAAAGCTTTTCGATCTTCCGGAAACAAACAAACCTTCAGCAGCGGCACTGCGTAGTACTATAGATACAGTGTCAGCTATCTATGATTCGCTTTTGTCGATTGGTAACGAGAAAAATACAACAAATTCTATTCTTATTCACATTATTATGTCACATTCACATTCTTATGATGAAGCGTCAAAGGCTAGATTCACGCCTATGAATAAACCAAACAAACCTATCAACAATGGTTCCAAAAAGAGTTTTAAATCAGCGTTTCCCTGCACAAGCAAAGCGTTCAAATGCGTCTACTGCAAGCAAAACGACCATTTCATAAGTTCATGTCCGTCGTTTTCCACTTTGGAAGTAAATCAAAGGTTCCAGTTTGTTAAAAGATTACCACTTTGTATAAATTGCCTCGGAAAAGATCATTCAGTAAGGAACTGCAAAGGATCTCGTTGTCGAGTGTGCAATCAAGTACATTATACGCTCTTACATCAATTTAAAGTCAATTCTCCTGTAGTTAACAGTTTTGACGATCACCCTTCTTGTTCGAATGCAGTTGTAAATCATGCTGCTGCTAACAAAGATCAGGTTCTCCTTGCAACAGCAGCAGTACAAGTACAGAATAGCTCTGGTGAGTACGTTCCTGCTCGAGCATTGCTAGATTCTGGATCTCAAATTAACTTTATAGCTGAAGAGCTTGCTCAAAGATTACATCTTCCTAGGAAGGAAAACTACCTTAACTTAGGAGGTATTAGAAATGCACGTTCAACAATTAAACACAAGGTACATGCATCAGTTAAGTCCAGAATAAATTCAGTTGAATTTTCGTCTGACTTTTCGGTGTTACGTTCGATTTCGACATATCAACCTAATCGTATAGTTTCAACGAAGGACTGGATCATTCCTTCCAATTGTAAATTAGCTGATCCTTACTTCTATAAGCCGCAGAAAATAGATTTGCTATTAGGGGCGGAGACATTTTTTGATCTTCTATGCGTAGGACAGGTTAAACGATCTCCCAATCGTCCAACAATTCAAAAAACTTACTTGGCTGGATTGTGTCAGGTAATTACAAACATTCAGGGGACTTTGAAACTCAAAAATGTAACATAGCTATTCAAGTTGACGAAAATGATACTCTTGAGTCTCTAGTGCAACGCTTCTGGGAGTCAGAAGAAATTCCAAAAGAGAAGCACGTTAACAAATTTACGGCAGAGCAGCAGCAGTGTGAGGAGCACTTTAAAAATAATATGCGGCGTTTAAAGACTGGTCGCTTTGAGGTTAAACTTCCTTTTTCATCCAATCCTATTACACTTGGCCAATCATTTGAAACCGCTAAGCGAAGATTCCTTTTACTCGAAAGAAAACTGTCTAAGGATAATGTATTAAGGGGTATGTATATAGATTTCATGAAGGAATATCTGGCATTGGGTCATATGACTTTCACATCCAATGAAATTACAAAGTCTTCTCACTACGTTATTCCGCATCAGTGTGTCTATCGGCCACAGAGTACTACTACAAAACTTCGAGTAGTTTTGATGCGTCGAGTCGTAGTTCAACAAAACTTTCGCTGAATGATGTATTGATGGTCGGTCCTACAATACAAGAGGAGCTATATTCGACCTTGATTCGTTTCCGATTACATAAATATGCACTTACAGCAGATATTACTAAAATGTATCGTCAGGTACAGATACGTGAGTCTGATCGGAAATATCAGTTGATTAAACTTTACAAGTTGAACACTGTCACATACGGAACGTCGCCAGCACCATTCTTAGCAATAAGATGCTTACTGCAACTAAGCGACACTTATAATAGCTCTCTGCCACTTGGATCAAAGGTAGTTCGAAGCGATTTCTATGTCGACGATCTTCTCACAGGGGCAGAAGATCTTAAAAATCTTGAAACGATTTGGAAAAAAGTTTCTGATATTTTAAAATCAGCAGGATTTTACCTAGCAAAGTGCTTTTCGAATCATTCAAGGTTCTATAACAACGAAAGTTTCGATAAATCGCTTCAATTCAACTATTCCGATTCCACTAAAGCGCTAGGAATTATTTGGGTTCCAAGGGAAGATGTTTTCCATTTTCAGCTAGATCAAAACTATAACGAATTACGCGCTACAAAGCGAAACATATTGTCGGTTTCCGCGCGTCTGTTTGATCCTCTTGGTCTTCTTTGTCCAATAGTTGACAAAGCAAAAATTTTATTGCAAGAGCTTTGGCTTCACAAATTAGACTGGGATGAATCCATTCCCATGCGCCTTGATACCAGTTGGAAACATTTTAAACGTAATTTAAGTCAGTTGGGTTCCATAGCTATTCCTTGTTATGTTTATACTCATTCCAATGCAAATGTCACATTCACGGTTTTGCAGATGCATCAATGAGGGCCTACGGCTGCTGCATTTACGTTCTCATTCACGATGCCACTGGTAGTCATACAGAACTTTTAACAGCCAAGTCAAAAGTCGCCCCCCTTAAAACGAAAACTTTGCCTCGCTTGGAATTGTGTGCGGTGCATCTACTGGCTAAACTCTGGAATAGAGCGCAGTCAATGTTAGAATGTGGAATCGAAGATGTAACGTTTTGGACTGATTCCGAAATCGCGTTGTATTGGATAAAAATGCATCCATCAACACTTGCCACATTTGTCGCAAATCGTGTGTCAGAAGTTCAAGAATGGTCAATAAAAGCTAAATGGCGGCATGTGCCAACTAAGCTTAACCCTGCAGATGTAGTCTCTAGAGGCTGTAACGCTGACGAGCTCGTTAACTCCATTTGGTTTAAAGGGCCACCGTGCCTTTTGGGAGACCCTGCACATTGGCCAAAAAATACTCATTTTGAGTTGTCGCCAGAACAAAAGTCTTGTGAAGTAAAAACAAAGACGATAGTTTTTCTCGCTGTCGAAAATGAAACATCATTATAGATTTGATTGCAAGGCATTCATCTTACTTAACAATTATTCTGTAGTGTATATCCATAACATACACACCAACCAATATCCATAAGATCGTACCAACCAAATATAAATCCAAAAAACATAAATTGTAACAGCACCAATTCTCAATATAAATATTCAAATCCACAAAGCCATAAATTACGCAATAGTATAAACAAAGCACACGTGTTCGGTCAATATCGACACAGTGCATTATGAATCATATACACAAGTAGAGCATTTGCATTGTGCCCTACTCTAACACAAATATTTCAAGTGAACCATTAATGAGAACACTATTTTGTAACCGATAAAATTATTAGATACGTATTTTTATTTAGTAAATAAGAAATTTCCTTTGTTAATCTCACAATCAATTTTACTATAAAAGAAGAAGTTTTCGTTTAATAAAATCAGATTAATTCTCAACTCGACACAAAAAGGTTCATTATTTTCTTTGTACTGCTTATTGCCTTAGCAACTAGTGCAGTACGAGTACGTTGCAGCCACTGCAAAGACTCAGCCAAAAACACTCTTCACTAAGAAAGGTTGTTCTTCCACAAAGTTCACTGTCTACGTTGTCAGTCATTGGTTCCGCTATACATTTTTACATAGTAAGACGAATCTTTTACATGGCGATCCTGTATTTACGATCCTGAGAACTGCGTTTTTATCACCAAATAAAATTTTTCAATTCCACGATCCTGCATTTACGATCCTGAGAACTGCGTTTTTTTCACTAAATAAAATTTTTTCAATTCCACGATCCTGCAACTGAGATCCTGCGAACACGCTCACACAAAATTCACCATCCTTCACAAACTACGATCCTGAGCAACAAATTTTCCTGCAGCCATCTCGAGCACATAAACCACACACAACATAAATGGAAGAAGAATACGTACCGACTGGAGGACCAACTGAAACACCACCAGCATACAAACCATTTACAACAACACAGAGACCAAAAAGGATAACGATTGAAGAATACAAAAAAAGGCAAGACGAAAATAAAGACACGCAAATAACAAAACCAAAACCTACAGAACTCCATTTCAAACGGCAAACCAGAGGTGGAAAATTAAGAAGAAATATAAGAAGATTGGCACACCTCTCGAAGATAGTCAAAGACTCAAACAACACAATCCCTTGGAACAGAGCCTCTGAAATCTGGGCAGATCGACAATTTGAAGCAAGAAATTAAGAAGAAAAAAAAAATAAGCGAAATGGGACATTGGTTTTCCAAGGAAACCAAAATCGAATCGGAAAAGATTTTTAATAACAACAACAACAACAACAACAACAACAACATTATCGAGAAACCTACAATTAACAACACTAACATAGAATTAATAATATTAATAACAATAATAATTACAATAGTATTAACAATATACCTATTCAGAAAATTAAATAATCATCTAAGAAATTATATACACAAACAAATTAACAAAACCCAAAATGTATAAAAATAAATAAATCATATATATATAAAACAAATAAATATATATACATTAGTATTTCTATTTTCTACTAGCTGTTCCCGGGTGCTTTGCCACTGAACTCACAACCACTGACGCCACGCCCACTTACACCCGCGTTTCCCGGCTGCCCCATCCCACAGACCCCCGCCCACTGACCTACCGCGCACTGACCACCCACCCGCTAACCACTGGAGGTGTGAATTTGAGCCAAATCCTTCCATCAGTCGAACCGTTCTCTAGATATCATCAAAAAATCCGTTTAATACAAAATGTATGAGAAAATCTATGAATTTTCTACATAATTTTTTTTTGTGAATTTTTCCGATGTTTTAATAGTTATTATGCTATTCCTGGCGGAGACAAATTCAACAAAACAAAAATCATAAAAATCGGTCCAGCCCTTCTCGAGTTATAAATGGTGTAAATAACCGGACTTTGTTTTATATATATAGATTGCTATAAAAAAAATTTTTAGGGAATGGAAAAGGCACACGAAATAATTTCAATAATAGAAAAACTATACACAAATGCCAAAAAGTGCTCAAACAGGAGATATAAGAAAGATACAATAAAAACAAAGATAGAGGAACTAGAAATACTCGAAAGAACACTCACAGAAACCGCAAAGACAGAGTTATTAGAATTCGTTTTCCACATAAAACTAAACCCTAATGTAAAATCGACCATACACACACACCCGGAAACACTAGCAGCACTAACTACAGAACTTAGAGCTAGGTATAAACCAACAACAACTATACCCCACATACACACATCACTAACACAAATCACACAAAGAAATTTTTCTGTCACAGCCTACAAAGACAGAATAACTAACCTTATTACAGATCTAAACAAGTTACAAATTGACGACCTAGGTACCACAACCCAAACCGAAAAATCAATAGTAACAAAAATGAATGACGCATATGCCCTGAAGATTTTCATGAATGGATTGAAAGATGAGCTCAAATCGACTATATTTGCCGCTCAACCAAAAACATTCACTGAGGCAATTAACCTTGCCTTAGAAATCGAAAAGGAACACACAAACAGCATTATGCATTTCAACAAAAATAGATCACAACCAAACAGACAAAACAACATCAGAACCTACGACAACAATCGAAGGTCACTGAACAATTACAACCCGCCACAAAATAACAGATACAATAACAATTATAGGCTACCAAACGTACGAAATAATTATGGCTATTGACAGCCCAACAACAACTTCAACCATAACACAAACAGACAAACGTATAGGCATAATCATAATAATAACCAAAATCAACAAAGCAGAAGGTCAAATTTCAACCAACGACCTAATCACTACATACGAACACTACACAATGAAGGGAACAATGATACTATGAACTACTACCAGGGAAACGAGCAAGCCACGGAGCACGTGTTTTCTCCACAAGGCCACCAATAAAAATTTTCAAAATCTCGGATTGCAATACAAATTACATCACACTAAAAAGCAAAGACAAAGAAATGTCATTTTTAATAGACACTGGCGCCGACATATCAATTTTCAAGGTTTCCAACAAGTTTGAAAATGAACCATTCTACCCGGAAGAAAAATGCAAATTAACAGGAATAACGCAAGAATAAACATTTTCTTTAGGCATAATAGAACTCGATCTGCTAATAGGCGACACATACTGTAATCACGATTTCCAATTGGTAAAAAATAATTTTCCAATTGAAACAGACGGCATACTTGGTAGAGATTTTCTCAAAAGATTTTTCTGCAAAATCGACTATGAGACGTTTACTATATCAATAATAGTAAATGAAACAATAACAACACTACCAATGTATTCAAAATTATTACGGACTCTGACAATAACAGTACCACCACGGACACAAATAATACAACCAATTAAGCTACAAATAAACGAAGACAGAGTAATATTAAACTAAGAATTAACTGATGGTGTTTTCCTAAGCAACTCAATTGCACCCAAAACGGGTATGATACACATCAGAATCCTTAACGCAACCAACTCAGAGGTAATACTAAAAAACATTAAATTAGAGACCAAACCACTAAAAGACTACGACATACTAAACTTCAGTGAATACAAATCCCATGACGATAAACGTTTCAAAGAGTTCAAAAAACATTTAAACATAGACTGCAAAGACGAACATTTAAAAAACACACTTCTAAAAATTCTAGAAAAATACCGAGAAGTATTTCATTTAGAAAACGACTATCTGACAACAAACAATTTTTACACACAAAAAATATCCACAAACGACAACACACCGGTATACATAAAAAATTACAGACTACCACACGCAAATATGGAAGTCATAAAAAACCAAGTAAATAAAATGTTCGAAGACGATATAATAGAACACTCCTTACAATGCTCCACTATTACTCGTACCAAAAAAAAAATACAACGGACAAAAACAAATGGAGAGTAGTTGTCGACTATAGGAAACTTACCGCATAGCATTAGCTAAACTTGAAACTGAAGCCTTCTTGTACGTAGATGACATTATCATCTACGGATGTAGTTCAAACCACCACAACCAAAATCTAATTAAAGTTTTAGATCGTTTAAAACACTATATTCTAAAACTCAATGCAGAAAAGTGCTGTTTCCTACGTCCAGAAGTAGTATATTTAGGATATCTAATAACTAAAGACGGAGTCAAGACCGACCCAGCTAAATTTAACGCAATCAAAGAATACCCAACACCAAAGACCTCAGACGACGTCTGACGATTCGTTGCATTCTGCAACTATTATAGACGATTTATCCCAAATTTCGCAGATATAGCAAAAGATTTAAACTCCCTATTAAAGAAAAACATGAAATTTTAAAGGACAGCGAACTGCCAGAATGCGTTTGAAACTTTAAAAGGGAAATTAGTCAGCCCACCAGTATTGCAATACCCCGATTTCACGAAACCGTTCATATTAACGACTGATGCTTCAAACTTTGCTTTAGGAGCAGTACTCTCGCAAGGTGAGATTGGTAAAGATTTACCAATATCATACGCAAGTAAATTACTGCAAAAACACGACCTAAACAAGCCAGTCATAGAAAAAGAACTCCTAGCTATACACTGGAGCATACATTTTTTTAAACCCTATCTCTATGGAAGAAAGTTCACAGTAGTTACGGACCATAGACCATTAGTATCATTATTCACTCATAGCAATCCCTCGTCAAAGATGACGAGAATACGTTTAGACCTTTGTGATTATGATTTCGACATAATTTACAAAAAAGGCAAACTCAATACGAACGCCGATGCTTTATTTAGGATACAAATCGACTCCGACATATTAAAAGAAATGATACCAAAAGAAGCCAACGAAAAGGCAAAGAAAATACTCGTAATAACAAGGGGCATGTCTAATAAAGACAAAATAATTAACAATAATTCGGAGAAATGCAACTCTCAACTGAAGCCCGTAACCCGGCCGGTACAACTTCAAATATGGGAATGCACGTCCATCAATTATATAAAAAATATAAGGGAACTTAAATTTACAGTCGACAAAAATATACAAAATTGCAAGATTAATATCGATAATAAATACGTGCACGTTGGTTGTAGTGATAATTCAGCGAATCTAGATTCGACACTGAAGAAGCTAGCATCCAGGATGAATAAAGAAAATATAAAAGAATTAGCGCTCAAAAATAATGATGAAATAATGAAAGTATATACAAAAGAAGAATTTAAAGAAGCATATGCAAAAGTAACAATTAATAGCAAGTATCCCAATTTAAAAATTTTAATATATGCCGCCCCAAGAAGAATAGAAGATGAAATAACTAAATACAAATTAATAGACGAGTATCATAATTCAACATACGGAGGACACCAAGGTGTAAGAAAAACAATAATAAAGCTAAAGCAAAAATATATATGGAAAAACATTAGTAAGATGGTCAAGAACTTCATTACAAACTACGACCTATGTGCCAGAAACAAACAGACATATAATAGAACCACTAACGACAACAGACACCCCATCCGACAGTTTTCAGACAATAACAATAGACACTGTAGGACCCCTACGAATCTCTAATGACTATAGATACATCCTAACCATGCAATGCGAATTAACAAAATACGTAATTGCAAATCCTATAACATCAAAAGACGCACAGACAATAGCCAAGACACTAGTCGCACAAGTCATGTTAAAATACGGATTTTTCAAAATTTTAAAATCAGACAATGGTACAGAATTCACGAACGAACTACTAAAGACATATCGCAAGCAAAAAAAATTTAAAAACTAATAATAGAATTTATTTGAAATAATTAAAAAATTTGTTTTTTCTTATTAATTTAAACTCTATTTTTCCTTTTTATACAAGTTGTGTTTTAATTCCTTCAGTCTCGTTGTTGTGTTGTAAAGATTTAAATTTTGGTGTTTTTTCTTTGCGTAACATCTCAAAAAAAATTTAAAGAATACTTTTTGGATACATGCATGTTTGCTGGACTTGGATAACTACGAAAAGTGTTAATTCTTGATCTTGGACAAGACCGAACCTAGCTCTGCTTGATAAAGAAAGATCCACTTTCTTAACAAGATCAAATTGGACTTTTATACAAGTATTTATTTAAGTTGAATTTTTTGGAAAGCCTATCGGCTCACTGATTTTTCGTGACTCTTTCGTTTGTAAGGCCTGGTACTACAAGCAAATTCGTTGCGATTTTCTGTTGGGCTGTTGTCTTTCAAAAAATCTTCTTATTGTTGTAATTTTTAATTGTTTTTATTTTAATTTATTTAACATATTTTTGTTCAAGTATTTCGTTATTTTTACATTGTGAAATGAATTCTTATTTTGAAATTCATTTCACTAATATTCGCGGCTTTAAGGGTAATTTTAACTCCATCGTAGCGCAGCTTCACGCGAATAAACCTGCGGTTCTTAGTTTATGTGAAACGCATGTTTCTTTTATGGGTACCCCTAATGATTTTCAATGTCCGGGGTATTCTCGTGTCGACTGTTTAGTTCCGCATCGAGGGGTTGTTCCTAATTTTACTGTTCCGAAATGTAATCCCTTGTTCAATACGATATGGATTGAAATTATAATTGCAAACCATTCAATGTTTATTTGTTCTCTTTATCGTAGTCCAAATTTGTCACCTGATGACACTATAATTGAATTTGATAATTTATCGGAAACAATTGACAAGATTTACGAGTCCTCACCAACTTCAGAATTAATAGTTTTGGGAGATTTTAATGTCCATAATGATTCTTGGTTGACATATTCGAATGGTAGAGATCGATCAGGTGAATCCGCAGAACTATTTTCAGATACCAATCTCCTAACACAACTCGTCGATAAGCCAACTAGATATCCCGATACAACTGGTCAATCACCTCACCTATTAGATTTATTTCTAACTTCTATGCCAGATAAATATTCAATTCATTTATCTGCTCCATTAGGTCTTTCCGACCACGCTCTGGTATTAGCCAAATTTTCAATAACCCCAACCCTTGTAGAGTCAACAAGTAAAAGGCTACTCTGGCACTTCAAAAATGCTAACTGGGAGCTCCTGAATCAATTTTTTTAGCTCATTTGATTGGTCAACCTGCTTTTCCAACAATAATGCTGATGAAGCATATCAACTGATCACGTCAACCATTCTGCTAGGAATGAAAAATTTCATTCCTTCCTCCTTTAAGAAAAGCAATATTCGTAAGAATAAGTTTAATGATAACTGCAGGTCAGCAGTCGCGAGTAAAAAATCAGCCCATTTGGACTACGTTAATTGCCCATCCGTAGAAAACCTTGTTAAGTTTAGAATAGCCAAAAATAGAGCTAACGCTATTATTAATAGGTCCAAAATAATAAATGACCAAAAGATTCGAGATAGTATGCGGAAAATTTTAGATTGTGATTCAAACATTAAAAGCTTTTGGTCATTTGCAGCAATGTTTAAAAGAAACTTTGCTGAAAAGACTTCTTCTGTTCCTACTCTATTCCATAATGGTAATCTTTATAAAACTGATATTCAGAAAGCAAATCTCTTAGCTTCGCATTTTGCTAGTGCGTCAACCCTTCCATTTTCTAACCAAAGTCCACCAATTCTCCCGAATGTAGGCCTTGCTATGTCTTCAATTTATTTCCGTCGTCGGGTTGTTTCCAAAATTCTTAAAGAACTTGACACCAATAAAGCAACTGGACCCGACGGTATACCACCATTATTATTGAAAAAATGTCATCATACTTTGGGAAAACCGCTTAGCAAATTGTTTTATCTGTCAATGAAGACAGGTGTTTTTCCGTCAATTTGGAAAATAGCTAATATTCAATCCGTCCCGAAAAAAGGTGATAAATCTGCACCTACTAACTACCGTCCTATTGCTCTGTTGTCAGTTTTATCAAAAGTAATGGAATCTATCATTAATTTCAAACTAATGAGCTATCTGGGCATTCGCTTTTATCCGATGTTCAGTATGGATTTCGAAAAAATCGATCTTCAGGTGAACTAATGACGTGCATGACTCATTGTTGGGAGCGAAGCATTGAAAATCTAGGCGAATCAAGCGTTGTGTCCTTGGATATTTCTAAGGATTTTGATAGAGTTTGGCATATTTGTCTTATTAATAAGATTCGTGCGCTCAAATTACACCCCTCTCTCATTACATGGATTGAGGATTATTTATGGAACCGCAAAATAAAAGTGGTATTGAATGGTTTTTCCTCATCTTCGCATGAGATCAATGCTGGCGTTCCTCAAGCGTCATCCTTATCGCCAACATTATTCTAAATATATATCAATGACTTGTTGTCTTCTACAACATGTGATATCCATTCATTTGCTGATGATACGACGTTATCGACTTCCATGGAGTTTGTTAGCCAAAAAGAATGCAATTCTCCTCGAATCCCTCGAGTTGCTACATCTGCTGTTTTGCTTGGATGGAACATATGACCACTGCTGAACATTCGTTGAATTTAATATTTCTGTTTTTCTGTTAATCACGAATACATTTCCCTTCCTAGTTGGGTTTGCGAGCCAAGCCAGGACGGTTGTGAAATCTGACCACAACGAAAATTTGAATCGAAATAAGTGCCAATGACTTAATCACTAGTGCGAGCAATCGGACCAATAAAAGAGCCGTGCATAACTCTAATTTAGCTGGTGTACTTTATGGGTGCGACCTTGGTTTTCGCGGAAATGATATTCGTCTTTTTCTCCGTTGGAGCTTATGGTACGGGCGTAAATGACGGCAGCGTACGCAGTATTTGATGCGTCCGCAAATCCACACAGATGTAATGTTGTATTCGAATTCAGCCATCTTGGTATTTTAAGCTTTTCTTATAGTTTTAAACTGCTTCGGATATTTGTCCATTGGGTTTTGACATCTGTTGGAAGTTGGTCATCCCAGTCTAACTTCAGCAGCCACATACTCACAGATTGATTTTTACTCCTATGGTGACAGCCATCCCAATGGATCGAACACGTGCGATGCCTCGGACAGCATGTTTCTCTTAGTGAATTTTATTGCGACAGGCATGGATACCTTGAACGAGAAACAATCGGTTTTGTGGATCAAATTTAATTCCCAAAGCTGATATTAACTTTGTTCCTTCGGTGATTACTCAAATTGTAATTTCTCGATCATCTGCTGGAGAGTTTTACATCGTTGGCTGACCATTTGCGAAGGTGGTACCCACCAAGTTTTAAAAGAGATATTAACTCGGTTATAGCTTCTTCGATGGTGCTCGTTCCGGACATAAGCTCGTCCATATCAGATGCCGTACCCCAAGTGTTTGTGAGAAGGCGGTAGTGTTTAACTGGTAACTGGTAATGACGTTGAATCACGCCAATTAATACGTTGGTAGTCTGTGTCTGGCTTCTCAATCCACAGCTGACGGAATATTTTTTCGATGTCCGCCGTGATGATGTAGCGTAGTTTCCGGAATCTTGTGAGTATCTCAATGAGAGATTAGGAACTGTCGGACCTACCATTAACAAATCATTTAACAATACTCCCGAGGTGGTCAAATACAAGGCGCGTCAAATACAACGCGCAGTTTGGTCGTAGAACTACTTTCTTTAATTACGGGATGGTGCGGCATAAAATACATTTTTTCATCTGGTAGGTCGATTTGATCTGGTGGTATCAGCTCCATGACTGATTCGTATTCTATCATGAATTTTAAGTAGTTTTCTTAGAGTTGAGAGTTTCTCATCAGTTATTGTTCCAGAGAGCTGAATCGCTTGGCTGCTTGGTTAATTGAGTTTCCCAATTTAGGTTTATTGGGCTTGAAAGGTACCCGAACTCTCGATCTTTAAATTGATGTCAAAGTGTGCAATACATAGTTTCTCCTCTACGCTGGTAATTCTTCTGTCTCCCAGAATTTTCGCAATGATTGGTCAATATTAACTTCTTCTTGAACCGACAGACAGGTGATAGTTTGGTCTGGTGCGCCATTTGCTTCATAAATTCCCCCTACTATCCAGCCTAATTTCGTTTTCTGTGCAACGGGTTGGTTCAGCAACCGTTGGAAAGGAGCATTAGGAATTTGTCTCATACAATTAGAAGATCGATTGGTCCCGGAACATCAAATGCAGGATCGGCTAATGCCAGTTGATTTAGGTACTTGAATTTCTCGCGGTTTATATATTTAGGAGGTAAGTTGGTTGTTATTTTTGGTTTAATATACGCGGTAATGTCGATATTGAATTGGGAATCAATTCTAGATCTCATCAAAAGTGAGGTTACACTCTTTGAACTGCTAGCTCTTCCGCCGTTCATGGCATTGATGTTGAATCTAGCATTAGACCGTAAAACGTTTAATATGTTTGCGCAGTGCTCCGTTATATACGATCTTGTTGAAGCGGAGTCCAGCAGAGCACGACAAGGTCGCCAATTCCCATATCTGTCGCGTATTTCTACGTTTGCGGTGGGTATCTATGCCTCTTTGGTGTGAATGGAAATTCTGAACGGGATATTTCATTGTATGGTTAGGACCTTTAGAAATGGTGATCATTGATGAAGACCCTGAACTGGTAGATGGTTTCGGCTCGGAAAACACAATTGGAGAGCTCAGGTCAGCATGCACCAGTGATTGGTGCTTTTTCTTATATTGGTGTCATCTTCCTTTCGATCTACAATGAAACGCGCTATGTCCCTCTGCCAAACAATTAAAGCACCTGGCACTATCATTTAAGTATATCCTACGATCTTCCAACCTCATTTGGATAAACTTGGAGCAATCGCATAAACGACGTTGTTGATTTGTACACAATGAGCCATTTGGTAGTGATTTCATATCAGCGTGGAAACTTTCGACAGGTGCGTATTTTCTGGGTTGACATTTATTTGTTTGATGTTTGAAACATTCAAGTGAATTCATTCGTTTGCTCAAGAAATTAAGGAAGTCTTCGATTGCTGGGAATTCTTGTTCTGACGACTCCCGGCGCCACAGTTGCAACGTGGTGTCATCCAGCTTCCGTTCTGCTAGATAGACTAGCCAACAATCTCTAGATTCGGCACTTGAACCCAGCGCCTTTTGTCCGCGTATAGCTTCATCACATGTGTCATGCATGTGACTGATTGTTTCGACCGACAGTTTGATTTGCGGCTGCTTCATTTACGTTTCGGTGAACTCATTCACTATAATTCGCCTTCGATCATATCGTTTTATGAGTTTTTGGAAAGCCTCGATGTAGCTAGCGTCGTCTACCCGGAAATGTCGCACTAGCGCTTTAGCTGGGCCACGCAATTTCCCCATCCATTATTGAAATTTTTGCGCTGGGGATAAGCTCGTGTTTTCATGGACAGTGCTTTTAAACAAATCATAGAATGACTGCCATTCACGAGCTTTACCGCTGAAAGTGGGTAGCGTTAGGCGTGGTAGTTCGAAATCTGCTGGAAAGACGATAAGTTGAGAGCGGTATCATTCATATCATGGATCATGGATATCATGGAAGATGTTGTTTGAATCTTCGTTCTCATTATTCTCTGTAATTTAGCAACACATTGGTAATAATTATCGTCTACCGAATCAATATGCGTCTCCGCGTCAATAGAAAATATTTCATCTTCTATACTCTCAAAATTTTTTTAATGGTCTTTAATTTTTTCTAACCTTATTTGAATTTCATCATATGGCGTGGTATCCGTGCACGTTTTCGCATAAGAGGTTAGCTTCGTTATTTGCCCTTTAATGACCGCTCGTCGTTTTATCAAAGTTTCCATATTTTCACTTTTTTTATTCACAAAGTATTTGCAAATTTTCATAAAATAGATCGCCTATCCGTCTCGAAGGACCAAATGGTGGTAAATTAAACAAATTATTAACAAAATAAAAGTAATTTTAATATCAATGATCAAAATGAAAAGAAATTCACAAAACTGACGATTCTTGCTGTCTCTGCTTTATACACACAACCGGTCATCATCGTCGAACAATTCCACTGCGCTGCGTGTTTTCTTTTGTGTGTTGATACTGCTGCTCTGTAGTGGATGATGTTGATGAATCCACACTGCGAGTATGGTGTAGGGCAACAAGTACAAGGTTTGTTCGTTGTTCGTTGTTAACTATTCTCAAGCTGTCCGAGAAGTATGCATATACAATCGAAATATTGTAAGTTGTGAAATAATTGAATTAAATTTCGATAAAATTATAATAATAATCGGATATTTTAAATTCATATGTAAAATGGATTGCTAATAGATATGCGTTTTCGGCATAAATATCAATTTTAACTATTTTAGATAAGTATAAGTATCATCAACATCATCATATTTGGCTCTACAACCGGGGTCCGGTCCTGGCCTCCCCCAAAAAGTCTCTCCACCGGTCCCGATTTCGAGCCGATGTCATCCAGTTTGGCATCCCTAAACTCTGGGCGTCCTGGTCTACGCCATCCTTTCAGCGTAGGCTTGGCCGGCCTCGCTGTCGTGTTCCATAAATCCTACCGCAAAGGACTTTCCGAGCAGGATCCTCTTTGCTCATACGAGCTAGGTGTCCTGCCCACCGGAGCCTACCGAGCTTAATTGTCTTCACGATGTCGACATCGTGGTAACGCTCCTAGATCTCATCATTACGGAGTCTCCGGAATCGTCCTTCCTCACATACGTGGCCAACAATTCTCCGTAAGACTTTTATCTCGAACGCAGCTAAGAGGTCAGAATGCTTTTTGCTAAGCACCCAAGTCTCGGATCCATATGTAAGTACTGGTGTGACCATTGTCTTATATATCAGCAGCTTGGATGTTATAGTTAAGTTTCTGGATTTGAAGAGTCTTGACAGGCTATAGTAGGCTTGTTTGGCTTTAAGCAACCGTGCGCGTATTTCTGGTTTCATGCTGTTATCGGCTGCTATAGTTGACCCGAGATAGTTAAAGGATTGCACTACTTCAAATTCGCGCTCCACTATTTGAATTGAGGGACCAATGTTGGTATAAGTATATGATTTCTTTCTTTCAATGATTCTTTGTGGTTTCCTTTTGTTTCATGTGCAAGCCCCAAAACAAAACTAGTGATGATCCCAACAAAGTTGTGTCCACTAAACATTAGAGGCAAGTGAGCACTGGTCGTTCGTTCAGTTATTCACCATCACCATGCATATAAAAATATGTATAAAAGAATGAGGTCGGTTGCCTATGGTCAAATGTCAAACATGTCAAATCAACAATATAGGCAAACGATCCAAAGCACTTAAAGTATTACCCCACTAGAATGCAATAATGGTGAACAAGCTCGATATGGGATATCGGGTCGGGTATCGATATAGACTTGTATGTATTTGTAGATATTTGAATTATATCCGTATTATCCATATATATTTGAGTTTTCGGATTGCTATAAAAAGTGAAACAATTTTTGAATAAATCTGACTTAGCTTAGGATCTTGAAAGCGGAAACAACAGGGTTTTTATTTGGCTTTCGAGCCGGATTCACTGGGAAATTCTCTATATAGGATTCTTCAACTGAGTTCCCACCTTTGGTGCACGAAACAACGAGACTTCTAATAAAAGGACTACCATTATCCCTCGTGCTATCTGACAAACTTGATTTTGGGTATTCCTTAATTAGGCAACTCGCCGTACGAAGTCAGCATTTGTAGCAAAGTAGTGCCAGTCATCCACACAACTAGTATAGGACCAAGAATAATACTTTTAATACATGGCGATCCTGCCAGTCCTAGAATATTCCATTACTTACACTACATTTACGTAGACTATTCCTGCCAGGCTACACATATGTGTACACTTCTACATACAATTAACATGTTAAGAGGGCGCCAAATCAAAATTTGGCGAAGCCGGTAGAGATCAATGAAGGCTTGAAAATCCTTGATTCTAAAAAACAAATTTCTTCAAACCCGAGATTACGGCTGGTTTCAGGGATATACAAAAATGCATGCTGTCTAAAGAAGTTTAATCCACGAAGAGCAAGGAAGAATCAACGCTAGCAGAAAATACACCCGTAAGCAATACAAATCAATACCTATCACCAAGATGACTACGCAGCGGAAAAATTCTGGGAAATCCAAAAGCAGTTATTTTTAGCACATATTTAAATATTTTATTCGAGGAAGTGCGAGAAAGCAAAAATTTACAAATGCTCCGGTGCGATTCAATAAATTTTAAATTAAATCAGACACGCAAACTAAGACTAAGTTGTAACGAGGTTTTTCCTGCCTGGGTATCTTCAGTAAGACCACAGTTCTTTTTATATGAAGGGTCGTAACAATAAAAGATTTTTTTAGGAACTCTGAATTCAAATCTTTGTTTTCTTAAAAAAGGAAAGGGTGCATAAATCGTTTTATTGTCAACGATCCTCGGTCATTGAAGTCATCAGTTGGTTTCGATCACCATAACTTCTGCCCTTGTATTTGTGTTATTTGGTGATTGTTGGTGTTGTGTCCGCGTCTCCTTCCTTACAGCGTCCGCCTAATCTTCTGTGCTCCTGAATGCGTGCAGAGTCTACTGACTCGTGTCGTCATACGCGTCGTCCCCTTCACTCTTCTGGAGGTGCATTGTGGTGGTTTCATTAGTGAGCACGGCTACTCAGTATTAACAATTACGTGGAAATGCTGTCGGCATATTTTGAGTGTCGACCGCGGTGTAACAAATGATTTTGTTGTAATATTTAGTTATTATTATTTATTATTACAGATAGGATAAACAAATTCGTGTGCAGTGAATTCGTTGCCGAATTGACTCCTCACACCTTCCGATCTTGGTCACGAGGGCCGTGAACAAAATGTTGCCTTGTTGTGTGTTGAAACTTGTTTCGAGAATTTGTTGCATTTTCTGTGCATCTGAACATGTTTCTGGACTGTTTCTGGTGGATTTCTCTGCAGTCGCCCGATCCTGCGATGTGTACTTTCACATGTGTGGGTTGGAGGAATTTAACCTCAGCTTTGAAATAACGGGTGAGACGAAGTCCACTACTTCATCGGGTGTTTTGGTAATCATGCTGGTTCCTGTCGTTCCGAGTCTTTTAGTGACTGCGCTAATTATTGGTGGCGGTAGGTACTGTGAGGTTCCAGACGACTTTGGCATCTGTGGCATCTTTGACAGCTTTTGATTAAGTTAATGGCTCTGGCGAAGGTGATGATTCCTAGAAGCTGCTTTGGTTCTAAGCGACGGGTTTTCTGGCTGCTGTTATCTTCTAGTGACGGAAGTTCTCCACAACAATGATGATTGTTGAACTTTTGTGGACGACTTCTGGCAATGCTGACTGTTTAGGCAACTGTGGCAATCTTTTGCGAGATTTCTAGGACTCCGCTGTTTGGACAGAGATACACATGTGTGTAAAATTTAACGAAAATCGGGTAATTTTTAAAAAACTTAGTTGGGGCCACCAACCCCGAGGCCCGACCACTCCAAAATTTTTACAAAAAGTGTTTTCCGTCCGTAAAAACATGTATATAAAGTTTTAAGAAAATCGGGTTAATTTTTTAAAAAACTTGCATGGGGCCCCACGATCGGGGTTCTCCAAATTTTTATAAAAAGTGTTGTTCATCGGAGATACACACATGCATAAAATGTTAAGAAAATCGGGTTAATTTTTTTAAAAAAATTTGTATAGGGCCCAGGCCCTTATGCCCGTGAGTCCCGAATTTTTAATAGAAAGTATTGTCATCGGAAATACACATGTGTGCAAAATTTCAATGAAATCGAGCTTTGGGAATGGGTTAAAAATTTATCGCAAGATTCCACGACAAACAAACAAACAAACACACGGGAAGGCGAAGTTAATATAGAGAAAGATAATATAAAAAGAACCCTGGTCACTCTGAGGATACCCCGGCTGGGAAAAACCTCGTTGCAATTGGCGCCCGAGCAGGGACTCTGGAAAAAAAATAACAAGCGAAGAAAACCAAATAAGCCAAGATAGTCAAAACCGGCTGGGTTTACACACTGTCAAAGTGTTGCACATCGGATTTGTATAAATTTAATTTTTTTTAATTTTAATTAATTTTAATTTTTTTAAAAATGTGTATGGTGCCCCACGACCCCGGGGCCCGGGGACTCCATAATGTTTAGAAATATAGAGCCCCTTTACTTCAAAATTTTTACAAAAAGTTTTGTCCATCGGAGATACCCATGTGGGCACCTCTCGGTCCTCAGGGCCCGTTCACTCCAAAAATTTAACAAAAGTTTTGTCCATTGGAAATAGATATGTGGTTAAGATTTCAAAAAAGGACTTATTTTTAAAAAATTTATATGGGCACCCCTCGGACCTCAGGGCCCGATCACTCCAAAAATTTTACAAAAAGTTTTGTCCATCGGAGGTACACATGTGTACAAAACATGAAGAAAACAGGCTTAATTTTTAAAAAAAATGTGTATGGGGACTCACGACCCTGGGGCACTGGGTCTCCAAAATGTTTACAAAAAGGGTTGTCCATCGGAGATACACATGTATATAAAATTTTAAGAAAATCGGGTAAATTTTGTAAAATATTTGTGTGGGAGCCCCCCGACCCCGAGGACCAACAATTTTAATAGAAAGTGTTGTCTACAGAGATATGTGTGCCAAGTTTCAATAAAATCTGACTTTGGGAAGTGGGTTAAAATTTGATTGCAAGACTCCACGAAAAACAAACAAACAAACACACGGGCACGTGAACTTAATATAGAGAATTTAAAAATATGGATGTTGTTAATGATAACGAGACTAAAACTTAGTTGAATTTGTTGATTTTTAAAAATATGAATGTTATTAATGATAAGTTTGACTTGGTTGATTTATAAAAAAAATTTATAAAAACATAAGTGTTATTAATAAAGTTATATTGACTTGGTTGATTTAAAAAAATATAAGTGTTATTAATTATAACAAGATCAAATTGAATTAATTGACTTACAAAAATATAGCTACTTGTTTTTTCATAACGATATAGGGTGTTGAAACATGATTGTTGGTTGGAGCGGCTGCTCTCTATCCTGAACTCCTTTTTGTCCTTATGATCCTGGACTACTCGGGGTCTCTTTTCCTCTACACAAAGACTGTTCAGTCTCGTGGCTTGATGTCCACGTTTTACTTCTTTTGGCCTGGTGTCCAATTTGTCGCACTATTTTCGTACTATGTTGTACTTGCAATTTTTATGTGGCTTGTTGTCCACTTTGCGCACTAGCACTATATTTGTGGCTTGGTGTCCACTTCACGAACTTGCAATAATTTTGTGGCTTCGTGTCCACTTCACGAACTAGCACTAATTTTGTGGCTTGGTGTGCACTTCACGCACTAGCACTTATTTTGTGGCTTGGTGTTCACTTTGTTAAAAAACTCAACGGTTAACTTCACGGTCCCTGCCTGGCGCCAGTTAATGAAAAATAAGTTTACTTTTCTAAAAAAAAATATAATTTTAGACGTACTGCCTATTCTTTATTATTAAATTAATGAGTACAAGTTACAAGGTAAAAACTAAGTCTAAAAACATTTCGGTACTCCACATGCATTTATTACTTATAATTTAAAAGGTCAGAAAAAGCATTGCACTCAAAGCTAATGCTTACTTAGTTGTTTCGTCGCAAACAATTCCAGGTATTTTGTCTGCTAGGTGGATTGAACGGATATTGGGTCGTGTGAACGATTTGCCAGTCCACTGTTCCTGTTAACTTATATATAGAATGATATTTTAAAAAAAATCTTAACTACAGTGCCACCTACCGCGTCCAAAAAAACTAAACTGTTAATATGGCTTTATTACGAATGTTATTATACATTAGAAATACACATTTTCAAAAATTTCTTGACTTTAGCGCCACCTATCAGACTTAAAATAGAGACATATATTTAAGATCACATACCGAACATGTGGTGTAAATTTGGCTTCACTATGTCCAGTGATTCAGGTTTGCTCTAACACTCATTTAACAAAATCTCAACTTAAGCGCCACCTAAAAGTCAAACTTAAAGGATCACGAAATGAACATATGAAATTAATATGGCTTTGGTACGCCCATTTGTTTAGGCGTGATAACGTATTTTATATCGGATGACATCTCGATTTCAGCGCCACCTAATAATTATAATATTCGGGGCGACAGACCGTCCAAGGCCTAGCTTCTCGCGACCATTTATTTTGTGCATGTATATTTTTGGACACACACGGAAGGGACCTACAATTTAAGGCCGGATCAGAACCGTGGAATTGAGAAGCTTTCCGTGACAAGTTATTACTTTCGGAACGTTTGTCACCCATTCGCGAGAGGTGGGACACCGTAAAAAAATACTTTTGGTGTTATTGGGATTCGAAACACGAATCTTCTGCTCAGTAGCCATGAGATTTTCAGCTGAGCCACTGCGCCCATGCCACCTACCGGGTCTAAAATAAGCTTATCAGAGCAATACACAAACTTCTGGTGTTAATATGGCTTCAATACGTCCAGTGGTATAGACGTGATGAGGTTGTATAACATTTTCAAAAATATCTAGACTTCAGCGCCACCAACCGGACGTACAAAATTAGTTAAACATTCAGAAGCATCTGTCGAAGATACGATGTGAATATATCTTTAATATGTCCAGTGGTTAAGGCGTGATGCTTTAACAACTATATGCACAAATAGACCAATCCATATTTTAGTATATACGAGTATCTCTACTCCAACGCCACCTATCGGGTCCAAAAAAACATGAACTTAAAGGAGCACCACACGAACACATGGTGTTAATACAGGTTCGTTACGTCCAGTGGTTTAGGTCTTTAAGGCCTGATGACATCTCGACTTTAGCGCCACCTACTGGGCTCAAAAGAGATAAACATATCGGAGCACCAAATAAAAATATGATGTGAATATCGCCCTCGCCCTGTTGTTTAAGCGTTGCGCGATTATATATCCACGAACAATAATTTTTATATATAAATAAATTACTTATTTTGAGTCTAATAAAAGTCGCATTTTTATCATCTGCTCACTACTTTTTAGAACCTGGGAAGGCAAATTGTTATATAGCAAATTAATAGGTTGTTGTAAACATTGAAATCTCTTATATAACAACTTATTTTATTGTATGAGATGTGATAATGAAACTTTAGAATAATATAAGGGTTTTATTTTCATTGTAGGTTTTCCCTTATAATATACATATATTATTGTTATTATTGGTGGGCTGGAAAGTCTTGTGCACTGCGACCTTAAAGTCTAGTGTACGTCCCAGATGTCTACCACATTATGTGGTGGCTTAGTCCTCTTATAAATGCCAATATATCTGCCAATATATCATATAGATCTCGGTTCTATATTTCTATATTTTCTTTTTATGCATAGTGTGCAGGCTTGTAATGCTGTTGTTTCTGCCTGGAAAACGGTTGGGGATTTTACTAGGGGTATACGTAATTTGAGCCTGGGTCCGAATACCCCTGCCCCTGTTCCTGAGTTTGATTTGGATCCATCTGTGTACCAGATAGATGCATGACTGGGGTGGTTGTTTATGATATTTTCAACTTTATAACGGCCCGGTACACTTATTGAAAAGTTCCTTTGGAAATTAGTTGTTTTTATCATTGATTCTGATTGGAGGACGACTCGCTTCCCAAATTGATTTTGGCGATGATGCTTGTATGTCCTGGTCTATTGACTTTGAGTTAGTTAGTTACCTAGAGTGAAATGACTCTTGCACCCGCTTCGCTTTTTATGTGTAAGTGAAGAGGTGTGAGTCCTAGTAGTTTTTCTAGTGCTGCTGTTGGGCAGGTCTTGATGGCTCCCGTTGCATTAAGACATAGTAGTCTTTGAATATTACTGAGTTTTGAGCGTGTTTTCATCTGCTCTGTTTTTGGCCACCACATCAGGGCTGCGTAAGTGAGCTTGGGTCGATAATGCTTTGGTATAGCCATAGAGTAACTTGCGGGTTTACTCCCCACGTTTTACTAAACATGCGTTGGCAAGTGAAGTAAGCTTTGTTAGCTTTGTTGTTGATGTATGATATATGGGAGTTCCATATTAGTTTTTGGTCAATCATTACCCCCAAGTATTTTGCTTCAGGCAATATTTGGAGTATTTTGCCTTGGAATCTTAGGGCGGGAAGAGTTTTTCTCTTTCTTTTTGTGAAAACGGTGCATACTATTTTATCTGGATTGACACTTAGGTCTACCTCCCGGCACCATTCGTTTACTATTTTGAGAGCTAATTGCATGCGCTCTGTTATCGTGCTTTCGAATTTACCTCGAACCATTAGGACTAGATCATCCGCATAGCCAATATTTGTGATAAGATTATTTTTAAGCCTGTCGAGCAGCTGATCCATCACCAGTAGCCACAAGAGTGGTGATAAAACGCCTCCTTGTGGGCAGCCTCTTGTTGCCGCTATTGTGATGGTTTCGACACCGAATGAGGCCTGAATTTTCCTACCCCTTAGCATGCACATTACCCATCCTATAATAGATGAGTCCAGTCTCCTTGTTCTAGCTTGTGCTTGAATTACTTCGAAGTTGATGTTGTCGAAAGCGCCCTGGATGTCGATGAAGGCGCATAGTAACGTCTCCTTGCTTCGGAGTGTGTCTTTAATTTCAGTTGTCAGCTCGTGGAGTGCAGTTTCTGTTGATTTTCCAGATTGATATGCGTGTTGGCTGGGGTTAAGTGGATTTGATTGGAGTATATTAGATCTTATGTAGAGACCTAACATTTTATCCATGGCTTTGAGAATAAATGATGTAAGGCTGATAGGCCTGTAAGACCTTTTATACTCGGGGGATTTCTCCCCTACCTTTGGTAAGAAAATCACTCGTATATCTCTCCAGCACCTTGGTACGTATTCTAGGCTATAGCTGGATTTGTAAAGTTTTACGAGTAGAAATTCTAATAGGTACAAGCCACGTTGTAGGAGTATCGGGTATCTTCTTGGTACTAGGCAACCAAGTTGGGGGCAGTTGGGGAAATTACTTTTTATTAGGCAGTCAAGAGTTTCTAGTCTGTTGGATGTCAATTCACCGTTTGGTTTTTTGACTGATCCGAGTGGGTTTTTATGGTCGAGGAAGAGAGCTTTGTGAGAGACATGCTGTTGGTAGTTTGTCAATACTTTCACAAAATTCTCTCCAACTGTTCCTTTTGCGGTTTCTTATTGCAGCGTTGTATCTGGTAAGGGAGGTTCGATAGGCTGTCCGGTTGTTTGACCGTTTGGCCTTGTTAAAAAGTATTCTGACCTCTCTTCTTTTGGCCTCGAGATCATGGTTCCACCATGGAACATCTCTCGTGCCTCTGACTCGTACTGCGGGGCAGCTTGTATGGTAGGCATTCATGATTGCCTCGGTAAGGTCATTTGCAGTGCTTTCTAATTCTGCAATTGATCTATTAGGGGTACTGAAACCTGTTAGGATAGCTTGGAGCGTGTCTTGAAAGACTTGCGAGTTAATATGTTTAGGGGTTCTTATTTCAGATTGAACCCTGTGAGGGGTTTCGATGTTGAAACTGATATACATGTGATCGGAGAATGATACCTCTTTTATAACATGCCAGTTCTGGATCGTACTGGCCGTTCCTGCGTCTGACAAGGTAAGGTCCAGTACCTCTCTCCAAATGGCGTTTATGAAGGTTGCATCATTCCCCACATTATTTTTAATAATATTTTTTGTTAAGCAGTAGTTTAACAGTTGCTCACCTCTTGTGTTTATGTCGGTGCTTCCCCAGAATGTGTGGTGAGAATTTGCATCGCATACGATCACGAATCTCTGTCTGTGAGCTATGCAGTATTCTGCAAAGCTCTGTGTTATTTCCGGATGGGGGTCTTCTTCTTCGCCTGGGAAGTAGGCAGTGGCGAAATTGATGGTGCTCTTGCTTCCGGTGTTTTTGGGCGTCTCTAGGGAGATCGCGGGTAGGTCTCTGGAAATAAATTGATTTAGGTAGTAAATGTTGAACGAGTGGCGACATAGGATTGCTGTCCTTGGTCTTTCGTTTCCTTTGCTGTAAATCAACTTACCTATATTTTTTGGTATTCCCAAAATTTTGTCGTTTTTGGTCCATGGCTCTTGGATGAGAGCTATGTCCCAGTTTTTAGCTACGAAGAGCAGGCATACGTTGGCGGTGGCTGCCTTGGATCTATGCAGATTTATCTGCACGCACTTCAGCATTTTGGATAATTTTCGGGCTAACCGACTTGTCTTGAGGGCCCTGTGTTGTCGTGGTCTCGGTAGGCTCTGTCGGACCGTTTAGTCTGGTCTGGTTTGGTAGATGTAGTTTTAGTGTTAGTTGTCATTGAGTGATTCCTTAGTCTTTCTGACAGACTTGATTGCCCTGGTTTTGGTGGCACCTTGTCTGGTACCGCTTTCGCGTCTTCTTTTTTCTTTTGGTGGTCTTTTTTGAGTCTGAAATAGACAGACCTAAGAGACTTTATAGTTTGAGCCTTTAAGGTTCTTAGCAATTTTTGGCGAGGCTGAGATGGTCAATTGGAAATACTCCTTTTCTCTGTCTTTCCTTGAGAGTATCTTCCAATCCGCATTCCTTAGCTCTTTGTTTTGGACCACTAGGCGCCTGCAAATTTTCTCATTCGGTTCGTTTCTGCTGTGAGGAAGATACACGTAGAAGATAGATTACATGGGATTTCTTCCTCTCCAACAATCTTTAGACTGGCATTTGGCCATGGTTTTAGACTTGGGGTAGTCTTGGTGAGCCATGTTGCCGTGTCTTTGTCTGCGCAGTTCACTGATAGCCACCCATTCTTTGGTCTGCAGCCCAGGAAATAAGGGCTTATGCCATCGAGTGGGAGCTCAGCTACTGCGTCCATGATCGAGTCGAACTCGTTTAATTTTTGTGTCAGTTTTCCTGCCTTTAATTTTGGTTTTGTACATAGTTAGTGCCTCGTCGTGGGTGAGCTCCGATTATTTAAGGAACGTAAGTCGTTTCCTTGCCGCCACACTTAGGTGCAGTCTTTTCCTCTGTTTGTCCTCAAGGTCTAGACTTGACAGTCCTTCTCTTAAGTCCGAGGTAGTTGATGTGGACATGTTGGCCAAGCATTTTGGCACGTTGGAGCCTTGTGCAGGGACGTAGTCCACAGTAATGGTCGACGAGTCATTGCTGTCGTAGTTGTTGTTTTTATTCTCAGAGTTAGGACCTAGGTGGTCCTTGGCTTCTCAGATTGGCGCGTTTGGAGGAGCACCGCCCTCAAGATTTAAATTTTTTTGTATACTATCCATAAGTTTTATTGATTGAGGGAAGCAAGGTCCACCACCGCAGAGCCTCTTGCTGTGGTAGGGTCACTTTAAGCCGGAGGGAATCAGGTATCCGGAGTCCCGTGCTAGCGACCAAAATCCTCATGGCCATTCATACCTCAGCGCACGTGGATTGAGGATTTTTTATCGAGGTTATCTCCTCTAGATCCGTTGAATTCTGCTAGACAGGGTCACCTCTTGGCGGACGGGCACTATTGTTCCGTTCAACGGTCTTGCAGCGAGAATGGCTGTGTAATGCGCTTCATCGTTGCCTGCTCCCGGGGAGTCTGAGGATTCCAGTCTTCCCGGGTTGCATTAACCCCTTATAATATATATACATATATATAAAAGAGTTGAACCCAGAAATTATTTTATAACAGCATAGGTTGTAGCTTTAAAAACTAAATATCTAAATCTCTACACTTTAATTTAAGTTAAATGTACTTAAAAATGCATTAAAATTAAATAAAATTTGTTAAAAAATAAACAGTGGGCTACGTTTGTAAACGTTGACACGCACAAAATCCTCGAGGCCGTGTAGACGACACACACAACCATGTTTAATTTATGTTGTATAAGCTGTAGTACAATCGGTAAAGAAGAGCAAATTTATAAACGTTAAATATTGGAAAGAGAAAAATTTTGTCACAAAGCGTAAAAAAGCAGGTGGTTGTGTAAAACACTGGGGGTTTTCCAAAGGTTCGGTCATAGCATGATGGCATTATTAGAGCATTCTGTTCAACTGCGTTATCCTGATTGCTTTTAGGACAAAATATGTGATGTGTGTATTAAGACCAACAAACGACGATTTAAAATTGATTGGTTTTTTGGAAAATAAGTATATAATTTATGTGGAGAAAATTGTAAATCGTAAAGTAGTCAATTAAGTAGTAAAAAACAGTGTATTTTTAAATATTTTTTTTTGGTTAATTAGAAATGATGGTGACACTTAAATATCGAATTTCGTGGCATAATTCGTAAGCAAACTTTAAAGTATATTTCCTATAAATAAGTGTCTTATCCCAACTACTTCTTTCTAAATTAACACCTGTGAAATGTGAACTTATGTCAGAAGAATAAATTTAAGGTACGAGTATGTATGAAGTTTTAACAATACTGCGATGTAAAGTATATATAGAACGTAGAATGTACCTTGTTACATTTAAAGGCTAAAGTGCGTTTTAGAGAACATAGAGTTACGGCTTTCGGACCCCCCCCCCATCTGAAAGCCCTTATTGAGCAGACCTCGAAAACAGCAATCTTGTTTCTTGGAAATTGCCCCTCAAGGAGAGAGGGGGTGTTAAAATTTTGAGCACTTTCTTGAAAAATGCATTTTTCTAAGTGGTTTGATGGATGTTAGGGGGTTAATTGGTATCATATAAAAGGCAATAAAAATACCTTCCGTCCAAAAAACAATTTGGTCCAATCCAACGCCCCTCGACAGAGTTAGAGCCAAAAAATGACTTTCACAATAAAGTTCAGGCGTGTGCTAAAGTGGGCGGGCCTAAATATTGGTATCAAATGAAAGGTGATAATTACTTCTACACGGCCGTACTCTTTTTCTGGGCGTACGCCAGCTAAAACGTTAAAAACTAAAAGTTTGATCAGGTTGTACCTTGGTTCATGTGGTTTTTCATATATTTGAGTGAAATATCAAATGATTGAGATTGATATCCAATTAAAGGTGAAAATTAGTTCTACATAATCATATTATGGGCGTGGCCCAATTTTTAAGTAAGAAAAGTACAAAAATATGATATGATTCCCTCGCTTATTTGGTTTATATTCAGAATTGAGTTTTTCCTTTTAAAAGGCATTTTTTGAACATTATGGACACACTGTAAAGTAAATGGGACGTCTCTTCCAAACAAGATTACAGTTTTTGATTTCTGCTCAATAAGGGCTTTCAGTGTCCGAAAGCCCTAACCGCGTAAATCCTATAATGCATAAAAAAAAACCTATATAACACATGTTTTTTTATTGGAAAAACTCAATCATATGATATTTCACTCAAATATATGGAAAACCACACGAACCAGGTACAACTTGATAAAACTTCCGTTTTAGCTAGCGCACGTACATAACAAAAGCATGGCTGTGTAGAAGTAATCTTCAGTTGATACCACAATTTAGGCCCGCCCACTTTTGCACACGCCCCCTGCTGAACTTTAATGTGAAAGTCGTTTTTGGCTATAACTCTGTCGACGGGGGTTGGATTAGACCAAATCTTTAACAGGACGGAAGGTATTTTTATTACCTTTCATATGATACCAATTATTTGTTACACATACCTGTTCTTATATGGGAACAACTGAATCATATATTTCACTCAATTATATGAAAAACAACACGAACCAAGTACAACTTGAACCAACTTCCGTTTAAGCTGGCGTACGCTCAGTACGGCCGTGTAGAAGTAATTATCACCTTTCATTTCATACCAATATTTAGGCCCGCCCACTTTTGAACACGCCCCTGATGAACTTTAATGTGAAAGTAATTTTTTGGCACTCTGTCGATTTGGGCTGGATTGGACCAAATATTTTGTAGGACGGAAGTGTGGGGGGTTGGTTGATTGGCGGGGGGATGGGGAGGGGGAAAATTCAAAATCCTTCAATTCCTTAAAACACATATTTGCCCATTTAAACATACCATGTTCACTAAAAGTTTATAACATTTACTTATAACACCAAAAATCAAATATTTTTAGGAAAATCAAACGTTGTTGCTATTTCCAATAAAAGTAAATTTAATAGCGTAAAAAAATATTTTAATGACATTGTTGTTGTTGCGAAAACTCGGTATTAATTAAGGCGTTTCTACGGTATCCGTAAAAACTGTATTTTTGCATATATTTGTATATATATATTTTTTCTGAAATTTCATATTATTCACTTGGCGTAAAAAATTTACACCAACATTTTTAAACCAATTGGCCGATAAACCATTATTGGCATTTTCTTTGGTTTAATCAATGTTTTCATATTATTCACTCATTTTTCAATGCAAGCAGTTGTTGTGAATTTTGTCAAATTAAATTTTTTTTTATTGAATGAATATATTCATCGTTTGATCTTTTTGCTATTTGCGTGAACCGCTTGGAGCGTGAATGTTTTCTTGGTATCGTCATATCAATAAATAAATGACCGCCCTTACTGATTTTTAAATTCTCTATATTAACTTCACGTGCACGTGGCTGGCTGGTTGGCTGGCTGGCTGGCTGGCTGGTCAGATTTTCTGATCAATTTTAGCTCACTTCCCATGGCCCGATTTTATTGAAATTTTGCACACATGTATATTTCCGGTGACAATACTTTCTATTAAAATTTGAGGCCCCTCGGACCTCGGGTTCAGGGGGCTCTCATACAAATATTTTACAAAATTTACCCGATTTTCTTTAAATCTTGTACACATGTGTGTCTTCTATGGAAAACACTTTTTGTAAAAATTTGGAGCGATCGGCCCCTTGGGGGACCCCAATATACAATTTTTAAATATCGCTATATCGCATCAGATCACGGCAAAGTCTGAGCTCTCTGCTTTGTGAGCAGCGCTGTTCGCTGCCGCTGCGTCATTTGGTGGATGATTTTGCCACAAGACGAGCACGCAGTGTGTGTATGCCCGATTAGAGAATTTACAAGAAAAATTTTAATTTTATGGGTTGTTTTTTTAGAGACGAAAAATGAAAATTTATTAAATAAAAATGCACAAAACGAAACTTTCTACCTTACCTTACTCGAATGATGCAAGAACAATTTATTTTACTATTCCTACTGCTGCAATTGCGTTTACCTCGAAGGCAGGCACTTTTCTGCTTATTTCGGTTACTGATAAAACGAAAGTATTTTCGAAAAAATAAGTTTCTACAGTTTTTTGTTTTAGCAAGATTAATA
Organism: Nephrocerus scutellatus; assembly: GCA_947095585.1. Lineage (NCBI taxonomy): Eukaryota > Metazoa > Arthropoda > Insecta > Diptera > Pipunculidae > Nephrocerus > Nephrocerus scutellatus. Next base: position 66,448,306 of record OX352761.1, on the reverse strand, counting down.
AGGAATAAACCAAACGTGAAATATCAAATGTTTGTCAAATAGTTGTCAAATCGAGCAACTCTGACATTTCATGGCCGTTAAACCAAAATAAACCAAACTGATTTAAACCAGAAAAGTAGTGAATAATATGGTTTAAAATTTTCTGGTTTAAAATCGAGTGGTTTATTTTGGTTTATTTTTTTGGTTTAAAAGTGTTTAAACCACGTTTTTTAACCGTATGAATAATATGGCCGATATTGTTGAATTTCTACGGCAAGCTCTGCATATTTACGCAGTTTCTCCGAGTACGTCGTTTTCCCACCCACTTCACAAAGCCCGATTTTATTTAAATTTTGCACAAATGTATATTTCCGGTGACAAAACTGTCTATTAAAATTTGAGAGTGCTCGGGTCGCGGCGTCGTGGAGTTCCCATACAGTTTTTTCCGGCATCAGATCATTTCATACTATAATGACTGTGGTTTTTTGTTGGGTTGCAGTGCTTCCTATGTGTTTTATATTTCAGCATTTTTCTGCAGTATTATACTCAGGATCCTAAAGTTTAAGTGAGGTAAAAACGGAGGACATGGGTACTTCCGATCTTACCTGTACACGATGGGAAGGCCGCAACACCGGAATGCCTTTATTGCCCGGAGGCCGCGGACGACGCAGAGCACACCTTTTTCTCGTACGATAGATGGGGAACGGAAAGAAGTTCGCTGGAAGAAGTCGTGGGCTCATGGACGCCGGAGACAGCCGTGGAAATAATGCTTCGAGGAAAGGAGGATTGGAGGATGGTAAACGTTTTCGTGGAGGCTATCCTGAAGGAGAAGAAAGGCGACCTAGACGGCAGCCTGGAAACCAGGAGGTAATAAGATCAAACGGATTCGGCCCGAAGTAATGTGAAAAACCCAGGTCCCAGGTCAATCCGGTAGAAGGCGGAGGTGTTTTTTAGCTGGTATTTTAAAAATGAGAGCCCAGTTCTCAGTGCGTAAATGCATTTTTTCATCCCCCAAAAAAAAAAAAAAATAATTCTTATTATTATTATTATCCCACGCCTCTTTCCCCCCCAGATACCCCTCGCGCTGGGGTCCATTTTCTCCGAGCATGACGGCAATTTCGGTTGCAAGTCATATCGGAACTTCATTAAATTATTTGATGTTATTAATTTATCATATATTTTTCCCTTTCTTTTTTTTGTTTTTTCCCTCTTTTTTTTACGGTTGCTGTAGGAATTTTCGCATGATCCTACAAGTACTTAGGATCACTGACTTTGACATTTCATGAACTAGTTTTTCACACTGTAATTTCTTCATTTCATCTGTCACATTTTTTGCTACTATTCCCGTGGTGGATATAATAATCGGCACCACTCGAATGTCTGTAAGTCTTTCCCGTTGTTGGATTTCGTGTGCAAGTTCAACATATTTCCCTAGTTTTTCGGCAAAAGTTCGATTAACATTGGAAGATAATGGTACAGCTATGTCTATCAGGTATCCCTTTTTGTTCCGTTTGTCTATCCATACTATGTCGGGTCTTATTGTGTGGTCAGTTGTAATTACTCGGTCCCAATAGAGTTTGAAATCGGAACCTAGTAAAACTTCATGAGGCTGGTATTTATAGTAAGGCGTTCTATTTTGTATTAAGTTGCACCGTAATGCCAATTGCTGATGGACAATTTTAGCAACATTATTATGCCCGCTCAGGTAGTCGCTACTTGCTAGTGTAGAGTATTCATTAATGATGTGGTCGATGGACTCTTGACTCTAGTGACATCAACGGCAAGTGTTAACAACAACAAGATGAAGAATAGCACGTTGGTATTGCCTTGTTGAGATAATGCCATCCTGAATTGCCATGATGAACCCTTCCGTTTCAGGAAATAGCTGTCCTCTCTTCAGCCATATAGTTAAGGCTTCTTTATTAATTTCCGGGAGTCCAAGGTGGTGAGGGTACTTCCCGTGAATTGATTTTTGCTTCCAAAGCTCAACTATTTCACAGCATTCTTGAACCTGGGTCATTGGTTGGAATTCATGATCATTTAGGTTTAATGATGTGTATCTTCTAACAATTTGGTTTAGAATTTTGTATCTTCTATCTCGATCCCCGCACTCGTAAAAGAAACTCCTAAGGTTTTCGACTTGCCTATGATGAAGGTTATGAATATCAGCAACTCCTTGTCCGCCTTCTGCTCTTGGTAGACATAGTCTTTCAACTGCTGCTCCGGGGTGATGATATCGGTAGGCTGACATTGTTGTGCGTACTTTTCGTTCCAGCGCGTCAAAATCCATCTTACTCCACTTTATTATTCCAAACGAATATGTCAGGATCGGAATGGCATAGACATTGATGGCTTTTATCATATTACCACTGTTAAGTTTCGTTTTGAACAGCTGTTTTAGTCTATGCTCGAATTCCTTTTTCTATTTATTGTGGTATGTTGTATACTACGCATTTCTTGTATACCAAGGTACTTGTAGCATTCTTCATTGCTGAGAAATTCAATTGTTCCATCTTCAAGAACTAAACCTTCACATTGCACCACTTTTCCTCTAACCATTTCCACGGCCTTACATTTTTCGAATCCGAATTCCATACAGATGTCCTCGCTAAATTTTTTGACAATATTAACTAGTCCTGAGAGATGTTGTTTGAATCTCGCCATTAATTTTAGATCATCCATATATAACATATGTGTAAAATTACACTGGTCGTCATTATATTTGATACGGTATCCATTCGTGGAGTTATTTAGCAATCTACTTAAAGGGCATAAACTAAGACAGAACCATAGTGGGCTAAATGAATCACCCTGAAAAATTCCTCTTTTTATTTCTATCTCACGGGTCTTAATTTTACCAACAAATACTGTAGTCCTCCAATTGCACATCGTACCTTCAATTAAGTACGAGTGTGGAACACTGTCAAAAGCTTTTTTGTAATCTATGTATGCCACACTTAAATTTCGCTGTTTATGAATTGCATTTCTGGTAATAATGGCATCAATAGTCACGAGCTCTTTACATCCTCTCGATCTTTTGGCACACCCTTTCTGTTCGTTAGGAATGATATGGTTCATTTCACAATGGTTCCATACTTGATCACTAATAATGGAAGTGAGAGTCTTATATAGAGTTGGCAGGCATGTTATCGGCCTATAATTAGAGGGATTTCTTAAATCACCTTCCTTTGGGACAAGGTAAGTTATTCCTTGTGTGAGGAATCTTGGTAGTTATGTTCCTCTATTGATTATCTCATTTAAATTTCGGGTTATATGTACATGGGCTCTGGTGAATCTCTTAAGCCAGAAGTTTTGTATTCCTTCCGGTCCAGGGGACTTCCAATTTTTCTTTTCTTTAATACATTGCTCAGTTCTTCTGTACTTATAATTTCCTGGCTCATTTGCGGAAATTGTGTTTCAGTATTCAAGCAAATAGAATTAGAGTTGTGAGTTTTCGGGTGTTCCCATAAGTTTCCCCAAAACGTTTCCACATCTTGTCTATTAGGTTCTAGGTCTCCCTCTATGGTTTCGTTGTGGCTGACGAGTCCTGCATAAAATTTTCTTTGGTTGCCATTGAAAACTTTATTATCGATGGATTATTTTTAGAATTCTTGGTCTACACGTAGGTTCCATTCCTTCACATTCAGTTAAAGCTTCATCAAATTTATCGAAAACTGCTTGAAACATTATATCATTTACTCCAAGAGATGACCGGTAATTGCTTAGTTCTTCCTCTAAACGTTCAACTTCATGTTCTAGTGGATTGCCTTCATCGTTTGGCATCGTCATTGTCAGGCTCAGTCTATTCCGTGGTCTTAGTTCTTCCCTAACCTCATTTTCGATAGCTTTAATTGCCTTTGTTTTAATTGCTCTAACGCGGTCCGCAATGTTTTGGACAGAAAACCTTTCCGCGAGTAAAGGGTACAGGTTGATGAACGATGCATGTTGCCTTACCCTATATCCAGCACAGTCGATTCCGCATTTAGTTGCTCTGTAGTGGCAGCGTATGATGTTTCGTTCATATCTATTGACCAAGGTGTCTCCCATCAGGCGCGTCCCCGGGTGGCGGATAGGTGGAAGCCCCAACCGATCTATCGGCGGGTAGGTGGGAAATAAAATACCACCCGCGGACCAAAACTGGAACATAAACCCAAGCGCGACTGACTCACATTGGGCGGCTTGTTGGTCAGCGTCTAAAATACTAAGGGAAGGACCCCCGACAGAAAAACCAACATTGAAGTTTCAAAAGTAGTTTTTTTACGGTGCAGGGATTCGGAACCCCAGTGCCGGCGGCTTTAGGGAGTGAGCAAGCAGGCTCCCAGTCGTCGAAATCCAGCGACTGCAATGTTACAACCGTGGCTAACATGACGGCTGTAGCAGATAACTCTACAAGCAAAATCGAGGAAGGGAGTGAAAGTGCGGTGTTCGGAAGGAGTAGTAAGATGAAGCGATCCCCGAAAAAGACTACGGTGACAAACACATTGGGAAGAAGGTCCCCATTGCCCACGCGGCGAAGCGCCGATACTAATATTGGCATGGGGTTAATAAACGACTTCAGGAAAAGGGAGGAGCAGGAGCTAGGAAAGTTTAAGGCGATATTAGCTAAGATGAAGGCCGCGACAAACCGACAACGGAACATCGCCATCGATGTTAAAAATGGACAAGCGGAACTGGAGGAGGCAATGGCACTAACCACCATTGCCTTCTACCGTAATAAATGGCAGTCAATAGAACAGCAGCGAATTCAAGATCCAACGGATCAGGGGGATCAGGGAACTCCAACCTCAGCAGGAGGCAGACAGTTAATCAAAGAGGGGAACAAGGTCAACAACTCAGTAAAAGGGCTGCCTCTAGCCCAGCAGAAGAAAACGATGGAAAAAAGCCAAGAGGGGAGACTGCCAACGAGAAATGGAAGACCCAGGAGTCCAAAGCCCGAAGGAAAAGTAGAAAATTGCAGGCACAAATAACGCAGGGCACAGAAGCGCCTCCTGTGCAAAGTAACGCCACTCCATCGAGGCGTAGAACAGGAGGCGGTAGCAAGAAGCGTAATCGTAATCAGCCCAGAAGCGCTGGTAATACGTCCTGCACCAGGGCAATCATACGCGGAGATTCTCCGGGAAATACGAAGTGGGGCAAAACCAGAGGAGTCCGGCGCGGAAGTGACCGCAATTCGACAAACCAGAGCTGGCGATGTGCTCTTAGAGTTAAGCTCTAAAACAAAAAACAAAGAGGGCTTTCGTGAAACGTTAAAAAATGTTCTTGGCGAAAAAGGCAAAATTAGCAGTCTGGGCAACAAAATAAAAGTGGAGATTGTGAAGAACAAAATTCTTGTGGCCGAATTTTGTTCACACAAAACATGCCACATACTTTTTCCCAAATTCGGGTGCACCCTGTACCCACGCAGTGCAGCCAACAAATGCATATAAAATAAAAGACAACAGCAGCATCACGCCACCGGACCGGCCAATGACATCGCAGCACGTGACTTGAGAATTGGCAACGCAAAATGGTATAAAAGGGCGAACACGCAGGCGATCACTCTCTTAGTCGCTTTCTTTATTCGCCATTGCGCTGGCTGGATCACGCCTCGGTAAGTGCTAACTTAATCTACATACAACATTTGCAGCATATCGCTGCCAACGTCGTCCATTGCATTCATCAACTCTGCCGTCGTACAACGTAATTTCGCTGTGTGGCTCCCCCGCAGGTTTTACGCTGGTATAGCGCAGCTTCTCGCTGCCAACGTCTTCCATTGTATTCATTACAATTCTTGCCGTCGTACAACGTAATTTCGCTGTGTGGCTCTTCCGCAGGCTCTACGCTGGTACAGCGCAGCATATCGCTGCTAACTTCGTCCATTGTATTCATCACAATTCTTGCCGTCGTACAACGTAATTTCGCTGTGTGGCTCCCCCGCAGGTTTTACGCTGGTACAGCACAGCATATCGCTGCTAACGCGTCCATTGTATTCATCATAACGCTGACGTCGTACAACGTAATTTCGCTGTGTGGCTCCCCCGCAGGTTTTACGCTGGTACAGCGCAGCATATCGCTGCTAACGCGTCCATTGTATTCATCATAACTCTGCCGTCGTACAACGTAATTTCGCTGTGTGGCTCCCACGCAGGTTTTACGCTGGTACAGCGCAGCATATCGCTGCCAACGTCGTCCATCACAACTTTTGCCGTCGTACAACGTAATTTCGCTGTATGGCTCCCCCGCAGGTTTTACGCTGGTACAGCGCAGCTTCTCGCTGCCAACGTCTTCCATTGTATTCATCACAATTCTTGCCGTCGTGCAACGTAATTTCGCTGTGTGGCTCTTCCGCAGGCTCTACGCTGGTACAGCGCAGCATATCGCTGCTAACTTCGTCCATTGTATTCATCACAATTCTTGCCGTCGTACAACGTAATTTCGCTGTGTGGCTCCCCCGCAGGTTTTACGCTGGTACAGCACAGCATATCGCTGCTAACGCGTCCATTGTATTCATCATAACGCTGACGTCGTACAACGTAATTTCGCTGTGTGGCTCCCCCGCAGGTTTTACGCTGGTACAGCGCAGCATATCGCTGCTAACGCGTCCATTGTATTCATCATAACTCTGCCGTCGTACAACGTAATTTCGCTGTGTGGCTCCCACGCAGGTTTTACGCTGGTACAGCGCAGCATATCGCTGCCAACGTCGTCCATCACAACTTTTGCCGTCGTACAACGTAATTTCGCTGTATGGCTCCCCCGCAGGTTTTACGCTGGTACAGCGCAGCTTCTCGCTGCCAACGTCTTCCATTGTATTCATCACAATTCTTGCCGTCGTACAACGTAATTTCGCTGTGTGGCTCCCCCGCAGGTTCTACGCTGGTACAGCGCAGCATATCGCTGCTAACTTCGTCCATTGTATTCATCACAATTCTTGCCATCGTACAACGTAATTTCGCTGTGTGGCTCCCCCGCAGGTTCTACGCTGGTACAGCGCAGCATATCGCTGCTTACTTCGTCCATTGTATTCATCACAATTCTTGCCATCGTACAACGTAATTTCGCTGTGTGGCTCCCCCGCAAGTTTGACGCTGGTACAGCGCAGCATATCGCTGCTAACGCGTCCATTGTATTCATCATAACTCTGCCGTCGTACAACGTAATTTCGCTGTGTGGCTCCCCCGCAGGTTTTACGCTGGTACAGCGCAGCATCACCCAGGTTACACGCTCATCGCAGGCTAGCGCTCACTTATCATCCAGGTTGCACGCACATTTAAGGTTAGCACTCACGCATCGCTCAGGATCTACGATCGTCTCAGGCTCACGCATCGCTCAGGGATTATGATCGTCTCAGGCTCACGCATCGCTTAGGAATTACGATCGTCAGGCTCACGCATCGCTCAGGAACCACGATCGTCTCGCGCTCACGCATCGCTCAGGATTTACGATCGTCTCAGGCTCACGTATCACTCAGGGATCACGATTGTCTCAGGCCCACGCATCACCCAGGTTGCACGCTCATCGCAGGCTAGCGCTCACGCATCATCCAGGTTGCACGCACATCTCAGGCTAGCGCTCACGCATCGCTCAGGATTTACGATCGTCAGGCGTCACGCCCACGCATCGCTCAGGAATCACGATCGTCGCAGGCTCACGCCCACGCATCGCTCAGGATCATCATCACACCTTGAAAATAGTACAATTTAAGCAATAAAGACTGAATATAACTAAAAGTCATACAAAAGTATAAATTTATTGTAACGACCCCTTTTCTCTGAACTCTGGTCACGCTGAGTTTACTCCGGCTGGGAAAACTCCGTTACAATTGGCGCACGAGCAGGGAATCTCCGATAACATAAACAAAACAACAAAATTAAAATAGAAACAAGAAAGACAAGCTGGGTATACACCCTCTCAAACCCAGGAGGAGCTGCAGACCTACATGGCCGAATTCAAGTTGAACAATTCCGGTGGAGTGGAAGAGTTAAGGAAGCGCTTCATAACCTACATCTCGGGACATGACGTAACGTCGGAAGATGAGGTTCGGCTGGCCGAACTGGAAGCGAAGCACCGACGCGGCACATCACCATCACTGTCAGTGATCCTAACATCAGCCGACATACACAAGGAAAGGAAGACCACCGGTGCGACCGCTCTGACACCACACGGGACAACACCGGCCTATGACACCAAGGAAACCGTAGCGAGCAACACAAGGTCCTGGGAATCGCAGGTCGCAATGCCACCCCATCAAGCGAAAGAGACAGCCGCGGCGCCATACCCAATGGTCATTGAGACGGTAAGGAAATGGTCTGTGCGGTATGATGGCGGGAAAGACCCGATCTCCTTCATCGAGCGGTTGGAGGAATTGGCCGACGCCTATTCCTTAAACAAAGACCTCCTGGCCAGGACAATGCCGGAACTGCTGCGTGACAGAGCCCTGGTTTGGTTTAGAAATAACAACCAGCGGTGGACGAACTGGCAGTCATTTAAGGAAGACTTCATGCGTTTCTTCCTCCCGGAAGCTGGATGACGAAATCCGTCGGCGACAACAAAGACCCGGAGAGAGTTTTAAGGATTTCGTCATCGCTATGCAAAACATCATGCGGCACGACGGCTACTCAAGGGCGAAACAGCTGGAGCGGATATTCAGAAACTTTCGTCAGGAATATCAACTATACGTACGGAGGAGAGATTTCCAAGATCTGCAGGAGCTAATTGGGTTAGCAGAAGACCTGGAGAACATCTTTGCCAGCCCAGAACAAATCCGACAAGCACCCAGGCCACAGTCCCGACCGATCGAGAGGAACCTTCTGGTCACAGAGAGTCAGGAGAAGTGCATCAACGTTCGAATGGCATGCAGACGCTGCGGCCAGGACGGACACACCTGGCGAAATTGTCGAAGACCACAATTGTTGTTCTGTTGGGATTGCAGCCAACGAGGAATTAGAACAATAGACTGCTGCCGTCAACATACTTCACACGTTGAGCAGCGTCATTTGCTCCAGTTCAACCAAAAGAAAGCTCTGATCCAAGACCGACAGCGAATTATTGCCCGCATCAAGATCGGCAGTGAACCCGTCCAAGCCACCATTGATACCGGCGCATCCCGCAGTTTCGTGAGCGAACGGTTAGCCGACAGGCTTCGACATTAGGCAACCCCATTCCCGCGAACATCCCAATTAGAATGGCCAAACGGTCAGACAACAGTCCGCGAAGGGTTGAACGTCAACGTTCGTTTTGGAGAGTCATCATGTTCACTACGCCTGTTGGTGCTACCGACCGCCGTTGATGACCTTACACTGGGCATGGACTTCCTTGCAAGGTCCAGAGCAACTATAAGCTTCGGAGGTGAGTGCATAACACTCCAAACTGGGTCAGCACGGCTGGTTAAACGTCCGACGTACAACAAACTCCAAGAACCAAAACGGCACGGTGATACAGTTGGAGTGATACGAATGCTACCAGCTCCGATTGAACCAACTCCAGTGTGGACTCCCATCAGAAATTGCCACTGATGCCCCAAGAACCAGCACAGTAAGAAGTCGACAACGGCAACACAACCACAAAACCAACAACAGCAGCAGAAACACCACAACAGCGTGCACAGCATACGAAAGTCATCACAAAAAAACAACAACAACGAACACAGCAACAATAATCGTAATTTAACTCTTCGACAACAACAACTGCGAGCCCAACAACAGAGCGCAGCAGCAAAAATTGTACAACTACAAACTCAGGCACAGCAGCAGCAACGCCAGTTAATCGGAAGAACAACAGAGTGCAGTAGAAGAATTTTGCAACAACGAGCACAGCAACAGAACTTACAGCATCTACAGAACAACAATAGAAACAGGCACAACAGCAACGAAGTCAACAGCAGCAGCGAAGACAACAATAGCAGTGGCAACAGTGGTAGTACCAGCAGCGGACGCAGCAAGGTTAACGGGGACTACGAATGTAGATGCCCCGTTATTAGAACTAGCTAGTGAAGCGCAAGTGTCTTTCCGCCGAAGTAACGGGGGAGTGTGAAGAACAAAATTCTTGTGGTCGAATTTTGTTCACACAAAACATGCCACATACTTTTTCCCAAATTCGGGTTCACCCTGTACCCACGCAGTGTAGCCAACAAATGCATATAAAATAAAAGACAACAGCAGCATCACGCCACCGGACCGGCCAATCACATCGCAGCACGTGACTTGAGAATTGGCAACGCAAAATGGTATAAAAGGGCGAACACGCAGGCGATCACTTTCTTAGTCGCTTTCTTTATTCGCCATTGCGCTGGCTGGATCACGCCTCGGTAAGTGCTAACTTAATCTACATACAACATTTGCAGCATATCGCTGCCAACGTCGTCCATTGCATTCATCTCTGTTGGAAAAAACTGGTGGAGGACATAGATAGGGACCCTTGGGGACTAGGGTACAAGCTGGTTACCAAAAAACTAGGAGCCCAAAAGTCTACACAGGCCATGGACTCATTCACTATGGAGAGAATAGTCGGTGCTCTATTTCCCACACATGCGGAAAGGGATGAATTGGAGTTTGATAGAACTTTGGAGGTACCCCCTTTCTCTTTGGAGGAGCTGCAGAGAGCGGTAATTTCAATGAAAGATAAAAAAGCCCCAGGTCCGGACGAAATTCTTAGCGAAATACTCAAAATGGTGCTGCAACAGAACCCAGCTTTGCTGCTAAATATGTATAACTTCTGTCTTTCAACGGAAGTATTTAGGTGAAAGGTAGCACAGCTGGTGCTTATTAGTAAAAACAAAGGTGACCCACAATTACCTTCATCCTATCGTTCTTTGTGCATGGTAGATACGGCAGGGAAGGTTTTTGAGAAACTAATAAGAGCTCGGTTGAGACGCACATTTCAAGCGGCTGGCGATCTCTCGCCAAGGCAATATGGGTTCGGGCCGGGATTTTCGACGATAGACGCTATCCAAGAGGTGGTGGAGGCGGTTAAAGATGCGGAAAGTCATAACCATTACTTTCGGCGCATCGTGCTGCTTGTCACGCTGGATGTGAAAAATGCCTTTAATAGTGCGAGATGGGAGGATATCATTAAGGCATTGGAGCACCAAACACCCAAATATCTGATGAGGAATTATGGAACGCTTCCTATGATAGTCTGCTGCGAATCGAAACGCCCGAAGAGACACGTCTGGTAGGGTACGCGGATGATATTGCAGTGCTAATCGCTGCCCGAGACACCAAGCTGGCACAAATGAAACTGAACCAGGTGATGCGGACGATAAGTAATTGGATGGAGAACCATGGACTGTCGCTTGCGCTAAATAAAACGGAAATCGTGGTATTAAGCAAATCGAGGACGCAAACGGTCATCCCAATGCATGTTGGTGAGCAAGTCATCGAAACCAAACCAGCTGTAAAATATCTGGGGATCCAAATCGACGCTAAACTGAGCTTTTTCGAACAAATTCGCCGGACGGCTGACAAGGCTGCAGGAGGTGTCATGGCCTTGAGCAGGCTCATGGCAAACGTTGGAGGACCAAAGCCCAGTAAACGCCGTCTTCTAATGGCAGCGGTTCAGTCGGTTCTTTTGTACGGAGCAGAGGTGTGGGCGGACGCGCTCAACAAAGAGATGTACCGGAACAGACTGGGCCAAGTTCAAAGAAGTAGTGCTCTGAGAGTAGCCTCAGCCTACCGCACTGTTTCGGAGGAGGCTACCTTGCCGGAATCATCCATATTCATCTACTGGCCAAAGAAAGAAAAGCGATTTACCGCAGAAAAACGGAGATAAATCGGAGCAGAGTCAGGTAGGAGGAGAGGTCCCACACTATAAGCTGCTGGCAGACAGCCTGGGAACAAGTGGGCACAGGAAGATGGACGGCGAGGCTCATTGGCTTGGTAAGACCTTGGTTAGATCGAAAACATGGGGAGGTCAACTACAACTTAACGCAATTTTTGAGTGGACATGGGTACTTCCGATCTTACCTGTACATGATGGGGAAGGCCGCAACACCGGAATGCCTTTATTGCCCGGAGGCCGCGGATGACGCAGAGCACACCTTTTTTTTCGTGTGATAGATGGGGAACAGAAAGAAGTTCGCTGGAAGAAGTCGTGGGCTCATGGACGCCAGAGACAGCCGTGGAAATAATGCTTCGCGGAGAGGAGGCTTGGAGGATGGTAAACGTTTTCGTGGAGGCTATCCTGAAGGAGAAGAAAGGCGACCTAGACGGCAGCCTGGAAACCAGGAGGTAATAAGATCAAACGGATTCGGCCCGAGGTAATGTGAAAAACGCAGGTCCCAGGTCAATCCGGTAGAAGGGGGAAGTTTTTTAGCTGGTATTTTAACAAGAACCCAGTTCTCAGTGCGTAAATGCATTTTTTCATCCCCCAAAAAAAAACAAAAAAATATTATTATTATTACTATTATTATTATTATTATTATTATCTAGACAACAAAATGAAATAGATACCTAGAAAAGAAGAAACCTGGAAGGTCATTCACGAGACACCATTCCGACGTAATACGAAAAGTAGTTCCAGAATGGATTAACGTCTGCAAATGGGAGGAGTTTTTAGTTGGTAGTTCAGAGACGAAAGAGTCCGACAGTACGTGCGTAAAAGAGCATTTTCACATCAAAAAAAAAAAAGTAGCAAGAAGCGTAATCGAATTATCGGTCCAGAAGCGCTGGTAATACGTCCTTCACCAGGGCAATCATACGCGGAGATTCTCCGGGAAATACGAAGTGGGGCAAAACCAGAGGAGTCCGGCGCGGAAGTGACCGCAATTTGACAAACCAGAGCTGGCGATGTGCTCTTAGAGTTAAGCTCTAAAACAAAAAACAAAGAGGGTTAAAAAATGTTCTTGGGGAGAAACGCAAAATTAGCAGTCTGGGCAACAAAATAAAAGTGGACCTAGACGCCTGCACCGAGAGAGAATAAGTAGCAGCAGCACTTAGACGTGACTTTCCGGAGGCCGGGGAGGTAAGCATTTTCCAACTGGAAGAGAGCAGAAAGTTGCCGTTTTTGGGATGGATGGCAAGGCCACGGCGGAACTCCTCAGGCGGGGGAGAATTAAAATAGGATGGCTGTTCTGTCGGTACGAGAGAGAGCAATGGCCGAGCGCTGCTTTAAATGTCTTGGATATGGCCATATAGCCAGAGACTGCAGCGGGATCGATAGGAGCAAGTTATGTACAAGTGCTTCGGAGCGGGCCACAGGGCAAAAGAGTGCACTACCCAAGAACACCGCTGTGTGCTTTGCTTGGAAAAATGTGGGGATCAGGAAAACGTGGGTCATATCTCAAGATCCTGTAACTGTCAGGTCTTCCAAGATGCGCTGCTGGCCGTCAGAAATCGCCTATGATTCGCATTCTACAAGGCAATGTGAACAGAAGCAAGACTGCCGACTACCTCTTGCAGCAGTTGGTCATCGAGAAACGGGCCGATATACTAATTTTATGCGAACAGTACCGAAACTTAGGTTCATCGACGTGGTATGCTGACCTTCTTGGAACGGCAGGGATAGTCAGGTCGAGAATCATGGAGCAGGAAGGGGTTTCGTCTGGATAAAATCAAAGGAAATAACATACGTGAGCTGTTACTTTACCCCAAATGAGAGTAAAGTGGACTTTCGAACGAAACTCGATGCGTTAGAAGACTAGATCGGTAAGATGATGGGCAAGATAGTGGTGGCCGGAGATTTCAATGCAAGGGCTCTGGAGTGGGGGATGCCAAACCCGGATACTCGAGGCAGGCTTACGTTAGAAATGGCTGCCAGAACGGGGCTTATAGTTATCAACAGTGGAACAACCACAACATTCCGAAGACCCGGTTATGCAGAGACAATCCCCGATATCACTCTTGCATCTGAAAACTTGGTACCTCGTGTTCAAGGATGGAGGGTAATGGAGGATTACACGGCTAGCGACCATCAGTACATCACGTTTAGTATTGGCGGCAGACGATGAAGAAATTTCGAGGAGCCTCGAAGGGGAGGAGTGGTCCGAGTCAGATGACAGATCGGCGGCAGAAGCACTAGTGACATCCACAATGAATGTAATCGTTTCGGCTTGCGAGGCATCCATGCCAAGGAAAAAGCACGACACGGAAAGCCTCCCATGTACTAGTGTACTGTGGACATTGCGGAAGCGTGCAGGACATGCCTTAAGCTTCGCCGCAAAGCACAACGTGCTAAAAATAGGACAGAAGCAAACCTTTGGTCGGGAGAACATAAGGCGGCAAAAAAATTCTGCGCCGAGCCATAAACAAGAGTAAAAGTCTCTGTTGGAAAAAACTGGTGGAGGACGTAGGTAGGGACCCGTGGGGACTAGGGTACAAGCTGGTCACCCAAAAACTAGGAGCCCGAAAGTCTACACAGGCCATGGACTCATTCACTATGGAGAGAACAGTCGGTGCTCTATTTCCCACACATGCGGAAAGGGATGAATTGGAGTTTGATAGAACTTTGGAGGTACCCCCTTTCTCTTTGGAGGAGCTGCAGAGAGCGGTAATTTCAATGAAAAATAAAAAAGCCCCAGATCCGGACGGAGTTCCTAGCGAAATACTCAAAATGGTGCTGCAACATGCTGCTAAATATGTATAACTTCTGCCTTTCATCGGGAGTATTTAGTTCACGGTGGAAGGTAGCACAGTTGGTGCTTATTAGTAAAAACAAAGGTGACCCACATTTACCTTCATCCTATCGTCCTTTGTGCATGGTAGATACGGCAGGGAAGGTATTTGAAAAACTAATAAGAGCATGGTTGAGACGCACATTTCAAGCGGCCGGCGATCTCTCGCCAAGGCAGGTTTAGGCCGGGATTGTCGACGATAGGCGGTATCCAAGAGGTGGTGGAGGCGGTTAAAGATGCGGAAAATCACAACCATTACTCACGGCGCATCGTGCTGCTTGTCACGCTGGATGTGAAAAATGCCTTTAATAGTGCGAGATGGGAGGATATAATTAAGGCATTGGAGCACTTGTTCCAAACACCCAAATATCTGATGAGGATACTAAACGATTATTTAAACGATCGCACACTGAATTACGACACCGACGCAGGTCAGAAAACGATGAAGGCGACAGCCGAAGCTGCTCAAGGATCAATATTAGGTCCGGACTTATGGAACGCTTCCTATGATAATCTGCTGCGAATCGAAACGCACGAAGAGACACGTCTGGTAGGGTACGCGGATGATATTTCAGTGCTAATCGCTGCCCGAGACACCAAGCTGGCTCAAATGAAACTGAACCAGGTGATGCGGACAGTAAGTAATTGGATGGAGAACCATAGACTGTCGCTTGCGCTGAATAAAACGGAAATCGTGGTACTAAGCAAATCGAGGACGCAAACGGTCATCCCAATGCATGTTGCAAGTCATCGAAACCAAACCAGCTGTAAAATATCTAGGGATCCAAATCGACGCTAAACTGAGCTTTTTCGAACAAATTCGCCGGACGGCTGACAAGGCTGCAGGAGGTGTCATGGCCTTGAGCAGGCTCATGGCAAACGTTGGAGGACCAAAGCCCAGTAAACGCCGTCTTCTAATGGCAGCGGTTCAGTCGGTTCTTTTGTACGGAGCAGAGGTGTGGGCGGACGCGCTAAACAAAGAGATGTACCGGAAGAGACTGGGCCAAGTTCAAAGAAGTAGTGCGCTGAGAGTAGCCTCAGCCTACCGCAATGTTTCGGAGGCGGCTACTTTGGTGATAGCCGGAATCATCCCTATTCATCTACTGGCCAAAGAAAGAAAAGCAATTTACCGCAGAAAAACGGAGATAAATCGGAGCAGAGTCAGGAAGGAGGAAAGATCCCGGAGGCCGTGGACGACGCAGAGCACACCCTTTTCTCTGCGCTCATTATTATTGGGATGATCTTGATTTCCGTTAGGGTCCAGTTTCGCTTAGTTTCAACTGCTAGCTCAGAATATCTGCTAATTTTCTCTGTGTATGTGCGGCTCATATTTGTGGTAGCCGGTACTGCAACATCAATGAAGAATCCTTTACGTTCTTTTTTATCAAGGATCGTGATATCAGGGCGGTTATGGAGTCTCGTGTGGTCTGAGTATATGGTTCGATCGTATTAGATTTTCACGTCTTCGTTTTCCATAACTGGTTGTGGATTATATTTATAGTAGGGTAGTTCATCCGCTTGAAGTTTATATTTGAAGAGAAGATTTTTGTGGAGGATCTTTACGACGTTTTTATGTCTTCGCGTGCACTCAGTTTGGGCTAGATTCGTGCATCCTGATATTATGTGGTCAATTGTTTTAGTTTGACTCATACATCTTCTACAGGTATCATTGGTGACATTTGGATTTTTTATAACGGTCTTTCTGTAGTTTTTCGTTGGGATTATTCGGTCTTGTATAGCAATCATAAAAGCCTCGGTCTCAGCATTCAAGTTTCCATTCAATAGCCATTTGTTTGACATTAATTTATCAACATTATCAGCGGTAATGGACCTGTAGTATCGGCCGTGAATAGGTTTTATTGACCACCTTTGTTCTCTTGAAGTTTTGTCTTCTGCTTGTCGATTGAAGTTTACATTATGGTTTAGAGGTGTTATATTTGTATCTGCTTCAGTTATTATTTTTATTAGTCGAGATCTGTCTGATTTAAGCTGAAAGTACCGACGAAGAGACTCTATTTGATTAGCATGGAGTGCTTGAAGATCCACTAGCCCTCTTCCACCATCTCTCCTAGACGCTACCATTCTCTCACAGCATGATTTAGGATGATGAAATTTGTAATCTGTCAGCATTGTTCTGATTTTTCGTTGTAATGATTGAATTTCAGTTACTGTCCATTTGATAATGCCGAAGCTGTACAAAAGAACAGGTACTGCGTATGTATTTATGGCTTTAATTAAGTTTTTGCCGTTAAGATTCGCTTTTGCTATTTTGTATAACGACTCCCTCGTTAGATTGTTTTTGACTGGTTTCTTGTTAATGCGATTATATGGGCCATACCAAGGTATTTAAACACATCCTTTTCTTCCATTTGTTCAATGTTTTGAATGCCTCTATTTTGGTCTTCACTTCTTGATATTTTTCCTTTAATTATATTTATTCTTTTGCACTTTTCTAGGCCAAATTTCATGTTGATGTCTTTACTAAACATTGATACGATTTGTATTAGGTGGTCTAAGCTTTGCCGCGTCGACGCGTATATTTTCAGGTCATCCATGTACAAAAGGTGACTCAGTACTTGTTTTCTATAGCGAACAACTGTTTTGTTGCCCGCTTGTGGAATTAAACAACGCTGGTATGCTGGTTGAATGTAACTCGTTTTTATTGTCAAAATTGCTTTCTTTTATACTTAAATTACTTAAACAAAGTACATGCTAAAGTCTAAAGTCTAAAGTGTGAATAACTAGGTTTAAAGTGCTAAGTTAACAAAAAGGCGTATGTAGGTTATATTAAGTGTGTAATTGACATAAAATGCATATGTGTGTCAATATTACCAATAATTCTAAAGTGATTAGTTAACAATAAAATATGTGTAATAAATAAAGTGTATGGAGAAATGCAGAATTGGGTCATTTGTTGCTGTTGCCACAGCCGATAATGCGATTTGCGGTATTATGCAAAGTAATGCATAATTCGCATATCGTAATATTCAACATACTCCCCCGTTGAAGCATTCAACATTAATTGTTCGGTTGTTGTCCACTGAGTTGAAACTGGACCCTTTTTGCTGGCTCAGGTTTAGTTGTAGACCTTTTACTACGTCGTTGTATGGCGAAAATTACTACGATCGCCGCTACTATGGCTACCGTGACGTAGCTAACTGCAAAATGATGAATGTCTCTGGCATCAAATTTCCTCGGAAGGTCTTGTTGTTCCTTCAGTTGATGTATTGCCGACTGCAGATTTGTTATTGCGTGTGAATTATTTTGGGCAATTACTATGTGTGGTTTAATCGTTTCTTCTTGTTGCTGGATATGAGTGTTAATGACGTTTTCACTCATATTTAGGGAAGGAATGAAAGATTGATTTATTCTGTGGTTTGTTCTTTGATGAGCTTGGTACGTCTCATCGCCTCAGGATTCTGTAGCCAGTTGGAGTTTATGGGCAAGATTTTTCGCTTCCTTGATGGTCGTTGAGGTGCTGGATGTCGGATTTTCAGATGAGATGTACTTAGTGCTGTTGCCTGCTGCGGTGATCTTGCAAGCGGAGGCTGCCAAGGTGGTGCATTTTTTATATCTTCACTAAGGACTACCTTACTATCGCTTTGGGTAGGGGAGCTGATTTGGGGCGATTTATCATCTATGGGTAAGGGACACACCTTGTGAACAGCTCGTCTGAAGGTGCCCTTTGCGGTCCTCACTTCCACAACTCTGGTCAGTCCATCAGCCCCCTTGTGTTCCTTAACTATTCTTCCTAATGGCCACTTCAAGGGAGGTATGTTGTCTTCCATTAGTAAAACTATAGTGCCTGGATGTATAGTCTTATTCTCCTGATGCCATTTTGTTCGGGTTTGTAGCTCATGTAAATATTCCTTTGTCCAGCGCTTCCAGAATTGATTTTGCAGTAGTTTAACTAATTCCCATCTTTTGGCAAGAGTGGTTGGCATTTCCTTTGCGTACGGATTGATAACTGAGGTGAGCGGCTCGCCAATCAAAAAATGTCCTGGTGTCAGTGCTTGCGGATCGTTGGGATTAGTCGACAAGCTGGTAAGTGGTCTGGAATTTAAAATTCCTTCTATCTCCGTTACTAGGGTATGAAGTTCTTCATGGGTGAGTGAAGCCCCTAGTGTTATCCTTTTCAGATGATACTTCGCCGATTTCACTGCAGCTTCCCATAATCCTCCAAAATGAGGTGATCTTGGTGGAATGAAGCACCATTGAATTTGTTCTTCTGAGCACCTTTTCTTTATATCTTCTTGTGCTTCGTTGTTATAGAAGAACTTGTGAAGCTCTTGAAGTTCGTTCCGAGCCCCTACAAAGTTGGTTGCATTGACGGAGAATATTTTCGAAGGTCGTCCCCTTCTTGCAATGAAACGCTTCAGGGCACCTAAGAACGCAGCTGTTGTTAGATCGGATACGATCTCCATATGAATTGCTTTGGTTACAAAACAAATAAATATAGCGATGTACGCCTTGGTGGGTCTTTTTCCTCTCAGCTTGTAATGAACTTCTACTGGTCCGCAAAAGTCTATTCCAGTGTTTACGAATGGTCGGCTTGGCTGTACTCTTTCCGGGGGAAGATTCCCCATTAGTTGTTGAATTGAGTGTGGTTTAGCTCTCGCGCATCTTAAGCAATTGTGAACGGTGTGTTGAGCAAGCGCCTTCATTCGTAATGGCCAAAATCGCTGCCTGGTTATCGCTACCAGGGCTTGTTGACCCGCATGCAGATGTTTCTCATGGAGATATCGTGCTAACAATTTCACAATTGGACTTTCGTGTGGTAACACTATTGGGTGTTTGGCCTCAAATGGAATGCTTGTTGCTTGTAGCCTTCCGCCAACACGAATTAGTCCTTGATCGTCAATAAATGGTACCAAAGAACTCAGCTTGCTGCTGGGTGAAACACAACTTGTTTTCGTTAATTTTGCCATGTCTTCTGAGAAGTATTCCGCCTGAATGTTCCTCAGTATAAAAATCTCAGCTTCGTGTTCTTCTGTTGCTTCCAGTGCCTGTCCGCATATTCTATTATGTCTCCTTGCGTTGTGGCAGAATCTCCGAATGTATGCAATGATTTGTCTTAGTCTTATGAATGACCCTCGGTGTTCTATAGAGTCAATCAATGATTCCTTCCTTTTACAGCAGGTCAAAACTATTTTAACCTCCTTTTCTTCCCTTTTATCAGATGTTGGAATAATGGGTTCTGAGGGCCATTCGTATTCTGGCTCTCGTAGAAATCCTGGCCCCTTGAACCATTGAGTCGATGTAAGCAGTTCGTCGGGCCTCATGCCTCTGGAAACCTTATCAGCTGGATTGTACCTTGTTGGTACGTGTTTCCAGTCTTTGATTTGCGACAGCCTTTGAATTTCTGCCACTCGATTTGCAACGAATGTCTTAAATGAAGATGACTCCTTTCTGATCCATGCTAATGTGATCATTGAGTCCGTCCAATAGACCGTTCTATTTATATCAATATTCAAATATCCCTTTACGTTGCTGACCAATTCTGCTAATAGAACTGCTGCCGAGAGTTCGAGTCGAGGCAGTGATAGCTTCTTAAGCGAGGCTACTCGAGACTTTGCACATAAAAGGTTCACCGAAATTCCGGAATTGGTATCAATACATCTAATGTAGATCGCGGCGCCATATGCCTTTTCACTTGCATCTGAAAAACCATGAATCTCGATCACCCTTGCCTTGCTTGAAGAGAGTACATGCCGTGGAATTGTGAGAGAATTCAGCGCCGAAAGTTGTTGACGAAAGTTTTGCCACCGGGTATGTAATTCTTGGGGTACAGCAGCATCCCAGTCCAATTTAAGCAACCATAGTTCTTGTAGCATAATTTTTGCTGTAGTTATTACTGGGTTTATTAACCCAAGTGGATCATATAAACGTGCCGTGTCTGATAGGATAGATCGTTTGGTTGTATGCTTGTTTTCTGATAAACTTGTTTTTATAGCGAAATAGTCCTTTAATGGATACCATATCATGCCAAGGGTTTTGACGTGCTCAGCCTCCTTCCCCCCAATGTCGACCTTGATTTCTATGTGACTCGCAGGGATTCCTTGTAACAGCTGAGGATGATTTGAGCACCACTTTCTTAATTCCAATCCTCCTCCCTTGAGCAAAGCTTCCAGTTCCTTTCGCATAGCAAGAGCCTTTGCAAAGTCATCATGGCCCGTCATAACATCATCCACGTAGAAATCGGATTTGGCAATTCTTGCACCCTCTGGGTAATGTTGTTCTTCCAAATCTGCCAAATGATGCAAACTTTTTGTTGCTAAGTAGGAGGCCGAAGATGTGCCGTAAGTGACAGTGCAGAGCTGGTATATTTTCAACGGTTTTTGTGCGTCATCCCTCCAGATGATAAGCTGGAACATTCTGTCCTTTTCGCTCATGAGAATTTGTCGATACATTTTGGCTATGTCAGCGGTAAAGACATACTTGTAAGACCGAAATCGGAGCAGCAACCCAAAGAGTTCACTCTGAATTGTTGGTCCCACCATCAAAACATCGTTTAATGCGACTCCATTTGATGTTTTGCATGCAGCGTCAAATACGACTCGAAGCTTAGTTGTGGTACTTTCTGGTTTTTGTACACAATGGTGAGGAAGGAAGTAGTGATTTGAGGGGATATCACTTGGCTTGATTTCCTTCATGTGTCCCAGGTCGATGTATTCTTGCATAAAAGCCCTGTATTGGGTCTTTAGGTGAGGATTTTTTTCTAATTTCCTTTCGATGGCGAAAAAGCGGCGCATCGCTGTTTCCTTTGATTCCCCTAAAACGCTTGGGGATTGCGAAAATGGTAGTTCGACAGTAAATCGGCCATCTATTCCTCTTACCGTATTTTTATGATAATGTTCTTCACATTTCTGTTCTACCGCGCTGAGTTTTTTCTTCGGTGTCTCCGCATCTTCTTCAATTTTCCAAAATCTCTCTAGTTGGTCGTGTAGTTCATTTGTAGATATGCCACAGAATGCGTTCTTAGCGGTGACATTCTTCGTTAGCTTACCTAAGACTACCCATCCCAATGTGGTATTTTGAAGCGTAGGTAGATTTTTCCCCATTTTCACTTGTCCAACGCACATAAGTTCAGAGTATAATTCTGCGCCAAGCAAAATGTCAATTTTTTTAGATTTGTTGAAGTGAGGGTCAGCTAATTGTAAGTTTGCTGGAACCTTCCACCCAATGATTTTGACGTCTTGTCTTGGCTGTTCAGACGTTATTTTAGGCAGTATGAAGACCTCAACTGTTGCTCTAAAACTTGTATTTTTGGACTGTATTTCGAGTGTGGTTCTTGTATGTGATTTGGATTTTGATGATCCTATTCCATCTATTTGGAGTTGCTGGGTCATCCCTTTAAGACCCAATTTTCTGTATAGGTTCTCAGAGATGAATGAAAGCTGAGAGCCAGAGTCAAGTATTGCTGTTGCCTCTACTGTGTTTCTCTGACTATCTAAAATGTTGATCCTTGCTGTTGCTAGAAAAACGTAGGATGTCTCTTTCCTTTCATGAAATGCAGCATTGGTTGATGCACGCTGAAGATCTTTGGAAAGATTGGGCTTATAATTCTCTTTCTGAGCACCAAAGTGCAACAGAGTATTGTGTTTCTGTTGGCACCTTAAACATGTTCCGGATTTGCAGTCGCGGTATGCATGACCGGCCTTTAAGCAATTTAGGCAGAGCTTTAGGTCTCGTACCTTAAAATTTCGTTCTTGTGGAGACATTTGTAGGAACCTCTGACATTTCGCTAACATGTGAGAGGCGTCTTTGCATAAGTGGCACGTCCTTTCATTTTCCGTTGTGATTAAACAATTTGACTTGTTGTTCAATCTTTGGAAAGGTCTTTCTCTTCTATCACCAAGGGCTTCTAACATCTGTAAACGCTTCTCCAAAAACGCTAGAAATGTTGAAACTTGCGGTACTTCACGGGGATTGGACAAGGACTGCTCAAATAACCGGTGGCTTTCTGGATCCAACTTCTGTAGCATTAGGTGTAATACTAATGCGTCCCAACTGGATGTTTCTATGCCAAGGTTGCCAATACCAAGAAATGCTTCCTTCAATCCATCATGCATTTTTTTTAGTCCACCTGCGGACACTGTGTTAAGGACTGGTAGAGCCACGAATTTCTGTATGAACGCTGAGACGATTAGGCGCTTATTTTCATAACGGTCCTTTAGAATCGTCCAGGCGGTTTCATAATTTTCCCCGATTATCGGGAGCTGTTGAATCAGACGTGCAGCATCTCCTGTCACGTTTGCCTTCAAGTAGTACATCTTTTGCGAAAGGCCTATACTTTGTTGGTGTATGAGTTGCTGGAAGAGTTCTGCAAACTGCCCCCATTGTAAATAATCTCCATTGAATACTGGCAGATTAATTGTTGGTAGTCGAGCAGTAGTCTCGATACCGGGTTGTGCTATGTTTGCACTTCCTGACGTCCTTCTTTCCATTAGTTGGGTGAGGATGTCATTGTAGGAATCCTCCATTTCAAAAAACTCATCTTGAGAGTAGGAGCCAGACTCATCTTCTGACACTATCTCTTGATGGATTTTGGAAATGTTGTCCCAATGAGCGTTTACTGCATTCGATCGTTGGTCGATGTAGGCAACTGACTGTGTTTGCTCCAGATCGACGTTGATCCTTTGAATGAGTCGTTTGAGACCTGCTATTGCAGCGGATTCAGCTCAAATCCGCCGTTGCTGTGACGTTGTTGCAGCAGAAGATGTGTTCATGTTCCTTGCCTTCTCAAAGAACTTCACTGTGTTATAAGTGTTGATGGTTGTGTCGGCCCAACCTTACGCCTTAACTCTGTCGGCCGAGTTCTACGCCGTTAAACACTATTTTTTAATAGAAAGACTGTGTCGGCCCAGTCTAACGCCTTACCAATGGTTGTGTTGGCCCAACCACACGCCAGAGCTCTGTCGGCCGAGCTCAACGCCGTATAACACTATTTAGAAAAATAGAGAGACTGTGTCGGCCCAGTCTAACGCCTTTAAGATCGAGTACTAGAGCTCTTACCACTGGTGGGGGAAACTCTGTACTATGCACCGATCACGTCGGGGTCACCAAATGTTTTCTGTAGCGAACAACTGTTTTGTTGCCCGCTTGTGGAATTAAACAACGCTGGTATGCTGGTTGAATGTAACTCGTTTTTATTGTCAAAATTGCTTTCTTTTATACTTAAATTACTTAAACAAAGTACATGCTAAAGTCTAATTTGTGAATAACTAGGTTTAAAGTGCTAAGTTAACAAAAAGGCGTATGTAGGTTATATTAAGTGTGTAATTGACATAAAGTGCATTTGTGTGTCAATATTACCAATAATTCTAAAGTGATTAGTTAACAATAAAATATGTGTAATAAATAAAGTGTATGGAGAAATGCAGAATTGGGTCATTTGTTGCTGTTGCCAAAGCCGATAATGCGATTTGCGGTATTATGCAAAGTAATGCATAATTCGCATATCGTAATATTCAACAGTACTTCTTGGTTAGAACCACCCTTGATTTTGTACCCATATTTACTGTTTTTCAGAAGATTACTAAGTGGGTTAAGTGCAATGCAGAACTAAAGAGCAGATAGAGTGTCCCCTTGAAAAATCCCACATCTTATGTTGATATCTGAAGTTTTTACCATACCTGTATCCGTAGATATTTGGATACTGGTTCGCCAGTTAGTCATATTGTAAGATAAGAATTTAATAATATTTGAGTTCACCTTATAAATCTTCATAACCTCTATTAGCCAACTATGTGGTACACTGTCAAATGCTTTTTGGTAGTCTATATAGCATGCATTTAGATTTCTGGAGTGATTGACCGTCTGTTCCAGTATAGTTTGATCAATTGTCAGTTGTTCTCTATAACCTTTAGCATTCTTACTGCATCCTTTTTGTTCTTCACAAATTATATTACTTTGTGTTAAATGATTGTTTATGAGGAGGTTCAGGCAAGCAGTCATAATTTTGTAGATAGTAGGCAGGCAGGTAATTGGCCGCCCGTTTGAAGGATTTCCATTGAACCCATTGCCTTTCGGAAGAAGATATGTTACACCATTAGTAAATGTTTTCGAAAACTTTCTTCGGTCTTGGATGCAACTATTGAAAAGTTCTGTAAGTTTTTGGTGCATTGCAGGAAGTCTTTTAAGACAAAAGTTTTGCACTTTGTCTGGCCCCGGTGATTTCCAGTTGTGTGTCTTCGATATGATGTCTTTCACTTGTTCACATGTAAGGTAATTTGTTGACATTTCCTCAAGCTGTTGGTATCTGGTTTTTTCTTCGATGATCCATTTTGCTTCAATGTTGTGGTTTACTTTATTGGACCATATAGACGACCAGTACTTTTCGGTATCTTCTTTATTAGGGTAACGATACTTACCGGTATCGAATATGTTTTATTTCTGAGACCTCTGTAGAAGCTTTTCTCGTTTGTATAATTTTTTTTGTTATTTTCACGTCTTTTGTTAGATAGTTTTTATTTTCTTTGTCTTGATATTTGCACATTTAGTTTTTGTTTAATAGTATCTCTTGTTAATATTGCGTTTGAGTTATTAACTTCATATCTTGAGTGTCTATTGTATTTTTCATATATTTTTGACGTGACAACGTCTCACTCCAAGGTTTAAGAGGGTACATGTTCAAAAACTCAAATGTTAAATGTCACTATTTAACAGATGTTAAGTTACGTTTTTAACAGATTTTAAGTAACGTTTTTTAATATCCAATGGGATTTGGTCATGAGGAACTAGATTTTTTGAACAAAGCAATTTATCAAGCGATTCGCATGAAATTCGGAATGTAGGACTAATATGTGACTATAGGACTTGTTCCTATGGAAATTCTGGGATCTGGCCAATAGGGTCTGGGATTTTTGGAACCAAGCCATTTCTCAAGGGATTCGTATGAAACTCGGAATGTAGGACTAAGATGTGACTATAAGATTTCTTCCTATGGAAATTCTGGAATATGATCATTATTGTCTGGAATTTCTGGAATAAAGCAATTTCTCAAGCGATTCGCATGAAATTCGAAATATAGGACTAAGATGTGACTATAAGATTTCTTCCTATGGAAATTCTGGAATATGATCATTATTGTCTGGAATTTCTGGAATAAAGCAATTTCTCAAGCGATTCGCATGAAATTCGGAATGAAGGACTAAGATGCGACTATAAAGGCTAAACTATAATGCAATTTCGCCCCCTTACGTTAAAGTCAAAATCCGACGAAATGCTTTCCATGCGCAGTTTATGCTGCATGTTGGTCGAAAATTCACTTTTCAGCCAATGCATTAAAGAAAAATCGACTGCGCAGTTTACGCAGCTACTTAAAATGGGATGCAAATAGCAAAATGTAAATGTCAAATTGTCGCCCTACAAGCAGACTGTAAGTCGGTTCAAAATATAGCCGCAATTTCGTGCATACCGACTGCCGGCCATTTTTTTGTGCAGCACAAGCTGCGAAGCTACTTTATTCTTTACCGCAGCCGTAGTGATAGTATAGTCTCTGTTCATTTTCCTATCAGTGCTCTGCTCTGCTCTTTCAATCAACATTGTGAGTGAGTGCTCTCGTGTTTGGTCGTCTAACAGAAAACAATACTACTATAAGTTACAGAAATAAGAGAACAATGCAAAAGAAATTAATGAGAATTAATTGGCCTGCATGTTTAAAAGCGACATTCTTACCATACCCTTTCGAAACATAGGCAGCACTACTCAGTACTCACTACCATTCTCTTCTAATTTAATTTAAAACTACTCAAATTTTTTATGAGTTGCATCCAAAAGCTGCATTACTGTGTTTGGGCAGTAATATGTAATATGCAGCAACTTCACAGTTAGTGGTTATGAACACTTAAATCAGCTTATAAATTATTTATTCTGTTGTATGTGATGTGATTGCAGATCATATATGTGGTTCCAATAACATACAATCAAGCAGAGCAGAACGAAATAAACATATGCAGTAGTAGGCTGCGGTCAAGAATTCAGCCGCTGCGCAGTTTATGCTGCATGTTGGTCAAAAATTCACTTTTCAGCCAATGCATTAAAGAAAAATCGACTGCGCAGTTTACGCAGCTACTTAAAATGGGATGCAAATAGCAAAATGTAAATGTCAAATTGTCGCCCTACAAGTAGACTGTAAGTCGGTTCAAAATATAGCCGCAATTTCGTGCATACCGACTGCCTGCGAAGCTACTTTATTCTTTACCGCAGCCGTAGTGATAGTATAGTCTCTGTTCATTTTCCTATCAGTGCTCTGCTCTGCTCTTTCAATCAACATTGTGAGTGAGTGCTCTCGTGTTTGGTCGTCTAACAGAAAACAATACTACTATAAGTTACAAAAATAAGAGAACAATGCAAAAGAAATTAATGAGAATTAATTGGCCTGCATGTTTGAAAGCGACATTCTTACCATACCATTTCGAAACATAGGCAGCACTACTCAGTACTCACTACCATTCTCTTCTAATTTAATTTAAAACTTCTCAAATTTTTTATGAGTTGCATCCAAAAGCTGCATTACTGTGTTTGGGCAGTAATATGTAATATGCAGCAACTTCACAGTTAGTGGTTATGAACACTTAAATCAGCTTATAAACTATTTATTCTGTTGTATGTGATGTGATTGCAGATCATATATGTGGTTCCAATAACATACAATCAAGCAGAGCAGAACGAAACAAACATATGCAGTAGTAGGCTGCGGTCAAGAATTCAGCCGCTGCGCAGTTTATGCTGCATGTTGGTCAAAAATTCACTTTAAAGAAAAATCGAGAAATGCAGAATTGGGTCATTTGTTGCTGTTGCCAAAGCCGATAATGCGATTTGCGGTATTATGCAAAGTAATGCATAATTCGCATATCGTAATATTCAACAGTACTTCTTGGTTAGAACCACCCTTGATTTTGTACCCATATTTACTGTTTTTCAGAAGATTACTAAGTGGGTTAAGTGCAATGCAGAACTAAAGAGCAGATAGAGTGTCCCCTTGAAAAATCCCACATCTTATGTTGATATCTGAAGTTTTTACCATACCTGTATCCGTAGATATTTGGATACTGGTTCGCCAGTTAGTCATATTGTAAGATAAGAATTTAATAATATTTGAGTTCACCTTATAAATCTTCATAACCTCTATTAGCCAACTATGTGGTACACTGTCAAATGCTTTTTGGTAGTCTATATAGCATGCATTTAGATTTCTGGAGTGATTGACCGTCTGTTCCAGTATAGTTTGATCAATTGTCAGTTGTTCTCTATAACCTTTAGCATTCTTACTGCATCCTTTTTGTTCTTCACAAATTATATTACTTTGTGTTAAATGATTGTTTATGAGGAGGTTCAGGCAAGCAGTCATAATTTTGTAGATAGTAGGCAGGCAGGTAATTGGCCGCCCGTTTGAAGGATTTCCATTGAACCCATTGCCTTTCGGAAGAAGATATGTTACACCATTAGTAAATGTTTTCGAAAACTTTCTTCGGTCTTGGATGCAACTATTGAAAAGTTCTGTAAGTTTTTGGTGCATTGCAGGAAGTCTTTTAAGACAAAAGTTTTGCACTTTGTCTGGCCCCGGTGATTTCCAGTTGTGTGTCTTCGATATGATGTCTTTCACTTGTTCACATGTAAGGTAATTTGTTGACATTTCCTCAAGCTGTTGGTATCTGGTTTTTTCTTCGATGATCCATTTTGCTTCAATGTTGTGGTTTACTTTATTGGACCATATAGACGACCAGTACTTTTCGGTATCTTCTTTATTAGGGTAACGATACTTACCGGTATCGAATATGTTTTATTTCTGAGACCTCTGTAGAAGCTTTTCTCGTTTGTATAATTTTTTTTGTTATTTTCACGTCTTTTGTTAGATAGTTTTTATTTTCTTTGTCTTGATATTTGCACATTTAGTTTTTGTTTAATAGTATCTCTTGTTAATATTGCGTTTGAGTTATTAACTTCATATCTTGAGTGTCTATTGTATTTTTCATATATTTTTGACGTGACAACGTCTCACTCCAAGGTTTAAGAGGGTACATGTTCAAAAACTCAAATGTTAAATGTCACTATTTAACAGATGTTAAGTTACGTTTTTAACAGATTTTAAGTAACGTTTTTTAATATCCAATGGGATTTGGTCATGAGGAACTAGATTTTTTGAACAAAGCAATTTATCAAGCGATTCGCATGAAATTCGGAATGTAGGACTAATATGTGACTATAGGACTTGTTCCTATGGAAATTCTGGGATCTGGCCAATAGGGTCTGGGATTTTTGGAACCAAGCCATTTCTCAAGGGATTCGTATGAAACTCGGAATGTAGGACTAAGATGTGACTATAAGATTTCTTCCTATGGAAATTCTGGAATATGATCATTATTGTCTGGAATTTCTGGAATAAAGCAATTTCTCAAGCGATTCGCATGAAATTCGAAATATAGGACTAAGATGTGACTATAAGATTTCTTCCTATGGAAATTCTGGAATATGATCATTATTGTCTGGAATTTCTGGAATAAAGCAATTTCTCAAGCGATTCGCATGAAATTCGGAATGAAGGACTAAGATGCGACTATAAAGGCTAAACTATAATGCAATTTCGCCCCCTTACGTTAAAGTCAAAATCCGACGAAATGCTTTCCATGCGCAGTTTATGCTGCATGTTGGTCGAAAATTCACTTTTCAGCCAATGCATTAAAGAAAAATCGACTGCGCAGTTTACGCAGCTACTTAAAATGGGATGCAAATAGCAAAATGTAAATGTCAAATTGTCGCCCTACAAGCAGACTGTAAGTCGGTTCAAAATATAGCCGCAATTTCGTGCATACCGACTGCCGGCCATTTTTTTGTGCAGCACAAGCTGCGAAGCTACTTTATTCTTTACCGCAGCCGTAGTGATAGTATAGTCTCTGTTCATTTTCCTATCAGTGCTCTGCTCTGCTCTTTCAATCAACATTGTGAGTGAGTGCTCTCGTGTTTGGTCGTCTAACAGAAAACAATACTACTATAAGTTACAGAAATAAGAGAACAATGCAAAAGAAATTAATGAGAATTAATTGGCCTGCATGTTTAAAAGCGACATTCTTACCATACCCTTTCGAAACATAGGCAGCACTACTCAGTACTCACTACCATTCTCTTCTAATTTAATTTAAAACTACTCAAATTTTTTATGAGTTGCATCCAAAAGCTGCATTACTGTGTTTGGGCAGTAATATGTAATATGCAGCAACTTCACAGTTAGTGGTTATGAACACTTAAATCAGCTTATAAATTATTTATTCTGTTGTATGTGATGTGATTGCAGATCATATATGTGGTTCCAATAACATACAATCAAGCAGAGCAGAACGAAATAAACATATGCAGTAGTAGGCTGCGGTCAAGAATTCAGCCGCTGCGCAGTTTATGCTGCATGTTGGTCAAAAATTCACTTTTCAGCCAATGCATTAAAGAAAAATCGACTGCGCAGTTTACGCAGCTACTTAAAATGGGATGCAAATAGCAAAATGTAAATGTCAAATTGTCGCCCTACAAGTAGACTGTAAGTCGGTTCAAAATATAGCCGCAATTTCGTGCATACCGACTGCCTGCGAAGCTACTTTATTCTTTACCGCAGCCGTAGTGATAGTATAGTCTCTGTTCATTTTCCTATCAGTGCTCTGCTCTGCTCTTTCAATCAACATTGTGAGTGAGTGCTCTCGTGTTTGGTCGTCTAACAGAAAACAATACTACTATAAGTTACAAAAATAAGAGAACAATGCAAAAGAAATTAATGAGAATTAATTGGCCTGCATGTTTGAAAGCGACATTCTTACCATACCATTTCGAAACATAGGCAGCACTACTCAGTACTCACTACCATTCTCTTCTAATTTAATTTAAAACTTCTCAAATTTTTTATGAGTTGCATCCAAAAGCTGCATTACTGTGTTTGGGCAGTAATATGTAATATGCAGCAACTTCACAGTTAGTGGTTATGAACACTTAAATCAGCTTATAAACTATTTATTCTGTTGTATGTGATGTGATTGCAGATCATATATGTGGTTCCAATAACATACAATCAAGCAGAGCAGAACGAAACAAACATATGCAGTAGTAGGCTGCGGTCAAGAATTCAGCCGCTGCGCAGTTTATGCTGCATGTTGGTCAAAAATTCACTTTAAAGAAAAATCGACTGTGCAGTTTACGCAGCTACTTAAAATGGGATGCAAATAGCAAAATGTAAATGTCAAATTGTCGCCCTACAAGCAGACAACGTAAGTAGGTTCAAAATATAGCTGCCATTTTCATTTTCTATCAGTGCTCTGCTCTGCTCTTTCTATCAACATTGCGTAAATGATACAGTGCTCTGTGAGAGAGAAAAAAAAATACAAATTTTGTTGCTGCTATTTCGTTTTCTTTTGGCTTATCTTATCCTTAGTCATGTATATGTATACAGTAAGTTCGATTGCTGGTTTGATTTTTTAATATCAAGAAGGTGTAACGTACTTGAAAATTTGAGAATCGCCTAGAGAAGACTATATTTAGAAATTTTAATTTCAGTGTTGTTTGGCATTTTGTGCACAAAAGTTTGAATGGTTTCTGCATTTTTTAATTAATATTAAAAGTATTACAGTAATTTATTTTTTGTTATTTACATTAAACAATATTTCCTTGTATTGCAGATATTAGCTTTAATATATTTAAGTAATAATCTTCTACAAAAAATCATTTTAAACACAGATTTTTTTTATATAAAAATGAAGCTAAATTTAACATTATAAAAATGCCGTCTCTCAGTCGAAGAAGAAATGTTCGATCGTAAGTTGGATGTCTGCCACTGAACAATGAGTCCACCATCGACCATTGAGTCAACCATCAAATATCATACATGGCATTAAGCATCGGTTCAAAATAACTATTCGATTAATTACAGAAATAAGAGAACAATGCAAAAGAAATTTAATGAGAAATAATTGGCCTGCATGTTTGAAAGCGACATTCTTACCATACCATTTCGAAGCATGTGCAGCACTACTCACTATTCTTCTCTTCTAATTTAATTTAAAACTACTCAAATTTTTTATGAGTTGAAACCAAAAGCTGCATTACTGTGTTTGGGCAGTAATATGCAATATGCAGCAACTTCACAGTAAGTGGTTATGAACATTAAAATTCGCTTATAAATAATTTATATATAATGTGATGTGATGATGATGTATGTGATGAGCTACGGTGCAAGTTGTAGGACTTGTATTTAGTATAGAAAAAAATTTTAATATATACGTCCGTGTTTATGTCCCACAGACAACAAGATCTTTGTTTTCTCTTCTTTCGTCCCGGACAGACGTTGTCACGCTCAAAACCCACGGCCGTGTCCTCGACACAGCCTACCCTGCTCTTTTTTTATTTGTATTTTATTTTTAAGTCGTCTGCTCTTATTGCCTGTTATAAAATTATTTAACCTTTCTAAGTCTTTTCTTAAGTTCTTAATATTAATTTCAATTCTTTGAATCGTCTTATTTTTAATGGGTTCTTTGCTCATTCTTTTATTGCACATATGTTTAATCTTATATCCCATTTTTATTGCGATTGTCACAGCTAACCTCTATTAGCCAACTATGTGGTACACTGTCAAATGCTTTTTGGTAGTCTATATAGCATGCATTTAGATTTCTGGAGTGATTGACCGTCTGTTCCAGTATAGTTTGATCAATTGTCAGTTGTTCTCTATAACCTTTAGCATTCTTACTGCATCCTTTTTGTTCTTCACAAATTATATTACTTTGTGTTAAATGATTGTTTATGAGGAGGTTCAGGCAAGCAGTCATAATTTTGTAGATAGTAGGCAGGCAGGTAATTGGCCGCCCGTTTGAAGGATTTCCATTGAACCCATTGCCTTTCGGAAGAAGATATGTTACACCATTAGTAAATGTTTTCGAAAACTTTCTTCGGTCTTGGATGCAACTATTGAAAAGTTCTGTAAGTTTTTGGTGCATTGCAGGAAGTCTTTTAAGACAAAAGTTTTGCACTTTGTCTGGCCCCGGTGATTTCCAGTTGTGTGTCTTCGATATGATGTCTTTCACTTGTTCACATGTAAGGTAATTTGTTGACATTTCCTCAAGCTGTTGGTATCTGGTTTTTTCTTCGATGATCCATTTTGCTTCAATGTTGTGGTTTACTTTATTGGACCATATAGACGACCAGTACTTTTCGGTATCTTCTTTATTAGGGTAACGATACTTACCGGTATCGAATATGTTTTATTTCTGAGACCTCTGTAGAAGCTTTTCTCGTTTGTATAATTTTTTTTGTTATTTTCACGTCTTTTGTTAGATAGTTTTTATTTTCTTTGTCTTGATATTTGCACATTTAGTTTTTGTTTAATAGTATCTCTTGTTAATATTGCGTTTGAGTTATTAACTTCATATCTTGAGTGTCTATTGTATTTTTCATATATTTTTGACGTGACAACGTCTCACTCCAAGGTTTAAGAGGGTACATGTTCAAAAACTCAAATGTTAAATGTCACTATTTAACAGATGTTAAGTTACGTTTTTAACAGATTTTAAGTAACGTTTTTTAATATCCAATGGGATTTGGTCATGAGGAACTAGATTTTTTGAACAAAGCAATTTATCAAGCGATTCGCATGAAATTCGGAATGTAGGACTAATATGTGACTATAGGACTTGTTCCTATGGAAATTCTGGGATCTGGCCAATAGGGTCTGGGATTTTTGGAACCAAGCCATTTCTCAAGGGATTCGTATGAAACTCGGAATGTAGGACTAAGATGTGACTATAAGATTTCTTCCTATGGAAATTCTGGAATATGATCATTATTGTCTGGAATTTCTGGAATAAAGCAATTTCTCAAGCGATTCGCATGAAATTCGAAATATAGGACTAAGATGTGACTATAAGATTTCTTCCTATGGAAATTCTGGAATATGATCATTATTGTCTGGAATTTCTGGAATAAAGCAATTTCTCAAGCGATTCGCATGAAATTCGGAATGAAGGACTAAGATGCGACTATAAAGGCTAAACTATAATGCAATTTCGCCCCCTTACGTTAAAGTCAAAATCCGACGAAATGCTTTCCATGCGCAGTTTATGCTGCATGTTGGTCGAAAATTCACTTTTCAGCCAATGCATTAAAGAAAAATCGACTGCGCAGTTTACGCAGCTACTTAAAATGGGATGCAAATAGCAAAATGTAAATGTCAAATTGTCGCCCTACAAGCAGACTGTAAGTCGGTTCAAAATATAGCCGCAATTTCGTGCATACCGACTGCCGGCCATTTTTTTGTGCAGCACAAGCTGCGAAGCTACTTTATTCTTTACCGCAGCCGTAGTGATAGTATAGTCTCTGTTCATTTTCCTATCAGTGCTCTGCTCTGCTCTTTCAATCAACATTGTGAGTGAGTGCTCTCGTGTTTGGTCGTCTAACAGAAAACAATACTACTATAAGTTACAGAAATAAGAGAACAATGCAAAAGAAATTAATGAGAATTAATTGGCCTGCATGTTTAAAAGCGACATTCTTACCATACCCTTTCGAAACATAGGCAGCACTACTCAGTACTCACTACCATTCTCTTCTAATTTAATTTAAAACTACTCAAATTTTTTATGAGTTGCATCCAAAAGCTGCATTACTGTGTTTGGGCAGTAATATGTAATATGCAGCAACTTCACAGTTAGTGGTTATGAACACTTAAATCAGCTTATAAATTATTTATTCTGTTGTATGTGATGTGATTGCAGATCATATATGTGGTTCCAATAACATACAATCAAGCAGAGCAGAACGAAATAAACATATGCAGTAGTAGGCTGCGGTCAAGAATTCAGCCGCTGCGCAGTTTATGCTGCATGTTGGTCAAAAATTCACTTTTCAGCCAATGCATTAAAGAAAAATCGACTGCGCAGTTTACGCAGCTACTTAAAATGGGATGCAAATAGCAAAATGTAAATGTCAAATTGTCGCCCTACAAGTAGACTGTAAGTCGGTTCAAAATATAGCCGCAATTTCGTGCATACCGACTGCCTGCGAAGCTACTTTATTCTTTACCGCAGCCGTAGTGATAGTATAGTCTCTGTTCATTTTCCTATCAGTGCTCTGCTCTGCTCTTTCAATCAACATTGTGAGTGAGTGCTCTCGTGTTTGGTCGTCTAACAGAAAACAATACTACTATAAGTTACAAAAATAAGAGAACAATGCAAAAGAAATTAATGAGAATTAATTGGCCTGCATGTTTGAAAGCGACATTCTTACCATACCATTTCGAAACATAGGCAGCACTACTCAGTACTCACTCCCATTCTCTTCTAATTTAATTTAAAACTTCTCAAATTTTTTATGAGTTGCATCCAAAAGCTGCATTACTGTGTTTGGGCAGTAATATGTAATATGCAGCAACTTCACAGTTAGTGGTTATGAACACTTAAATCAGCTTATAAACTATTTATTCTGTTGTATGTGATGTGATTGCAGATCATATATGTGGTTCCAATAACATACAATCAAGCAGAGCAGAACGAAACAAACATATGCAGTAGTAGGCTGCGGTCAAGAATTCAGCCGCTGCGCAGTTTATGCTGCATGTTGGTCAAAAATTCACTTTAAAGAAAAATCGACTGTGCAGTTTACGCAGCTACTTAAAATGGGATGCAAATAGCAAAATGTAAATGTCAAATTGTCGCCCTACAAGCAGACAACGTAAGTAGGTTCAAAATATAGCTGCCATTTTCATTTTCTATCAGTGCTCTGCTCTGCTCTTTCTATCAACATTGCGTAAATGATACAGTGCTCTGTGAGAGAGAAAAAAAAATACAAATTTTGTTGCTGCTATTTCGTTTTCTTTTGGCTTATCTTATCCTTAGTCATGTATATGTATACAGTAAGTTCGATTGCTGGTTTGATTTTTTAATATCAAGAAGGTGTAACGTACTTGAAAATTTGAGAATCGCCTAGAGAAGACTATATTTAGAAATTTTAATTTCAGTGTTGTTTGGCATTTTGTGCACAAAAGTTTGAATGGTTTCTGCATTTTTTAATTAATATTAAAAGTATTACAGTAATTTATTTTTTGTTATTTACATTAAACAATATTTCCTTGTATTGCAGATATTAGCTTTAATATATTTAAGTAATAATCTTCTACAAAAAATCATTTTAAACACAGATTTTTTTTATATAAAAATGAAGCTAAATTTAACATTATAAAAATGCCGTCTCTCAGTCGAAGAAGAAATGTTCGATCGTAAGTTGGATGTCTGCCACTGAACAATGAGTCCACCATCGACCATTGAGTCAACCATCAAATATCATACATGGCATTAAGCATCGGTTCAAAATAACTATTCGATTAATTACAGAAATAAGAGAACAATGCAAAAGAAATTTAATGAGAAATAATTGGCCTGCATGTTTGAAAGCGACATTCTTACCATACCATTTCGAAGCATGTGCAGCACTACTCACTATTCTTCTCTTCTAATTTAATTTAAAACTACTCAAATTTTTTATGAGTTGAAACCAAAAGCTGCATTACTGTGTTTGGGCAGTAATATGCAATATGCAGCAACTTCACAGTAAGTGGTTATGAACATTAAAATTCGCTTATAAATAATTTATATATAATGTGATGTGATGATGATGTATGTGATGAGCTACGGTGCAAGTTGTAGGACTTGTATTTAGTATAGAAAAAAATTTTAATATATACGTCCGTGTTTATGTCCCACAGACAACAAGATCTTTGTTTTCTCTTCTTTCGTCCCGGACAGACGTTGTCACGCTCAAAACCCACGGCCGTGTCCTCGACACAGCCTACCCTGCTCTTTTTTTATTTGTATTTTATTTTTAAGTCGTCTGCTCTTATTGCCTGTTATAAAATTATTTAACCTTTCTAAGTCTTTTCTTAAGTTCTTAATATTAATTTCAATTCTTTGAATCGTCTTATTTTTAATGGGTTCTTTGCTCATTCTTTTATTGCACATATGTTTAATCTTATATCCCATTTTTATTGCGATTGTCACAGCTGCTGAATATACAAGCGTGTGTAAGTCTTCTAATTTTTCAATTTGAGGTGCTTTTCTGGCAATAATTTCACTATCTACATATTTTATAAGTAAGCTAAGGTTTTTACTAGAATTTATCTTTGGTATTGTAGGTCTCATAAGAGGGTTTATACTTGTATATATTTCAAATTGTTGTTGGAAGTCGCTGTCGATATTTCTGAATTCGTTATCCACTATTTCTGTTTGCTGTATCACATGTTCGGTTCCTTGGTTCTCAACGTTCTCGTAGTTTGCCTTTGCAACGTTGTCATCACTTGACGTTGGGTGCGATTCTTGAGCCGTATGATGGTTTGTTGGTGCCGTCTCTAAAAACATTACGCCTAATCTCTGGGAAAAGATTATTATTTCTGTAAATTGTACGAATTTGATCCGCCAGACGTTGCTCTGATACATCGTAGTCGGGATGTGGAAAAAATAATTTTCCAGGTATCCCACACCTTCCAAAATAAGGCATTTCGTATTTTCTTGGAATCAATTTCTACACTATTATATAAAGAGGTAAGTTTGGACTTTCGATAGGCTACGCTAATCTTGGAAACTACTGGACCGATTTTAATCAGGTTTTCACCATTCTACAGGTGCAGTAGGGTGAGAGCGGCAGCCGGGTAACAACTGTTTACTTTAGTTAAACTTGAAAACTACTGGACCGATTTATATCAGGTTTTCATCATTGTACAGGGTTTTTTGCCTCGAAAGTCAAAAGCTACATTTTTGTGTCGATGGTGGGTTGGTGTGGGTGGCACTCATTGGGGGAAAGGGGCTAGTTGGTGTGATGTCATTAGGGTGGTTCAGTGCAAACGTAGTCAGTTGGATGGGGGTCAGTTTGGTTTGGCCAGTATGGTGGAAGGGGCAGCTGAGCGCGGCCGGTATATCCGCTAGTACCAAATAAAAAATTCTCATGCGTTTTTGAAAAAACAAAATTTGGCACCTTGACCAATGTTTATAACCCCTTCCACGGTTACGATGAACGGTTCTCCAGTTATAAAGGGACGGACAGACATACCTATAAGTATAAGGAAAAGATGTGGCTCAGTGGAAATGAGCGTGGTTACTGAGCAGGGGGTTCGTGGTTCAAATCCCAGTAACACCAAAAGTATTTTTCTCGGTGTCCCACCTCTCGCAAATAGGTGATAAACGTTCCGAGAGTAATAACTTGTCAAGGAAAGCTAATCAATTCGCCGTTCGGATCCGGCCTTAAAGTGTATGTCCCTTCCATTTGTGTGCAAAAATATACATGTTCAACACGAATGGTTGCGAGAAGCTAGGCCTTGGACCGCAATGGGCTGTCGCGCCGAATATTATTATTAATGTAGAAATGCACTTTAGTTTGAAACAACCATTTTTTATTTATCCATATTCTACAAAGTGTAGATTTGAAGAAAACAGTTATCTTTCTTGATCTTAAAAGTGGTTTCTACAATCCATCTGCGCTTCCATGACATACCACTGGCTTAAGAACCATACAAGAACCAGAAAAGCATGGCAATCTCAAATCTATACTCCGCAGTTCTTAATAAACTGTCCTACCGTCGAAACGAGTGCTATCCGTGGGATAAAAACTGTTTCACACTGTCCCTTTTCTGTCAAGATAGTCGCTTCAATTATATTTCCCGGCATCTCTTTTACGCACAGTCTTGTGCCGTTGCAAAGTTTTGGCGAGTCGAGAATCCGTAGTAAAATAATTGGAGATCAAACTGTAAGACGATGTGGTGGCAATTCGGACGAAGTAAGTTAGTTAAGGAACTCAGTTAGATAATTACTTTTCTCATCAGTATCTACAACGGTATCGATACACTTATATTCAATGACTATGCCTATTAACATGGCGAGTATTTGATTGTTTATTTCGTGGTTGTCTCCATTTGTAGTAGCAAGAATGGCCCCTTCTCGCAACCGGTTCGAAATGCGATAATTTTGAGAAACAGCCGGATAAAACGAATTTATTATTTCAGCTGCAGATTTCAAAAATCGAAGTAAATTTAATATAACCATTAAATACGGTTACTAATCTACCTTTTACAATTTGAAGAAGGGGCGACAATGTCCTCACCCCCAAATTCGTCGCCAAATCAACACTCATATCGGTCACCCCCCCTCCGTTATCGACCTCATCCACCAAGAGCTGTCCTACCATCACCATTCAACTTAGCGACCCCGAAAACCACAGAATCGACACTAATATCGGTCACCCCCCCCCCACTTCCGTTATCGACCCAATCCCGCAAGATCTGTCTTACCATCACTATTCAACTCAGCGACCCAGAAAACCATAGAATCGACACTAATATCGGTCACCCCACCCCCTCCGTTATCCACTCCATCCCCCTAGAGCTTTCTTACCATCACCATTCAACCCAGCGACCCCGAAAACCATAGAATCGACACTAATATCGGTCACCACCCCTCCCGCTAGGCAGGGGTAGAAAAAAGAATGATATCAATCTATAAGGTAAAATTTTAGTTTTGTTAACAAAAATATATTTGAAATTATAGCTATAGTATTCAAATTATAAAATAAAATTAAATAAACATACATAAAATTAATTATAACAAATCTTGGTTGTATGCCTACAATGTTTTTAGTTTCACCTTAAAGAGCAGGAATAAAAAAATTCTTAGGTCAACCCAACCCAGAGCAAGCAAAATAAAGTTGTCCGTGGGAAAAGCATGGCAATCTGAAATCTATACTCCGCAGTTCTTAATAAACTGTCCGACCGTCGAAATGAGTGCTATCCGTGGGATAAAAACTGTTTCACACAGTCCATTTTCTGTCAAGATAGTCGCTTCAATTATATTTTCCGGCATCTCTTTTACGCACAGTCTTGTGCCGTTGCAAAGTTTTGGCGAGTCGAGAATCCGTAGTAAAATAATTGGAGATCAAACTGTAAGACAATGTGGTGGCAATCCAGACGAATTAAGATAGTTAAGGAACTCAGTTAGATAATTACTTTTCTCATCAGTATCTACAACGGTATCGATACACTTATCTTCAGTGACTATGCCTATTAACATGGCAAGTATTTGATTGTTTATTTCGTGGTTGTCTCCATTTTTAGTAGCAAGAATGGCCTCTTCTCGCAACCGGTTCGAAATGTGATAGTTTTGAGA
The DNA here is from genome assembly GCA_947095585.1 of Nephrocerus scutellatus. NCBI lineage: Eukaryota > Metazoa > Arthropoda > Insecta > Diptera > Pipunculidae > Nephrocerus > Nephrocerus scutellatus. The sequence continues at coordinate 66,408,568 of OX352761.1, read as the reverse complement.
AACAGCCGGATAAAACGAATTTATTAGTTCAGCTGCAGATTTCAAAAATCGATGTAAATTTAATATAACCATTAAATATGGTTACTAATCTAACTTTTACAATTTGAAGAAGGGGCAACAATGTCCTCACCCCCAAATAAGTCGCCAAATCAACACTCATATCGGTCACCCCCCCTCCGTTATCGACCTCATCCACCAAGAGCTTTCCTACCATCACCATTCAACTTAGCGACCCCGAAAACCACAGAATCGACACTAATATCGGTCACCCCCCCACTTCCGTTATCGACCCAATCCCGCAAGATCTGTCTTACCATCACTATTCAACTCAGCGACAGCGATTATTATTTCTGTAAATTGTACGAATTTGATCCGCCAGACGTTGCTCTGATACATCGTAGTCGGGATGTAGAAAACATAATTTTCCAGGTATCCCACACCTTCCAAAATAAGGCATTTCGTATTTTCTTGGAATCTACACTATTATATAAAGATGTAAGTTTGGACTTTCGATAGGCTACGCTAATCTTGGAAACTACTGGACCGATTTTAATCAGGTTTTCACCATTCTACAGGGTTTTTTGCTCCGGAGGTGATAGGTTAGAATTTTGGGTCAGTGGTGGCTGGCGAGGATCAACTAAGCGGTGTGGGCAAGTGTTTAGAAGTGGCAGTTGGTGTGGGGTCAGTGGGCGGTTTGAGAGGGTGGTGGTCAGTTTCGTTGGTGCAGTAGGGTGAGAGCGGAAGCCGGGTAACAACTGTTTACTTTAGTTAAACTTGAAAACTACTGGACCGATTTATATCAGGTTTTCAACATTGTACAGGGTTTTTTGCCTCGAAAGTCAAAAGCTACATTTTTGTGTCGATGGTGGGTTGGTGTGGGTGGCACTCATTGGGGGAAAGGGGCCAGTTAGTGTGATGTCATTAGGTTGGTTCAGTGCGAACGTAGTCAGTTGGATGGGGGTCAGTTTGGTTTGGCCAGTATGGTGGAAGGGGCAGCTGAGCGCGGCCGGTATATCCGCTAGTACCAAATAAAAAATTCTCATGCGTTTTTGAAAAAACAAAATTTGGCACCTTGACCAATGTTTATAACCCCTTCCACGGTTACGATGAACGGTTCTCCAGTTATAAAGGGACGGACAGACATACCTATAAGTATAAGGAAAAGATGTGGCTCAGTGGAAATGAGCGTGGTTACTGAGCAGGGGGTTCGTGGTTCAAATCCCAGTAACACCAAAAGTATTTTTCACGGTGTCCCACCTCTCGCAAATAGGCGATAAACGTTCCGAGAGTAATAACTTGTCACGGAAAGCTTATCAATTCGCCGTTCGGATCCGGCCCGGTAAGTCCCTTCCATTTGTGTGCAAAAATATACATGCTCAACACGAATGGTTGCGAGAAGCTAGGCCTTGGACCGCAATGGGCTGTCGCGCCGAATATTATTATTAATGTAGAAATGCACTTTAGTTTGAAACAACCATTTTTTATTTATCCATATTCTACAAAGTGTAGATTTGAAGAAAACAGTTATCTTTCTTGATCTTAAAAGTGGTTTCTACAATCCATCTGCGCTTCCATGACATACCTCTGGCTTAAGAACCATACAAGAACCAGAAAAGCATGGCAATCTAAAATCTATACTCCGCAGTTCTTAATAAACTGTCCTACCGTCGAAACGAGTGCTATCCGAGGGATAAAAACTGTTTCACACTGTCCCTTTTCTGTCAAGATAGTCGCTTCAATTATATTTCCCGGCATCTCTTTTACGCACAGTCTTGTGCCGTTGCAAAGTTTTGGCGAGTCGAGAACCCGTAGTAAAATAATTGGAGATCAAACTGTAAGACGATGTGGTGGCAATCCGGACGAAGTAAGTTAGTTAAGGAACTCAGTTAGATAATAACTTTTCTCATCAGTACAACGGTATCGATACACTTATATTCAATGACTATGCCTATTAACATGGCGAGCATTTGATTGTTTATTTCGTGGTTGTCTCCATTTGTAGTAGCAAGAATGGCCCCTTCTCGCAATCGGTTCGAAATGCGATAGTTTTGAGAAACAGCCGGATAAAACGAATTTATTAGTTCAGCTGCAGATTTCAAAAATCGAAGTAAATTTAATATAACCATTAAATACGGTTACTAATCTACGTTTTACAATTTGAAGAAGGGGCGACAATGTCCTCACCCCCAAATTCGTCGCCAAATCAACAATAATATCGGTCACCCCCCCTCCGTTATCGACCTCATCCCCCAAGACCATCAACATTCAACTTAGCGACCCCGAAAACCACAGAATCGACACTAATATCGGTCACCCCCCCCACCGCTACGACCACATCCCCCAAGAGCTGTCTTAACATCACTATTCAACTCATCGACCCCGAAAACCATAGAATCGACACTAATATCGATCACCCCCCTCCGTTATCGACCCCATCCCCCTAGAGCTGTCTTATCATCACCATTAAAACCAGCGACCACGAAAACCATTGAATCGGCACTAATATCGGTCACCCCCCCCCCCTCAGTTATCGACCCCATCCCCCTAGAGCTGTCTTACCATCACCATTCAACTCAGCGACCCCGAAAACCATAGCATCGACACTAATATCGGTCACCCCCCCCATCAGTTATCGACCCCATCCACCTAGAGCTGTCTTACCATCACCATTCAACTCAGCGACCCTGAAAACCATGACCGATATTAGTGTTGATTTGGCGATGAATTTGGGGGTGAGGACATTGTCGCCCCTTCTTCAAATTGTAAAAGGTAGATTAGTAACCGTATTTAATGGTTATATTAAATTTACATCGATTTTTGAAATCTGCAGCTGAACTAAAAAAATCCGTTTTATCCAGCTGTTTCTCAAAACTATCACATTTCGAACCGGTTCCGAGAAGGGGCCATTCTTGCTACTAAAAATGGAGACAACCACGAAATAAACAATCAAATACTTGCCATGTTAATAGGCATAGTCACTGAATATAAGTGTATCGCTACCGTTGTAGATACTGATGAGAAAAGTAATTATCTAACTGAGTTCCTTAACTAACTTAATTCGTCTGGATTGCCACCACATCGTCTTACAGTTTGATCTCCAATTATTTTACTACGGATTCTCGACTCGCCAAAATTTTGCAACGGCACAAGACTTGACAGAAAAGGGACAGTGTGAAACAGTTTTTATCCCACGGATAGCACTCATGTCGACGGTCGGACAGTTTATTAAGAACTGCGGAGTATAGATTTGAGATTGCCATGCTTTTCCCACGGCCAACTTTATTTTGCTTGCTCTGGGTTGGGTTGACCTAAGAATTTATTTATTCCTGCTCTTGAATGTGATACTAAAAACATTGTAGGAATACAACCAAGATTTGTTATAATTAATTTTATGTATGTTTATTTAATTTTATTTTATAATTTGAATATTATAGCTATAATTTCAAATATATTTTTGTTAATAAAAACTAAAATTTTACCTTATGATTGATATCATTCTTTTTTGGGATTGATTGGGATGAATAAATACCTGGGCAACGCCGGGTAATCAGCTAGTAACTTATAAATTAAATGCCCTTCATAGCTTTAACGAATTTTAAAAACTTTTTTCTTTTTTCAGTCACGGCATATTGGTTAGATTAAATTTACTAATGGAACATACGGACAAAAATAAACATCCCAGCTGTTGATTAAGTAAATGAAAACAAAGTTATACTTTGACAAACATTTGCAGCTAAATATTTTTATCATGAAATTGTCACCGAGCGTCGGTGAAGCAGTTAGAGCCTGGCTCTTATCAGCTCTTATGGTTCATGGAGCAGTTGCAGGCAATCCGGATGCCAAAAGGCTGTACGATGACTTACTTAGCAACTATAATAAATTAGTGCGACCTGTTGTTAACACAACCGATGTACTGAAAGTCTGCATAAAATTAAAGTTATCGCAATTAATTGATGTGGTAAGTGTTTTTTAATATTCTGTTGGTGTTTATTCCATAATATCAGTGCCAGGTATTTAACCTCTTTGCTGATAGTTATCTCTTCTCCCCTGTGGGTAATCGGGTGCATTCGCCCTATGTTCCTTTATTACTTAGCAACTATAATAAATTAGTGCGACCTGTTGAAAACACAGCCGATGTACTGCAAGTTTGCATAAAATTAAAGTTATGGCAATTAATTGATGTGGTAAGTGTTTTTCAATATTCTGTTGGTGTTTATTCCATAGCAGTCTACCATCAAATACCAGTGCCAGGTATTTAACCTCTTTGCTGATAGTTATCTCTTCTCCATTGAGGGTAACCGGGTGCATTCGCCCCAGGTTCCTTTTATTGGTGAAGGGTACCAGTGTGGTTTTGTTTGGGTGTACCCTAAGTCCGACTTCTAGGCACCAACTGCTCGTGGTGGTTAATCCGTTTTAATTAAATCACAGAACACTTTCTCGAACTTCCCTTTTTCCACGATGACTATATCGGCCGCGTAGCCTTGAGTATAAGTTCCTGCAACAGCTAGTCGCTGAAGTAGTTCATCTACGAGAATGCTCCACAAAAGGGTACTCAGCATCTCGCACCTCCACTTAGTGATTGTGCCGTCTACCTTATTCCTCTCTAGAGAAATTCTAATCTCCTCATGAGATGCGTTGTCGAATGCTCCTTCGATATCTAGGAAAGTGCATATCCCAATTTCCTTACTTACCTCTTCCCTAACCCTAGTTGCAAAAGTTGGTTCCCAGCCTACATTATATACATCTAGGTTTTCCTTCACCAAAAACTCTAAAAGGTACTTACCATCTAAATTATATCGGTGCTCCCCCACTCTTCGTTCCGTGCATTGGCATAACATCCAATCAGTAGTGGTTTACTGTGTCTTCGGTGGTCGACCAGTTCTTATATTTCATCCCTGTCCTCGGCAAAGTAGGCCGTAGCGATTGTTATCTCCCGGTTCGTCCCGTCAATACTAAACTGGCACTGGACTGATTCTGAAATAGATAGATGGTTAATACTATTTCTAAATATGATACAGGCTCGTGGGGCTTCATGCGCCACATCATATATCACCTTTGTATCTCTGCTAGACTGACAACGGATCTGCCCCCCGTGGCACCACGGTTCTTGAACCAGCACAAGCGCTAGATGTTGGCGGGTGAGCATTCTAGCCGCAATTGCTGCTGCCATTTAAGCCTTGTGGGTGTTCACCTGGGCTATTTTTGTGCTGGCTATACTTTTTACTTACCTGGGTGGAGCGACTTCCATTTTCCCTTCTTTATCACGAGGTGCTGGATCTCCTCGAGAAGCTCGTTTTCCTCTTGCAGTTGGCTCTCTTCCAACTCCTCAAGTGTGATGAGCGGTTGGAAAAGCTCCCTCTTCTCCTTCCACGAAATCAATCACACTCTCCCCCTAAGAGTCCGCTGATAAAAAAGCTTCCCACCATTCTGTGTGAAGCCCCTCGTTTTGCGCTTCGATCAGAGAAATGGATCTTACCATTCCCTGCCGATTGCTTTATGGGAGGAACACCGATATTATCGGTTTAGTTTTATCATCCCCGTCACTCGCTACTAGCTGCCCTTCCATATGGAAAGGATCGGAGTGTGTGCCTTCAGCTAAGCGGACAACAACAAGTTGCAACAATTAACCAGGATCATTCCCGGTCTGAAGAAGACGCCGTCAAAGCCAATTTTGATTTTCCAGCCAAGCGCAACTTCGTCTAGGATAGCCTCCTCCATTCGTCACATCCGCATAACCTTAATGCGGTCCTTTGCTACTCTTTGGGGCAGCACTGGTCGACTGCCTCGTGCCCTCCTTGAACCTCTTTTCCTCACTATGCGGCGGGGTGAGAACCGACTTGGCCCTTTGGAAGTTTTCAACAGGAGGTCTTGGCCCACTGCATTATTCCCTTCATCCACCGCGGGCTTTGGAGCATCATTCGATTTCCCTGCAGAGATAAGTTTCGGCGGACCGATGGATGATGATCCTTTCCCCTTCGAAAGATGCAGCTCATACTGTCTACTGGTGGAGGGATTCAAATCGGGTTTGCTTGACTGCTGTCCTGACTTCATCCTAGTTGAAGTTGCCCCCTCACTGCCCGTCAGTGGCCTAAGGTTCAAGCCTTATATGCAGATCAGAGTAGGGCTTTTGCTGCTGCTTTGCTTGGTATTGGCTCAGGTTTACGGGTCGACTGCCCTAGTTTCCCCTTTGCCAAGGTCCTCCTACTATTGCTCCTCGTTGGGGCTAAGCTCCTTATGATGCTAGCACAGCGTGTGCACTAAGGTATCAAGGAAGGAAGCTTGTTGCACAAGACTACAGCTCGAAGATCGTTAGACAAAAGAGCAGCTTATAGAAGAACAAGCGCGTGACGGTTCAATTGCTCCAATGTTTCAATATATGGAGCAAGGAGGAAGACCGCAGTGGCACAAAATCGCAACATCAAGTCCCACAATAAAAACTTACTAGGCTCAATGGCAATTAATGAAATTGGAAGATGGACTACTGGTAAGGCAATGGTATTCTGCCAACGGTCGAAATACCATATCACAGATTGTTTTACCAATGAACCGATTTTAAAAATCCTCGTCAACGTAAGCCTAGCACTAACCAATTGTTTTAAAACACGCTTCATCAAATTCTGACTAGTAGGACCGATGTATACACACATGCGCCACACATGACGCGCGACATGCGTCTTACGCGAAAGATCACAAATGCTGTCTGAGATATAGAAGTTAAAAAAATTTCAGATCTCTAGGTCGTGTGAACGGTCTAAAAGTAACGACTTCACTTTTTGCTAACGCTTTTGTTAACACTCGACTTGTTAACACTCGATTTCATTCTCTATATAATTTTTGGTGTAATCGATTGTTAAGTAGTAAACTCCAATAAACTCCAATAACAACTTAAAACTTTGATTTGTAAGAAAATAAAGAAACTTTAGCTCTTTATAGTATACTATTATTAACGACCTGTTAGCGGTTCTCATTATATTTGGTTTTTTTTTTTCAAACACAAGCGGAAATACCCGACGTTTCCTGGCTGCCCCATCCCACTGACCCCCACCCAACTTACCACAAAGTTAGGTTATTTACATTTCGATTTCGATTGCAATATCATGTCAAACCAATCGAAACAAAGCATTTGTTTGTTTTGATTGTGAGCTTGAACATCACTATTTCGTTCATTGCAATACTTTATCATAGACGAAATTTTTGTAAATGATGGCGCGGTTTTTGTGAGGTCTTTTATGATTCGTTTAAGGGCCTTTTTGTGGTCTTTTGGGGGTCTTTTGTGATATTTTTGAGGGTCTTTCTGAAGTCTTTTTATGAATCTTTTGGGAGATTTAGGGGTATTTTGATGGTCTTTTAAGGCCTTTTAGGGGTCTTTTGGAATTATTTTCGCCAACAACAATAAAGAAGTTCAACTTCGACCGCGCGTAAAATGCACGTGCACTATTTTTTATTTCTTTTGTTGTCTGGCGCGTAAACAAACAAAGCTGATGGGTTTCTGACACTGGAACAGGCAACATACAATTGACCATGCGAGGGGCATAGATTTTCAAGATTAATTCCGCAAACACATAATGACTGCACTTGTGATTTATTTATTGTAATCGCGACTGCAAACCGCACCCCAAACTGCAAGCTTTGAAAAACTAATGGCATGTCGGTCGGAATCATTAGAATGCGTTGACAGATCGCAAAATAAAGACCGTGCAAATGGATCGGCTGTCAAACAATGTTCGCGTACATAGCGCGAAATGAAATACAGATCTTGATTCGCGATCTGTAAAAATTAAAATTAAAACAAAATTAAAATTAAAAACAAATTTAATTTTATTTTGGAATAAAAGCGTTTTTCCAGATTTTTAATTTTACCGAAAACATTTAATTGAGTTATTTCCTTAAAAAATATCCAATTTATCGTTTTCCAAATTAACCTACTCTTTTGTAATTTTCCCGAATTTCCTTTTGCTTAAAATTTCTCCGGGAGCATAACAAACAAAACAAAAAAAATCCACCAAATATGTCGTTCCTATCGTCAGTTATGATCGAGAGTGCAAATAATAAAATAGTAATAATCTGATTTGTTTAGTTCGGTAACTTTTAACTTATCATTGTTAATATCACTTATCCGTACTGAGTTCACATAGTCGACTACGTCAATTTCCCGCAATTAAATCAGGTATTACATTTATTTTCTACATTTTAGAATTTTATAACTAGTTTTTAGAAGTCACAACTGTTAGTCAACAGCTTCTTGCAAACTATGAAGTAACTTAAAATTGAAACGATCCTATATGTATTTAATTTCTTCGCGAAAAAATAGTTTATTTTTCATTACATGAACATTTTTCTCTGAACATGCCTAATCGTGGCATCATCCACTTCTACATATGTAAATTTTTCCCGTTATTTATTTCTGTGCCCGAAGCTAAAACGCTTAATATTTTCTGAAATATTTATATATTTAAAGTCTTTATTTATTTATTTAAATGGTATATTAATGGCTAAATTATAGACTTTTTTCTTTTTTTAAAATAAAAAATTATATTTAATCGAATATTTCGGTGTTTTTCACCATTTTTAACGATCAACAAAAAATAAATTATTTTACAAAAAAATTAAAGAATTGAATTCAAAAACACATGAACACACTTAATTTATAATTATTTTAAGTTTTTTTTTAATTAAATAATATATTTCGATAAATACATATTTATGGTATTGTAATCTAATCACTTGAACTAATAAACAATTTTAATTTAACTTAATTTACTACGGTTTCCATCTATGAATACTTCCCATTGGCGTTTCATAGCATCTGAAGAATGATTGAGTAAAATCAAGCATTCTATACAGCCACATCTTTGTCGTGGAAATTATTTCTTACTATTTAGATTAACTCGAACGGTTTAGTTCTTTTAAGCCTGCGTATTACATTCCTGTTGTCTAATAGTTTAGTTACCTCCATGTTCATATGTTGGTGGAGTCTTACTCTGTGTCTTTCTACAATAACCCGAGCTTCCTCGGTTAAAAAAACAATTTTAAGGTCTCTATGATCATTGTTTCTGACGTACCACGGTGCATCAACGATGTTCCTTAATACCTTTTTTTGAAATCTCTGGATGATATTCTTGTTGCTCTGTTTGGTACAACCCCAAAGTTGAATACCATAAGTCCAAACCGGTTTTTATATTAGCTTATAAAGTAGAAGCTTGTTGTGTGTTGATAGAAAAGATAGTTCCTTGCTATCAGCCAATACATATTTCTATATTTGAGTCCAAGTTCTTCCTTTTTCTTTTTGACATGTGCTTTCCACCGAAGTTTTGCATCTAGAGTCATGCCGAGATATTTGGCTGTGTTCGCATACGGAACAATTTCTTGATTTTATTTTTTATTTTTTTAAATTTTTATATAGAGACTTATTGCCAAGGGAGGACTCCCTGAATGACTTGGAATATATTCCAACCGTTTGTTTGTGAAATTGATGTGAACTGACTTGGTTTGATTAAGTTTAATTTTTTAGTCCAACTATATACTTTATTAATAGCTGTTTGTAACTTCTGCGTTGGTTCTTCATTGGTTTTTCCAACTGCAAGTATCGCCGTGTCATCAGCGAATGTCGCTACAATATTGCTTTCTAATACAGGAAGATCATTGGTGTATAATAGGTAAAGGACCGGTCCTAACACACTGCCTTGAGGTACTCCCGCTTTATTTTGTTTCAATTCAGAATATGTATCATCTAATTTAATTCTGAAGAATCTGTCGTTTTGGTATGATTTCAGAATTTCTGCATATTGTAAATGGAGAAGAGCTATGAGCTTATAGTTCAATGCCAAACTTTATCAAAAGCCTGTGCGACATCCAGAAATATGGTTGCACAGATTTTCTTCTCTTTTAAAGCTTTTTCAATAGTATTAGTTATTTAATGTATTTGATCTATTGTTGAATGTTGTGTGCGAAAACCAAACTGATGATTTGGGATCAAATTTTTCCTCTCAATGATCGGATTTTACTTTTGTGTGTTGCTTTGGTAAAGCTAAGCTGGTTTTACTTTAATATCTTAAAGCAACAGCTTTTGGTTTTACCGCCTTACGGTGAGCACCATAACTATAAAATGGCTTTAGTTTCCTTAATCCTGAAATTTTTTTGGATTAACTTCGGCTTTATGCTTATGCGATTGTTGTTGTAAGCCAAGCTGGTTTTGCCAAAGCAACACAGCTAATAACTTTCCAAAAAGTTTAGACATAACAGGCAGTATTGATATAGGTCTTTATGATGTAGTTTCATGCGGTGGCTTCCCTGGTTTGGGAATCATGATAACATCTGCTATTTTCCATAGGCTGGGGACATATTTGATTCTAAAAGCTGCATTTATTAGGTTAGTGAGTTTAACTTAGGCTTTTCTCGGAAAGAAAGAATTTAGAATTTCTCCAGTGATAAGATCAAAGCCTGGGACTTTTTTCGGATTTATATTGGTTTTAATTTCATTCATGACTTCGGAAGGTGTAGTTAGGAGGATTTCTTCACTTTCTTGAAATCCATATTCATGCATTATTTCAGTTTCCAAGGAGTTGTGTGGTTGAAACATATTTTCAAGATACTCAGCAAAAATATGTGCTTTATCCTTATTGTTTTTGGCCCATTTTGCATTGGTTGTTTTGATTGGAGGAATCTGCATTATTGGTTGCTTTATTTTTTTTTGTTGCTTTCCAAAGGGAATAATCAGTAGATACTGTTCAAGAACAGAAGAAGAACTTTGGCTTCGTGCATGTTGGATTCATTCGCATGCCTGATGAATTTGCATTATGAATTTTATTATGAAAATGAATCCAACATGCACAAACACATTTCTGTTCTTGAACATACTCCCCCCGTTGAATGCAACCATTCAACAGATTTCGTCGCTAGGTAGGCTGAATTTTCGACGTATTCTAGGGATAGGTCCTGATGGCGATGGTTTGCTAGGTTTGTTTGTCTTCCTTGTTTTCCATATCCAGAAGATGATTGCTGATACCGTTAAAATAAGTCCTAAGTATGCCACGGAGTATTGGTGAAGGTCATGGTTGCTTATTTTGTGTGGAATTTCTGTTGGAAGTTGCTTGATTTCTTGCCTCAACCTTTCGATCTCTGCCAATTGAAGTTGATCTGCCAATGAATACTCGTTAGTTGGGATAAGATTGCTTGGTATTGCGATGTCCGTTAGATTGATCAGTTTGGTGTAGGATGGTTTGCCGATACTGGTATAGATTTTATGTCCTTGGAATGTTAAGAGATCTTGTTTAATGACGCAGTTGGGCTGAATTTTTAAAAGGCCAGAGCCCTCCAGCGTTATTGGTGAAATCTCATTGCCGCATACAGTGTTGATGGTTGTCTTCGTTCTGAGGGCGTAAATCCATTCATTGGGGTGCGACAATCGTATCCATACCTGGTCTTCCGATCGATTATTGACTTGCATGAATTGTTTTGCGGTATCACCTGGCAGAGTTGTCGCAAAGATTTAATTCCCTTTGTGATTTCATGGAATTCAGTCCAGTACGGTGTTAGCTCATAGTATACCACCAGGTTCCATTCGTTGGCTGCCAAGTTGGCTGTTCCTAGAGCTTCAAAATGAAGGCCTAGCTTAGATGGAAATTGGCTGACTTCCACTGGGTAACTACATGTGAGTGGTACTATCAGGCATACTATTAAGATGGATAACATTGCCGAGCCGTATGATTTTCGACATTTTCTCTTTGGTGGTTGGTCATTGTTTGTTGACTCCCCTGTGATTTGAGATGTTGATTCTGCTGCCTTTCTTTTTGTGTGACATTCAAAATGATGTGGTCGTTCCTGTTTTGGGGTTTCATCATTAAGCGGAAGAGGAGCAAGTTTGTGAATCGCTCGCCGAAGAATGCTAGTTGATGTTTTGACGTCTGCTACGCGGATCTGGCCATCTTCTCCAATGTGAGTTTTAATGACTCGTCCGAGTGGCCATTTCATCGATGGGGTGTTATCTTCTTTAATTAGAACTATGGCTCCAGGTTGTAAGTTTGGTTTTTGCTGTTTCCATTTAACCCGTTGCTGCAATTCATTTAGGTATTCACTCGACCATCTGCGCCAAAATTCATTTTTTAGGTGCGTCACTAATTTCCATCGTGTCGGCAGGTTGACGTTCGTGTTTTTAGCGTTTGCGTCAATCGGTGCTGTCAGTGGTTCACCGATTAGGAAGTGACCAGGAGTGAGTGCGGTGAGATCATTTGGATCTGAAGAAAGCGGTGTTAATGGCCGTGAATTAAGAATTGCCTCAATTTCAATTATTAGGGTCTCGAATTCTTCATGGTGCTGATGACACGCTTCGATATAGTAAATGTTTTGCTGATTTAACGGCAGCTTCCCATAATCCGCCGAAGTGGGGAGATCGGGGTGGAATGAAATGGAAATCGATGCCTTTTGTGCTGCACGAGTTTGAGATTGATTCTTGACCTTGCGTGGAATATACTGTCTGGCTAAGGTCCTGAAGCTGATTTCTAGCTCCAACAAAATTAGTCGCATTATCACAGTATAGGTTACGAACATGGCCTCGTCTTCCCATGAAACGTTTCAGTGCTCCTATAAAGGCTTCCGTTGTTAAAGCACTAACGATCTCCAGGTGAACAGCCTTAGTAGCAAAGCAGCAGAATATTGCGATGTACCCCTTTTGTGGTCGACTTCCTCTCCCACGGTAGTGAATCCATATCGGCCCGCAAAAGTCCACTCCTGAATTGATGAACGGTCGTGCTGGTTGAACTCGATCGGCTGGTAAACTGCCCATCATCTGAGAGAGCAACTTGGGTTTTGCTTTTGCGCACCGAATGCAGTTTTGCACTATAGATCTGGCAATAGTTTTACCTTTGATCGGCCAGAATCGTTGTCTAGTAATGGCCAAAAGAGTCTGTGGTCCAACGTGCTTATTTTTGCAATGAATCTCTGTCATTATCATTTTTGTGAAAGAATGTCCGTAAGGAAGTAAGATAGGATGTTTTGCATCGTATGAAAGCGCTGATGCTTCTAGTCTTCCTCCAACCCGCATAATATCATTTGTATCCAAAAAGGGGGCGAGACTGCTTATGGCGCTGGTTTTCTCGCACTCGCTGTATTGTTTAAGATGGGCGATGTCGGAATTGAACTCCTCTTTCTGCAGAAATCGTAGAATGGTATGAAGCGAATCTGTTAATGCTTGGCTGGATAGTTCTTTTTTACTGCTTGTCTTATCTTCACGCCCTTTAAGTTTGCTGACGAATCTTAATATGTACGCAGTGATCCGCTGGACCCTTTGAAATGAGTTTCCATGCTTGATTTCGTAGATGAAGTGACCTGACTCCTTATCATTAGTTGTTATTGGTAACGCATTAGAGTTTGGTTGCTGCTCAGACAATGCCGATTTGTTGTAAGGTTGTGGCCAAGATGATTCTCGACCATGAAGGAATAGGGGACCGTAAAACCAAAGATTGCATTCCTTCAACCTTTCCGGAGTAATTCCTCGTGTAAGTAAATCAGCTGGGTTCTCCTTGGATTTTACGTGACGCCATTGTTGTGGTGTGGTACTAACCTTTATCGAAGATACTCTGTTAGCAATGAACGTTGGGAGGGATTTCTCGGAGGAGTTGATCCAAGCCAAGACAATTTCAGAGTCACTCCAAAAATACGTAGGAGCATCTTCGTACCCAATATCCCTTTTTATTCGATTGGCGAGATCCGTTGCTAGTTTGGCGGCGCACAATTCTAGCCGTGGAATGGTCGGCTTCTTAAACTTTTCCTTCTCAAGTGGTGCTACACGAGATTTAGCACACAACAATCGCACTATGATGGTTCCGTGACCAACCGTTGATCGTATATAGATGGAGGCTCCATACGCCCTTTCGGATGCATCAGCAAAAACGTGAACTTGTGTTACTTCTGGAGTCTGGTGTGAAAATATGTGTCGTGGAATCCTGATGAGACTTATTGCCTTGAGGTCGTCACGAAATCTTGACCATTGTGAATGTAATTCCTGAGGTAGAGCTGCATCCCAATCTAATTTTAATTTCCACAATTGTTGCAGAAAGATTTTCGCGGTGATTACCACTGGAGCCATGATTCCAAGTGGATCAAATATTCGTGCTATTTCTGATGAGACCTTTCTTTTTGTGACTTTGGCGTCGTAATTCTCATAAGTTTTGATGCAAAAATCGTCTACCTTGGGCAGCCAAGTTAGACCCAAAGTTTTTATGTTGTCTTCTGAGTCATTTTTGAAGTCCAGCTGTACTTCTTTGTCCTCTGAACCGAAATTTTGTATTAGCCGTGGGTGATTTGCGCACCACTTGCGCAGTTTGAAGCCTGCTCCCTGAAGCACGTCAATCAATTGCCTTTGCATTTCCAGAGCAGTGGAAAGACTGTTTGCGCCTGTCATGACGTCGTCTACGTAGAAATCGTGTTGAAGTATCTTGCTGCCGAAGGGGTGGCTTTTAGTTGTTGTTTGAGAGAGCTGTTGTAAACATTTGATTGATAAATAGGGGGCAGATGATGTGCCGTAGGTCACGGTGTTCAACTGATAACATTTTACAGGATCTGATACGTCCTTTCTCCAAAGAATCAACTGGTACTTTCGATCTTCTTTATGTAGCAATACTTGTCTATACATTTTTTCTACATCGGCTGTAAAAACAAACCGTGGTAACCGGAATCTTAACAGAATTGTGAATAGGTCATCTTGAATTCTGGGGCCTACATGCAAGATATCATTGAGCGATATATTGGAGGATGTCTTGCATGACGCGTCGAATACGACTCTCAACTTGGTGGTACTGCTATCAGGTTTTTGCACGCAGTGGTGAGGAAGAAAATAGTGTGGTGAATTCCTTGGTGGAAGCTCTACTTCTGTCATGTGATTTAGAGTGATATACTCGTTCATAAATTGATCGTATTGTTGCTTAAGCTCCTTATTGTTAGCCAATCGTCTTTCTAAGGCATATAACCGTCGGAGGGCGATGGGTTTTGATTCCCCAAGACTTGTGGGATCGTCTGAAAATGGTAGTTTTACGGTAAATCGGCCTTGGATATCCCGATGAGTTGTCTGTATAAAGTTCTTTTCACACCACTTTTCTGCTGTTGTAAGAGCTCTTTGTGGTTCCTCTGGTTCTTCAGTTGTCCAAAATTTTTCAATTAGTTTGTTCAGGTTTTCGTCTTCGATGCACATACCGCAAGTAATTGATGTATTTGGAAGTGGTCCAATTCTCCCTGTTGCCATCCACCCGAATACCGTGTTTTGAAAGGTGGGCATCTCGATGTTGGATCTTATTTGTCCAACAGACAGAAGTTCATGGTACAATTCTGCGCCGATGAGTAGGTCGATATGCTCCGTAGAGTTGAAGTTTGGATCAGCTAATTTTATATTCTTTGGAATGTTCCATTGTGAGATGTCTATTGATTGTGTTGGTTGAGGTGAAAGTAATTTTGGCAAGACCAACGCTTCAATTCTAGCCGAGAACCCAGTCAGCCTGGATTGCAAATGTACATTCACTCTCTTATGTGCCCTTTGAGTGGCATGACCGATCCCCTGGATGCACAAAGAATCATGCTTTGCTGGAATCTTCAATTTTTTAACGAGTCTCTCCGTAATGAAATTTACTTGAGAGCCTGAATCTAGCAGCGCTCTGCATTCGACGAATTCACCATTGTGAGATTCTAACTTGACCCGAGCCGTCCCCAGCAAAACATATCCTAGACGTTGTTGACTAACGGTGCTAAGTGATAGAGCTTGATCGTGTCCCTGCGTCTTATTTTCCACTGAAGATGGGCCTGTTGTTTTAGTCGGGTTGATTCCTTTGAATTGTGTAGATGTTGTATTAATTTTTTGGCTTGAATTCACGGCTTCCAAATGCACTAAAGTATTGTGTTTTTTAGAGCATTTGGTGCATGATCGTCTCGGGCAAGTTGTTGCTCGATGTCCTTCCTTCAGGCAATTTATGCAGAGGTTATATTTTTTGAGCACATTTAGTCGTTGTGCGGGGGTTTTATCTAAAAATTCCTTGCAAGCGTAAAGTGCGTGATTTCCCTTGCAAACCAAGCATTCAGATGAACTCGCTGCCGCAACTAATGTCCTTAAAGGGTGGAGTCTTCGTCGATCCTCGATGTGCCGATCCTTGCCCAGAGCTTCCAGAGATTGAAATCGTTTCTCTAAGAAGTCCATCACTTGCTTTGTTGTTTGAAGTTCCTTTGGATTGTCGAGTGACTGCTCATATATGGTGTGCGTATCTCTGTCTAATTTTTTCGTCAATACGTGGGTTAATATTGGATCCCATTCCTTGGTGGACACACCGAGATTTTCTAATCCCATGAGACACTCCTTAGTAACGTCGTGAAGATTTCTAATGGCGTTGGGTGAACTTTTCTCTGCAGCAGTACTTGGTTGAGTGAGTAATTTACTTATAAGTGCAGAAACCAATAGTCTCGGATTAGCGTAACGATCTTCTAAGGTTTTCCAGGCCGCGACATAATTGCTGTCAGACGTTGAATAATGTCTGATTAGCCTTTCTGCCTCTCCAGTTAGGTTTGTTTTCAGATACCACATTTTTTGGCAATTTGCCATTGGTTGCATGTGGACCATTTGTTTAAAAAGATCGTGGAATTGTTGCCATTTGGAGTAGTCCCCATCAAACTTTGGCAATTCCATTTTCGGAAGTGGTAACGTGTGTGCAGCTGTTGTGCCTGTCCTAGGAGCACATTCCTGCAGTCTTGCAATTAAGGCTGTGACAACCCCTTCAACTTCTTCAGCCAAGATGAAATGTTCTTCTTCATCGTAGCCGTTAGCTACGTTGTCATCACTTAGCTCATAAATTGATGTATGAAGTTCTTCAAGTTGAACCCAGTATTGTTCGATGGCTCTCAACTTATACTCCCAATGTGACCTTGTATGCTGTAGCTCTGGATTTAAATTGAAGTCTACACCACTCAATACACGACGTAGCGACACCACTATGGCGTTGTGTCGCCGTATGATTCTGTTGATCTCATCTGTTGGTTGAGTCGTCATCGTGACGATATTTTTGTTTTCGGCATCGGATTGTTGCGGCCCTTGTTGATCTTGGTTTCTTGTAATTTCCCCTTCCAATGTTGGTTTGACCTTCAATAGCACGGCTATCTTTTCCTCAAAATGCCCTTTGAATTTTCTGTAGTTTTCTAATACAGTGTCGTATACCTCATGAATAAAATAATCATGATTAGTCGGCACATCTGGTATGGACCTGATCTGGTTGTCGATTTCCTCGAACGCTTCCCAAGCTTCCTTCAACCGTCGAAGCCTTTCTCGAAAAAAACTTTCTTGAGTTTTCCTGTCGGCAGGATCCTTCTTGTAGTTGCTGATGATCTTGTTGAAACTTTCAGCATTACGTTCTTGCTGTTGAGCTAATTTTTCGATATCCATGATGATATTCCTCGATGACTGCTTCAATCTCGCTGACTTGTGTGTGTTTCTAACTAGATATTTTCCTTATGCAGCTATCGTTGGTACCAGTGTATAGCCCTGGTACACGCCTTTAAGAACGTAGTATGAATTAAAAAACGCGACGAGTACTTTACCAGTGTTCAAAGCCCTGGCAAACGCTTGTCGCGTCCTAAATTATGATCGCTCAGCAGTCACTCCTTACCACTGGTGGGGGGAAGTGAATGCTGGGATCACGTCGGGGTCACCAAATGTTAACGGTGGAACTATTTTGTTCCAACGACGGAATAGTCAAGGTGCATGTACCTTGACTAATGATGATATTAAAATCCTATTAGTTAGCTACCTTACCACTGGTGGGGGGATAGCTAACCAAAATAAAATACACAACAACCTTTTTAGATGATTAAAACTTGAGTGCTTTATTGTTCCCTAATACGGGAGTATTTATAAGGATAATATTGCCTACATGGGCATAAATAACGAAAATACAAACATAAAAGAAAACGGATTATTGCTTAATTAGCATTAATGCCAAGTACAAAAAATACAAAAATGATTCTACTTAGAACTTTATAAAGGTAACTTATCAGCAATTCGAACTATTTTTTTTGTGTCAGTCACTGCGTGTGCAAACTGACTGCATATTATTGCAGTATTTTTATTTTTTTTGGAATTAATTCGAATTAGGCAATAAGTTACCTTTATAAAGTTCTAAGTAGAATCATTTTTGTATTTTTTGTACTTGGCATTAATGCTAATTAAGCAATAATCCGTTTTCTTTTATGTTTGTATTTTCGTTATTTATGCCCATGTAGGCAATATTATCCTTATAAATACTCCCGTATTAGGGAACAATAAAGCACTCAAGTTTTAATCATCTAAAAAGGTTGTTGTGTATTTTATTTTGGTTAGCTATCCCCCCACCAGTGGTAAGGTAGCTAACTAATAGGATTTTAATAAGATATATCGGTACAAGAACCGTTTATATCCACATCATTAGTCAAGGTACATGCACCTTGACTATTCCGTCGTTGGAACAAAATAGTTCCACCGTTAACAGATACTACTGTCATTAGTTAAGTTTCGTAGATAGTTACTGATTGTATAATTTTTAAAATCTTTGATTTTTCTTCTTAATTGTTGAGTAAGATTGTTCAATTTAGTTTTATCTTTGGGGAACCTTGTTTGCTGCCATTGCCTCCTTGCCTTTCTTTTTTCAGCACGAAGTTTTCTGATTGCGCTAGGGTAATTATTGCCCTGAGTTTTTATTTTTATTGAGGGACTTTTTTCACAGGCCGATTGTTGAATATTATGTACTAGTTTTTGTACTTCTTTTTCCAAGTGGTCCTCATTTTTTAGCGAAACCTTAAGATCGATTTTTTTGTCGAAGGATAGTGCAAAGCAATCCCAGTCTGTATATTTATTTATTAATGTTGCATTAATTTCTTTCAGTATAACTTTTTCACTTAATGTCAGGATAATCGGAGAATGATCGGAACTTAAGTCCCGAAATTCATCAACTTGTACATAGTTAGTGGACACGTTTTTGATTATCAAGAAATCAATTAGATCTGGAACTTTGTTTGGGTCGGTTGGCCAGTACGTCGGTTTCCCATGTGACAAGGCTTTACACCCGTACTTTCTAATGGCATTCAATAGTTGTTTACCCTTACTTGTAGTTCGTCTAGAACCCCAGTGGATGTTTTTAGCATTAAAATCACCTCCAATTACGAATCGTTTTCCTAGTTTACCAAAGAATTCCAGATAATCTGTTTCTTTTAGTGAATGTTTTGGTGGACAGTAGATTCCAATAAAACTAATTTTAATTATTTTAATTAGGTGTTAATATTTTATAAGAAAACGTAAATAAACACACAAAAATTTAGGTTATCTGTGCGTTTTCATATGTTTCGTCACCAAAGCCGTACACCTAAAATTAGCATCTGATCTAAGCACACAGGCATTTCTAGGCTGTTTCCAACGATTCATAGCCACCCGAAGTATTTGCAAGCGAGTGTTTTCGGACAATGGTACCAATTTCAGTGGCGCCAATTCAGAGTTGCGGAAATTATATGCAATGCTGTCATCTCAACAGCTTAAGGAAGACCTACAATCATTCAACGAAGATGAGCAGATTGAATGAATATTTACACCGCCTTCAACTTCCAATTTCGGCGGCCTTTATGAAGAAGCAGTCAAACTAGCCAAATTCCATTTGCGGCGAACGATCGGATTAGCAAAACTCACTTATGAACAGCTTATGACTCTGGTAAAACAAGTTGAAGCGGTTCTGAATTCTCGACCACTCGGAGCGATTACTAGCAGCATAGATTATATGGATTGTCTTATGCTAGGCCACTTTGTGGTTGGGAGGCCGCTCAATGCTCTAACCATGCCTAACCTAACTGATAAACCACCGCTTGACACCTGGAAGCAGATTGACTTTTATCATAATGTATTTTGGGATCGCTGGTCAAAGGAATATTTAAGATCACTGCAGCAACGACATCGATGGACCGATTCAGCAAGAAATCTTTCAGTAGGTGAATTGGTAGTCCTAGTTGACGAAAATCAACCACCGCTTAAATGGAAGCTCGGTCGAATAGACAAAGTTTGCACTGGTGATGATTAAATAGTTTGCGTGACCATAGTAAAAACCGCGCAAGGGACTTACAAACGAGGAATTTCAAAAATATGTCGACTCCTGCAAAACCAAATTGAAACAACTGGGTCGTTTCAAGGCGGGGAGAATGTCGAAGCATCTAGAAAACATACTTATTTGGTCAAACAAAGGTTCACGTGTAGAACCCCGTAATGTTATCTTTTCATATTTTGACAGTTTTGTCTTTCTGACACAGGCAATATAAGCTGTATTTTATTTGAATCCGAATTACGAATTACAACAACAATTGCACTGTCCAATTCCTTATTTCGAATTTGAAAACCTGCTGTTTGGCTGGTTTTGGCTGGTTTTGACATTCGAATTCCTTATTCAGATTCAAATAAAATACAGCTATAGATCAATTTTTGGGCGCCGTGGCTCAGTGGGAAGGAGTATGGACTACTGAGCAGGGGGTTCATGGTTCGAATCCCAGTAATACCAAAGTATTTTTCATGGTGTACCACCTCTCGCGAAAGTTTGACAAACGTCCGAGAGTAATAACTTGTCACTGAAAGCTTCTCAATTCGTCGTTCGGATCCGGCATTAAATTGTAGGTCCCTCCATTTGTGTGCAAAAATATGCATGCTCAACACAAATGGTTGCGAGAAGTCAGGCCTTGGACCGCATGGTCTGTCGTGCCGATATTATTATTATTATAGATCAATTGGTGTACGCATTGTGAAAATGGAAGTATACTTGAATTATGTGTAATTTTGTATGCCTAGCTTAAATTGGCTAAACTATAGTATAGCGATTAAGGGGTTAGGGCTTTGAGACACCCCTCTTCAGAAAGCCCTTATTGAGCAGACCACGAAAACCGCCATCTTGTTTGGGGGAGACGCCGCCTTTATGGGATAGGAGCTTCCAAAATTTTATTCTTAGAAATTCCTTTTTTTTTAGTGTTTTGAAGGAGGTTTGGGGGTTAATTGGTGTCATATGAAGGACAATAAAAATACCGTCCATTTAAAAAAAAATGGGGCCAATCAAACCAGCTTCAGAATAGTTAGAGTCAAAAAACTCATTTTTCCGTAAAAGTTTAACAGTGGGCGTGTTGAAATGTGGGCGGGCCTCATTTTGATGTTAAATGAAAGCTGACGGTTTTTCCCACACAACCATACTTTTTTATGGGCGTGTCCCAATTTTCATGAAAGGTGGATCAATTTATACTCATTACAAATGATTGAGTTTTTAGGTGATATTATTTCTCTTGCTCAAATGTTTTATGTTTAGAAATGAATACCTTAGGTTAGGTTAGGTTGCGGTGGCAGCTAATGCTCACATAGACCAATGAATACCTTGCGCTCAATTAATTTATATTTTTTAATTGATTTATAAAGGGTTATCCATTTTGCGGTTTCAAAAGTAAACGTAAATAAAACACATATAAAATATTTTTTATCATGATATTTCTTTTTTATTATAAAGTTTGAACGTTAACATTATGTGTGAAATACTACATCATTTAAATGACCACCACGCGAATTGTTGCAAGCATCAATTCGTTTGAGGTAATTTTTTACCACTTTTTGACACATATTGGGCGGTATCTCAGCCATAACTTGACGAATATTGGTTTTTAAGTGCTCAAGAGTTAAAGGTTTATCTGCACGGTCTTTCGCGTAGCCCCACAAAAAAAAGTCAAGCGGTGTCAAATCGCATGATCTTGGTGGCCAGTTGATATCGCCACGACGAGAAATTACGCGGCCAGGAAATGTCTCTTGCAATAAAGCCATATTCGCTCGAGTTGTGAATGGTCAGCTGGCTTCAGTTGTTGTGTGAGCTGGATTTTATATGGATGTAGGTGTAGATCCAAATGCAAAATACGCCATAATGTGCCGTAAGACAGTCCTTATTCCTGAGAACGACGAGGAATCGACGCATTCGGGTCTTCGGCAACACTTTCACTTACAGCAGCGATATTTTCAGTGGTACGAGCGAAACGATGATGCACAGGTCTTACAATATCTGTAACCGATCCAGTCTCTTCTAATTTCTTCACAATTTTGCCAATTGCTTGCGTAGTTGGACGATTATGTAAACCATAATCTCCTCTTAAAGCACGATATGTGGCTGTGGCAGAATCACCATTTTTGTAGTAGGTTTTTACAATTTTCAAGCGTTGTGCGATAGTTAAGCGATCCATTTTCGTAAATGTCAGACTTTCAGCTGATAAAAAAAAAATTGTTTTAACAACTTAGTTTGACAGATGTCGAAGTCCAGCCCTATAGTTTTGAAACCGCGAAATGGATAACCCTTTATTTCGAAAGGAGTTTGTCCTTTTAAAAGGAATTTTTGAAAATTATGGACACAGTGTGCTCAATTAAATTATATTTAGATAGGAATTTTTCCTTTTAAAAAGCATTTTTGAAAATTATGGACACTATAAAATAAAGTGCGCTCAATTTATTTATATTTAAATAGGAGTTTTTCAGTTTAAAAAGCTGTGTCATGGTTTATCATGTAATTATGTATGAAAAAAACTCATTCATATGATATATGACTCAATTATTATATGAAATACCATATAAACCAAATTAAATCTGATCATACTTCCGTTTCCATTAACACGTTTAGACGACATTTTAGACAAACTAGGGAGAGCTAAATGGTTCTCAACACTCGACGACGACAACACTGACGAGTTCTTTTCACCAAATAGAACTAGAAAAAGACTCAAGACCTCTGACAGCTTTCTCAACACCCAACGGACACTACCAATTTAAACGGCTATCCTTTGGCCACAAAATCTCCTCAAACAGTTTTCAAAGAATGATTACCATAGCACTAGCTGGACTAGAAAGAAAAGCTTTCCTATATGTAGACGATATAATTATCTACGGATGTAGTTTAAACCACCACAACCAAAACCTAATTAAAGTCCTAGATAGATTAAAGCGTTATTACATTAAACTAAACGCAGAGAAATTAAGGACATCTAATAACTAGAGACGGAGTAAAGGCCGACCCAGCTAAATTTAAAGCTATCAAAGAATACCCCACACCAAAAACTTCAGACGAAGTCAGATGATTCGTTGCATTCTGCAACTATTATAGAAGATTCATACCTAATTCCGCGGAAATAGCCAAAAACCTAAATTCCTTACTTAAGAAAAACACAAAATTCTGTACAACGAACTGCCAGAATGCTTTTGAAAAACTAAAGGAAAAATTAATGAGTCCACCAGTATTGCAATACCCCGATTGCGACAAACAATTCATATTAACGACTGACGCTTCAAACTTCGCTTTAGGTGCAGTACTCTCGCAAGGTGAGATTGGTAAAGCTTTACCAATATCATATGCCAGCAAATCACTGCAAAAACATGACCTAAACAAGCCAGTCATAGAAAAAGAACTCCAGAAAGCCATACACTGGAGTACCTATACATATTTTTAAACCCTATCCTACCCTATGGATGAAAATTCACAGTGGTCACAGACCATAGACCACTAGTGTCACTATTTTCTCACAGCAATCCCTCGTCAAAGATGACCAGAATACGTTTAGACCTTTGTGACTATGATTTCGATAAAGTCTACAAAAAGGGTAAACTGAATACAAACGCAGATGCTTTATCTTGGTTACAAATTGACCCCGACATATTAAAAGAAATGATACCAAAAGAAGCCAACGAAAAGGCAAAGAAAACACTCGTAATAACAAGGGGCAAGTCTAATAAAGACAAAATAATTAACAATAATTCGGAGAAATGCAACTCTCAGCAGAAGACTGATCACCTTCAAATATGGGAATGCACGTCCATCAATGATATCAAACACATAAGGGAACTTAAATTTAAAGTCGACAAAAATATATATAATTGCAAGATAAATGTAGATAATAAATACGTGCGCGTTGGTTGTAGTGATAACTCAGCGAATCTAGATTCGATACTGAAGAAACTAGCATCCAGGATGAATAAAGAGAATATAGAAGAATTAGCGCTCAAAAATAATGATGAAATATTGAAAGTATATACAAATGAACAATTTAAAGAAGCATATGCAAAAGTAAAAATTAATAACAAGTATCCCGATTTAAAGATTTTAATATATGCTGCCCCAAGAAGAATAAAAGATGAATTAACTAAATATAAATTAATAGACGAGTATCACAAATCAACATACGGAGGACACCAAGGTGTAAGAAAAACAACTATAAAGGTAAAGCAAAAATACATATGGAAAAACATGAGTAAAATGGTCAAAATTTTTTTTACAAACTGTGACCTATGTGCAAAAAATAAACAGACTAGACATATAAAGGAACCCCTAACGACAACAGACACACCATCTGACAGTTTTCAGACTACTCAATAGGCACTGTAGGACCCCTACGAATCTCCAACGACTATAGGTACATTTTAACAATGCAATGCGAACTAACAAAATTCGTAATAGCACATCCGATAACATCGAAAGACGCACAAACAATAGCCAAGACATTAGTTGAACAAGTCATACTAAAATACGGATTATTCAAAACACTAAAATCAGACAACGGCACAGAATTCGCGAACGAATTACTAAAAAACATATGTTCACCGTTGAAAATAAAACAAACCTTTTTAGCCCCTTACCACCACCAGACACTAGGCACGATAGAACGAAACCACCGGGTAATGAACGAATACCTCTTAGCATTTACAGAAAACAATGAATGGGACAAATGGATCCCATACTACAAATTAGCTTACAACACAACACCACACATTGATACAGGTTTTTCACCTTTCGAACTTATTTACGGAAAATTAGCGACTTTGCCTAGCGACATTGAAAATAATAATAAGACAATATACAATATCGAAGATTACATAAACGAATTGCAATTTAGATTACAATCAGCTCTAAAGAGAGCAAAAGACTTAACATACAAGATTAAAACGAAAAGAACCTTAGAAAATAATAAAAACTATACAAACACACTAAAAGCAGAAACAGGCGACGAATTAGAAAATAAAAACATAACCCAAAGTCACAAAGGACCATATAAAATTATTAGAAAAAACGGTGTAAACACCGTTATAAGCATAAATGGTATCCATAAAGAGATTCATAATAACCAATTGAAATTGTACAAACCTAGACTAAGCTAACTACCAATTTATATAATTAATATTACCACTTTTTTTTCCTACTATTATTACATATTCTAAAAAATATTATACAAAAATTTTTTCTTTTTATATACAAAATAAAAAGTACTTAATAAACTGTCCGACCGTCGAAATGAGTGCTATCCGTGGGATAAAAACTGTTTCACACTGTCCCTTTTCTGTCAAGATAGTCGCTTCAATTATATTTCCCGGCATCTCTTTTACGCACAGTCTTGTGCCGTTGCAAAGTTTTGGCGAGTCGAGAATCCGTAGTAAAATAATTGGAGATCAAACTGTAAGACGATGTGGTGGCAATCCAGACGAATTAAGTTAGTTAAGGAACTCAGTTAGATAATTACTTTTCTCATCAGTATCTATAACGGTATCGATACACTTATATTCAGTGACTATGCCTATTAACCTGGCAAGTATTTGATTGTTTATTTCGTTTTTAAATTTACATTAAATTTACATAGATTTTTGAAATCTGCAACCAAACTAATAAATTCGTTTTATCCGGCTGTTTCTCAAAACTATCACATTTTGAACCGGTTGCGAGAAGGGGCCATTCTTGCTACTAAAAATGGAGACACCCACGAAATAAACAATCAAATACTTGCCATGTTAATGTAGATACTGATGAGGAAGTTAATTATCTAACTGAGTTCCTAAACTCACTTAATTCGTATGGATTGCCACCTTACAGTTTGATCTCCAATTATTTTACTACGGATTCTCGACTCGCCAAAACTTTGCAACGGCACAAGACTGTGCATAAAAAAGATGCCGGGCAATATAATTGAAGCGACTATCTTGACAGAAAAGGGACAGTGTGAAACAGTTTTTATCACACGGAAAGCACTCATTTCGACGGATCTTACTTTTAAATTCAAGAGATTGCAATTTTCAGTACACGATCAATTAGTCGGACTGTTTATTAAGTACTGCAGAGTATAGATTTGAGATCGCCATGTTTTTCCCACGGACAACTTAATTTTGCTTGCTCTGGGTTGAGTTGACCTAAGAATTTATTTATTCTTGCTCTTAAAGTGAAACTAAAAACACTGTATACAACCAAGTTTAGTTTTAAATTAATTTTATGTATGTTTATTTAATTTTATTTTATAAATTGAATACTATAGCTGTAATTTAAAATAAATTTTGTTAATAAAACTGCAATTTTACCTTATAGATAGATATCATTCTTTTCTCTACCACTGCCTAATAGAAAATTGGGATGAATAAATTCCTGGGCAACGCCGGCTAATCACCTAGTAAAGAATATAAATTATGACGACACCAATGCACAATGTAGATACCCAAACAAAAACCGTATGCACTCGGTGACACCCACAAAACCATAAATTACGTAACAATATAAACAAAGCACACGTGTTCGGAAAACAACAGCATTTGCATCGTGCCCTACTTTAGCATAAGTATTTCAAGTGCATCAATAATGAGCTTACTATTGTAAATAATAAAACTATTTCAAGTGCATCGATGACGATACACTGCATTATTAGACACATAGTTTCTATTAGTAAATAAAAAATTTCCATTGTTAGACACAATAAAAAAAGAAGATTTTGTCAAATAAAACCAGAGTTAAACATACATTCTAACTGAACGTATCTTTTTCTTTCGAACCACACGCTTTGCTTGAATTTCGGTCCAGACTGCAGAGTAGCTGATTGCTGTTCCCTGCTTGGCATCCACACACAAGTACACTTACATTTTCTCTGACCGAACTCCAATAGTATTACAGGCGTCGCCAGTTTTCCGTAGCAACGAGGCTCCTCTTCCTCTGGGGTTCCAGAAGGCTGTGACGGCTGTTACGGCTGTGGCGAATGTGGCTACTGTGGCGACTGTGACGACTGTGACGATTGTGTCGACTGTGACGACTATAACGACTGTGACGATTTTGCCGACTTTCGAAGTAGTCAACGGCCATGATTAATAGCGGCTGCTTTATTTCTTGACGACATATTCTCTGGCTGCGGGTAGTTTCTGGTGAAAGAAATTCTTCTCGTCGATGATTGTTGGCGTGCTGTTGCAGACGACTTCTGGCAATGTTGACTGTTGGGGCGTCTGTGGCAACCTCTGATGGAAGTTCTGACTCGAGGAAGTTCAAACGGATTTGGTAACATTTGAAAGTTGCGATGTATTACGCCAATTTCAGTTCTGTGCTGTTTTGGAAAGAGGTTCTTTCGTCAACTTTTTTGCTTGTAAATGTAGCAGATTCTGTGAGTGCAAATGTTTTTGGTGACATCGACGTCTTCTGTTTGACGGTGTGACTAATGACGACCGCGAATTTAGTGTCTGCTGCATCTTTGAAAATTGTGGTTGCTTTGGTTCTCGGAGTGTGTTGCAAGTCCGAAGTTAAACGGGCCGTGCTGGCCTAGTTTGTAGTGTTAAACACTCACCTCCGAAGATTAAAGTGGCTCTGGACCTTGTAAGAAAGTCCATCGCCACTGTGTGATCATCAGTGGCGATCGGTAACACCAGCAGGCGCGTTAAGCTAGAGGATTTCCCAAAGCAAACGTTGGCATTCAACTCTTCGCGGACTGTTGTCTGACCCGTTGGCCATTTGAATTGGGATGTGTATGGGGACTGTGTTGTCAAAATTTCGGAGTCTCTCAGCCAAAAGTGCGCTCAAGAAACTGCGGTGTGCACCGGTGTCGATGGTGGCCTGAACGGTTTCGCGGCCGATAATGATGCAAAGAGAAGTCAATTTTGGTCATGGATCAGAGCTGTCTTCTTGTTGGACTGGAGCGAATGGAGCTGCTCAACGTGTGAAATACGTGGACGGCAGCAGTCGATTGTCCTGATACTCTATTAGCCACAATCTCAACAGAAAATCACCCGTGAATTAGCGCACTGCTGTTGAAAGTGACCTTCCTGTCGGCACCATCGACAAGTCGTTCGGGGATTGTATAGTGCTTCTTCAGGCTGACTCACCATGCAATGCCTTTCCTGTGGACTTCTTCGAGGTGTCGTCTGTTGCAGACTGGTTATCCGGAATGCTTTCGTCGTCCTCTGTCAAACCAATGAGTTCTCTGAGATTGTGAAAGTCTCTTCTTCGGATATAAAGCTGGTATTCTCGCCGGCAATTCCGAAAATTCTTTCGATTTGTTGCATCTCTGTGTAATTTGCATGTCTCATGAGATCTGCATCACAATTACAAAATCCTTAAAACTTTATTTTGGTTTTTGTTGGCGTTGGCGAATTTCGTCGTCCAGGTGTTCCTAGTACCTGGTGGGCAGAAAGAACTGTAGAAAGTCTGCTGTAAAAGTCTTCCAACTCTCCCATTTTTGGTTGTTGTTGCGGAAACACAAGACAGAAGGTCTCTGTCTAAGTAGTAGGCATCAGCGAGTTCTTCCAGCCTTTCACCGAACAGAAGAGGCTCCTTACCCCCATCGTACTTAACTGACCAGTTCCTCACCTGGTCAATTATCTGGGCGTATGATGTCACTGCCGTATCCATCCTGTTACGCGCTATAGCCGTCTTGTTTGATCTCGGTGATGCTGTCCTGATGGCCGTGTTCGGGTAATTGTGTCCTAGCGCATCGGAGTGGTTTGGGGTTATTGGTGGCATTGTTAGCGGCCTGTGTCGGTGCTACGACTCCAATTCAATCAGACGGTTTTCGTCCTCCGACGCCAAGTCCCGACCTATAATGAAAGTCCAATAACGTTTGCTAAGCTATTCTTCTCCACCAGTGGTGTTTAGTCTTAACTCGTACAAGTAGTTTTTCAGCTCTTCTATCGACAGTGTGTAAATCCAGCCAGTTCTAACCATCTTGGTTTTGTGCTGGTATTATTAGATTATTGATTTATTTAGTGTATTCTTACTAAATGGCAGGGTCGTTGCTCGGGCGCCAATTGTAACGAGGTTTTCCCAGCCAGGGTTCTTCGTTTATAAGGTCGTTACAATAAAAAGAATTTATTTGTTTGGGGAATGGAATTATTTATTTATTATTTATTTATTTTTTTTTGTTTATTTATTATTCTTTTTTTACCTAACAATATTTATTTGTGCAACTTAAAGTATAATTCTTAGGATATCCTGTTGTAGCGATGTGTATAGGCTGGCGAAGCGTAGCACCGGGGCGTTGTGTATTGACCTAACTATGCGGGTGGCAGGCGAGGTGTCGTTGCGTTAGCGAAAAGGCTGTTGCCTTTACAACACTCGGCTGTAATATAAAGGTAGGTGTATTAATGTTTGCTAAGGCTTAGCGTCAAAGGCCTTTAGCTACTAAATGTAATTAGGTGCTAGCGTTGAGCGTGCGGACGTAATGGAAAGGATATTTCTCTTGAACCATTAATGCGAGGAATTTCTAGCGTTTAAGCGTGTGGACGTAATGGCAAGGATATCTCTCTTGAACCATTAATGCGAGGAACTTCTAGCGTTAAGCGTGTGGAAGTAATGGCAAGGATATCTCTCTTGAACCATTAATGCGAGGAATTTCTAGCGCTAAGCGTGTGGACGTAAAGACAAGTATATCTCTCTTGAACCAATAATGCGAGGATTTTCTAGCGTGAAGCGTGTGGACGTAATGGCAAGGATATCTCTCTTGAATTATTAATGCGAAGAATTTCTTAGCGTTTAAGCGTGTGGACTTAATGGATTGTAAAAGAGTACCGGAATATGTTAAATTTATGCGTGGAACTAAAATGGTGGTAAATGGTAAAAGAGTACCGGAATATGTTAAATTTATGCGTGGAACTAAAATTCTCCTCTTGCGTGCAGTTCCAGTTAAGACTTCGCAATCAATAGCATTACGATGCATACACTTGATTAGCATTCTTGTTCCATTGACTGATGCTTCCTTTGTATTTAAGTTTCTGATTAGTAAAACGATGCAATTACCTTTCATTACCAACTTATATGGTGGCAAAAAACTAA
Source organism: Nephrocerus scutellatus (assembly GCA_947095585.1). NCBI lineage: Eukaryota > Metazoa > Arthropoda > Insecta > Diptera > Pipunculidae > Nephrocerus > Nephrocerus scutellatus. The sequence goes on along the minus strand of OX352761.1, from coordinate 66,378,470 downwards.
TAGTCAAAGAATACAAAACCTCTGCTGGAAAGTTATTGATTTCATTACAGATAATTACAGATTATTTTATCGTAGCTATGATATTTTTTATTTTCTCCTGGTATTCGATTCGTATATAGGTATTTATAAAAGTACAACATAATTTTTTGGTGCTAAAATAACTGACTTTAATATGTTATCTGAGAGTATGATTTCGTATATATTTCCATACACCAGGTATTTCAATAATCACCAAACTTATTGAATTTCTGAGAATTTGACTAATTCTATTTTACTTGATAAGGCTATCATATTTTGAGTAAACTGGCACATTCAAACGTACAATCTCAAAGCTATGTGTCCTGCCAATAAATGAAGCTGATAATTGAAAGGGTTGAAAGTAGAATCTTTCAAGGGGTGAGAATGTTGCGGTCACCCCCAAAGTTCACACGCTTTTTGCTTTGTCGACGCTTCTGACATACATAAATCACATACAGTCCACTATCACTACGGCCACATTAACTTTATGAAAATATACACATTTATGCCAACTCGTGATACAATTTTCAATTAAAGTTGCACGTGATCCATGTAAGACAACTGGTAAGGGTGTCCGGCTAATTGTTCTCGCACAATTATTCTCGCACAATTGTTCTCGGACTGTTGTTTTCGGACAGTTGTTCTCAGGTAATTGTTCTCGGACAACTGTTCTCGAACAGTTCTTCTCGTTCTTCTCAGGAAATTCTTTTCAAAATTTTATTTTGCTAAAATATAAAAATACTTAATAAATGAATAGTTTTTCCTTTTAAAAGACGTTTTGGCCGATTTCCGCCAAAATCAACTGGGCCCTCCCAATTTAGGTAAAAACTTAAATATGAATTTTCGTCTCAATCAATTCAGCCGTCTGGGCTGTAGAGTGGACACAGAGCCACAGACACACAGACAGAGATTTTTTTTTGCGTTTTCTGACTCAGGAGATACGGTAATGGGTAAATCTGCAAAAATCCCGAATTCGAAAATTTTCATGATTACTATACTTACTTTTACTACTAGTAAAAGAAAGTAAAAACGACTCAAAATTATTACTTGATCATGAGCATGCATGAACCCAAGCAGAACAATGCTATTTTATGTACTAGCTGTTGCCAGTACAAACGAACGGTGTATGTGTTGTTTGTTGTTTCGGTCGTTCCCAGAAATTATGTTTTTTTTGCATAGATTTTGCTATGTGATGTTGCTTAGCGGAATGTATGCCAATTTAATGCATCTTTTCTTCTTAATGTGGCCGTAGTGATAGTGGACTGTATGTGATTTATGTATGTCAGAAGCGTCGACAAAGCAAAAAGCATGTGAACTTTGCGGGCGACCGCAACATTCTCCCCCCTTGAAAGATTCTACTTTCAACCCTTTCAATTATCAGCTTCATTTATTGGCAGGACACATAGCTTTGAGATTGTACGTTTGAATGTGCCAGTCGGAGTTTTGATTGTTGCAACACGTACCCTGCGATCATCTCCGGCATGGGTCTCTAATACTCGTCCCATTGGCCATTTCAACGGTGGGACATTGTGTTCCTTTATGAGCACAAGTTCCCACTGGTTGATATTTGGGTATGGTGTGGTCCATTTTTTGCGAAGTTGAAGCTGCTGCAGATACTCGTGACTCCACCGATTCCAAAATTGCTGTTGGATGAGTTGAACATATTTGTAGCGCTTCAGGTGACCTATGTTTATGTCGGTAATAGTTGGTTCTGCAACAGTGACAAGCGGTTCGCCTACTAAGAAGTGGCCTGGAGTTAGTGCGCTGAGGTCTTCTGGATCACTGGATATGGGGGTAAGTGGTCTACTGTTTTTTATGGCTTCCACTTGACAGCAAGCCGTATTTAATTCGTCGAATGTAAGGAGTACGTTACCCATAATCTTTCGGATGTAAACCTTGGCCACCTTTACTGCAGCTTCACATAAGCCACCGAAATGGGGAGATCGCGGCGGGATAAATTTCGACGTAATGCCTTGTTGCAGACATTCCCTGTCCACGATTGATTTGTGTGCCTCAGCCAAAAACAAATTGTACAGCTCTTTCAACTCCTTGTTGGCGCCAATATTTTTCTTTTTGTGTCTGACGGTTGTGTGTGTGGATAAAACGAATTGAATCCTTCCTTGAGTCCCATGCAATTCTAAGCGCCTTGACTACTTCAGAATCGCCTGGTGGTATAGGAACTTCTTTGTGGTCGTCTGATACATCTGATATTAATTCAGGGAGATTTGTTGCCCATTTTCTTAAGGAAAAACTGCCTAGATTCAGCAACTCCGTGACTTCCTCCTTGATTCGATATATTTCATCGTACTCATCAGCGCCTGACATTAAGTTGTCGACATAGAAGTCGTGGAGTGTTACTCGTGAACCAACTGGAAAATTTGATGCATTGTCTTCGGCAAGTTTACGAAGGCACCTTATTGCTAAGTAAGGTGCAGAGCTCATTCCGTATGTCACGGTTTGAAGTCTGAAGCAATCGATTTGCTGCGTTTTTTGATTGCGCCACAGGATGCAATGAAGATTGGTATCGTGTTCATGAACTTGAACTTGACGATACATTTGTGTCATATCTGCCATTATTACGAACCGATGACTACGGAACCTGACCAGATGTGTAAAAGTGTCGTCTTGAACTGTTGGTCCTACCTTGAGTATATTATTAAGCTATGTTCCAGATGACGATTGACACAATGCATCAAATACCACCCGTACCTTCGTCGTCGAACTGTCCAGTTTCAAGACGCAATGATGGGGAATATAATTGAATCCCTCATCAAAATCAGCTTCTGGCCCGAACTTCTGCATGTGTCCGAGTTTTGCATATTCGTCGAGGAATTGGTTAAGTCTAGAGATCGCTCCAGCTTCCCTTCGATTGCTAACAAACGTTTTCTTGCGATTTCATATGATTTTCCAAATTGTGACCGATCTTGTCGAAAAGGCAAACGAACAAAAAATTTTCTGGAATATGGACATTGTCTGGTAGTTGCTAGAAAAAACTTTTCACACTCCAGTGCTTCTGCAGTCCAGTTTGGTTGGTTTGAATGCGAGGTATGTTCTTCTATGCTCCAGAATCTTTGAATGAGTTCATTGGTTGTGCGATCTTGCGAAATATTTGTCGACACAGCCGTGTACGACGCTCGATGCGATGGTGCAGGTGTCAAACACGAGACGTTTGTTGATGATGTGCTGCTGTGACACCATGCGGTGTCATCATTCCAGCAATTACCCAGCCAAAATGCGTCAATTGAGCTATTGGCAAATAATCTCCAATTCGTAGTTGTTTGGTTAAAAGCAATTCAAAGAACAAACCAGCTCCAATTAAAATATCGATTGTGCCAGGTGAATTAAAGTGTGGATTGGCTAGTTGGACGTTCGCTGGGATGTTCCAATGTGTGATACTTAATCGTGCTTTAGGTTGTGCTGGTGTAATTTCTGGCAGCACGATAACTTCCATCGTTGTGTTGTACTCGTCGTACAATGATTTCACATGAACCACACCCTTTTGATGTGCGATTGTATTGACAGACCCAATGCCATTAACGTCTACGTTAATTGAATGACGCCTTAGCTTAAGAAATTGAGCTATTCGCTCCGTTACAAAGTTTAATTGCGATTCTGAATATAAAACGGCTCTTGCTATTACAGAGGTTCCATGATGATTTTGTAATCGTACGAGTGCCGTTCCTAATAACACTTGGTTGTCAGAACATTGGATTTGTAATGCCGATGACGATGATGGGATGCTGGTTCCACCATGAGTCTCAGTAACCTGCGGCGGAACATTTACATTCACTTCGTCGGTTGCTCGAAAATCTGATTGTTGCCGATCTGACGCCATGATGGATAGTGTCTTTGAGCGTCTTTCCAAAAATGTCGCAAACTGCTTCCAAGTTGGGTATTTAAATGAGGAAGCTTCGGAAGGTTTATATGAGCTACCAAGATCCTCAAACTTTGTTGCTACATTTTCTTCCCATTTAGCTTGGGTTTCGCTGTCGAGCTTCGACAACAACAAATGCATCAAAAAACCATCGTAAATTTGTTGCGAATTTCCGATTGAATTCAATGCGCGCAAGTTTGAGTTTATTGTATCGATCATGTTGCGAAGCTTATTTACGGTTGGTCGTGAAATGGTTTGCAATTTAAAAATTTCCTTTATATGGTCTTCAAATATCCCACGCTTGTTGTCGTAACGAGATTTTAGTTACTCGACTGCTTGATCGTAATTGGCGTCAGTCATTTCTAATGACTGAATGACCTTTGCGGCCTCTCCTACGACACAAGACCGCAGGTACTGCAATTTTTCGACGCTTGTTAGCTCAACATTTTTGTCAACCATTGTTAAAAACGTGTTATAAAAATTCAACCATGTTGTGTATGAACCCGCAAATTTTGGCAACTGTAGTTTCTACAGAGTTGCTCGACTACGGTGAGCTATTGATGCTGTTGCGTCGAACATTGTGGGCATTGCGTTAGCATCAATCGACACGCGAGGAATTGCTGATTCTTATCTTTCGAGGATTTGCGATTTTGCTTCACAGTTAACGTCTTCATACATGTCGCGTTTACCGCTGTTAATTTCTTCTTCGTCAAATCCTTCTTTCTGGGATTGCACATAATTAAAATCAGTAAACTGCATCTCAATTCCACTGCATTCCAAGCTTGGTCTCTAATTGTAATACTAAACACCGATTTTAATTTTTACGTTAAGTATAATGCCTTTCCAAGCACGAGTTAAATTTATGCGTTTTTACCTTTAAAGTTAAACACGTGTTTTCGATACAATAAAATGCCTTATTTGGGAATCAAAATTTGTTTAAAATATTTAAAAATATTCGCGACGTGATCCCTAATCCGGCTCGAAGGACCAAATGTTACGGCCTGTGCGAGATAATGCAATATTTGTAAAATAAAAAACAATAAATTGAATATCAAACAAACGAAATTTATTTCTAAATATAATTGATGTGGCTGATGCCGGTGCGAAATTGATGAAACGAAAATGATGGTGATGCGAAAGTAGATGTCACCGATGCGAAGTGAAAAAACGACTCAAAATTATTACTTGATCATGAACATGCATGAGCCCAAGCAGAACAATGTTATTTTATGTACTAGCTGTTGCCAGTACAAGCGAACGGTGTATGTGTTGTTTGTTGTTGCGGTCGCTCCCAGAAATTATGTTTTTTTTTTGCATAGATTTTGCTATGTGCTTAGCGGAATGTGTGCCAATTTAATGCATCTTTTCTTCTTAATGTGGCCGTAGTGATAGTGGACTGTATCTGATTTATGTATGTCAGTAGCGTCGACAAAGCAAAAAGCGTGTGAACTTTGGGGGCGACCGCAACAATATCTCAATCTGTATATATATAAAAATCACGTGTCACGGTGTTTGTCCTCCCACTGCTCCGAAACGGCTCGACCGATTGTTATGAAATTTGTTATGTATATTTGGTAGGTATGAGAATAGGTCGTAAAGTATATTTCTTACCGCTACGTAATTAGGGTGTCCCTATCCAGAAAAACATTTGAGAACGATTTGGCTAACTTTTATTTTATAAATTTGCCTAGTCCGAATAAGGTTTATGCGAGAAAAAAACTAGAACAGTTTCCCGGAAAATTGTAAAATTCGGATAAAACTGAAAGAGCATAGGTTTTTTGTAGGAACTCGCGAACATAACTCACGATTCGAAAGATGGATTTGCGTAATTCTTTTTTTGTTTTGTTCGTTATAGTCCTGGGAAACAAAGACAATGACAAAGGAAAGTCGAAAAATTCGGACAAACAGCAAAAATCGTTTTGTTCGTTATGCTCCCGAAGATATTTTTAGCAAAATAAAATTCGGGAGAATTTGGAAAACGATATATTCGATATTATTTGAAAAAAGAACTCAATTGAATGTTTTCGGTGAAATGAAAACTCTGGAAAAACGCATTCCAGCCTTAATTAAAATAAAATTAAATTTGTGTTGATTCGCGATCTGTCCAACAAAACTCATTATTTCCTCTCTGTTCAAGTTGATTCCCATTGTTTGGGTCACGTGCGCAAATGTCATTTGACAGCGGATCTATTTGCACTGTCTTTCTTTTGCTATCTGTCAACGCATCCAAATGATTCCGACCGACATGGCAGTAGACTTTAGCGCTTGCTGTTTCGGCTGCGGTTTGCATTCGCAATTAAAACAAATAAATCAGTTTTCGCGGCATTAACCTTGAAAATCCAAACTATCAGCGTCGTTTGCTTACGCGTCAGACAACAACAAAAATAAAAAAAACAACCCAACAACAAAATTAAAATTTTTCATCTAAATTCTCTAATCGCAGAAATTGATATGGGAGCCCCTCGATCCTGGGCCATTTTTTTTTTATTGTAGGAGAAAATCATCGAAACAAACATTTGACATCAGATGTTAAAATTGAAAAAGCTCAGATCATTTTATTCTGAGCACTTAGAGCACGCTCATACTCTGAGCAAATAAGAAACACGAACATTTATCTTGAGAACTCTTTGACTGCTCTGAACTAATTTATGAAAACGCCAAATGACAGAATATTGTGAAAACTTGTTGTTCTATCTGTAAGTTGATATCGACAACAAAAAAAACGACATCAATAAAAATACAGTTCAGTAAATAAAAATGTAAGTTGAAGTAAGCATAAAACATGTATGTCTCGTTTCATTTGCTGGGTTCATTTGTGCGTGCGCTAAGATTTCTCTCTCTCTCTCCACCACCACCAAAACCATGCAGCGCAGCCGACTGCGCAGCACACACCGCACACAGTCCATAAAGGGCGACGAATATCTGATGCCAGTACAGATATTTAAAAAATGTATAAGGGCCTTGCGGCCGAACCCGGGACCCGATCACTACCAAATTCGAAAAAGTATTGTTTATTGGGTATACACATGTGTGTAAAATTTGAAGAAAATCGGGTAAATTTTTTAAAATTTTTGTTTGGGAGCCCCCCGACCCCGCAGCCCGAGGGGCCTCAAAATTTAATAGAAAGTGTTGTCTCCGGAAATACACATGTGTGCAAAATTTCAATAAAATCGGGCCATGGGAAGTGGGTTAAAAATTGATCGCAAGAATCCACGACAGACGACCGACCGACGACCGACCGACGACCGACCGACGACCGACCGACGACCGACCGACGACCGACCGACGACCGACCGACGACCGACGACCCACGGGCAAGTGAAGTTAATATAGAGAATTTAAAAACAGTGCATGTAACTTTTACGTGCAATTGAAGTGAAACTTCTTTGATGTTGTGGGCAAAAAGATTCAAAAGACCTCAAAACACTTATCAAAAGGCCCCTAAGACCCCGAAAAGAATCACAAAAAGACCTCCGAAAGTCCCTAAAAATTCACAAAAATGATTAAGGACCCCCCAAAAAGAACACCGAAGAACCTCAAAAGACCCCCAAAAGACCTTGAAAGCACATCCAAAACACTCCCAAAAATACCCCCAAATTAAAATATATTTAGATAGGAGTTTTCCTTATAAAAGGCGTTTTGTAAATTATGGACACACTGTAAAATACAATGCGCTCCATTAATTTATATTAAGATGGGAGGTTTTCATTTTAAAAGGCCGATAATATTTAACAACAATTTTTGAAAACAATAGTGCGAGAATAATTGCTCGAGAACAATTGCCTGAGAACAATTGTGGGAGAACAATTAGCCTAGACTCAATTGTCGAAAATCACCGCACAGAAGTATCGTTTTCCCCTTCAAATGGTTTATGTTTATCATTTTCATCGCATAGATCCTGCAATAATATATCTATAATTTTCAACACTTGCAGTGCGCACATAGAAATTTCATCAGTAATTATCAATGCTGATGAAATTATAAAGCTTCCATAGCTACTATTTACGGTAATATTTGCTACAGAATTCCCAAATGGGTATAGGCAATTTAAACAAATTGTGTAAAGTTCTACCAATATGTAGTAAAATGATTAAGGACCCCCCAAAAGACCCCAAAAAGAACCCCGAAGAACCTCAAAAGACCCCCAAAAGACCTTGAAAGCACATCCAAAACACTCCCAAAAATACCCCCAAAATACCCTCAAAAGACCCTCCAAAAGACCCACAAAAGACCCTCAAAAGACTCCTCTAAAGACCATCAAAAGACTCTCAAAAAACCCTCAAAAGACCCTCAAAAGACCCCGCAGAAAACGCTCAAAAGACCATTCCGAATTTCATACAAATCGGTAGAGAAATGACTTAGTTCCCAAAATTTAAAAGTATGTGACCAATACTGTGACTTAAAATCGCAAAACAAAATTATTTTTGATTATTATTATTTTATTTCAAATATTCACAAACAAATTTATTGAGAGTGGGACAGGACAACGTCTGTCGGGTCAGCTAGTTAATTTATATTTAGTTAGGAGTTATTCCTTTTAAAAGGCGTTTTTGAAATTCAAATGGTTTATGTTTATCATTTTCATCGCATAGATCCTGCAATAATATATCTATAATTTTCAACACTTGCAGTGCGCACATTGAAATTTCATCAGTAATTATCAATGCTGATGAAATTATAAAGCTTCCATAGCTACCATTTACGGTAATATTTGCTACAGAATTCCCAAATGGGTATAGGCAATTTAAACAAATTGTGTAAAGTTCTACCACTATGTAATAAAGTTGAAGCTATGCCACTGAATGTGTTGCAATGCAACGAAGATTTAGCAAATTTGTTTTAGTAATGAATGAATGTGTGAATGTGTTTCCACAACGGCGGCAAGTTACCAAATTGGCCTCAGACATGAGTACGCGTGTGATACCCATGCAGGAACAGCTGGCGCCCATGCGCGATGTCACTGTTATCGAGCGAAGACAGTTCAAATGCTGGAACTGTGATGACACTAGTGACGAGCGAAATTTGTCTGCAATAATTGCAAGACCAAGACCAAAACCAAGACCAATCATTCAGTTGCAAGACCAAAACTTAGTGTGCAAGACCAAGAGGCAAGAATATTAATTTGGGGTTTTTTGTTATAGGTTTTTTCATGCTAGACAAGTCATATAAACGACGTTTGGCAAAAAAAAAGACGCAAACAATAACGTGTGTGACATATCATTAGTTACAAATAGAAATGTTGAAATTGACTGAGTTCTTTTAAAAGAATAAGTCTTGACTTTCTAGAAGAAATTTTTTTCCAATTAACTGAATTAACTGCTAAACATACGTGTTAGTAGTTTCGTGTATATATACCAAGTCACATATGCACGAAGTTTCTACCGTTAGTATTAAAAGAGCCATTTCCGTTAACATGGGTCAGGGTACACCAAAGTAAGTTTTTTCTTAATTCCCCGATAAATGATGTCAACATTGGAGACAAATCCTTACTCTAGAACGATTTTTTTCTTAGAATATACCCAAGTTATTGTGCACGAATCAATGGATACCCTGTATATTAGTGGGCGTTAAAATTGGTAGCTCTGATCACCGAAATTATGAACGAAACCACATCTAATATACTACCAAACTCAATATTTAGAACACATATTACCTTATGATACAGATGCATATTCGCCCCAAAATTGAATACAACTGTATTGTCTAGGCAGGTACCCAGGTTAAAACTTATTGGTGACATAAATATCGCGAAAACTATCGAATCGCTTGAACATCGTAGGAATGTTTCCTACTTGTCACTATGTTATCGCTGTTTCCACAAGCGGTGTTCAAAAGAAATATCCAGATGCATCCCTCGAACCCATCCGTAATACCCAACCTCCAACTCGAACCCACGGGTCCAGCATTATCTTCGGACATACAAACGAATTCAGAAATTCCTTCTTTAGCCCCACAATAGTTATGTGGAATGAATTGCCTGATTCTGTGTTTCCGCATTTGTATGATCTGTTCTCATTTAAGACACACGAGCATAGACATCTCATCTGTTCCTCTCCCTAATTTCCAAACGACCACGCTGTGCTAAGCATTATAAGGGTGAAAATTCCTTTAGCGTGTTTACATTATAAAAAATGCAACAAAAACATATGTTTTCCCATATACGATAACATATTTTTTTAAATTTTTTATTTAATTTTTGCCAAGTGTTTTTTTCAGCGACAACTCCATAATTTTATTCACACAAGCAAATTATTTTATTGTAGCATTATTGTTATTTGACGTGAAAACGGCGCGTAATCGTGTGCTGAAACATTCCTTTCGTGTGCCGATGCGACCCCTGCGGTTGACGAAAAAAGTAAAGAGGACGACAAAAATTACGGATGGAGGAAACAAGAAACGTCAAAAAATTTCATGGACAAGTTTGCCAGCGACGGTTCGAGAGAAATATCTTCCTTTTCATTACCCTTCTGTATTGCTCTAATAGTATTCCAGATTTCATGGAAGGATTTTTCAGCGTGTAGCTTGGGTCTACGCTGTGACCATAATGTGATTTTGGTCGGTTTAGTTAAATGTTCGTTTACTCACGTGGGATTAAGCAAGGTGTCAGTGAAGTGAGACATTCGATGCGGAAATTTGACAACTGAGAGAAATTGTGTGAATTGCAAGTAGTTCATTATGGGTAAATTAAAGTATGAGAGAAATTAGCTAAGCTTTTCGTTCGGTTTTGTAGTGAGAATAAGCCCACTGCAGCCCATTATAGTTGGCTCTTAAGGATTTTTGTAGAAGTTAAGACTTTGAGAAATCTATATAGATAAAACAGAGAATTTATGTGTATGTTTGTACCAAACTAACTCTAGAACGCCTTGACCAATTTTAACCAAACTTGTTGGAATCAATATAGTTGGTGGATGGTTGGTTGATTCGCGGTGATGGGGGTCTATTTAGTTACCAATATTAGTGTTGATTCTATAATTTATGGTGTCGCTGAGACGAATAGTGATGTTAAGACACCTTTGGTCGATAGGTGTTTGGAGGAGATGAGCGATATTTTAGTCGATTTTATAGTTTTAGTGGTCGCTGAGGTGAATAGTGATGGTAAAGCACCTCTAGGAAAAGGAGTTCGTTTGATGGGGCGGGGATATTAGTGTTAATTTTACAAATATGCAGCGCCGCCACGCCGGACACTCAGCTAGTATTAAATAAATTGCGTATTCGGTAGGCACCGCATCTTCCACAGCACTGCACTTTTGTTTTGTAATGCTTCGCAACTTCATTTTAAATTCCTTGTTCGAATTAAAACAAATTTGAATTTTGTTCGAATGTTCTACTAAATAGATGAAACCATTTATTTCTTCACGTCATTACCAAATCTACTATTTCAGCTATTTTTGAGGGGGAGGCACTGTATATCCAATAACAAATTATTTTTAACATCAAAACGACAGCACATTTCTAAGTTTGATTCTCAAAACAAAAACTAAAGCAATGAGCATTGCCTAAAGTTACATTTTGACAGGCGATTTGCACAGTTGTTAACTATAAAGATTAACTTGACTTTCTACAAGAAATTTTTTTCCAATTAACTGAATTAACTGCTGAACATACGTGTTAGTAGTTTCGTGTGTATATACTAAGTCACATATGCACGAAGTTTCTACCGTTAGTATTAAAAGAGCAATTTCCGTTAACATGGGTCAGGGTATACCAAAGTAAGCTTTTTCTTATTCCCCGATAAATGATGTCAACATTGGAGACAAATCCTTACTGTAGAACGATTTTTTTCTTAGAATATACCCAAGTTATTGTGCACGAATCAAGGGACACCCTGTATATTAGTGGGCGTTACCGAAATTATGAACGAAACCACATCTAATACACTACCAAACTCAATTTTTAGAACACATATTACCTTATGATACAGATGCATATTCGCCTACCAAATCTTCCAAATCTACTATTTCAGCTATTTTTGAGGGGGAGGCACTGTATATCCAATAACAAATTATTTTTAACATCAAAGCGACAGCACATTTCTAAGTTTGATTCTCAAAACAAAAACTAAAGAAATGAGCATTGCTTAAAGTTACATTTTGACAGGCGATATGCACAGTTGTTAACTATAAAGATTTTTTATTGCTTAAGAATCGTAAAAAAAGAGAGCTTAAATTTTGTGTGAAAATCAGTTTTTCAGCACCTGCGTGTGGCGTTTAGCGTGTGGTGCAAGTGGCGCATGTGAAATATATTATTTTCACGTGTCTTATCCCCTAGAGAAAATATGGATGTCTAACTGTTACTATTCATAACAGCGACCAAAAAAAACTATGGGATCTACACTATTAGATTATTTAGATTATTTGAGATGATATAGTGGTGTATTTTAAGTAATATGTGTACCAACTACCAACTAACAAGTTTAGTTAAAATTGAGCAAGGTGTTCCACAATTATGCTAGAACAAAAATACGTGCATACATACATCCATTTATATATACTCATATATATTATATATTTATTGTTCAAAAGCCTTTGGCCTGCAAAAATTTTATAAGCAAAACCGCAAGACCAAGACCAAGACTCATAATGCAAGACCAAGACCAAGACTAATGGCACGAATGCAAGACCAAGACCAAGACCGAGATGAAATGGCCTTGGTCTTGCGTTTGCTTATCACTAGATGACACGGTTATCAAGACTGCGTTTAGCAGCGCTGCATATTCTGCTACGGTTGTGGTGCAATCGATACTTCTAAACCAAAATGCCCTAAATGATCGAATCCGGAAAACTGTCAGAAGGATGTCTGCAAGTACACCAGCCACTTGATAAGCAAAAGTTATTTCCCCTTAAACCATTTCACCAGAGATTACAAGAATATCAACGAATCCACGAACGAGCTTATAATTATTAAATTCTCTATATTAACTTCGCGTGCACGTGGCTGGCTGGTTGGCTGGCTGGCTGGCTGGCTGGTCAGATTTTCTGATCAATTTTTAGCCCACTTCCCATGGCCCGATTTTATTGAAATTTTGCACACATGTATATTTCCGGTGACAATACTTTCTATTAATATTTGAGGCCCCTCGGACCTCGGGTTCGGGGGGCTCCCATACAAATATTTTACAAAATTTACCCGATTTTCTTTAAATTTTGTACACATGTGTGTCTTCGATGGAAAACACTTTTTGTAAAAATTTGGAGCGATCGGCCCCTTGGGGACCCTATTATACAATTTTTAAATATCGCTATATCGCATCAGATCACGGCAAAGTCTGAGCTCTGTGCTTTGTGAGCAGCGCTGTTCGCTGCCGCTGCGTAATTTCGTGGATGATTTTGCCACAAGACGAGCACGCAGTGTGTGTGTGTGTGTATCTCCGATTAGAGAATTTACAAGAAAAATTTTAATTTTTATGGGTTGTTTTTTTTTTATTTTAATATTACTCGCACATTAAATTTTTTTGTATTAAAGGAAAATGAAAGAAAAAACAGCCCATAAAAATTAATTTATTTTATGTAAATTCTGTAATTGCAGATATACATGTGTGCAAAGTATTCAAACTCGAATTAAATTTGAAGAAATTTATATGGGAGCTTAACTCAATTAAAATTTAATTTTTATTTTTATTTTAAATCTATTTAGATCGATCAGATCTACTTTAGGTTAGTTTAGGTTAGGTTTGGTGGCTGCTATTGCCCACTTAGACCGTTTAAGGTTTATTGTGGTACCACAGGTTAAAAGCCTTTCCATTTTTACTACAAAGCCCATTTGGTGCTTTTTATGAATTTTACTTTACAGTCCCCGACATGCTGTTCAATGTGTGGTATCCCAAGTGTTTCATTAAAATCACGGCCCATCCTCCTAACATGTACAATAAGGAGACAGTGCCCTGTTAAAATACCTATAGTTATTTTCATATCCCTTGTGTAAAGTTGTCCTAATTTGTTGGAACAACTTTGCTGTTAATTTTTTGAATGATTTAAATACCAAGCTCGATATCTGACTCGTTAGGCGTGTTGCCGTGTCAACGTAAACCCAAAAGCCGGAGCTCTCTAGGGAGTCAGAATACCGAATTGGTATGATGCTTTAATAAATTAAAACTCGGTGATTATTGTTCAACGTTAGGTGTGAAGATGATTTTATTCAGTGAATTTTCCCTTCTTTTATATAAAAATAATTGATCGGTTTTCGACCATGCATCGACTCTGGAATGCCTACTCATCGATATTCATATTTTACATAATATCGCTTTATCAGCATAGCGTATGTATGTACGTATGTTATATATGACCACCGCGTCAAGTGTTTTTTGGGTTCGTTCGCCTATGCTGCTGCGTTAAAATATTTGTTGCCACTAGCGAACGACCTTATTATTTTATTACCATCTCCATGCGCCGCTTACTCAGCGCAATGCATGGAAAGGGTAATTAACGTTCTAAGCGGCCGGCGCTCGTTTGTCCATGATGCTTAGATTGCATATTTATTTTCATAGGCGAACGACCGCCGGTCATAAATTATGCCATTGGAGATGTTTTATATTTTTTGTTCCCATGCACCGAGTGTGCCATTAAATAATACGTATGGGTTGTTTTTGTTTACTTTTGTTTTCATGCACCAAGTGTGCTATTAATTAATACGTAGTACTGATTTGTGTATGCTTTTACTTTTAGATGCACTAGAGTCGATGAAGGGGCAAAAACGTTGTATGCTTTTAGGCATGTTATTTATGTGGTCGCTGGTGCGATCCCTCACACCACCCTTCCTGGGGAAAAAGGAGAAATCATGACATATCCTGATTAATTTTTTCCTCGCCAATTCTACAATAAGGGATCTCAAAAAGAATTTTTACAATGTAGTGTTTTAATATTTTTGTTATTTTTTTTTTTAAATTCTCTATATTAACTTCACTTGCCCGTGAGTTTGTGGGTTTGTTTGATTGTGGATTTGTGTGTCATGGAATCTTGCGATCAATTTTTAACCCACTTCCCATAGCCCGATTTTATTGCACACATGCATATCTCCGATGACAACACTTTCTATTAAAATTTGAGGACCCTCGGGCCACGGAGTTGGTGGGCTCCCCTACAAATATTTTACAAAATTTTACTCGATTTTCTTCAAATTTTATACACTTATGTATCTCTGATATACAACACTTTTTGTAAAAAATTTGGAGACCCCGGGCCCAGGTTCGTGGGGCCCCAAAACTTTTTTTAAAAAAATTAACCCGATTTTCGTCAAATTTAATACACATGTGTATCTCCGATAGACAACACTTTTTGTAAAAAATTTGGAGACCCCGGGCCCGGGTTCGTGAGGCCCCATAATTTTTTTAAAAAAAAAAAAATAACCCGATGTTCTTCAAATTTAATACACATGTGTCTCTCCGATAGACAAAACTTTTTGTAAAAAATTTGGAGACCCTGGGTCCCGGGGTCGTAGGGCCCCAAAATTAAAAAAAAAATTAACCCGATTTTCTTTAAATTTTATATATTTACTTATGTATCTCCGATGAAAAACACTTTTTGTAAAAAAATTGGAGACCCCGGGCCCCAAAATTTTTTTTTAAAAAATTAACCCGATTTTTTTAAAATTTTATATACGTGTGTATCTCCGATGGGCAACACTTTTGGAGACAGGGTTTGGAGGGTCATGGGGCCCCAAAATTTTTTTTAAAAAAACTTATATATATGTATCTCCGATGGACAAAGTTTTTTGTAAAGTTTTTGGAGTGAGGCCCTGAGGTCCGAGTTTGGTGATGGGTGCCCATATAAATTTTTTAAAAATTAGCTCGTTTTTTTTTCAAATTTTAACACATACCCATCTCCTATTAGAGAATTTACATGAAAAATTGTATTTTTATGGGTTGTTTTTTTTTAATGTTATGTTACCTACAAAAAGTTTTTTTTTCTTGTGTAGGATTCCTCAATAACTAATTTCAAAATATTGTGGTCTCTAATCCTTGTACTTATACCTATTCTATCGATTATTCTTATTCCTAATACTTCCTAATGTTTATGATATTAATTCTAAATATACTTATTTCTATCCTATTCTACGGCATGCGCACGCTCTCTCCATTCTTTTCTTTTTTTTTGTGGAAAAAAAAAATATATTTTAGTCTAAACTGAATAAAAATTTTTTTAATATATGCACATAAAATTTCTTCAATCGGTTTTTATGGACCTTCGTTTTCTTTCCCTCGTATTTGATTACGCAGTTTACTCCTTCTTCAGATAACACTTCATATGGCCCTATGTAAATAGGATCCAGTTTTCTTCTGTTCTCATTTCTTAACAAAACTATACTACCTACTCCAAAACTAGTTTGTTTACTTCTAGCCTTCCTATCGTAGTCAGTTTTCCTATCGGTTTTTCGTCTAGAAGTGTATCTCTCGTATCTCTATGAGCGATTTGAAACTTTTCTCTTAAGTCAATGTAGATATGTCGTTCTGCATTCCTGTCCAGAAGTATTTTTGTTTAATCGTTTTTATCATGCGGTTTATTCCTGCATGTCCATTTGTTGGTAATATATGATAATCGTTGAGCAATATTTTCTTTTTATGAGGATCGGTAATTTCTATACATTTATTTATTAGGTGCACCTTTATATTACTTTTCTTAAACATATCTCCTAAGATTTTTTGCAACTCACGAATATTGTATTCTCGACGGCCGTCTTCGAGTTTCTTAATTTCTTCTTTTGTAATGTATAATTTATTAATTGATAATGGTCCGCAGATGCGATGCACGTCCCTCGACAACAAATCGCAAAATGATATCAATCGGGCTGTAGTGCCATCCTTGTCCCTTCTTAGGAGTATACAATTCTTACTTGGGACGTATGCCAAAACTTTGTTGGGTCCCAGGATTATATCCATATCTTTTATTTGATATTCCTCGTCCTCGAAACTGTTACATATTTCTAGCTCAGTTATTTTATTTCCATGCTCTGGTGGCTTGAGTAGCTCAGTAATTATATGATTATTTTCTTCTGCTTCTGTTTCCTGTCTGTCCGTTAGATTTTTCTGTATTGACTTCTCTGCTTGTGTTTTAGATCTTGTTATGACACATACGTGTAGTTCTTTAAGTTGGTCAGAATCCCATTTAATGCGACTTAAAGCGTCAGCTGTGCAATTATCTTTTCCGGGTGTATATTCAATGTGAAAATTATATTATTCTAGTAGCAGTCTGAATTTTGTTAATCTACTTGATTGTTCTTTAAGGGAAAAAAGGTAAACTAATGGTCTGTGGTCTGTTATAATTTTGAATTTCCGTCCAAACAAATATGGTCGGTAGTGTTTTATCGCCCATACTATTGCCAGTAACTCTGTTTCGATAGTGCTATAATTCTTCTCGGCACTACTCAGAGTTTTACTCGCATAAGCAATAGGTTTGTCATCGAAATTGGACAATACAGCACCTAGTGCAAAACCTGAGGCGTCTGTCCGTAAAATAAATTCTTTGTCGAAATTTGGGATTTGTAAAATTTGGGGACTAGTAAGGATTGTTTTAAGAACTTGAAAAGATCTGTCCGTAAAATTAATTCTTTGCCGAAATTTGGGATTTGAAAAATTTGGGGACTAGTAAGGATTGTTTAAAGAAGTTGAAAAGATTTTTCACAGTTTTGATTAAAATTGAATTCTCCATTTTTTCTAAGTAATTTGTTGAGTGGGATAGCTATTGTGGCAAAGTTTGGAATAAATTTACGGTAGTAATTAGCGAATGCTACGAATCTTCTTACATCGTCTGCATTTGTTGGGATAGAATAATTGCTCATTGCTGCGGATTTTGTCGGATCTGGGTGAATTCCCTTTTCGGAAATAATGTGCCCTAGATACAATACTTCTTTTGGTATGTTCTATGAGGTTCTTACCAAACACTATTGAGTCATCAAGGTAAACGAAACAGCGTGAGTACGTAAGTCCGGCCATCGCTATTGACATCATCTTTGAGAATTTGCTTGGTGAGATTTTTAGTCCCATTGGTAGTCGTTTTAGCTGATAGTGACCGTCCTCCATTGAAAATGCTGTCATAGGTCTACTTTTTGGTTCCAATTCCATTTGGTAGTATCCTTGACATAAGTCAATACATGAAAAATATACTGCTCCTCCATGTCGTTAACGTCACTAATATTGGTTAACGGGAATTTATCGTCTATTCTCTCATTTATGTTCCTGTAATATATAACCATTCGGAATTTTTGCAGATTGGTAACGGGATCTCTCTTTTTTGGTGCTACGAGTATCGGAGAGTTCCAAGCGGATACTGATGGTTCTATTATGTCATTTTCTAGCATGTTGTCTATTTGGTTTTTTATATCCTGTTTTTGTGTATGTGGTAGTCGGTAGGGTTTGGTATATTTTGGTGTCGATTGGGATTTTTCTTTGTATGGCCGTAGATATGGTTCCAGCCATGTATACACCTTTGCACAATTCTTGAGGATAGAATATTCTGGAATCTATATGCTTTGTATTCACCCAATATGTAGCTTCACATCTTGAAGACACGGTTATGTTATTTAAACTATGTTGTACACATATCGGTAACGAAAGCTATCTGTTATTAATTTTAAAATTTAAATGTAAGATTTCTAGATCGATTACCGCACCAAACTCCATTAAGAAGTTTGCTTCAATAATACCATCGACGGGTATCGGGAGGGAATCGGGTACTACATGGAATTCGTACGGAATGCTGTTCTTCCCGAAATGTAAGGTGCTAGTACAGGTGCCCTTTAAATGTAGATTCCCTGCTATACCTATAATGTTCGTACTATAGTTTTTTTCTATTGGTATAATTCCCTCAACTACGGAACTTTTTATTACGCTCCGGTGTCTAGTAAGCATCGTATGACTTTGTTATTGTTGGATTCTATTTGTACCTAAAGGCTGTTTTCTATCCCCGTCGTATATATGGTACTTGGTATGTCGGGATTTATAGACTCCCCTCCGAAGGGTCGGCTGTCCCCTCGGTGGGTTGTTCGTTTCCCAATGCTCTTACCCGTTGGTTGTTAGTTGGGTTACCATTGGTTGTCCTACTATTATTATTATCTAATATATAAAAATGGTGTGTTAATTGTTTGAGATTGCCTTTCTCAGGAACCAGACATCGCAGGAAGCTGAAATAGGATTTACCATAGATTAGGATTTTAGCGGTTTGGGTTTTTGTTTTGGTTTGAACTCTCTAAGTGGCACTGTTGTCAAAATATAACGGTTTTTTTGTTTCTCAGCAAAGAAGCATCTTAGGAACTTCAGATTTAAACTGTTTCTTGCTAAACCTGTGTTTCCTAGAGACGGCACGTGGGCTTAGCAAGAATGTTAAGGGTCGCACGTGGCGTGGGTGATTTGTGGTAGCTTCGTGATGTGATCCCAAATGATCTTGGGCAACAAAAGTTGTGCCACAAATTTCAACTGAGAATTTTTAAGTATTATTATACTTCTTGTTAATTCAATGAGTTTAATACAAAATACTAGAACACAAGATGATTTTTTACTTCCTTTATATTTCGATTTTTATTCACCAGCAAAAAAAACACAAGCAGAAAGTTTTATATAAAAGGGCAAGTGAAGTTGTCAAAAGAAAAAAGAAACTTATACAGGTTTTTGTTGGTGTTACATGTACTGAATTAATGTTGTTTTTTTTTTGTCTAATTTAATTGAATTGAATTGAATTGAATTTCTGGTTGCTCAAACATAAACCATAGGTTTGTTTCATTGCTATTTGGGTTTTTGTGAAACTTGGACCTGATAGATGGCGCTGTTTCCAAGATATAACGGTTTTTCTGTTTCTTAGTAACAAAGCATCTTAGGAACTTAAAATTTTAACTATACGTTTGTTTCGTTGTTATTTGGGTTTTTGTGAAATTTGGACCCGTTAGGTGGCGCTGTTTTCAAGATAGTAGGTGGTAAAACCGCTATTTTTGACATTAATTTCGTTTCATTACAATACGCGCAAGAATACATCGTAGGACGCCAAATTAAAAAAATTTATAATTAATCGTAAAAAAACGTAATTACACAAAATAACTGTTTTTATATTATACACATGGGTCACGAAAACTGCATTTGTTTGATTATTAGTTATTTTATTTTAAACACAGGGAATGTAAAATGTTAATATCAGCCACATTTTTAAACTGAATTTTATGAAATTTTTAAGATATATTATTGGCAGGTAGGGGAAAGTTATAGGCATAGATGGAAGGGGAGAAAGATAAAATTTTAACATGAGATTTACAAACGTATTTTTAAAAAAATGTCAACGTAAATTATTGGCAGGTGAGGGAAAGTTATAGGCTATAGTACTCCCGTCACCCCAGGGGTTCATGTGTGCGGGTAGCAAAGCGCCCGGGAATAGCTAGTTATTTATATTTCTATTCGGAACGTAGTTTCTACTATCGTAATCCTATCGGTAGTTGTTATTCTTGTAGTTTGCTCTATTGCGGTTATCGGAATTGCTCTGTGGAATTACTTTCTTATTATTATTATGGTTAGAGTTGTAATTGTTGGTCATGTTATTGTCGTTCCATCCCCTAGAGTTCTGTCCTCTGAAATTTTGCTCTCTAAAGTTTTGTCCTCTAAAGTTCTGTCATCTAAAGTTTTGTCCTCTAAAGTTGTGTCCTCTAAAGCTCTGGTCTCTAAAGTTCTTTTCTGTAAAGTTCTGGTTATAGTTGAGATAGTTAACCGAGGAATTTGTTGACCCTTGTTCTATTTCCAGCAAGTGCTGTGCCGCTTCTTTAAAAGTCGGCTGTCTGGCGCTATCGAGTATAATGCGTAGTCTGTCATTCACCCCCTTTTTTAGGAAGGCTAATCCCCTACGATCATTGGCTGTGGTTAATGTTGCTCGGGTGCTTTCACCATGGCAAGCTACTTCCAGCTCTGTCATTTTGGTTACTAATGTTTCGATGTCCGTGACGAATTCTCGTATAGGTCGGTTTCCCTGATGTGTCCTACTAAGTTTTGTTTGTATTACTTCTATGGTTTCTTTTGGTCCGCATTTTTCCGTTAGGTATTTTTTTAGTTGTGCAAAATCTTCTGGTTTTTGACTTCCCAACTCAGTGAGTGCCCTATCTTGAATTTTGCATTTAAGTATTAACTTTATTAAGGTTTGTTTTGCGGTCGGGGTGAGTGTATCGTAATAGAACTCGATACTGTTTAAAAAGTCCCTGATGTTTTCCAGTCTTTTACTTTCTTCTTCACACGTAAGGGTTCGTAGCTTAGTAGAGCGAAGCTGAAACTAAATTCATCCGTCATTTTGCCTACGTCTGTTAGTGTTTCGTTTGGTGTAAGTTTTGTGTCTTCCGTTATTTCTTCCTGTATTATGCTTTTTGCGATTCTATCTATTGCTTGTGTTTTGTATCTGTGCAATCTTTCACATATTATTTGAAAGTCCTTGTTATCGAAAAGAGTTTCATCTAGGTCTGTAGCTAAAGTTTGTGCTTGTTCAAAAATTTCATGAATTTGTTCTAATCTTGGCTCAGCTGATTCCTTAGATCTTTTTCTGTTAGGGCCATCTTTTCTAAGGTTTTTTACTATTTTATACAGATCTTCTGTAAGAGAACCGAGTTTTTCCATAGAGTTTTAATAAATTTGTGGAGTACCGTAAGATATGAAAGTGAATAATAAAAAAAAAATTTTTTTTATACTGATAGTCTCCTACCTATTATGTTTTGTTTTATTATCTCTTTTTTAATGACCTTTTTTACTTTTTAAATTCTCTATATTAACTTCACTTGCCCGTGGCGGCCGGCCGGGTGGCTGCTGGCTGGCTGCTTGGCACGCCAAATCTTGTGATCAATTTTTAACCCACTTCCTGCAACCCGATTTTATTGAAATTTTGCACACATGTATATCTCCCATGACAACACTTTCTGCTAAAATTTGAGGCCCCTCGGGCCGCGGGGTCGGGGGGCTCCCATACAAAATTTAAAAAAAAAATAACCCGATTTTCTTCAAATTTTATACGCATATGTATCTTTGATGACAACACTTTCTGTAAAAATTTGGAAGTGAGTGGGCCCCTGGGTCCATACAAATTTTATGAAAAAAGTTTCCGATTTTCTTCAAATTTTTTACGCATGTGTATTTCCGATGGACAAAACTTTTTGTAAAATGTTTGAAGCGATCGGGCCCCGGGGTCGGGGGGCTCCGATACACATTTTTTTTTTATTATCAATTTTTAACGCACTTCCTAAAGCCCGATTTTCCTGAAATTTTGTACACATGTGTATTTGAGGTGACAATTTCTTTTTAAATTTTGAAGTGATCGGGCCCCGGATTCGTGGGGCTCCCATACAAATTTAAAATAAAAATTACCCGATTTTTTTTTCAAATTTTACACACATGCGTAAAGAATAATTTTTCTAAAATTTGGTAGTGATCGGGCGCCGGGTTCGGCCGCAAGGCCCTTATACATTTTTTTAAATATCATTTAGTGACATCCGACACCGTCGTACTTTAATGACTGTGTGCGGTGTGTGCAGCGCAGTCGGCTGCGCTGCTTGGTTTTGGTTGTGGAGAGAGAGAGAGAGAGAGAAATCTTAGCTCACGCACAAATGATCCCAGCAAATGAAACGAGACATAAATGTTTTATGCTTCATTCAACTTACTTATTTACTGAATTTAATTTTTATTGATGTCGTTTTTTGTTGTCGATATCAACGTACAGATAGAACAACAAGTTTTCACAATATTCTGTCATTTCGCGTTTTCATAAATTAGTTCAGAGCAGTCAAAGAGTTCTCAAGATAAATGCTCGTGTTTCTTATTTGCTTAGAGTTTGAGCGTGCTCTAAGTGCTCAGAATAAAATGATCTGAGCATTTTTAATTTTAACATCTGATGTCAATGATTTTCTCCTACAATAAAAAAAAATACCCAGGATCGAGGGGCTCCCATATCAATTTCTGCGATTAGAAAATTTAGATGAAAAATTTTAATTTTTATGGGTTGTTTTTATTGCTTAATATCTTGCGAATGTAGTTCAACCCTAGGATTATTATTATAACATAGTTCATCATTTCGTAATTTTTATTGGTCTGAGGTCCATTGTTATTCACAATGACCTCTTCGACTTTTGACTGGGTTTTTCCAATTTTTTTTCTAATTAAAACTGTTTAAAATTCTAGTTAATATATTGTTACGAAATTCAGGCTTTCGAGTTCGTAAAGGATTTTGCAATTAAAACACACCACAAGTTAAATAATTCAAAAATAACAACTTTAATGAACAACAATAAAATTAACACAAGTTCACAATTTATAATGGTGATTACTTTAAATGTACATAAGAACACTTATGATACTAGTACTTCACAATAATTCTCTTAGGTTATAGCTTTATCACTTTACAAGAACTTTCACAACTGCACGGGTTAAATTCCAAACAACTAATGATCTTACTTCGGCTTAACGCCTCTATTTATACTCAATTAAAAACTGGACAGAAATATCGAGAATAGACCAGAAAATTGTACCCTTATTCCCTTATTTACAACTAATGATACTTATATGTAATGAGTCATCTTCTAAAAGTAGACAACATGTTCAATCATGTTCTTTTACAAAAACCGGGCAAAACGCACAAACCGGTTTGACTACTTGTTTGACCAGTACACAATGATTCAAACTTGCCGGCGGTTACATTTCAAATTTCAAATAATCTAATACTGTTAGCGCCTAAAAGTATGCAATTGAAAGTGCTTATTTTTAGTATGCAGTATTTACATTGGGATTTATCTTAGGACTCAAATTCCATTATATACGCTACTAACTACTTTTCGTAACATTACCCCCACCTTAATTCTGTTCGTCCCGAACAGATTCAGCACTCCTTCTGTTGTTGTACCTTGTCAATCTGTCAATGTGAACAACATTCATTTTACATCTGGGGCTTTGTTGAATCCGATATACGACATCATTAATCCTCTTAATGATCTTATAAGGTCCTTTCCAACTCTGCTGTAGTTTTGGAGATTTACCTTTCTTTCTTTTGGGATTGTAAAGCCAGACCAAATCTTCTTCCTGAAATCCACCACAGTTTGCTCGCAGGTCATATCGCGTTTTCATCCGGTTGCTGGCATCCACTATGTTGCTCCTTACTGCAGCATGAACAGCTGTCATCCTCTGCCTTAGATCACTAACGTAGTTCTCCTTTGTTGTCGGCTCTACTGGCGGTGATCCAAATTTGATGTCGCATGGTAGACGAAGTTCAGGCAGTGAATGCTGTCTTCTCCTTATCGTTGTCATGAATTGCTACCTGCCAGTATCCACTTTTCAGATCCAATGTACTGAAGATTCTGGCTCCCGATAAGGTGTCCAACGTGTCGTCTATACGTGGTAATGGATAACTATCCTTCTTGGTGATATCGTTCAATTTCCGATAGTCCACACAAAATCTCGTTGAACCATCTTTCTTTTGAACAAGTACCACAGGTGAGCTCCATGGGCTTTGGACTTCTCTATGATTCCATCCCGTTCCATTTTCTTAACCAGCGTTTCTGCTTCTTGTTGCTTAGCAAGTGGTAATCGTTCTCTGCCAAATACAATCATTGCTGGAGAGGTTTTAGTTGTGTTGTGGACAGCACTACGGTAATCCATCATAAACAACGGTATACAACGATTCCATTCATCTTGGTTGGCATTAACTTCTTTTCGCAGATGCTCTTCCAGCGTTCTGTTGAACCTTTCGACCATTCCGTCTGATTGTGGATGTAACGGAGTAGTCCTCGTTTTCTTGATGTTGAGTACTTGGCACAGCTCTTGAAAGACTAGCGATTCAAAATTCCGCCCTTGATCGGAATGTAATTCCATTGGTACTCTAAATCTGCAGATTCAATTGTCCACGAATGCCCTAGCCACCGTGCTAGCTTCCTGGTAGGCGATGGGATATGCTTCTGCCCATTTACTGAAGTAATCAATGCACACTAGTATATAGCGATTTCCATCTCTTGTTTCTGGGAATGGACCAGCTACGTCCATTGCCACCCGTTCAAATGGTGCTCCAACATTGTACTGTAGCATTTTTCCTCTAGTTTTTGGTTGCGGTCCTTTGCTTGCTGCGCACATGTCACACGTTCGACACCAGTCTTCCACATCTCTACGGCAATTGACCCAATAGAAGCGATTCCTAACTTTATCTAGCGTTTTATTAACGCCCAAATGTGCTCCTGATGTACCGCTATGTAATTCTTGCAGAACTTCTTTGACACGATTCGTAGGTGGCACAATCTGTGATTTTGTGCTTTGACCATCAGCCGATACCCATTGCCTTACCAGTAGTCCATCTTCCAATATCAATGACTGCCATTGAGCCCAGTAACTTTTTACTGTAGGACTTGCTGTTGCAATCTCGTGCCACTCCGGTCTTGCACCTTGCTCCATCCATTGAAATATTGGAGAAATCGAGTCATCGCGCACTTGTTCCTCCCTTAGCTGATCTTTTGTCCAGCGATCTTCGACTTGTAGTCTTATTTGTGCAACTGCTTCAGAGCACTTCTTGTTTTCTGGCCTTGTACAGTGTTTGCATTGGGGTGCACAAGGTCTTCTGGATAACCCGTCGGCATTATTGTGCAGCATTCATTTTCTATGCTCTGTTCTGAATGAATATGCCTGGAGTCGTTCGATCCATCTAGCCACTTGACCTTCTTGTTCCCTGAACTGCATTAACCACTTGAGTGCTGCATGGTCAGTTCGAAGAAGACATTTCTGACCGTACTTGTACTTGTGAAAGTGTGCAGTAGTTCTTCTCAGACTTAGAAAGCCAACGGCTGTAGTACGCTATAACACGCTCCTTTCCTTTTCCTTTTTGGTGCTCCCTAGGCCATTGGAACTTTTGGTTCTTCTCAGTAAGGCGATGAAGGCTTCGTGCAACATCTGCGAAGTTAGGCACAAACCGTCGATAGTAGGAGCACAGCCCCAGAAAACTTCGCAACTCATGTAAATTCTTTGGTACCGGCCATTCGTTAACAGCTTCCAACTTCTTGGGATCTGTGCGTACTCCTTGACTGGATACAATGTGGCCCAAATAATTTACTTCATTTTTGAAAAGGCTACATTTTGGCGGACTCAACTTCAATCCCGCAGCTTTAATGGTTTCCAGAACTTGCCGAAGATTATTTAGGTGCTCATTAAATGTCCAAATAGACCAGACATGTCTTCCAGCTAAGGCCTCGCAAAACATGTTCCATCAACCGCTCGAACGTAGGAGGAGCGTTGCATAAACCAAACGGCATAACAAAAAATTGATACAAGCCGTTTCAGGCAGTGAATGCTGTCTTCTCCTTATCGTTGTCATGAATTGCTACCTGCCAGTATCCACTTTTCAGATCCAATGTACTGAAGATTCTGGCTCCCGATAAGGTGTCCAACGTGTCGTCTATACGTGGTAATGGATAACTATCCTTCTTGGTGATATCGTTCAATTTCCGATAGTCCACACAAAATCTCGTTGAACCATCTTTCTTTTGAACAAGTACCACAGGTGAGCTCCATGGGCTTTGGACTTCTCTATGATTCCATCCCGTTCCATTTTCTTAACCAGCGTTTCTGCTTCTTGTTGCTTAGCAAGTGGTAATCGTCTTGGCGCTTGTCGAATTGGAGTCGCATTTCTTGTATCGATTCGATGTCGCACTATATTGGTTTTACCCATGTCGTTGTCGCTGACAGCAAAAACGTCGGAAAATTGCTCTAGCTCCTGTTCTGCTCCTTTCCGCTGCGCTGATGGTAGATGTTTATATGGCGAACGAATTATCTGCTTCCTTTCCAGATCTAGTAGCGTATTCTTTACTTTTACAGGCTGACAGTTTGCGATACAGCTTACTCCCTGAGTCTTGCCAATGACTGTTCCTTCTCTTATCACCTTCGGTGATGGGCTAACGTTCATTATTCTCACTGGTATCTTAGGCTGGAGTTTCACGAGTTCTTCCGCATAACAATCCGTTCTTATTGAAATTGGTTGGCTCCACTATTCCCACTGCACTGTCCCCAAGATCACCGTTCACCTTGCCATAGATGATTTTCTCGCACATCGGCGGAATCTTCAGTAATTATACTTAGCCCGCTAATCTGGTTGTCGTTTATTTGCAGGGGTACTTTAACATTACTCCATTTTAACACGTGGTTCTTCAGATCAAGTGACATCTCATGCTCTGTCATGAAATTCAAGCCCAATATGCATTCATCCGTAATGGTGGCAAGGATGACTTTCTGTTAAAATTTGAGGCCCCTCGGACCGCGGGGTCGGGGGGCTCCCATACAAAATTAAAAAAAAAAATAACCCGATTTTCTTCAAATTTTATACGCATATGTATCTTTGATGACAACACTTTCTGTAAAAATTTGGAAGTGAGCGGGCCCTGGGTCGGGGGGGCACCCATACAAATTTTATGAAAAAAGTTTCCGATTTTCTTCAAATTTTTTACGCATGTGTATTTCCGATGGACAAAACTTTTTGTAAAATGTTTGAAGTGATCGGGCCCCGGGGTCGGGGGGCTCCGATACACATTTTTTTTTATTATCAATTTTTAACGCACTTCCTAAAGCCCGATTTTCCTGAAATTTTGTTCACATGTGTATTTGCGGTGACAATACTTTCTTTTAAAATTTTGAAGTGATCGGGCCCCGGGTTCGTGGGGCTCCCATACAAATTTAAAATAAAAATTACCCGATTTTTTTTTTCAAATTTTACACACATACGTATACCCAATAAAGAATAATTTTTCTAAAATTTGGTAGTGATCGGGCGTCGGGTTCGGCCGCAAGGCCCTTATACATTTTTTTAAATATCATTTAGTGACATCCGACACCGTCGTACTTTAATGACTGTGTGCGGTGTGTGCAGCGCAGTCGGCTGCGCTGCTTGGTTTTGGTTGTGGAGAGAGAGAGAGAGAGAAATCTTAACTCACGCACAAATGATCCCAGCAAATGAAACGAGACATAAATGTTTTATGCTTCATTCAACTTACTTATTTACTGAATTTAATTTTTATTGATGTCGTTTTTTGTTGTCGATATCAACGTACAGATAGAACAACAAGTTTTCACAATATTCTGTCATTTCGCGTTTTCATAAATTAGTTCAGAGCAGTCAAAGAGTTCTCAAGATAAATGCTCGTGTTTCTTATTTGCTTAGAGTATGAGCGTGCTCTAAGTGCTCAGAATAAAATGATCTGAGCATTTTTAATTTTAACATCTGATGTCAATGATTTTCTCCTACAATAAAAAAAAAAATACCCAGGATCGAGGGGCTCCCATATCAATTTCTGCGATTAGAGAATTTAGATGAAAAATTTTAATTTTTATGGGTTGTTTTTATTGCTTAATATCTTGCGAATGTAGTTCAACCCTAGGATTATTATTATAACATAGTTCATCATTTCGTAATTTTTATTGGTCTGAGGTCCATTGTTATTCACAATGACCTCTTCGACTTTTGACTGGGTTTTTCCAATTTTTTTTTCTAATTAAAACTGTTTAAAATTCTAGTTAATATATTGTTACGAAATTCAGGCTTTCGAGTTCGTAAAGGATTTTGCAATTAAAACACAACACATGTTAAATAATTTAAAAATAACAACTTTAATGAACAACAATAAAATTAACACAAGTTCACAATTTATAATGGTGATTACTTTAAATGTACATAAGAACACTTATGATACTAGTACTTCACAATAATGCTCTTAGGTTATAGCTTTATCACTTTACAAGAACTTTCACAACTGCACGGGTTAAATTCCAAACAACTAATGATCTTACTTCGGCTTAACGCCTCTATGTATACTCAATTAAAAACTAGACAGAAATATCGAGAATAGACCAGAAAATTGTACCCTTACTCCCTTATTTACAACTAATGATACTTATATGTAATGAGTCATCTTCTAAAAGTAGACAACATGTAGCATCCTGCCTGTGGATATGCCAAAATTGGAGAACTACACAGCTTTCCCTTCAGCAAGTCAAATGATTTTTGGTGCTCCCTAGACCATTGGAACTTTTGGTTCTTCTCAGTAAGGCGATGAAGGCTTCGTGCAACATCTGCGAAGTTAGGCACAAACCGTCGATAGTAGGAGCACAGCCCCAGAAAACTTCGCAACTCATGTAAATTCTTTGGTACCGGCCATTCGTTAACAGCTTCCAACTTCTTGGGATCTGTGCGTACTCCTTGACTGGATACAATGTGGCCCAAATAATTTACTTCATTTTTGAAAAGGCTACATTTTGGCGGACTCAACTTCAATCCTGCAGCTTTAATGGTTTCCAGAACTTGCCGAAGATTATTTAGGTGCTCATTAAATGTAGGACCAAAAACAATGATGTCTTCCAAATAGACCAGACATGTCTTCCAGCTAAGGCCTCGCAAAACATGTTCCATCAACCGCTCGAACGAAGGAGGAGCGTTGCATAAACCAAACCGCATAACAGAAAATTGATACAAGCCGTTTCACGCAGTGAATGCTGTCTTCTCCTTATCGTTGTCATGAATTGCTACCTGCCAGTATCCACTTTTTAGATCCAATGTACTGAAGATTCTGGCTCCCGATAAGGTGTCCAACGTGTCGTCTATACGTGGTAATGGATAACTATCCTTCTTGGTGATATCGTTCAATTTCCGATAGTCCACACAAAATCTCGTTGAACCATCTTTCTTTTGAACAAGTACCACAGGTGAGCTCCATGGGCTTTGGACTTCTCTATGATTCCATCCCGTTCCATTTTCTTAACCAGCGTTTCTGCTTCTTGTTGCTTAGCAAGTGGTAATCGTCTTGGCGCTTGTCGAATTGGAGTCGCATTTCTTGTATCGATTCGATGTCGCACTATATTGGTTTTACCCATGTCGTTGTTGCTGACAGCAAAAACGTCGGCAAATTGCTCTAGCTCCTGTTCTGCTCCTTTCCGCTGCGCTAATGGTAGATGTTTATATGGCGAACGAATTATCTGCTTCCTTTCCAGATCTAGAAGCGTATTCTTTACTTTTACAGGCTGACAGTTTGCGATACAGCTTACTCCCTGAGTCTTGCCAATGACTGTTCCTTCTCTTATCACCTTCGGTGATGGGCTAACGTTCATTATTCTCACTGGTATCTTAGGCTGGAGTTTCACGAGTTCTTCCGCATAACAATCCGTTCTTATTGAAATTGGTTGGCTCCACTATTCCTACTGTACTGTCCCCAAGATCACCGTTCACCTTGCCATAGATGATTTTCTCGCACATCGGCGGAATCTTCAGTAATTTCTTCAGTAATGATACTTAGCCCGCTAATCTGGTTGTCGTTTATTTGCAGGGGTACTTTCACATTACTCCATTTTAACACGTGGTTCTTCAGATCAAGGGACATCTCATGCTCTGTCATGAAATTCAAGCCCAATATGCATTCATCCGTAATGATGGCAACAATAAACCGATGAGAAAACTGTATTCCTCCAAACATGACACTCCAGGAGCACTCTCCTTTAATTGATGCAACTTCACCTGTCGCTGTCCCCAAATTATAACGAAAGCTTACGCCCCGTAAAGCTGGTGTAACTAAGTTTTCCTGCTCTGCAGCAACGAGGTAAGTTGGCTGCTGCACCTCATACATCTGTGATGCGCCTATCTGCCGTAAATGTTCAGGCCTCTTAACTCGATTCACAGGCTGTACTGTAGTTTGTACCGGTCTTGGCGCCTTGCAGTCGCGCATGAAATGTCCAGGTTTCTGGCATCTAAAGCATTTTGGACGAGAATTTGATGTGGAAATCCTGTCGTTCTGGAAGCGTCCAGTTTTTGATTTTCGAATTTTCTCATCAATGAGGGCTTCTATTTGTGATATGTCCTCAGTTTCCAACTTGCCCAGTCTAACTAAATCAGTAGACAAAGTGGCTCGAGCTGCTTCGTACTCCAAAGCCTTTCCTCTGGCTGTTGTCCTCAAGTGAAGCTTCAACTGTTCATCTCGAATAGCATTGATGAACGCATCCACTGCCAATCCGTCCAGGATACCAGCAGGAACCCCACAATAGGCTTGTCGTGCTAACTTGGTTATTTCCCGCTCCAGTTCTTGAAGCCGTTCTCCTCGCTGCAGTTTCTTCATCTGGAGCTGTATTTTGCTTAGCTCCTGTGTGTGAGACTGTCCATAACGCAAATCCAACTCTTTCAAGATTCTTCCGGAACTCATCTCGGCATTTGGAATCATTTGCAAGACGTGTGCTGCCTTGCCTCTCAATGCAAGGATGAGAGAATTTAGCTGTTCTTCAGCACCCCATCCATTCTGTTGTACAGCAGCTGCAAACTAGACTTTGAAATTTTCAAAAGCTGTGTCTCCATCGAACGCAGGTGGCTTTAAAAGTCCCTTCTGGTTACTAGAGGATTCTGGAATTACTCTGGTACTGCTTTGTTGGATATTTTCTCTGACGAATTGGGGACGGCTGTCCAACCGAGTCTCAATCTCCTCTTCTTTAAGCTCCTGGGAACTATAGGATTTAATATTCACTGCACTTTCCATCACCAATTAATTTATTTATTCTTAAGGTTTGAAAAATCACCAATTAAGTTATTTATTGTTCACGGTTTGTAAAATTTTACTATCTCTCAATTTGCAAAATTTTAATGTCTCACAATTTGCAAAATCCCACTTCTGACACCAATTGTTACGAAGTTCACACTTTCGAGTTCGTAAAGGATTTTGCAATTAAAACACAACACAAGTTAAATAATTTAAAAATAACAACTTTAATGAACAACAATAAAATTAACACAAGTTTACAATTTATAATGGTGATTACTTTAAATGTACACAAGAACACTTATGATACTAGTACTTCACAATAATTTTCCTAGGTTATAGCTTTATAACTTTACAAGAACTTGACAACTGCACTGGTTAAATTCCAAACAACTAATGATCTTACTTCGGCTTAACGCCTCTATTTATACTAAAATAAAAACTAGACAGAAATATCGAGAATAAACCAGAAAATTGTACCCCTATTCCCTTATTTACAACTAACGATACTTATATGTAATGAGTCATCTTCTAAAAATAGACAACATGTTCAATCATGTTCTTTTACAAAAACCGGGCAAACCGCACAAACCGGTTTGACTACTTGTTTGACCAGTACACAATGATTCAAACTTGCCGGCGGTTACATTTCAAATTTCAAATAATCTAATACTGTTAGCGCCTAAAAGTATGCAATTGAAAGTGCTTATTTTTAGTATGCAGTATTTACATTGGGATTTATCTTAGGACTCTAATTCCATTATATACGCTACTAACTACTTTTCCTAACAATATATATAAAATTTTATTTATTTATTATTTTTTTTTTTGAAGAAAATTATTAAATCTAAATTTTATGTTATTTTCCTCCTCGTCTGTTTCCCAATTGTCAATTATTCTAAAAAACATTTCTACTAAATGTGGGAACTTATCTACTTCGGCACTTATGAGTCTGGTTTTATATTGTCGGATTACGTCTTCCAATATAAATTCATCGGTATCCCTGACACTTTCGTTGTCCATTTGTGGTAGTTTCGCTTGTGGTAGTTTTGTCAAATTTTTAGTTTTGTCTAGCTCTGCTTAAGGTGTCATCGAATAATTTTTCGCCTGTTTCTCTGATTGGTTGTTCCTCTTCTTTTCCCTCTTACTGGTGCGGATGGCCTTTTTTAAATCCTGTATTTGCCGTAGGAATTCTTTTCTTGTTTCCTTTGACTGGTTTGGAATGTTTGTCAGTCTTTTCAACTCAATTAGTTGTTGCTTCTGTCGCGCTTGTCTTCCTCCTCGTTTCTTTGATGGTGATAGTATAGTATAGTCTTCGAATGCTGGCTTCTTCAATTTCTGTCGTCGTCTGTACTCCTCTATTGACAGTGGCTTTGGTCCCACCTGTTCCTGGAGCCTCAGGCTGGAGCAGGGCTTGTGCTTCCCTGATGTAATCGGCCGCAAGTGCAAGTTTCTCTTGCTGTCGTTCGTTGGACGACATGTACGATGATTTAAAAGACTGATAAATAACGACGACTATGAAAAATTATTTTTCTTGATGAATAACGACTTAGAAAAATTATTCTTGCTCGACGATAAAAAAAGACTTATATGAAAAATTATTTCAGTACTCAGTGTAAAGCCAGAATCTGGCAGGATCGTCATGTAAAGTTGTCCTAATTTTTGGAACAACTTTGCTGTTAATTTTTTGAAGGATTTAGATACCAAGCTCGATATCTGACTCGTTAGGCGTGTTGCCGTGTCAACGTAAGCCCATAAGCCGGAGCTCTCTAGGGAGTCAGAATACCGAATTGGTATGATGCTTTAATAAATGAAAACTCGATGATTATTGTTCAACTATAGGTGTGAAGATGATTTTATTCAGTGAATTTTCCCTTCTTTTATACAAAAATAATTGATCGGTTTTCGACCATGCATCGACTCTGGAATGCCTACTCATTGATTTTCATATTTTACATAATATCGCTTTATCAGCATAGTGTATATATGTACGAATGTAATTATATGACCGACCGCGTCAAGTGTTTTTGGGTTCGTTCGCCTATGCTGCTGCGTTGACATATTTGTTTCCACAAGCGAACGACCTTATTATTTCATTACCATTTCCATGCGCCGCTTACTCAGCGAAATGCATGGAAAGGGTAATTAACGTTCTAAGCGGCCGGCGATCGTTTGCCCATGATGCTTAGATTGCATATTTATTTTCATTGGTGAACGACCGCCGGTCATAAATTATGCTATTGGAGATGTTTTATATTTTTTGTTCCCATGCACCGAGTGTGCCATTAAAGAATACGTATGGGTTATTTTTGTTTACTTTTGTTTTCATGCACCAAGTGTGCTATTAATTAATACGTAGTACTGATTTGTGTATGCTTTTACTTTGAGAGGCACTAGAGTCGATGTAGGATCAAAAACGTTGTATGCTTTTAAGCATGTTATTTATGTGGTCGCTGGTTCGATCCCTCACACTTCTTTGCAGGGATATCAGTGCTCTAGAGCGATCCAAGTCCAGTCTAGGCCAAACCTGTTTTGATATAGTACATGTGTGGGTGTTCGCCCACCTCGCGTTTGTTAATGCTTCTGCCTCTTTCAGAAGCAAAAGTTTAACCGCCTGCACTTTCCGGTAGCAGTTGAAGCTTTGTGCCATTTCTAGCCACTTCGTTTGCCTTGCATTTACGAACTAAGCGGATGTTGAAATACTCACTCATCTCCTTGAGCGATGTGTTTCAGGGTATCGCTACCCCTGACGTCATTGAGAATGACTCCATTGATTTGATTGCCGCCTGACTGTCTACATAAATTACAATATCGGTTGCCCATACTATATTATGTCAGCCAGGTAACTGCCTCCTCAATCGCTGTCACCTCAGCCTGATACACGCTACAATGGGCCGGGAGTTGAACGGAAATGTTTACGTAAGGTTTGTCATAGTAGACTCCGGCGCCGACTTTACCGTCAAGCTTGGAGCCGTCCGTGAATAATTTTAATGCAAAAGTTTTTTGTGGCGACCCATTCCTCCATTGCTCTCTGGAGGGATAGATCGCTCAAAAACACTTGTTGAAGCATAACACCGGCAGTGTGTGGTCTACCTTCGTCAGTTCTGTCTTTAGCGAGTTATCGATCATCGAGTGTCCCGATTGAATACATATCCACTACCTGCCGTATATAACTACAGGAGTCAGGTGCACCATTACTTCTAGGGCGCATGTAGGTGTTGCCTGTAATACCCCACTAATGTGCACAAAGGCACATTCATTACAGCAAAGTTGTTAGAAAGGACAACTTTACAAGACAGAAAAAATTTATTTAAATTATATATACATTTTAGCTTTCTACACTCCTTCTCCATATAATCTTTAGCTATGCCAAGTCACATACTCCTCAGTGCGCGAAATATGCTTAAAAAGGGGTACAAATTTTCTCTTCACGTATTATATAGATAAGACTAAAAATTTTTTTTTAAATTTTAATTATTTATATGTTTTAGCTTTCTGCACTCCTTCTCCATATAAACTTTACCTATGCCAAGTCTCATACTCCTCCATGCACGCAATATGCTTAAAAAGGGGTACAAAGTTTTCTCTTCGCGTATTAGTATATAGACTAGTGGTCGCCCAGTGGTCGAAATTCGACCGTTATTCATTAAATTTTCTTCTCGTCAAAGTGTGTGCCTCTTAATTATTGTACAAGTTAACAACGCAAAAGTTAACAGTATAACGTATAAGTCAACAACCGTTTCAAAAAAAGCCAAATCAAAAGCTGAGTCAACAGCGCACAACCGTTCCAAATAAGCCAAACCTAAAGCTGAGTCAACAACGCATAAGTAGGAAGTCAAGCCGAAATAAGCTCTAACGAAAAACAACAAATAAGCGATTCCAGAGAAATGTGTGAAGCAATAGTGCAACAACAATTAAATGAATGCTAACCGAACACCTGCATATGCGAGCGCGTGAAACACAAGAAAAGAAAGAAAAGAAAGTGTAGTTCTTTTTAAAAAATAAAATAACAAATATTTTAATAACTGGCGCCCGAGGAAATTTAAATTCATATTCTGCCACAATAGTAACTAAAGTAGTTAAGTTATCGGGATAATAGTGAAATGCCCTCAAGTAGTGCAAAACGAACAATACCACCACAAAGTTACTCAAGTAGTAAGTGAGAAAGGAAATAGTTAAAAAGTAGGCGAATAACACTGTCATAAAGTCACCCAAATTTTAAGTGACAAGGACACTAGAGAAAAAGTTTCCTAGAAAAGTGCAAATCAAATAAGGCTGTAACAAAAGTGTACTCAAATAGTGACAAAGATAGTATAAAAGATAAAAAGCGTGTTTTAGAAAAATCTAAAAGACAATCCAAGACTCTTTATACTATAATTATAACAAAATAAAAAGCGTGTTGTAGGGGAACAAGGCCGCTTAGCAGCTACCAGCAGCAAACAGGAAGTGTAACGCACTAGCCCACTCCGCCCGCAGAAATCTATCAAATTTTAAAAGGAAAACCTGGAAAGGAACTTATCATAAAATACATTCATTCAAGATGACCACAATGTAATGTAAGCACTTTTACTCCTAATATTGTATTAATTTGTCATATTACCGCAAACCATTTTATAAATATTTTATTTTGAAGCTCTAAACATTCAATTGCATTTTTTCTTTAAGAAAAGTTAAAAAAGGAAAATATTTTAATAAAAAGAAAACAACAAATTAGAAAAAATACCTAACGAAAAAATAATTCATTATTAACTATTTACCTTTACGAATTTTATGAAAAAACTTAATAAATAAAATAAAAAAAAATGCTAATCCAAATAACCTAATACGTTAACCATTACCTAACGCTGTACAACCTGCACCAACACCACCAAATGTTAATATGGAAGAATTAGGTCCCATAATAGCACAAATCACCTCAGAGGTAGTTATGAGGCAGGGTCCAGCTTTGGTTCGAGCAGCATTGAGCCCCAACTCTCATCAGATAATTGACGAAAGACACATGAACAACATTACGGACTAAGACAAAATTCCCTACGTGAAATCTCTGGCAGACTAGGAGAATTCAATACCTGAAAAAAAGCGTAGAAAGAATTTTTAAATCTACGAACCCACCAAAGTTATGCCTAAATACTATGGAATCTTAAACGTAATAAGGAACAAAACTGTTGGTAATGCAGACAATCCACTAGAGTCCTACAACACCCCACTCGATTGGCCAGCCATAGCAAAATGCTTAACTTTACATTATGCAGACAAACCCGACTTGTCTATGCTAGAATATCAAATGACTGCCCTAGTCCAAGGCAAGTCAACAGTAGAGCAATTTATCAGGGTGTCTACTCCCATCTTTCACTTATTTTGAAATGCTTAGAAATCGGTACAGAGTACCACCAGATTCTAACTCAGACTTATAGGGAAAAAGCACTTGATACATTCATTCGAGGACTTATCTTCCAAAGTTATTAGCAATAAAAGAACCAATTGATTTATCATAAGCATAACACTTATGCTTAAAGCTGGAAAATCAGAATTTTTCAAGCAAGTATGCCAACAACCAACAACAAATTTAAAAAAAATACGACTCATACTTAGCACCACGTCTACCTGATAGAAGAATCCCTATGCAAATTTTCTCCCTTCAATAGCTTATCTATATTCCTAATTACTTAAATCCCACATTTCCTAAACAAATCCAAAATACGACACAGCAATCACCAATAGCCGCAAAGGCAACCACCTCCACGGCCATTTGCTCCAAAACCTTTACCAAGACCAGAACCGATGGACATCGACACAAGCATTCGTTCAAAAGGGATTGGCTACATGAACAGACCTAGACCTGAACAAGTCACAGACGTAGCTTAATCCCACATAAAACCCAACGCACATTCCACATAGACGCTAATTACGATGATAATGCTTCCGACGAGTACGAACATGTTATATAAAATAATTTCCGAGTTTAAACCTTTTAATTCAATTCAATTAGTAATGTAATGTGAGTTGAGCAGAGAACCAACCTACAGAGATACTACACTACTACTTCTCTAGAGAGGGTTTTGGTTTACGGGCTCACATGGTCTATAGTGACGTTTAGACCGCATACAATTGGGGTAACGTCCAAAGATAGGTCTAAAACTGTTTCCGTTAGTATTATAAAAAAAATATGACAGTGCTACGACTTGCACCGTAGCTCATCACATACATCATCTTCACATCACATTATATATAAATTATTTATAAGCAAATTTTAATCTTCATAACCACTAACTGTGAAGTGGCTGCATATTGCATATTGGATATTGCATATCACTGCCCAAACAGAGTAATGCAGCTTTTGGTTTCAACTCATAAAAAGTTTGAGTAATTTTAAATTAAATTTGAAGAGAAAAGAAGTGAGCAGCACTATCCAATGCATCGAAATAGTATGCTAAGTATGTCGCTTTGAAACATGCTGGCCAATTATTCATCATTAAATTTCCTTTGCATAGTTCTCTCTCTTCTGTAATTGATCAAAGCGTTACTTACTCTAGTTATTGTAAACATGAGTAAGGATAAGCTTGCAGGTGTTCATTGTTATATGCCTCTTTTTTGTAACTTATAGTAATATTTTTTTCTGTAACACGACCAACACGAGAGCACTGTATAACTTATGCAATGGTGAGAGAGCGAGCAGAGCAGAGCACGGATAGAAAAAGAACAGAGACTATACTATCACTACGCTGCGGTAAAGAATTAAGTAGCTGCGCACAAAAAAATGGCATGCAGTACACAAAATTGCGGCTATATTTTAAACCGACTTCCAGTCTGCTTGTAGGGCGACAATTTGACATTTACATTTTGCTATTTGCATCCAATTTAAAGTGGCTGCGTAAACTGCGCAGTCGATTTTTCTTTACTGCATTGGCTGGAAAAGTGAATTTTTGACCAACATGTAGCATAAACAGTGCAGCGGCTGAATTCTTGACCGCAGCCTACTACTGCATATGTTTGTTTCGTTATTGAAATTACATACATCATCATCAATCACATCAAATACAACAGAATAAATAATTTATAAGCTGATCTAAATGTTCACAAAATTTATTGAGAGGTGGGTGCATATTGCCTATTGGATTTGCAAATTACTGCCCAAACACAGTATTGCAGTTGCGTCGATAGTAGTAGGAGAAGTAAGAGCTGTTAAAAAAATTAGTGCATGTAATCTTTACGCGCGGTTGGAGTGAAATTTCTTTGAGGTTGTGGGCAATACAACAATTAAACTAGAAGGCGCAAGTCGCTTGAAAATCGGCTCAGTTTCAGATATTCCATTTCCTAATAACCATATCCCAGAATTTCGATGGGAACAAGTTTTACAGTCGCATTTTAATCCTACATTCCGAATTTTATACAAATCGCTTGAGAAATGGCTAAGCTCCGAAAATTCCAGATATTATTGACCATATCCATAGAAAAAGGTCTTATGGTCGCATCTTAGTCCTGCATTCCGAATTTCATTCGAATCGCTTGAGAAATTGCTTTGTTCCAGAAATCCCAGACTATAATGATCATATTCCAGAATTTCCATAGGAAGAAGTCTTATAGTCGCATATTAGTCCTGCATTCCAAATTTCATTCGAATCGCTTGAGAAATTGTTTTGTTCCAGAAATTCCAGACCATAATGATCATATTCCTGAATTTCCATAGGAAGAAGTCTTATAGTCGCATCTTAGTCCTACATTCCGAATTTCATGCGAATCGCTTGAGAAATTGTTTTGTTCCAGAAATTCCAGACCATAATGATCATATTCCAGAATTTCCATAGGAAGAAGTCTTGCAGTCGCATCTTAGTCCTACATTCCGAATTTCATACGAATCGCTTGAGAAATTGCTTAGTTCAAAAAAATTCTAGTTCCTCATGACCAAATCCCAGTGGATATTCAAAGTTTGACATAACATCTGTTAAAAACGCAACATAACATCTGTTAAAAAAGTAACGTTCCCTAACATCTGTTAAATAGTGACATTTAACATTTGAGTTTTTGAACATGTACCCCTTAAACCTTGTAGTGAGACGTTGTCACGTCAAAACTTTTCCGAATGAAGTACCCTTCCATGCAAAATCAATCGCAGGCGACGTAAAAATTAAAGAACATACTTTCATCCTTTCAATCTTAAAGACAAGCTTACATTTTTCATTATGCCAACTCTGCAATCATTTCATGGAATTCTAGGCAATGATAGCCTTAAAGAACTGAACGCCACAATTTACACGAATAAGAATTACATGCAAATAAAAGACAACATAGAGGTAAAAATAAAACAACTAACTTCAAAATCAGCTAATTCAATGGATATTCTATTAAAAACATAGCATACAAGTTTCCTAAATTACTCTCCGAACCGGACGAGTAAATAACGTAAACGACAACAATCGTTGGCGAAATTCGCACAGCCACCAACGAACCCGTTTATAATAAATCTTACACATATCCGAATTCTTTGAAAAATTAAGTAAAAAATCCAGTGAAACAAATTCTAAACGATAGCAGAAGCAGACCATCGAGGTCCCTGTGCAACTTTCCAGTATGGATCGTTGAAAAAAAAACCTGACTCAAAGGGTAACAAAAAATACAGGATGGTCATAGACTACCGCAAGTTAAACACACTTACTATTCCAGACAGATATCCGATACCGGAAATCGTAGATGTCATCTCAAAACTAGGAAATTGCAAATACTTTTCAGTCTTAGATCTAAAAGGCGGTTTTCACCAAATCCCGCTTAAAGAGGAAGACAAAAAAAAAGACAGCATTCGCCATCAACCACGCTAAGTACGAATTCAATCGCTTACTATTCGGTCTGAGAAACGCGCAATCAATTTTTCAACGCGCACTCGACGATACTTCGGCAAGATATGTTACATATATATACGCGATAAAATAATATTTAGGAAAAGCGAACAAGATCACTCGCAACATATCTTATATTATATTTGAGGCTTCAGAAAACGCGAACATGAAGATTCAACTGGACAAATGCCATTTTTTTCACAAGGAATAAAAACAAATCTCAAAAAAAAAAAAATTTACACTGATCATTAACCACTCACGTACGCATTGAGTAATAAAAACAATAACAGTAAAATGAAACGGTGGAAGGCCATACTCGAAGAATACAAATACGAATTGTTGTATAAACCAGGAAAAAGTAACGTAGATGCAGACGCCTTGTCGAGAATTCCGCCAGAATCACAGGTGAACACAATGTCCACGATAACTTATAGCGACAACAGTTCAGGTCAAAATCTAATTATAGCGTCAATGCCCCCATCAACCTATTCAAAACCCAAATCATCCTCAACACAGGTCCTACCATTCCATATAAATTCGAAATTGTATTTTCGAATTGCGTTCCTAAAGAAGAACCTTAACCCATCCGTTATAAATGGCATAAAACCATCAGAGCCAGTAATGGGTAAAATTGAAAAAATCAGATCATTTTTCAAAATATCGCGTCAAATTTACTACACACCAAGTCGAAGATGTCGTCAACGAAGAAAAACAGCAAGGTATAAATATTGAAACACATAAACGAGCCCATAGGAATTGTAAAAAAAATAAATCTCAAATTCTGTGAGAAATACTATTTTCCCGGAATGAGCAACAAGATTAAAAAGTAGTTAAACAATGCACCACTTCCAAGCTTAATATATACGAACGTCACCCAACAAACCCGAAACTTAAAGAAACACAAATCCCCACCTATCCTGGGCATACCATTCACATTGATATCAACAAGACAGAAAATAATCCCGTCTTAACTGTAATCGAGAAGTTCTCAAAATATGCTCAAGGTAGAATCATAAAATTCAAAGCAGTTGAAGATGTAAGAGAACCACTCCGTCAACTTTTGTTCCTGTTTGGCGTTCAAAAAGTTATTGTTACTGATAACGAAAAATCCCTGAATTCACCCCCAATAAACTTTATGGTTGAACATCAACTGGGTATTCAAACCTTTAGGTCTAAAATCAGTCGGAACCCGAAGATCTTTTGTAGAACTCCTAGACAGATCTATCTATGAATACAATTCCTCCATACATTCAACGACTGGGAAAAAACCCTTAGAAATATTCTTTGGACAAACCGCAAACATAGAGCCCGAACAGTACGAAAAAGCCAGACAAAACAATATTTAACGTCTTACAGAAAAATAACATAAAGACATCAAATACCACAATAAAAACCGACAACCATAACGTACCTGGATTTTATTCTAAGTATTTAAGAAATAGTAAGTTTACATTTTTTAAATATATTTTCATATTTTTTATTTTTTTTAAGTGAAACTACTTTATCGGCGCTGATAAGAAAATTTAACACGTTTCAAAAATAATTTTGCGTTATTAATTTGTGTTAAGATTTCGTTTTATGATTTCGTGTTATTATTTTGTGTTTTGATTTTGTGTTATCATTTTGCGTTATGATTTTGCGTTTCATTTTTGGATACTTTAAGCATTTGGACCAAGCAATTTCCCAAGGGATTCGTATGGAATTCGGTATGTAGGTAGATGCGACTATAAGTCTTGTTCCTATGGAAATTCTTGGATATCATTCTTTGATCAAGCAATTTCTCAAGCGATTCGTATGAAATTCGGTATGTACGACTAAGATGCGACTATAACCCTTGTTCCTATGGAAATTCTTGGATCTGGCCGATAGGGTCTTTAATTTTGTGGACCTGGCCATTTCTCAAGCGATTCGTATGAAATTCGGTATGTAGGACTAAGATGCGACTATAAGAATTGTTCCTATGGTAATTCTTGGATAGGGCCAATAGGGTTTGGAATTTTGTGGCCAGAGTAATTTCTCAAGCGATTCATATGAAATTCCGTATGTAGGACTAAGATGCGACTATAACACTTGTTCCTATGGAAATGCTTGGATCTGGCCAATAGGGTCTGGAATTTCGTGGACCAAGCAATTTCTCAAGCGATTCGTATGAAATTCGGTATGTAGGACTAAGATGTGACTATAACCCTTGTTTCTATGGAAACTCTGGGATCTTGCTAATAGGGCCTTTAATTTTGTGGTTCTAGCCATTTCTCAAGTGATTCGTATGAAATTCGGTATGTAGGACTAAGGTGCGACTATAAGACTTGTTCATATGGCAATTCTTGGATAGGGCCAATAGGGTCTGGAATTTTGTGGACAGAGTAATTTCTCAAGCGATTCGTATGAAATTCCGTATGTAGGACTAAGATCTACTATAACCCTTGTTCCTATGGAAATTCTGGGAACCAAGCCAATTCTCAAGCGATTCGTATGAAATTCGATATGTAGGACTAAAATGTAACTTGTTCCTATGGGAATTCTAGGATCTGGCCAATATGGTCTTTAATTTTGTGACCTAGCCATTTCTCAAGCGATTCGTATGAAATTCGGGATGTAGGACTAAGATGCGACTATAAGACTTGTTCCTATGAAAATTCTTGGATACGGCTAATAGGGTCTGATAATTTGTGGACCATGCCATTTTTTAAGCGATTCGTATAAAATTCGATATGAAGGACTAAGATGCAATAGGGTCTGGAATTTTTTGGACCAAGCAATTTCTCAAGCGATTCGTATGAAATTCGGTATGTAGGTAGATGCGACTATAAGATTTGTTCCTATGGAAATTCTTGGATAGGGCTAATAGGGTTTGGAATTTTGTGGACGAAGCAATTTCTCAAGCGATTCGTATGAAATTCCATGCGACTATAACCCTTGTTCATATGGAAATTCTTGGATAAGGGCAATAGGGTCTGAAATTTTTTGGACCAAGCAATTTCTCAAGCGATTCGTATGAAATTCGGTATGTAGGTAGATGCGACTATAAGACTTGTTCCTATGGAAATTCTTGGATAGGGCCAATAGGGTCTGGAATTTTGTGGACCAAGCAATTTCTCTAGCGATTCGTATGAAATACGGGATGTAGGACTAAGATGCGACTATAAGACTTGTTCCTATGAAAATTCTTGGATACGGCTAATAGGGTCTGATAATTTGTGGACCAAGCCATTTTTTAAGCGATTCGTATAAAATTCGATATGAAGGACTAAGATGCAATAGGGTCTGGAATTTTTCGGACCAAGCAATTTCTCAAGCGATTCGTATGAAATTCGGTATGTAGGTAGATGCGACTATAAGATTTGTTTCTATGGAAATTCTTGGATAGGGCTAATAGGGTTTGGAATTTTGTGGACGAAGCAATTTCTCAAGCGATTCGTATGAAATTCCATGCGACTATAACCATTGTTCATATGGAAATTCTTGGATAAGGGCAATAGGGTCTGGAATTTTTTGGACCAAGCAATTTCTCAAGCGATTCGTATGAAATTCGGTATGTAGGTAGATGCGACTATAAGACTTGTTCCTATGGAAATTCTTGGATAGGGCCAATAGGGTCTGGAATTTTGTGGACCAAGCAATTTCTCTAGCGATTCGTATGAAATTCGGTATGTAGGACTAAGATGCGACTTTAACCCTTGTCCATATGGAAATTCTTGGATAAGGGCAATAGGGTCTGGAATTTTTTGGACCAAGCAATTTCTCAAGCGATTCGTATGAAATTCGGTATGTAGGTAGATGCGACTATAAGACTTGTTCCTATGGAAATTCTTGGATAGGGCCAATAGGGTCTGGAATTTTGTGGACCAAGCAATTTCTCAAGCGATTCGTATGAAATTCGGTATGTAGGTAGATGCGACTATAAGACTTGTTCCTATGGAAATTCTTGGATCTGGCCAATATAGTCTGGAATTTTGTGGACCAAGCCATTTCTAAAGCGATTCGTATGAAATTCGGTATGTAGGACTATGATGCGACTATAAGACTTTTCCTATGGAAATTCTGGGATCTGGCCAATAGGGTCTGGAATTTTGGGGTCTTTTGGGGGTCTTCTTTATGATTCTTTTTGCGGTTGTTTGGGTCTTTTGATAGTCTTTTGGGGTCTTTTATGGGTCACTTGAGGGTTTTTATGCCCCACAATATCAAAGAAGTTTCACTTACACCGCGCGTAAAGGTTACACGCACTGATATTTTTTCTACAGGTTATAATTAACAACCGCCTAGGAACAAAAATTTCACCCAAATATAAACAAGAAACAGTAAAAGAAAACAGAACCACAACTATCCTTGCAGAGTCAAACAGAGTAGTTCATAAAGCA
Source organism: Nephrocerus scutellatus (assembly GCA_947095585.1). Lineage (NCBI taxonomy): Eukaryota > Metazoa > Arthropoda > Insecta > Diptera > Pipunculidae > Nephrocerus > Nephrocerus scutellatus. Next base: position 66,333,921 of record OX352761.1, on the reverse strand, counting down.
ATATTAAGAATTAAACTCTTTTTTAACGCAAAAAAGAGAACAGAAAAAATAATAAAGGAAAAACGTTTTTTTTTTCAGATTACTCGTATGCCTGAACTCAACGAACGCAGACCTGTTGCTGACCGACTACTCCTCCGCTTACTTAATAACCATAGACGACGGACAAGCGAAAATTCAAAACGGAACCTTTAACTTTATTCACATCATAGACCTAAAAACATACGAACCATTTTTACACGACACAGACAAAAACGTCAATACAAGCATACCAAGAAATAACATTTATTATCCATTGCTTAACCACTAAATTTCTCAATCTATAGACATTCAGATTAAACCATTTCATTCAGGAAATAGAAATAAAAGGTAGATAAATATAGTAGACACGGCATGGAAATACATAGCCGACAGTCCCGATCTTGACGATCTACCATTTATTGACAAAAGTTTGGACGAATTAAATAGGAACAACAATCAACAGGTATTAATAAACACAGTCCTAACTAAACGTATTAACAAACCAACAAAAATAAAAAATAACGACCACGTCAATAACCAAATAACTTATAAAAGAAGAACTAATTAACATAAGATATGCCATGAAATGTGCTAAAGCAAATATGGTAAATTCCATATTATTTACCAAAATAAAATAAAACCTGAAAATATGCCATTCAGAAGCGTTGAAGACGCATTAGAATTTACAAAAGTCAAATTGTCGTGAAGGCACAACACTGGCAAAAATTTGTGTTAATAATCCATTTTAAGACATACTCTTCTCAATTCGGTTAAAGGAAGCGGTAAGTTGTGTTTTGTGTGTTTGTTTTTTGTAGTTATGTATAGTTTCAGAGTGGATCTCAGCAACATACGTGGGCTGAGAACGAATTTTTTCGCTTTATTTACAAATGTAAATGTTTACAGTCCAGCAATTCTGGCACTAAGCGAAACTCAAGTATTTGAGAATTCTGATACTTCAGATTTAAATCTGCCTGGGTATAGCTTACATTACATGGACCATTATTTTTCCCACGACGCGGGCTCGCAATTGATGTCCATAGTGATGTTGCGTTCAAACTTTTGCCTCAATCAAGCCAATGTTCCAATGCGGAATTTAATTCTATGAGCTCTATGGCTGAGAGTAATGGTACAAGGGCACAACATCAACTACTGCTTTCTTTATGGAATCCCCAACTTAGAAAGAGTTTCAACTCTTCACGAGTTTGATGCACTCTCTGATTCAATTGCAAGAATGATGATAACACTGAAATCGTTATTGCGGGCGATTTCAATGTACACAATTCTGGGTGGCTTCGCCATTTTGGCCAGACAACACCCGTGGGAAGGAATGTTGAGTTGTTCGCTGAGTTTAATCACCTTACTCAGCTTGTAAATGAGCCTACAAGAATACCTGACAATGCAAATCATTCCGCAAACACCCTTGACTTGTTCCTTCAATGTATTATCGCCTCTAGGCTCGTCTGACCATTGTGTTGTATCAGCTAATTTCTCGTTAATAAGCCAAGAGAAAAATCTCAAAAAAAAAAAAAAAACAGTATGGCAATACGAGAAAGCCAATTGGGACGGCCTTAACAACTTCTTTGGGAGAATTAACTGGTCGCTATTGTTTCGCGATAGCAACATGGATGCCACTGCTGATGCAATCACAAACATCATTCTTATTGGTATGAGAATGTTTATCCCTCTTAGGAATAAGTAAGGTAGATGGATGGTACGACTCAAGCTGTCTAGGATAAGAGAGGTATGCTTTCGGTTTTACAAATCAAACCCGAAATGGCCGGAAAACCGAACAAATTTTAAACGAGCCAGAAATGATTGCAATGCTCATCTTCGGCGAGTCAAATTTGCCAACGACCAAAAATTGAGGCAAAAAATACTACAATGTCACAAAGGTAGTAAACATTTTTGGTCATTCGTGAAAATAATAAAAAATACAGCCTCATCGTCAATTCCAAAGCTCTTTTATAATGACACTCCACTTGCTTTTCCATCTATTCTATTCTACTGGACTCTTCCCGAGAAGTTGGAAAACAGCCTTTGTTCAGCCCATACCCAAAAAAGGCGAGCCGTCGTTTCCTTCTTCGTACCGACCCATAGCATATACATCCATTCTTTCCATCGAAACGCTGATCCATGGAAACGCTGATCAATTTTCGGCTCATAAAATATCTTAAGCCAATGAAATACTTAGTGACCGGCAGTACGGATTTCGTGGGCAACGTTCCACTGGTGATTTGATGGTATATCTCACCGAATAGTGGAACCGGTCTTTGCATCAATTTGGTGAAAGCAAAGCTGTTGCAATCGATATTTCCAAAGCATTTGACAGAGTTTGGCATCAAGCTCTTTTGGCTAAAATGCGTGGTTATGGAGTCGATGAAAAACTGCTTCATTGGATTAGAAGCTATCTTTTGGACCACACAATTCAAGTTGTTTTGGACGGTTTCAAGTCTGAAATACACCACATAAATGCTGACGTTCCCCAGGGCTCTGTTCTGTCCCCGACATTCTTTCTCATTTTTATTAATGATCTCTTATTTGTGACTTCTAATCCAATTCACGCTTTTGCTGACAACAGCACTATCAGCTTCTCATATAAGTTTGAGGAACGTCCCTTCACTTCTCATGTGGAACTGAAACAACTTCGTATGTTACGCACGTTAAATTCTGACCTAGACAGCATAATAAAATGGGGCGAAAACAATCGAGTAGAATTTAACGCTTCCAAACTAAAAATCTCGCAATTCTCGATATGTGCGTTAACGACAAGCTTCGTTGGAATGACCAAATAATTACCGTCGCCAAAAATGCTGCGAAATGCTTAGGTTTTCTAACCCGGTGCAAGAAATATTTCACTCCCTATGATCTGGCTACTATCTACAAGGCTTTTATTCGCCCTAAACTTGAGTACAATTGTCATATTCGGTCTGGTGCGCCTACAACCACCTTGCACTAGATAGAATACAAAACCGTGCGATAAAACTTATCGGTGACGAAAATATTGCGAAATCAATAGATTCGCTTGAACACCGCAGAAACGTCTCCTACTTGTCACTCTTTTATCGCTTCTTCCACCAGCGGTGCTCAAGAGAGATAGCCAGTTGCATGCCACCTCTCCTTGGATATAATCGCAATACTCGTGGTGCTCTAAATGCTAATCAGTTTACCCTTAAGCCTATCTTCGGACGTACAGTTAAGTTCAGGGATTCGTTCTTCAGCCGTACAACACGTATGTGGAATGCTCTGCCAAGCTCTGTCTTTCCACATCACTATGATCCACAGGCATTCAAAACACAAGCTCATAGACATCTCCTCTTTTCTTCTACTTTTCCTTAACGCCAACGCTGTGCCAAGCATATAGCCGAACATTTTAACGGTGCGAACCCCTCTTCGCCTGTGCAAATTATAAAAATAAAATGAAACAGTAATTGCTTTATTCCCGAAATTCCATAATGACCATATTCCAGAATTGTCATAGGAAAGAGTTTTATAGTCGCATCTTAGCCTACATACCGAATTTCATGCGCATCGCTTGATAAATTGCTTTGTTTCCGAAATTCCAGACCATAATGTCTATATTCCAGAATATCGATAGGAAAAAGTTTTATAGCAGCAGCTTAGTCCTACATACCAAATTTTATGCGAATCGCTTGATAAAATGCTTTGTTCCCGAAATTCTAGACCATAATGACCATATTTCAGAATATCCATAGGTAAAAGTTTTGTAGTCGCATCATAGCCCTACATACCGAATTTCATGCGAATCGCTTAAGAAATGCCAAATCCCAGTGGATATTAAAAGTGTGACATAACAGAGGACAAAAAAACTTAAAAACTAAAAAAAGACAAAATTTGTTAAAAAAGTGACATAACAAAGGACAAAAAGATTGTTTAAAAAGTGACTTAAAATCTGTTAATATAGTGACATAACAGTGGACATTTAACATTCGACTTTTGGAATATGTACCCCTCAAACCTTGTAGTGAGACGTTGTCACGTCAAAACAGATACGAAGCACTGCGACCCACACAGTCATTATAGTATGAAATGATCTAATGCCGGAAAAAAAAAATTGTATGGGAGCCCCCCGACCACGCAGCCCGATCACTCTCAAATTTCAATAGAAAGTATTGTCACCGGAAATATACATGTGTGCAAAATTTCGATAAAATCGGGCTTGGGTAACTGGGTTAAATATTGATCACAAGCTCTGACCAGCCAGCCAATCCGCCAGCCACGGGCATGCGAAGTTAATATATAGAGAATTCAAAAATATAGAATTTGTTATCCAACAACCAAAGCAGCAGCACCAAGTTCACCAACAACAAAACATCCGAATTTCCGATAATCACAGCGATACTTACTAAACTCAACGACCTACCTTCTTTTTGACGATTGTTGAAAATCGTTTTAAGAGGGGAAGAGTTAACATGGCATAAGTTAACAGTACAACTTAAAAGTCAACAACCGTTCCAAAAAAGCCAAATCAAAAGCTGAGTCAACAGCGTACAACCGTTTTAAATAGGCCAAACCAGAAGCTGACTCAACAACGCATAAGTAGGAAGTCAAGCCGAAAAAAACTGTAACGCAAAACAACAAATAAGCGATTCCAGAGAAACGTGTGAAGCAATAGTGCAACAACTGCTCAAATTAAATGAATGCTAACCGAACACCTGCATATGCGAGCGCGTGAAAAACAATAAAAGTAACCGCTTACCTAGACATTTGTTAAGAACCTTCGTCTTAGAATTAAGCAAAATTGTAATTCACTCCTCAAGTAGCAGTCAATAAAGAACAGCGTTTGTCGGTGTAGTTCTTTTTAAAAAATAAAATAACAAATATTTTATTAACTTTAATAAAATTTTAATTTTGTTCTATTAAGACAGCTGCCTGTTCAAATACGTCATTAGGGTGTGTTGTTTTTCTTAATTCCCTGCAATACCTTTTAAATTTAGCAATTAATGTCAGTAACAGATAAAAAAATAATGAATTAAAAAAATTATGAAATGTATTTGCGAATATTTTCAAAATAATTTCTTGACTTTCTTTTCATTGGAGGTTCATTTTGACTTAAGGCCGGTAATAGTGCTTTGCCCTTATGATAACATCTAATTCAAATTCAAAATTTTTTGCATTGCAAAACCTGCATTGTAAATGCATTAAACCACAAGAAAAAGAATGAAAATTTCTTAGAATAACTTTCAGAGCGCATTTAAATCAAATCAAATCAGACTTATTTCATTATTTTGTATACCATTACACTTGCAGTTGGTCTATTATTATTTTGACTTTCTCGAGGATATACATATATTCCTTCTTTTTCGTCTTTCACTTCGACCAGTCAAAGTTCTTTGTGAAGGCATAATGGAAGTAGGTTCGAATATCTAAATAGAACTCAATGTTTTTTTCTCTCTTCTTCTCTTTGCTTAATAATATACTGGTGAAAATTAAAATATAATTAATAGATAAGACAAAAAAATGAAAAATTTTAAATTATATATAAATTTTAGCTTTCTGCACTCCTTTAACTATGCCAAATCTCATACTCCTCCGTGCGCGTGCTTAAAAATGGGTACAAAGTTTTCTCGTCATGTATTAATCTAGATAAGACTGAAATTTTTTTTTTTAAAATTTAATTTATATACAAATTTTAGCTTCCTTCCCCATATAAACTTTAACTATGCCAAGTCTCATACTACTCCGTGTGCGCAATATGCTAAAAATGGGTACAAAGTTTTCTCTTCACGTATTAATATATACTAGGTGTCGCCCAGTGGTCAAAATTCGACCGATTCATTAAATTTTCTTCTTGTCAAAGTGTGTGCCCATAATCATTGTAGATATTTTTTTAAATTTTGTTCTATTAAGACACGATAGCGTTCAAATACGTCATTATCGTGTGTTGTTTTCTTAATTCCCTGCAATACCTTTGATATTTAGAATTTAATATTAGTAACCATTGAAAAAATAACACAATAACAGCTTTTATTCGTATTTATTTTATATGATATATTTCATTGTTAGTTTTTAATTTTTATGTTATTATTGAATGTAATAAACGCTAATAAAAATGAGACTTGGCATGCATAGAAATATAAGATACATTGTTTTCAATTCCAATGGATTTCATAGTTTGAAAGTGCATTTAATGATTCAAAACTTCTGTTTTTTTTTTTGTAAAAACTCTTTCATCATTTGCTAAATACCCTTGGCCATTATATTAATAAATATTAAAAAACAACCCATAAAAATTAAAATTTTTCATCTAAATTCTCTAATCGCAGAAATTGATATGGGAGCCCCTCGATCCTGGGCCATTTTTTTTTATTGTAGGAGAAAATCATCGAAACAGACATTTGACATCAGATTTTAAAATTGAAAATTCTCAGATCATTTTATTCTGAGCACTTAGAGCACGCTCATACTCTGAGCAAATAAGAAACACGAACATTTATCTTGAGAACTCTTTGACTGCTCTGAACTAATTTATTAAAACGCGAAATGACAGAATATTGCGAAAACTTGTTGTTCTATCTGTAAGTTGATATCGACAACAAAAAACGACATCAATAAAAATAAAATTCAGTAAATAAAAATGTAAGTTGAATTAAGCATAAAACATTTATGTCTCGTTTCATTTGCTGGGTTCATTTGTGCGTGAGCTAAGATTTCTCTCTCTCTACCACCAAAACCATGCAGCGCAACCGACTGCGCAGCACACACCGCACACAGTCCATAAAGGGCGACGAATATCTGATGCCAGTATAGATATTTAAAAATTGTAATTATAAGGGCCTTGCGGCCGAACCCGGGACCCGATCACTACCAAATTTTCGAAAAAGTATTGTTTATTGGGTATACACATGTGTGTAATTTGAAGAAAATCGGGTAAATTTTTTAAATTTTTTGTATGGGAGCCCCCCGACCCAGCAGCCCGAGGGGCCTCAAATTTAATAGAAAGTGTTGTCTCCGGAAATACATATGTATGCAAAATTTCAATAAAATCGGGCCATGGGAAGTGGGTTAAAAATTGATAGCAAGATTCCATGACAGACGTCCGACTGCCGACCGACATCCGTGCCACGGGAAAGTGAAGTTAATATAGAGAATTTCAAAATCTCGTGTCACGGTGTTCGGGTCTCAACTGCTCCGAAACGGCTCGACCGATTGTTATGAAATTTTTTATGTATATTTGGTAGGTATGAGAATAGGTTATAAAGTGAAAAAAAAAATTGAGAACGACTGGACCGATTTGGCTAACTTTTATTTTATAAATTCGCCATAGTCCGAATAAGGTTTATGCGGAAAAAAATAGAAAAGATGCCCGGAAAATTGTAAAATTCGGAAACTGAAAGTGCTGTTTTCCATAGGATTTATGTATGAACTCGCGACCATAACTCACGGTTCGAACGATGGATTAGCGTAATTCTTTTTTGTTTTGTTCGTTATAGTCCTAGGAAACAAAGACAATTACAAAGGAAAGTCGAAAAATTCGGATAAACAGCAAAAATTGTTTTGTTCGTTATGTTCCCGGAGATATTTTTAGCAAAATAAAATTCGGGAAAATTTGGAAAACGATAAATTGGATATATTTTGAGGCAATAACTCTATTGAATGTTTTCGGTGAAACGAAAACTTTGGAAAAACGCATTCCAGCCTAACTTAAAATAAAATTAAATTAGTGTTGATTCGCGATCTGTCCAGCAAAAGTCGTTATTTCATTTCTGTTCCAATAGATTCCAATTGTTTGTGTTACGTACAATTGCCATTTGACAGCTTCTTCCTTGATTTTGTGGGCAAAAAGATCTCCAAAAGACCCCGAAAAGAATCACAAAAAGACCTCCGAAAGTCCCTCAAAATCCCCAAAAATCATTAAAGACCCCCAAAAGAACCCCAAAAGACCCTAAAAGACCCAAAATTAAAAAATGTAACACAATGATACTGTGACTCGATATCGCAAAACAAATAGCTTTTCACAAGTTCACAAAACGATTACAAACTAATTTATTGAAAGTGGGACAGGACAACGTCTGTCGGGTTAGCTAGTTAATAAATATAAAATCTCTAACCATCGAATGATCGAACTCTACGTACGACGTACAATTGACCATGTGGTTCTGCCTCAATAAAATTCAAAATTTGTCCTTGAGACTTATTGTAATCGCAAATGCAGGTATTATTGGAAATTGAGTTTTTTGAAATATAAATGGTAAAACAGTACCGGAATATATTAAATTTAATTGAATTAAATTAAAATTCTCGTATTGCGTGCGGTTCAAGTTAAAACTTCGCAACCAATAGCATTACAATGCATACACTTGATGCGCATTCTTGTTCTATTGACTAACGCTTCCTTTGTACTTAAGTTTTTCATCAGTAAAACGATGCAATTAACTTTCATTACTAACTTATGTGGTGGCAAAACACTAAAAGTCAAAGAAATAAAAAACTCTGCTAGATAGTTAGTTATTGATTTCATTGTCATCATTACAAATTATTTTATCGTAGCTTTGATATTTTTTTGTTCTCCTCGCATTCGATTCAGTATATCAGTATTAAAAGTACAACTTCATTTTTAGTTGCTAAATAAAATAACTGACTTTAATATGATATCTGAGAGTTTGTTTTCGGATATGTTTCCATACTCCTCATTAATAAAATTATTTTTATTTATTTTTTCAAGAATTTGACAAATTCTTTTTCACTTGGTAAAGCTCTCATATTTTGAGTAAATGCTACTTTATGAAAATAAACAAATTTATGCCAACTCGATACAATTTTCAATTAAAGATGCACGTGATCCATGTAAGACAACTAATAAGATTTGTCGAAAATCACCGCACAAAAGTATCGTTTTCCCTCCAAATGGTTTATGTTTATCATTTTCATCGCATATAGATCCTGCAATAATCTATCTATGATTTTCAACACTTGCAGCAGGCACATAGAAATTTCATCAATAATTATCAATGCTGATGAATTTATAAAGCGTCCATAGCTACTATTTAGCTTCTTATACTCCTCCGTGATTGCTGTTTGTGTGAATGTTTTTTCACAATCTTTATGGGCGGTTAAACGAAAAACATTAGATCCATTAGCATTTGCTTCTTCTGTTCTCTGTGAATACGTGGGGACTGGTAAACCAAGTTATTGACAGAAAAATTATGCACATTCAAAATGTCTTCAATTTCTTATAGAGCTCTATTAAAGGATACTTCTTCGTTGTAATCACTCAAAAAATCTTCACTAAGATATACTTTAAATTCATATCATTACCCCAATGAATAGAATAGAGTTATTCGTTTGATAAACGATGTAACCAATACTTCGTCTCTTGATACTTTGGAGCACAGACGAAATCTGTTTTCTACAAATTTTACAACGGTAGATGTTCTTTAGAAACGCGTTCTCTAGTTCCAGGTCCTTTTGTCAGCAACGTAAACACTCGTTTAAGGTCCAATCAAGGCCTTAAAACTTTTTTCATGTGGAACCGAACACTTTAAATTCTCCTTTTTTCCGAGAGTCTCTTCGATGTGGAATCAATTGTTCGAGCCCGTGTTTCCCGAATCTTATAATCTGCAGGCCTTAAAATTAGCCGTTAACAACTTCCTGAAGCTGTAAGCGGTTTATTAAATATATATTTTAAAAAAAATTTAATTTTTATGAGTATTATTTACATTATTTTTAAGAATTAGATTTGTAATATTTTCTTGGTCAAGGTTTTTTGTAGTGTTTCCCTGACCATGATTCATTGATGAAAGCATTTGGACTCGTGTTGTTTTAGTTTCGTGTTCGTTTTTTCGTATTGCTTTTTCAATGAATCAGAGAGAATTCTGAGAAAATAATTTGAAACCGGCTACAAACGTGAGGAATGTGATATATTGTATATCACATTCCTTCGATTTTTATTCTATTTGAATTTTAATAAAGGGCTTAGCCCAACTTATTGCCGTGACGCAAGTCATTCAGGAAGTCCTCCCTTGGCAATGAGTCTCTAAATAAAAAATAAAAAAAATGTAATAATTGTGTGTAATAAAAGCCATCGCAAATTGAAAAGTTCGATGTCCTTTGGTGATAATATATATGCATATGCGTGTAATGATTTTACCACCTCCACGTCTTCTCTTCTTCAATTTTTTATTGGGAATCTTCCCACACATAACGCAAAGGAATTTCAATATACTTATATGCGCTGATCGATTCAATTCAAAAAAATAATTTTGTTTGTTTTCAATTGATTGACGTTTTTGCTCTTCTCGAAAGTAATGCCTGAAACACAAACACGCTTCAGCTTCGTCTTCGCTGCGTTACGATGCAGCCGCTTTGAATTTGCTTTGAATGACTTTTCTCTATATGGCATTTCTCAAATGAAAGTTCTGCCACAGTTCTCTGCTTTGAACTGTCAGATAAAGCAAATGTTCAGCATTTTTGACTAGAGCTTTGGTTTGTAGCTTCGTTACGTAACATTACGTTTTTCTTTACGATTGCCAAACGAAACGTTGAAGCCGAAGCGACATTGTGTTAGGATGCATTGAAATCATATGGCTGAACTCGTAAACGTCAGACGAAGACGAAGCGTGTTTGTGTTTTAGGCGTAAATATTTTGTCTGCGCGGTAAATGAATGTCAAGTCTAAAGATGACATGTGATTGAAAATGCATTGGTAATTCATAGATGCGCCATACAACTTCACTTGATCCGACATAACGGCCATTTTAAAAATTTATCAATTTGTATTTCTTGACCTGGTTCATTTCTCTTTGAACCTAATTCCACTGATGCACTGTCATAGCCTTTATACACGTATTTATAAACGTATTTAACACTTTTAATTGTAGTGCATACTTCAACATTTATATGGCCAATAAATTTGTCGTGTAATTACGGATTGTATGGTACGATGACGATTGTCGAGGCAACTACCGCGAACTTTAACATTAATTCCATTATCACGCCTTTTGTATAATGGATATCCATTTAATGTTTCTCATGTAAATTCATTAAATCGTTTTAGATAATATTTTGTGCATTTTTCATCTCTCATACATACTGAATTTGGATTAAGGACACCGCATGGACCGTTCATCAGGTGTTTTACAACATATTCATGCAATGAAGGATGTGTTTCATTGTTAGGAATCTCTGCAGATACAACCTTATCAATATCGGTAGAGTTAACAATTTTATCTTGCTCATTTAAAGAGAGCAATATATGAGCATGAGGCTATCTGTTAACATAGAGAATATCCCACTACAGGCACCCGTTATAATATAGAAATACTGAATAACAATATAAGATATTCACAGTATGTAATCACATAATCACATAGAATAAGAATAATGTAAATGCGATCCAACTTCATATCTTGTTTACCAATTTCACAACATGATGAAATCATCTTGTTTACTCCTTTAACATTCAAGGCCAATCTTATCTCACAATACGAATTTTGTCAACATGTTTACCATCTTCAATTCAAGGCCAATCAATGATCAAAACGCCAGATGGTCAATTACGACGAATTTAGATATCTATTCAAAACATGTTAGAACATGAAAACAACCTTATCTCAAATCAGATCTAAGACAATAACATGTTTACGTCCTCAAAGACGAAAACAAGTTCAAAGTCCAAAACTATTTCACAACACAAGTTGGATCACATAACAAAATAAGTATATAGAAATAAGTAAAAAAGCAGAGGCATTCAGTATTCATTATTCATGGTCTCACCAACAACGATGAAGAAGATCTCCCTATTTGAAAGGAAGCTACTTAGGATCTGTACAGGACTCTGGAGGGTGCCAAACAGCTATAAGTTTGTCTCGAGTGCAAGGCTTTACGACGCGGCAGGTCTGCTGCCCATAACCGACCACTTGTTCCGAATGGCAAAGAAATTCGTTGATGGGTTGGAAACACATCCAAGTCCGGAGATGCAAGGACTGAGAATCGAAGAAATCGAGCCAAGCCACTGCTATATAAACATCAGAGGATTCACAGATGCTAGATTTGACGACATCTTTAATAATCAAGACGTCTCTTTCTACGAGAAGGCCAGCAATCAAAATTACAGAGGCTGAAGATCGCCCTGTTTATACCCCCTTTTAATATTATTCTTCATTTTTATTTTATTTTAAAATTTATCGTTTAAAATTAAATTGCTTTAAAAATAAACATGTAGTAGATTAAGTAGTAAAAAATATTGTTTAATAATAAACAATACAAAAAAAGACAATGTAAATACGTCGGGCCCCTATTGTTGAGCCGACACTTAATAAAAATAGTTATAAGTTTAGTTTTTAAGTAAAAATTGTATAATATCTAAATGTTTAATAAAATATATTAATCTAATCTAAATTCATTATTCATTAAGTATCCGGGATTCATTAAGTTTCCATCCAACATTCATTAAGTATCTGGTATTCATTAAGTTAATGGATTGTATTATTAACACTTCCATTCTACAAATTTATACACAGTGATACAGGATATAGAATCATTCAATAAAGATATTGTCTTAAATAATTTTCTTGTGACTTGTAATATTATTTTAATAAAGAAAGATCTTTTTTAAAATTTACTAAGTTACATTGAAAACATAATTGGCGCAGTCGGTAGGGTAGTGCTAGTCAACTAAGACTTATTTTTTTTAAAAAAAATTTAAAGCACTCCACAACAACAAAAGTGAAAAAAAAAAATTTTAGAGCAGAAGTGCAGAAATTTCACAAAATTCTACGAAAATTATTGCATTATTCGCAATAATAGTGAACAAAATTTCTACAGCAGAAGTGCAGAAATTTTACAAATATTTTTACAAAAATAATTACATTATTCACAAAAATAAGTGAACCATTTTTATAAACATTTTTACAAAAATAATTACATCATTTACAAAAATAAGTGAACCAATTTTATAAACATTTTTACAAAAATAATTACATTATTCACAAAAATAAGTGAACCATTTTTATAAACATTTTTAAAAAAATAATTACATCATTTTCAAAAATAAGTGAACCAATTTTATAAACACTTTTTTACAAAAATAATCGCATTACTCACAAAAATAAGTGAAAAATTTTACGAACATTTTCTACAAAATAAATAACATTAACAAAATAAACTATTGGTCAAATCAACATAAAGAAGAAGAATCAAAGACAATTATCCGCAGCATCATTAGAAGACAAATCAAAGACACTTCTCCGCAGCACCATTAGAAGACAAATAAAAAGACGATTATTCACAATATCACTAGAAGACAAATTAAAGACGATTCAACATAATAAATTAACAAAGAACATCAATCAATATTTATCATCAAATTGCTGATCTGAAAATTAAATCAAGGTGAAATCATAGACATTTTTACTATTAAAAAATATATACACAATTTAAATAATTTTTAACAAATAAAATCTACAATTTTGATTATATATATAAAATATAAGGTTACTTTATTTTTTTTATTATTACAAACAAATATTTAATAAAATCAAAATGGAAAATCAAGTAAATAATTTAATGCAAGATAATTTGATGCAAGAAAAAAATATTATCTTAGAAAATAAAATAATCCTAAATCCTATTAAATACCTAAACGCCCTTCCTTACTTTGACGGAAATTCGGACAACTTATTAACATTCACTAATTTAGTAGACAGAATAAATCCCCTATTAATAACTTACGATGACCTTTCTCAATATTTATTTTCGGACATAATAAGAAGCAAACTTATCAGAAAAGCTAGAGAAGTAATAGAAATTAATACCCAAGCCATTGCTTGGAATGATATCAAAATCGTTTTACAAAATAACTTTGCCGAAAGACGTAGTGTAGAACAACTTTTCGACGAATTGAGAGGTGTTACTTTCAAAAACAATGTTTTAGGTTTTTTCAACGAAATAAAAGATAAACTACGAAAATTAAATAACAAAACTTTATTAGTAACTGGCCCTGGTAAAATAGCGAACGAATGTTCATTAAATAACATACGTACTGCACTTGATATATTTAAAAATAAAATACCTGAACCAATGAAAACAATTCTAATTTGTAGAAATCCTGAGAATTTAGAATCAGCAATTGATATACTTAGTAAAACAGGTTACGCAGATCAATCAAATCCAGAACCATTCTATAATCACAATAATAATAGGAAAATACGTTATAATAATAATTACAATAAAAATAATAATTTTTCTCCAAATAAACAAGAATATGGAAATAAATACCAACAAAACCCAAACAGAAATGAACATCTTAACAATTATAGATACAGACAGACAGAACCAAATCAGAATAAAAAAGAACAATTTAATAAAAATGACCAAAGACAAAATAGAGAAAAACAATATAATAATTATAGATCCGACCAATATCAGAATAGGAACAGGCAGTTCAACAATTATAAAAATGATAGCTATAATAATTATAGATCCGATCAATATCAGAATAAGAACAGACAGTTCAATAATTATAGAAATAATAGTTATAATAATTATAGACAACCAAATTATCATCAATTCACAAGTGACATTCCAAATAATTTGCCTGATATCCAACAAAATCAAACTGTCGAACCTATGGACATAAATAAATGCGAAACAAGCGAAAATTTTCACTTACAAGCCTCGGAGGAGATTTACCATATGTAAAAATCAAATCTAATAAAAATCCATTAAAATTTATTATCGATACTGGAGCAACAAACTCTATTATAAATCCAGGTCTTTGTAATCCTAAATGGAAAGTACCAATTAATAAAATTCAAATTAAAACACTACAACATAATATAAACGTAACTGAAAGAGTATCAGTTCCCCTTTTTAAAGAATTTGGTGATCTAAAGCAAAAAATTGACTTTTTAGTCTGCGCGTTCCATGACAAATACGACGGTATTATTGGAAACGACATACTAAAACGATTTAACGCTAAAATAGATTATAAACATAATCTATTAGAAATCAATGGACAAACTATACAAATGTTGTTTGAAAGATCAAACAAACATACTGTACAGTTATTGGTGAATCAACAAGAAGGATTAGTTTACCTCAAGAAGCAGAAGTTCTTGAAAAACGAAATAATTTTTGATGAAGGAATTTACAATGTTGAAAATCATAAGATTGAAGTTCAAACGAATGTAAAATGCCAAGGTTCATTTGAAATAAATCCAAATGAAATTGAAGAAGTTAATATAAAAAATTTCTCTATAATAGAAGAATATAATAATAAATCATTAACGGAACAAATACGAACTCAACATCTCAATGCAGAAGAGAAACAAAAATTATTGAAAATAATTAACCAATATTCAAACATTTTTTATCAAGAAAATTCAAATCTCTCTTTTACAAATGCAATTAAACATGAAATACGTACCACTGATAATGTACCAATAAACGCGAAGTCATACAGATATCCTTACATACATAAAGATGAAGTCAAAACCCAGATTCAAGAACTCCTCAAAAATAATATTATAAGGCCGAGCCATTCGCCTTATTCAGCCCCTGTGTGGATTGTACCGAAAAAGGTCGACGCCAGTGGAAAACAAAAGTGGAGGCTTGTCATAGACTATCGTAAACTAAATGAAGTTACAATAGACGACAAGTACCCTCTACCAAATATTGATGATATATTAGATAAACTGGGCAGATGCCAGTATTTCACAACCCTTGATTTAGCTAAGGGATTTCATCAAATAGAAATTGAGGAAAAAGATATTCATAAAACAGCCTTTTGCGTAGAAGGAGGACATTATGAATTCTTAAGAATGCCATTTGGACTGAAGACAGCCCCACCGACATTTCAAAGACTTATGAACAATATCTTAAAGGATTATATCAATAAGATTTGTTTAGTCTATCTGGACGACATTATCATCTTCTCTACTTCAATACAAGAGCATATACATTCAATCAATTTAATCTTAATTGCTTAAGGAAAGCAAATCTAAAAATTCAATTAGATAAATCAGAATTTCTAAAGAAAGAAACAGAATTTCTTGGACACATTGTGACACAAAACGGAATAAAGCCAAATCCAAAAAAAATAGAATGCGTAAATAAATTTCCAATACCCAAAACTAAGAAACAAATTAAACAATTTTTAGGACTAACGGGTTATTACAGAAAATTCATTAAAGACTATTCATTAATAGCAAAGCCAATGACATTATTCTTAAAAAAGAATGCTAAATTAGACATTTCAAATATAAAATATCAAGAAAGTTTTAACACACTTAAAAAATTATTAATAAATGATCCAATATTAAGTTATCCCGATTTCAATAAAAATTTTACCCTTACAACAGATGCTAGTAATTATGCTTTAGGAGCAATACTTTCTCAAAATAATCATCCGATATGTTACGCTAGCAGAACATTAAATGAACATGAAATAAATTACAGCACCATTGAAAAAGAACTATTAGCAATCGTCTGGTCAACAAAATATTTTAGACCATATCTTTACAATCGAAACCGATCATAAACCTTTAACTTGGCTTTTCTCAATCAAAGAACCAAATTCAAAACTAGTAAGATGGAGACTAAAACTATCCGAATTTGATTATGAAATCACATATAAAAAAGGAACCAAAAATAAAAATGCAGATGCACTCTCCCGAATAGAAATAAATCTTACAGAAAGAAATGAAGAAAATAGATCAAACATATTTCCACTTAGTAAATCCCCTTTAAATATATTTAAAACACAAATAGCAATCTTTAAAATTACTTCCGGTTCATTAAGAATTAAACAAATAAAAATTTTTAATAAAAATAGAAAAGTTATTTATATCAAATCACTGGATGAAGAAACAGCATTAATACTCTTAAAATCGCATTTTAACCCAAAATACTTAAACTGTCTTTATGCAGATAACGAAGAATTTATAAAAACATTAGAAGATGTTTATCAAAAATATTTTTCAGACCAAGGACAATTAAAAATTATTAAAACTAACAAATTCCTAAAAGATATAACAGATGAAGAAGAATTATTTGAAATCATTAAAAATGAACATCTCAGAAATAACCACAGAGGAATCATAGAAGTATACAAAGAACTATTCTTAAAATTTTATCATCCAAAGTTCAATATTAGAATAACCCAATTTATCAACAATTGCGAAATATGTAATTTAGAAAAATATGATCGAAATCCAATTAAAAATAAATATCAACTAACGGAAACCCCTTCAGCACCAAACGAAATTATTCATGCAGACGTTTTCTATTCACTTGAAAAACAACTCTTTGTCACGTTCATAGATAAATTCAGCAAATTCGCTCAAGCAATAAAAATCACAGCAAGAACATGGACAGAATTTAAAAGAAGCATTCTAACGTTAATCGCTGCTATTGGAGCAATAAATAAATTAATTGTAGATAACGAGCTAGGATTTAAAGCTCTTCCACTTAAAGAATTTTTACAAAACGAAAACATAGAAATTCATTATACCTCAAATTATAACCACACATCCAATTCAGATGTAGAAAGACTACATAACACAATCAATGAACACATTAGATTATTAAGGCATGATCCAAACACAAATAATAATACTGTTGAGGAAAAGATATTAAAAATTATAAATTATTATAACAATACCATACATTCAACTACTGATAAAAAACCAATCGATTTTAAAAATGGAAAAATACATAACAACGAATATGATTCTATTAAAGATAAAATAATCAAGAAAAAACAAACTTCCATAAATAAATTAAATAAAGAAAGAGAAGATTTAGAAATACAACCAGGAACTACTTTCATTAAAGAAACACGCGGTGGAAAAAATCACACGAAATTCAGAAAACTTGATGCAGAAAAAATAGACGAAAATCATATAATCGATAAACGAAATAATTTAAAATATTATAAATCACACATCAAACGGAAAAAGAAATATCAAAACTACAATTCACCAACAATTAAAACAAAAGAAAAAACACATAAAAGTAACTCATAAACTAGTAAAATCTTAAAAAAATAACATAACATAATATAAACTACGAGTAACTCCAATAAAACAAGAATTTAAAATTAAATCAAGATGAATTTTCAAATTATCATTTTATCAACTATACTATGCTGTTATCCAAATACTAAAGCACAATTACTTGAGATACACGATTTAAACAATAATAACGGATACATGACAATTAAAAAGGAAGATATAAACATTATTCAAAATTTTAATACATCCAAAAGTAAAACGAGCACTAATAAACATATTAGGTACAGGACTTAAATATATAGCAGGCACAATGGATTCTCAAGACGAAATTGAAATAAAATCTCAACTAAAAGCTCTTAAATCAAAAAACAAAGAATTAATTTCAGAAAATAATAAACAAGTTTCATTCAATTTTAAGATATCTCAACAGATAGGAAATATAACTAATCATATTCAAAACCAACAAAAGAATATTACACGATTTTTAAATGACTTTAATAAACTAAATAAAAAGGACATTACTAAGATAGAAAAAGAAATAAATTACATAGAACATATTTATCAAATTAATTATGACATCAATCTTTTCCGACATCACATAGACGACATAGAACAAATTATTCTAACAAGCAAACTTGGTATACTTACAAGAAATATTTTAACAGAAAAGGAACTAAAACTAGCTAAAAATATCCAAAGACTTAAAGACACAAAAATAGCCGTAATATTCGAATATGAACTTATTATAATAATCCTCTTAATACCTGAATATTCTAACTCCTCATATTCCACTATTATCATTGAACCAATGCCAAACAAAAACAATAAAGCCATATCATTAAACGAAAATACCTTTATAATAGATCAAAATAATAATATATATGATAAAAATGTAAAAGATAAGTTAGAGAAAAACTTAAATAAAATAAGAAACAACTGTACTACAAATATTATTAAATTTGAAAAAGCCTATTGCAAAATGAAAAATTTTACAGAGGAAGAAATTAAAGAAATAATCCCAGGAATTGTAGTAACGAAAAATATTTCTAAAACAAATATCAAACATAACTGTAATCAATTAAAAATAGATATATATGGAAGCAAAATAATTAAATTTGAAAACTGTAATATAGAAATCGAAAATAAAACATATATAAATTCATATTTTAAAATAAAAGATGATATCATTCTTCCATACTTTATATCAGAAGTAATAGAAAATAAAAGTATCGAAATAATCAAATTAGAAGATTTTCATATCGAAAAAATAGAAAACAATAGAAAACATATTGAAGAAATTACTATAAAAACTAAAGAACAAACCTATTTTCATACATCTTATATATCCATAATTTTCATACTAATAATCATATTATCAATTTATAAACTTTTAAAATATAAGAAAATATCAATATGTAAAGCTACTACTTCGTCGGAGCCTCAGGCTAGCGGTGGGGGTGTTAACATAGAGAATATCCCACTACAGGCACCCGTTATAATATAGAAATACTGAATAACAATATAAGATATTCACAGTATGTAATCACATAATCACATAGAATAAGAATAATGTAAATGCGATCCAACTTCATATCTTGTTTACCAATTTCACAACATGATGAAATCATCTTGTTTACTTCTTTAACATTCAAGGCCAATCTTATCTCACAATACGAATTTTGTCAACATGTTTACCATCTTCAATTCAAGGCCAATCAATGATCAAAACGCCAGATGGTCAATTACGACGAATTTAGATATCTATTCAAAACATGTTAGAACATGAAAACAACCTTATCTCAAATCAGATCTAAGACAATAACATGTTTACGTCCTCAAAGACGAAAACAAGTTCAAATTCCAAAACTATTTCACAACACAAGTTGGATCACATAACAAAATAAGTATATAGAAATAAGTATAAAAGCAGAGGCATTCAGTATTCATTATTCATTAAGTATCCGGGATTCATTAAGTTTCCATCCAACATTCATTAAGTATCTGGTATTCATTAAGTTAATGGATTGTATTATTAACATTTCCATTCTACAAATTTATACACAGTGATACAGGATATAGAATCATTCAATGAAGATATTGTCTTAAATAATTTTCTTGTGACTTGTAATATTATTTTAATAAAGAAAGATCTTTTTTAAAATTTACTAAGTTACATTGAAAACATAATTGCTATCCTCTTTTGAAACTCAATTGTATAAATGAGTTCAATTCAATTCTAAATAATCTTTTAAATTGTTGTAAACTTTAGATCTAAGACTTGTTTGATTTGGTCGAATGAAATGTAACCTTGTGCCCTCTATTCTCACATACATATCAACTAACCACAGCAGAAATAATTTTTGTAATTGGTGCAATATGCTAAGATCTTCTCTGATTGTCGTCGATAGGTTGCATACTGAATCATTGTTAATTTAACCATAGCAAATGATGAATTGTATTTACAAATATTTTCAAAATATTTCTTGACCTTCTTTTCACTGGAGGTTCATTTGTATTAAGTCCATCTTACAATGATTTAAAGTATTCATTTCGACTTAAGGCCGGTAATGGTGCTTTGCCCTTATGACAACATGAAGTGAGTGCAGTCCTTTCATTTAAATGTCTTGCATTGCAAATCCGGCATTGTAAATACATTAACCCACAATAATAAAAATGAAAATTTCTTGGAATAACATTCAGAGCGCATTTAAATATATCCTTAAAATTATTTCATCATTTTGTATGCTATTTACACTTGCAGTTGGTCTATAATTATTTTGACTTTCTTGAAATTATATACATATTCCTTCTTTTTCGTCTTTCACTCATTCACTTCACTAGTCAAGGAACGTTTTTAACAGATGTTAGGGAACGTAACTTTTTTAACAGATGTTATGTTGCGTTTTTAACAGATGTTATGTCAAACTTTTAATATCCACTGGGATTTGGTCATGAGGAACTAGAATTTTTTGAACTAAGCAATTTCTCAACAGATTCGTACGAAATTCGGTATGTAGGACTAAGATGCGACTATAAGACTTGTTCCTATGGAAATTCTGGAATATGATCATTATGGTCTAGAATTTCTGGAACAAAGCAATTTCTCAAGCGATTCGAATGAAATTCGGAATGCAGGACTAATATGCGACTATAAGACTTTTTTCTATGGAAATTCTGGAATATGATCATTATGGTCTGGAATTTCTGAAACAAAGCAATTTCTCAAGCGATTCGCATGAAATTCGGAATGCAGGACTAAGATGCGACTGCATGACTTCTTCCTATGGAAATTCTGGGATATGACCATTATGGTCTGGAATTTCTGGAACAAAGCAATATCTCAAGCGATTCGCATGAAATTCGGACTTTAGGACTAAGATGCGACTATAACACTTGTTTCTATGGAAATTCTGGGATATGGTCATTAGGAAATTGAATTTCTGAAACTGAGCCGTTTCTCAAGCGATTTGTGCCTTCTAGTTTAATCATTATTTCGCCCACAACGTCAGAGAAATTTCACTCCAACCGCGCGTAAAGATTACATGCACTCATTTTTTTAACAGCTCTTACTTCTCCTACTACTATCGACGCAACTGCATTACTGTGTTTGGAAAGTGATATGCAATATCCAATATGCAATATGAACCCACCTCACAATAAATTGTTATGAACTTTTAGATCAGCTTATAAATCATTTATTCTGTTGTACTTGATGTGATTAATGATGATGTATGAATTTCAATAACATACAGTCAAGCTCATAGCTTGAGCAGAACGAAACAAACATATGCAGTAGTAGGCTGCGGTCAAGAATTCAGCCGCTGCACAGTTTATGCTGCATGTTGGTCAAAAATTCACTTTTCCAGCCAATGCAATAAAGAAAAATCGACTGCGCAGTTTGCACAGCCATTGGATGCAAACAAGCAGACTGTAAGTCGGTTTAAAAGCTACTTAATTCTTTACCGCAGCCGCTCTGCTGCTCTGCTCTGTTCGTTCTATCACCATTGCATAAAGTGATACAGTGCTCTTATGTTGGTCGTCTTACAGAAAAAAAATATTACTATAGGTTACAAATAAGAGGCATATAACAATGAAAACCTGCTCATGTTTACAGTAACTAGAGTAAATAACTCTTCGATCAATACAGAAGGGAGAGAACCATTCAAAAGAAATTTAATGATGAATAATGTATCATGTATGCATGTATCAAAGCGACATTCTTCTCTCTTCAAATTTAATTTCTCTTCAAATATATTTTAAAATTACTCAATTTTTTTTAAATTGAATAGTCAGTTGTCTCTGATACGTCATCGTACGCGGATGTGCTGCGCATCGTCATTGCACAAAAGAAACAAAAAAAATCAACAACAAAAAAGCAAATTGCCCAAGCTCGCCGGCTCGCGTGTGCATAATTTGTTAGTGCGAAGTGCAGTGTGTGGTGTCCATGCTTCCCGTCCCCAACACCTCAGCTAAAGAATTAGTGAATTACAACTGTTTTATGCTTGCATGCGGCAGTGTAATGATCTAATTATTTAGCTATAAGAATAACGGATTGTGAGTGTTTGTTTCCTTTGGTGATTTAACTCATTTTGTCGTGAAGGCATAACACTGGCGACAAATTGTGTTAAGAATCCAATTTGAGACATACTCTTCTCAATTACGGTTAAAAGAAGCGGTAAGTTGTGTTTTGTGTGTTTGTTTTTTGTAGTATGTGTGTTTTCAGAGTGGATCTCAGCAACATACGTGGGCTGAGAACGAATTCGTTTTCCGTGTTTAACCATGTTCATGTCCACAGGCCAGCAATTTTGGCATTGAGTGAAATTTAGGTGTTTGATAATTCTGATGTATCGGAATTTAATCTGCCTGGGTATAGCTTGGTACCATTATTTTTCTCTCGACGCGGACTCGTAATCTATGTACGGAGAGATGTTGCGTTTCAGCGTTTGCCTCAATTTAGCCAAAGTTCCAAACCGGAATTCAATTTCATTTGGCTAAAAGTTAAGGTACAAGAGCGCAACATCTACTATTGTTTCCTTTACAGAAGCCCCAACTTAGACAGTGTTTCAACTCAGAGTGAGTTTGATGCACTGACTGATTCAATCCTAAGAATTGATAAAAAACATGAAATCGTTATATCGGGCGATTTCAATGTACACAATTCTGGGTGGCTTCGCCATTCTGGCCAGACAACACCCGAAGGAAGGTGTGTTGAGTTATTCGCTGAGTTTAACCACCTTACTCAGCTTGTAAATGAGCCTACCCGAATACCTGACATTGCATATCATTCCGCTAACACCCTTGACTTGTTCCTTACCTCCCGTCCTGAGAAATACTCTGTCAATGTATTATCGGCTCGTCAGACCATTGTGTAGTATCAGCTAATTTCTCGTTAATAAACCACGTAGTTAGAGAAAAAACTCCCAAAAAAATAGTATGGCAATACGAGAAAGCCAATTGGGACGGCCTTAACAACTTCTTTGGGAGAACTAACTGGTCGCTATTTTTTCGTGATAGCAACGTGGATGCCGCCGCTGATGCAATCACAAACATCATTCTTATTGGTATGAGAAAGTTTATTCCTTTCAGGAATAAATCTATCAAATCAAAGGAAGATGGATGGTATGACTTGAGCTGTAAAGAGGCTTCTAGGATTAGAGAGGTGTGCTTTCGGTTTTACAAAGCAAACCCTACCGAGGAAAACCGAAAAAAATTTAAACGAGCAAGAAATGATTGCAATGCCCATCTTCGGCGAGTTAAATTCGCCTACGACCGAAAATTAAGGCAAAAAATACTACAATGTCCCAAAGGTAGTAAAAATTTTTGGTCCTTCGTGAAAAGAATCAAAAATACAGCCTCGTCGTCAATCCCAACGCTCATTTATAATGACATTTCAGTTGTCAGCTCTATAGACAAAGCCAATCTGTTTGCTGCGCATTTCGCAGCTAGCTCTACGCTTCCAGATTGTGCATTGTCGCCTCCTGCACCTCAGAGTATTGAACACTCTATGGGACAGATATTTATTCGTACTCGTGCAGTTGCTAGGGTTTTAAATGATCTCAACACACACAAATCCGCTGGGCCAGATGGTATTTCTCCATTAGTTCTGAAGAGGTGTTCTTCCAAGCTGGCATTACCATTGCGTAAGCTTTTCCATCTATCCTATTCTTCTGGACTCTTCCCGAGAAGTTGGAAAACAGCATTTGTCCAGCCCATACCCAAAAAAGGCGAGCCGTCATCTCCTTCTTCGTACCGACCCATAGCACTTACATCCATTCTTTCCAAGGTCATGGAAACGCTGATCAATTATCAGCTTAAGAAATATCTTGAAACCAACGAAATCCTTAGTGACCGGCAGTATGGATTTCGTGGGCAACGTTCTACTGGTGATTTGATGGTATATCTCACCGAACAGTGGAACCGATCTTTACATCATTTTGGAGAAAGCAAAGCTGTTGCACTCGATATTTCAAAGGCATTTGACAGAGTTTGGCATCAAGCTCTTTTGTCTAAAATGCGTGCTTATGGTGTTGATGATAAACTGCTTCATTGGATTAGAAGCTATCTTTTGGACCGCTCAATTCAAGTTGTTTTGGACGGTTTCAAGTCTGAAATACACCACATAAATGCTGGCGTTCCCCAGGGCTCTGTTCTGTCCCCGACACTCTTTCTCATTTTTATTAATGATCTCTTATCTGTGACTTCTAATCCAATTCACTCTTTCGCTGACGACAGCACTCTCAGCTTCTCATATAAGTTTGTGGAACGTCCCTCCACTTCTGATGTGGAGCACAAACAACTTTGTATGTTAAGCTCGTTGAATTCTGACCTTGACAGCATAATACAATGGGGAGAAATCAATCGAGTAGAATTTAACGCTTCCAAAACCCAATGTTGTCTCCTGTCGTCAAAGCGAATCCTAAACCCCATGCCATTATCCATGAATGGCACTTGCATCGAGGAAACTGAAAATCTCGCAATTCTCGGTATGTGCGTTAACGACAAGCTTCGTTGGAATGACCACATATTTACCATTGCTAAAAATGCTGCGAAATGTTTAGGTTTTCTAGCCCGGTGCAAGAAATATTTCTCTCCCTCTGATCTGGCTACCATATACAAGGCTTTTATTCGCCCAAAACTTGAGTACAATTGCCATATCTGGTCTGGTGCGCCTAAGACTTCTTTGCATCAGCTAGATAGAATACAAAACCGCGCGATAAAACTTATCGGTGACGAAAATATAGCGAAATCAATAGATTCGCTTGAACACCGCAGGAACGTTTCTTGCTTGTCACTGTTTTATCGTTTCTTCTACCAGCGGTGCTCAAGACGTATGTGGAATGCTCTGCCAAGCTCTGTCTTCCCACATCACTATGATCCACAGGCATTCAAAACACAAGCTCATAGACATCTCCTCTTTTCTCCTCCTCTTCCTTAACTCCCACGCTGTGCCAAGCATATAGCCGAGCATTATAAGGGTGCGAACCCCTTGAAGCGTGCGCGAATTATAAAAAAAAAAAAAAAAAAAAAAAAAACTCTTCGATCAATTACAGAAGGGAGAGAACCATGCAAAAGAAATTTAATGATGAATAATTGGCCTGCATGTTTCAAAGCGACATTCTTTTAGCATACCATTTCGATGCTTTGGTTAGTGCTGCTCACTTCTTTTCTCTTCAAATTTAATTTAAAACAACTCAAATTTTTTATGAGTTGAAACCAAAAGCTGCATTACTGTTTGGGCAGTGATATGCAATATCCAATATGCAGCCACTTCACAGTTAGTGGTTATGAACATTAAAATTCGCTTATAATTATTTTATATTGTAACGGTGCAAGTCGTAGCACTGTCATTGTTGGGAATTTGCCAACGATGGGAATTTGCCCATTCATTTGTATAAAAGAAAAGCACTAAATTTAAAGATTGTTGGGAATTTGCCAACGATGGGAATTTGCCCATTCATTTGTATAAAAGAAAAGCACTAAATTTAAAGTAATTCTATGGTTTTATATATTTAGAAGGACTTAAATTTATTGAGTGCCTCCGTACTAATCAAAATCAAAAGGTAAAGTAACATGAAAAAACATAATGTGGTTATGTCTAGGCATAAACGTCAAAGACAAAAAAACGTGTTTTTGTTGCCAGGATCGTTATATGGCCAGGGTTGTTAACACCCCCCCGCAGTATGGCTAGAGACTGCGTAGCCTTACTCCCCATTTTCTTCTGCAACCCTGATATCCAGTAGAGCTAGTTTCGTGACGGGTCTTTGGATGATTCCTGCGACAGTTTGGATTGCAGCGCTGCGAACTTGTCCATCCTTTGCTGATATGTTGACGGCTGCGACTTTTCCTTTAGGCCAAGTGTTGCGGGGAAGCTGTGGGTCAACTACGATTACCAGGTCACCCTTTTTAATTTGATCTGTCTTTTCGTTCCATTTGGATCGACGCGTAAGTGTTGGTAGATACTCTAGAATCCAACGTCGCCAGAACTGTTCTGCATACTGTTGGCTTCGAAGCCATCTGCTAGTCAGCACGTGCTCTTCGCTACCAAATAATGCTAAAGGTTTAGTGCCATTGGAGCTCCCTAGGAGAAAATGGTTCGGTGTCAATGCCTCGGCGTTTTCGTTTTCCAACGGTACGTACGTAAGTGGGCGGGAATTTACGATATTTTCAACCTCAGCCAACATGCTACGTAGGAGCTCATAACTTGGTTTACGAGTCGGCATGATGCGGTAGAGCACATTTTTTACTGATCTTATCAATCTTTCCCATGCCCCGCCCATATGCGGAGATGCCGGCGTAATAAAATTCCACTTAGTGTGCGAAGAAGTTAGACAATTAGCTAACTGATTTTTATCTACGTCCCTTATTGCCTCTTTAAGCTCTCGATCAGCCCCGACGAAGTTTGTACCATTATCCGTGAAAAATTCTCGTGGAGTTCCTCTTCTTGCTATAAAACTTCGTATGGCCAGAATACAGGAATCAGATGTCATTGTTTGCACAACCTCAATATGGAATGCTCTGATTGTTAGGCAGGTGAATAGTGCTCCCCAGCGCTTCTCTGTTCGTCGTCCTACGGCCACCATTATTGGACCAAAATAATCAATGCCGGTGAATGTGAAAGGCGCGGCGTAAGCCGCAATTCTTGCAGCTGGTAGTGGAGCCATACGTGGTGGTTTTGGAGTGGCCTTTCTTATTTTACACGACAGGCAAGATTTTAGAACAATTTTGAGCTCCATTCGAAGGCGAGGTATATAAAACTTCTGGCGAATTTCATTTATGACTGTTTCGTTGCAGGCATGATGGTATTTTATGTGATAGTTCATAATAAGGAGAAAGGCAATACGACATTTTCTGGGTATGATAATCGGTCTTCTCATCTGCTCGTCGGCTACGTCACAGGCATCTATTCGTCCTTCAGCTCTTAAGACATCATTCTCATCCAAGTAGGGACAAAACTTGTATAAAATGCTCGATTTACTGATCTTTGGACGGATGTTGTCTATTTTAAGAGACTTTATTTCATCATAAAAGACTTCATTCTGAGCTTGTCGGTACAAGGTATTTTCTGCTTTCTTTAGTTCGTTGTGTATCAGAGGGCGACTTATCAGCGACTGGTTACTGCTTTTACATTGGAGATTTTTTACATATCAAAAAACATAAGCGACTGCTCTTACGAGCCGATTCCAATTTGAAAAACGATTAGGGTCCACCATATTTGATGTTGCGTTGAGTTGGTGAATTAGCAGGGGGGCATTCATTCCACTAGTGTTCTCGGTCTCTTCAGTAGGCCATTTGTCTTCCAAATGTTCGAGAAACTGGGGTCCACTAAACCATCGACTTGATGGACTAAAATCTAGTTTCTTTGTCCATTTTGTGGCTTCGTCTGCTACATTTAATTTTGATGGGATCCACCTCCATTCTTTTAATTCGGTCAGTTCTAACATTTCGCTAATACGAAATGCGACGAATTTTTGAAGCTTTCTGTGATCATCCGATCTTAGCCAGCTAAGTACCGTTTTTGAATCGGACCAAAATGTCTTTCGGTGTATTTTTATTGAGTGATTTTCGATAATGTGTTTGGCGAATCTAGCTCCTATTAATGCAGCCATTAGTTCCAGTCGGGGAATCGACACGATTTTCAATGGTGACACACGTGTTTTAGATCCGATTAGCGAAGATGTTGCTCCAACATGGTATGAAGTCCTTAAGTATGCTACAGCTGCGTATCCGTTCTCGCTTGCATCAACAAAAACGTGGAGTTGTACGATCTTCTCTTTATAGTTGTCGGAACTCAATAGGTAACAACGGGGAATTTTTATACTTGAGAGTTGAGGCAAGTGTTTTATCCAGGCCTTCCATCCTATCATTTGTGGCTCTAAGATATTTTCATCCCAATCGACTGAGCTTCTCCAGATCTCTTGCATCAAGATTTTTATGAACATTATAAAGTTCCCTATAAGTCCGAGTGGATCATAGATGGACATTAGTGTACGTAGAACATCACGTTTCGATGGGTGACGCTGCCCAGTGATTATGTCACTTTTTAGAATTGATGCAGATGCCTTGAATGTAATTATATCTTGGGACGGAATCCAAAAAACTCCAAGTACCTTTTCAATGTCTAAGTCGTTTTCCAAATTTATAATTTTATTACATGAGGGTTCGACAACACCCAACGCCTTGGACACTTCAGATCCGTTGGAAACCCAATTACGAATATTAAAACCTCCGTGGTTATGAACAAGCTTAACTTCTTTCGCTAGTTGAATGGCTTCTTCTTGAGTGTCTACGCTTTCCATCATATCATCAACATAATGGTTTCGGAGAATAGATTGAACGGCTCTAGGGTACGTGTGTGTAAACTTTTTTGCGTTTAAATTGATAACGTATTGCGAAATACTAGGCGCGCAAGAAGCGCCAAAAATCAGTACATTCATTACGTAGGTATCAATTGGTTTTGAGGCATCACCATATCGCCATAAAAACCTTTGGACATGTTGGTCCTCCGGGCGTACTAAGACTTGGTGAAACATCTCTTTTATGTCTCCGCAAATTGCCACCTTTCGTTCTCGAAATCTAAATAGGACTCCGGGCAGCGATGTCAGTAAATCTGGTCCCTTCAATAAAAGTGAGTTTAGAGATATACCGTTTACTTTGGCTGCTGCATCCCAAACAATTCGGAATTTGCCGGGTTTGTTTTTATTGGAAACAGCAAACGTCGGTAAGTACCAAGTTCTTTTACTCTTATCATCTAATTCTGATTTACTGAGCTTTCTTGTGTAGCCTTTTTGTAAATATTCATCTATTGTTTCCTTGAAGCGAATCGATAAGTTTTTATCGAGAAGCATTTTCTTCTCTAAGCATAAAAGTCGTCGTTTGGCCATGGAAAGACTATCGGGAAGATTAAATTCATCGAATCTCCAAAGCAGCCCAACTTCATATCTGCCATTTTGCAATTTGGTTAAGCTTTGAAGAATTTTATTTGCTCTGTCGTCTTCACTAGAGACACGGATTTGCTTTGGAGAGGTTATACCAACACTATCCAAGAAAAAAAACTTCTTTACTATCTCTTGTAGTTTGCTATTGTCTTTATGTCCACATTCACAAATTTGAAAACTGTGTTGAGTGGATGCTGCCGAAACATGTTCGTTCTGCATTTCACCGTGCACTATCTAGCCTAATTTTGTACGAGTGGCAATAGGCTCATGCGCGCTCCCAGTCCTTATTTCGACAGGTAAACCGAGGTCCAAGTTATCTAGTCCTAATATAATCCGAGGAAATCCTTTATAATAGCTGTCAACTGGTACATTTTTTAGATGTTCGTATTTACTTTTCAAATTCTCCATTACAAGTGTTTGTTCAGGTAGTTGCAGTTGCCGAACAGTTCGCACATTCGCTAACTTATATTTTTTACCGCTACCAGAGATGCCAACGCATACTCTTTTAGAACCTTCTTCCACTCTGTGCATATCACCGGTCCATTTCAAACATAACTCTTCTGGAGTACCATTTAGCTCTAGTTCATTCGCAACACTCTCGTCTAACAAGCTCAGCGAAGAGCCATCATCTAAAAATGCATATGTTTCCAATGATTTATTTTTTCCATATAGCGTTACCGGAATAATGCGAAAAAGAACTGACGTGTCGTTGTTTTTGTGTGCGTTGCAAAATTGTTCTTCTGGTGCTCTTTGCATCATTTCATTTTTTGATTTGTTATCTCGATGTAGCAGAGGATGGTGACTTAATGTGCAGTTATCGATTCCGCATATTTCATTTCGTGCGCACGGTGTATTAAAGTGTGAAAACAAACACTTTCGACAGAGTTTCTTTTGTCTCACAGCATTCCATCTTTCATTTCTGTTCAACTTACGAAAAAGTACGCAGTTGGCAATATTTTTGCAGTCTTTATTACATACACGGCAGCTCTTACAAATTTTATTGCTGTGGTTGATGACGTCTTGTTTCGTAGTATGCGAGTTGACATAACCTCTATGACCACTGTTATGGTTGTCATTTGTATCAATCGTTATAATTTTGTTGCAGATTGATACGCTGCTGGCTGCTTCTGCTATTTCGTTTAACCAATTACAAAATGTAAGTAGGTTTATGGCTACTTGATTTCTTCTGAATGTTGCCCATTGCAGTCGAATTGAAGGCGGCAATTTTTCTACTAACTCCTGCAGAAGTATTGGATTCTGAAGGTGGCTTTGCAACCCAGTAGCTTCCATAGTAGTGCAGAGATTTCTCACGCTCACGGCAAAGGTTATTATTGTATGAAGTTTTTCTGACTTTACCAATGGGGTGTTTCTTATTTTTTCAAGTAACGAATGTATAATCTGTTCTGGTCGACCATATAGCATTTTTAAAGTCGTAATGGCAGAAGGAACACACAGTGGATGTAGCAGCATACTACGAATAGACTCGAGTGCCTTTCCTTTCAAACACTTCTGTAAGCGTAAGAGATTTTCTGCATTTGTGAGACCGCATATTTCGGTTGACCATTCGTACGTTGATATAAACAGTGGCCATTCCTCCGCGTTGCCGGAAAATAATGGCAGCTCTTTTGGAACTGAATGCCTTGCTGCTACCTGTTGCTTGCTAAGAATGGTATAATTATTAGATGCGGCAGCACTTGAGTCGTTTCCGAACTCATATGCACTCATGTTGGGAAGATCTTGCCTAACTGAAGTAGAAGCGTCATTGTTTGGAATCACATTTGGCCCAAAGACATTTACTCCGGTGGTTAAAGTGCAGTTTGTAGCAGGCATAGAATTAGAACCAGCAGATGTAATGGTGTACATAGAAGTCGGCATGGCATTATAATTAACAGCTGAAGCAGCGTACGCTGGTGCCGGCGCAGCAAATATTACGCGTGGCGCGACGAGGGGTGCTGATGAGATAGTCGGTGGGCACAAATTAGCTAATTGAGCATCCGAGACACAAGCATTTGAATCATTCTCTGTCGGGACAGATCTGGTGGTCACTGAGGGGAGGACATTATTAATCGCGTTAGAAGATAAACACGTATTATTGCTTGTAGCTATTGGCAAGAACGGTAGTTTTGATGTTACCACTGTAAATTTTGTATTACGACCCAATTCTGCTGATGGGATAAATACGTTTGAGCTCGTATTGGTGCCGATCTGTATTTCTTTTGCAGTATTAGTTATATTAGAAATGTTTTCATATTGTTTGGTGGAATTGTAATTTAGAAATTGTGATATGTTTTGTTTTACCTTTTTCGATCGTTGTAAGAGTTGACTGTTGATGGTTTCGATGGAAAACGTATCACCAGTATCTTCCAAATTTAATTCACTTTCTAATTCTTCTATAACTTGATACTTTTTGTCTAAATAATGTTTGTCTCGTTCAGCTAGCAGAAGTCGTTCTTCTTCGAGGTGATGTTGATCCAAGGCTGTAGTTGATAAGATTTAAGATTGTTGGGAATTTGCCAACGATGGGAATTTGCCCATTAATTTGTATAAAAGAAAAGCACTAAATTTAAAGATTGTTGGGAATTTGCCAACGATGGGAATTTGCCCATTCATTTGTATAAAAGAAAAGCACTAAATGTAAAGTAATTCTATGTTTTTATATATTTAGAAGGACTTAAATTTATTGAGTGCCTCCGTACCAATCAAAATCAAAAGGTAAAGTAACATGAAAAAACATAATGTGGTTATGTCTAGGCATAAACGTCAAAGACAAAAAAACGTGTTTTTGTTGCCAGGATCGTTATATGGCCAGGGTTGTTAACAGTCATATTTTTTTTAATACTAACGAAGACAGTTTTAGACCTATCTTTGGACGTACCGATCAATTCAAACATACCTTCTTTAGCCGTTAAAAAATTTTGTGGAATGAATTGCCCGAATCTGTATTTCCGCATGTGTATGATATTCAATCATTTAAGAAACATGTGATTATGGCTTGGCAAATTTTATGTTTTGACTTGGAACCTCTTTTGATTCCAATGTTACTTTTCTAAATGCTCCTTACCTCGGGTGGGTGGTAGCAAATAAAAATACTGATATGACTTCTGAATGCAAAGTGATTTTATTTTTTAACGCTTATGTCTATTTATACTCTAATTTACAAGAAAAAATTATGCGTCAGCAATTTATTCTGTGGGAATAAAGTTGAAATGAGAGAGGCCAGCATTGTACAGAAAGCAATTTAATGGGAATGGGAATGTACATGATAATGCTGACAATATCGTTTATGCTGCCGTTGGATTTAGGAATGTGATGAGAGCACCTGTAGAAGGTGCACAGATAACAATTTGGTGGGAAGAGGCAGTGATTCATGATAATGCTTACAGTATCGTTTATGCTGCCGTTGGTTTTAGGAATGTGAGGAGAGCACCTGTAGAAGATGCACAGTTAAAAATTTAATGGGAACAATGCTATAATACATTATAATTGCTTATTATATTTATGCAGAGTATTATGGCTGCAGTAATTTTAATTAAGTCTAAACATTCTCCTCGGCATTGAGATCTTTGAGCTCAAATCCTATGTCGCTTGGAGATCCGATAGTTCTATTCCTTTGTTTAAGTAGAACTAAGATGATCAGGATCAAAATAGTAAATAGTGAAAAGTATCCGAAAAAGTACTGATGAACATCATGTTGAGAGATGGATTTGGGCAATGTTTGCTGAGTTTTTTGGGTTGATATTTCCTTCCTTAGTAATGCAAAGTCATCGTCTCCCTGAATGATAACTTCCTTGTTGTTCCAAATTGCTTCCTGTAGTGGTACCAGGTGAGATTCATTCAAAACCTGGCGTAGGTTAAGTGTTGGCAAAAAAGACACCGCAGACTTAGACGTGTAAAAATTGTGGGCATTTATCGTCATGGTTGTTTGCTTTATGACGCAGTTCGAAGCGAGTTTTAAAAGTCCTACTCCTTTTAGTTCCGTAGTTGAAATAGTACACCCACATAGTATTGACAATACTTCTTCTTGTTGAACGGCAAATATCCACTGATTAGGATTGTGAAGTTGGATCCACATCTTTCCAGGATTGATGGACTTAAGAACACAGTATGATGATATCTGCCTTTTGTAGTTAAGCATGTCAATTTCGCATATGTTCTTGCGTATTAAAAATTGGATGTCGCTCCTTGCAGAGATATTTTCTTTCATCGGTGTTTATACAGCTCTGGTATTCCGTTTGTAATAATGCAAAATGTTGGTCTCTATACGGAGTGATAGCCAAAAACGATGTTGATGGTTGGAGAAAGATGAAGGAGTTATTTTGCTGAACAGGCAATGGTATTAGTTTGAACAGCTGGAATATCGCTGTATTTAATAACGGCAGTTTGACGCGAAACAAAATTGCCGCTGATGTTACTCGTGTTTTAACTCTTAGCAGCTCGTATAGTTTAGGAAGGTTGTATTCGTCGTATCCAGGCAGTGTTAATGTGGTTGTTGTCTTGGAGAAAGTAGTAGAGGATTTATTCTTCCTTGATGTGTGTCGGATATTACCTCGAGGATTGCTATTTGAGTTCGTTGAAAGCGGTCCATTATTTGAGTAATATAGATGGTGACATAGTTAAACACTTCTGTACGTTTGTAACGTTTGATTAAGTTTGATTATGGAATCATAAACTATTGTTAGTTGCTGTTTAACAATACTAAGCTGTTCCTTTATAGACGTTAATGATTTATTTAGAACGTTGCTTGTTGATTCAATAATAGAAGTTTGATTTTTACTTAAGTCCAGTAGATGTTTTTCATTGTTGTAGGCCATCTGAATATTATCTTCTATGTAATGAGCATACTCTTGGTCAAGAACCCCAAAAAGTTTGTTCGCGACTGTGCTAATAAAATCAAATGGAGATCTTCTCTTTCTTATCGCGATACCGTTTCTGTGATTCAAGATCTCATTCAGATTTTCTTATTCCACAAGGCGCATTTCCAGGAGACTTTTAATTGCATTGCAAAAGTTATTTGGATGGTGAGTCTGTAGTTTGAAGTCCTTGGAATTCATGCCAATAACTGGACATGTTGAAGTATATAAAATGTATGTCTGTGATAAGTTTCGCTTCGCCAATGTCTTCAAAGTATAATCCTGGGTTATCTTTAAAGTGCTGAACTTCTACTGTACTTGGTTTTGTGGTTTGCCTCAAGGCAGTGTAAATAAAGTCATCAGTAGCGTTTTGATTGGACCGAGGTAAGGATTTATTTTTATTTTTCGTTTTGACAAAGAAGGTGGTTCTGGCTTACATCGCTTGCGATTAGGTTTGTCAATGGGTTCATGTTGCTTCTGTATTGGTAGAGAAGGTCCTTTAAGTGTTTGTTTTACCCTGTTTCCCTTTCGTAGGCCATGAGACTGGCTAGTAGATTCGGCTGCTGTGTTTGTTTGCACTGCAGTCAGCTCAGGTTTGCTAGCGGCTTCAGGTAGTTTATTTGGTTGAACATCTGTAGGAAGAGGGCAAACTTTTGCGATTGATCGTCTTATTTCCCCAGTAGCAGTTTTAATACCACCACTCGAGCGAGGTTGTCTTTTCCTGGGATAGTTCTTAAAACTCGTCCCATCAGCCATTTAAGTGGAGGGAGATTATCTATCTTAATACGAACTAGTGTTCCTGGTCGAATATCTTCTCTAAGATATTTCCACTTATGCCTTTGTTGAATTTCATGCAAATATTCGTGCGCCCACCTGCGCCAGAATTCTCGATGCATTGATGTAACTAGATTCCATATAGCAATATAAGTTAGTTGAGATGTTTTTAATTCAGGATCAACCATGGCAGTCAGTGGTGCCCCAATCAAAAAATGGTCTGGGGTGATGGCTTCCAGATCATTTGGATCAGGAGACATAGGTGTCAGTGGTCGGGAGTTAAGTACAGCTTCGGTTTGAGCAAGAGCTGTGGTTAATTCTTCTTTTAAGGATACACTGGAAAATATCCGCTTCATATGGTGTTTAGCGGACTTAACTGCTGCTTCCCATAAACCTCCGAAGTGAGGCGATCGTGGAGGTATTGGTTTCCAATCGATGTTTCTTCCAGCGCAATGCGTCTTGATCGATGTCTGGCTTTCTTCAGTAAAAACGTTTGAATAGAGCTCTTTGAGTTCGTTTCGAGCCCCCATGAAGTTTGTCGCATTGTCTGAAAAGATCTTTGCTGGACATCCTCGCATTGCCACAAATCGTTTTAATGCTCCCAGAAATGCTTGAGTTGTCAAGTCCCGGATTCTGTAGTGAATTTGTACTGGCCCAAAGAAGTCAACACCAACATTTATGAATGGTCTTGTAGGTTGAACACGTTCTGATGGTAAATTTCCCATTAACTGTTCAATACTTCTCGGCTTAGCTTTAAAGCATCTCATGCAGTTGTTTACCATAGTTTGCGCTAACCGTAGAATCCAGTAATATTGTCTTGCAATTGCAAGAAAGGCTTGGGGCCCGGGATGTTTATGTTCATTGTGTAGCTCTGTCATAAGCAATCTCGTAAACTTATGTGATCTTGGAAGAATCATTTGATGTTTTGCATCGTATGGGAGATTAGAATCTTCTAATCGTCCTCCTACTCTAATCATATTTCTATCGTCAATGAATGGAGTGAGTGAATTTAAATGGCTGCTTTGAAGAACACTACCAGATTTATTCAGTGATTATAAATCTTCTGGAAAGGATATTTCATGCACGTGTCTTACTATAGTTGTTGTTGCTGCTTTAAGTTCCTGTATCGATATCACCTTGTCTAGCAGTCGATCATTTTTTGCTCGCTCAAGGTTACTGATGAAACGTATAACATATGCTGTTACCCGTTGTAGAAGCTTAAAGGAGTTTTTGTGATTGATTCGTTCAAGAAAATGATCCGGTGATACTGCTAGTAGAATGGTCTTTATAATTTATGTTTCTGGAACTTCCTCGTTGTTTGCCGATTTCGATTGACAGGCTTTCCTTAACCAATTTCACTAACTGTACCAATAGTTTTGCAGCACAGAGTTCTAGGCGGGGAATGGTTTGCTGTTTAATTGGTGCGACTCGAGTTTTGGAGCACGCCAAGTGAACGTTGACTTCTCCCTTTTGATTAGTTGACTTCAAGTACACCACGGCTCCATACGCTCGTTGCGAGGCATCTGAGAATGCATGAAGCTCTATATTCATTGCATTTCTAACTATCATATGTCAAGAAATTTTGAGGTTGTTTAACTTCAGAAGGTCTTTTCGGAAGGCTGTCCATTTTGTGTTCTTATCCATAGGTAGTGCTGCATCCCAATCCAGTTTTAAAGCCCATAGTTCTTGGATCAATATTTTAGCCAAAACTATTACGGGACTCACAATTCCAAGCGGATCAAAAATATGGGCAGTATCCGATAATATGTCTCGTTTAGTTACCCTTTTAGTTTCATTCCAATTCGATTTTAGAAGAAACTTGCCTGATGCTGGTAGCCAAGTTAACCCCAATGTTTTGATGGATCCTTCTTTTTGATCGCGCAGAATAGTTTCCGTTTCACAATCATGCTTTGGTATCTCCTCAAGAAGAGCTGGTGTATTGGCGCACCATTTTCGTTGCTCCAATTTCCCTTCACCTAGAAGATTTTTCAGCTCTGACTTCATTTGTAGAGCGGTTTTAAGGTCGTTGCTACCTGTCAATATATCATCCATGTATATATCCTGAAGGATGGTAGTAGCTCCTATTGAATGCTGGTTGACTGGTCCTTTCGCTAGATCGTGAAGACATCTGACGGCGAGGTACGGCGCATATTTGGTACCATAAGTCGCTGTGTTTAGTTGATACGTCCTTATAGGTTGAGTGATAGATTCCCGCCAAACGATACGCTGGAATCGTTTACTACAATCGTTCACAAGTATCTGACGATACTTCTTGGAAATATCAGCCGTGAATACATACTTGTGAGCCCGGAAGCGTAGTAGAATTGAAAACTGATCATTCTGTAGAGCTGGTCCGGTGTGTAGAATGTTGTTGAGGATTATATTCGAGGATGTCTTTGATGATCCATCGAAAACCATTCTTAATTTTGTTTGTACTTTCGACGCGCAGTACACAATGATGTGGAAGAAAATATTCTGGTTTTGTATAGGAGATTGATCTGTATGATATTTCTTCCATGTGCCTCAAGGCAATGTAGTCCCGCATGAATTCAATGTATTGTTCTTGGATTTCTGGGTTCCTTTGTAGTCTTTTCTCCAGGTTGAGGAATCTTCGAACAGCTATTTCCCTTGATTCTCCAAGACTGCTTGGATCATTTGAAATTGGTAGAGGTACGACGTAACGTCGAAAAAATTTCCTCACAATGCTGTTCTTCGTTAGTTAATTGCCTTTCAGTTTTTTGTTTGGGGAAGCTAGATTTTCTTCTAAGTTCCAAAATTTTTCAACTATATTGTCTAAGTTATGAGAGGAAGTCTCCACTCCTATGCCACAAAGTAGCGTTGAAGAAACTCCAGTGATAGTTTTTCCAATAACGACCCATCCTAATAAAGTAGGGTCAGTTTGATTTAATTTTATTTGGCCTACAGATAGTAGTTCGGGATACAGTTCTGCTCCGATAAGAAAATCAATATCTTAAGGTTGATTAAAGCCTTTGTCCACTAATTGGATGTTTTGGGGTATTTCCTACTGGCTGGTATCGATGAACTAGTTTGGTTGTTGGGTTATTTTATCCAGTACAAAAGCTTGGATTTGTGTACTGTACCCAGTGACTTGAGATTGAAGAGAGATATTGACCTTTTTGCTTATTTTAAGTGGTCTATTTCCCATTCCTGAGACTTCAAAGATTTCATGTTTCGTAATAAGGTTCAATTTTCTGGCTAGCTTCTCGGTTCTGAAGCTCATTTGAGAGCCAGAATCGAGCAATGCTCTTGCCCGAATGGCGTTATGTGTCCAATTCAGTACGGTCACAACGGCTGTTCCTAACAGCACATATTTAGATGCTTTGGTACTTCTGATGACTGCTGTCAATTATCAGAGATTGTTGATTCTGATTCCCTGCTATTACATGAAGCAGGGTGTGGTAAAATTTGTTGCATTTGGTGCAGTGCGTTGCTCTACTTGTTGGAGCTTGGTGTCCGAAACGCAAGCAATTTGTGCACCGATTAAGCGATTTTATCTTCTGTAGTCTTTCTTGTGGTGCGAATTGCAAAAACGTTGGGCACAAAAAAATGGCATGTTTTTGTTGTCCACAAATTACGCTGTGTATATCCATAAGATACACACCAACCAAACAAAAACCTAAAGAACATAAATTGTGATAGCACCAATACTCAATGTAAATATTCAAACTCACAAGCCATAAATTAGGCAATAGTATAAACAAAGCACACGTGTTCGGTTAATATCGCATTATGAATCATACACACAAGTAGAGCATTTGCATTGTGCCCTACTCTAGCATAAATATTTCAAGTGCACCATTAATGAGCACACTATTTTGTAACTGATAAGATTATTTCAAGTGCATCGATAACGATACACTATATTATTAGATATATATATTTTCTATTAGTAAATAAGAAACTTTCTTTGTTAACTTTACTATGAAAGAAGAAGATTTTACGAAATAAAGGAAACAGAAAGGTTTTATTCTTTCTTAACCAGTACTGCTTATTGCCTTTGCGATAGCCGCAGTACGAATACGTTGCAGTCACTGCATAGATTCGACGATAACTCCTTCACTATCAGGGGATTGTTCTTCATAATAACTACGTTGTTTTTCACTACGCGACTTTCTGTCTCTCTAGTTAACTCCGTAATTATTCTTTACATGGCGATCCTGCGAATACGCGCAAACAGTTGACTATTCCAACCTATGTGTTGAATTTTAAAAACATTTTTATCCTGTTGAAACAAGACAATTTAAACAAACAAGATGAATTCATTGGCGACATTAAGAGCTTCAAATAGCATTTCCAGCGACATTTTAGGAGCAGACAAACGATCAACTCCTGAAATCATCCAAACACTAACACTTGTCGAAAGCGAAAATAGTACACATCAACAACATACAAATTCTCTTGACGAGCCAGGACATACAACCACTCCTAAGAGAAATCACACGAAGAGCAACAAAACATTCTACAATATCAATATTCACATTTAAATTTATTTTGGAACATAAAGATATCTCAAATATTCATTTTTCTTAATTATAATAACAAAAATTAAATAAGTACCCATACATAAAACAACACCTACTAAACACAATTCAAATTTTATTGAATAAATTTTTAGATAATCTATATATATTTAGTTATAAAAATCAATTGCTGGGGTGGGTATGAGTGGCGTGTCACTCGTACCGCTTTTGATGGACAAC
Organism: Nephrocerus scutellatus; assembly: GCA_947095585.1. NCBI lineage: Eukaryota > Metazoa > Arthropoda > Insecta > Diptera > Pipunculidae > Nephrocerus > Nephrocerus scutellatus. The sequence continues at coordinate 66,294,152 of OX352761.1, read as the reverse complement.
TAGCCTTATCGGAAGGCACACGGGAGAAGCTTGGTGACGACCAGGCTACCGAGTTGTGAATTTTTTTTTTTTGTTTTTTTTTTTTGGTTTAATGTACTTCATTTGTTTTCTGTTAATATATTTTCCTTTTTTTTTTTTCGGTTTATTATACTTCATTTTTTTTTCTCTTTTTTTTTTTTGTTTGGTAATTTTTTTTCGGTTATTTTCATTTTTTTTTTTTTCCATTATTTTTTTTTTTCCATCTCATTTCATATTTTTTTTTTTTTTTTTTTTTTTTTTTTAGTTTTAATTTTAATTTTTGTGTCCGTGCGGTGGGCTGAGGGTCAGCGTGTGGTTACTTTCCAGGGACGTCAGGTGGACAATTCCTGGGTGGTGTCTGACGCCGGCTACCTTTCCTTCAGTGGTCCACAACTTAAATTTCCGGGATGGTCGTGGGTTGGTCAGACACATTATGGCCGCAATCTCCTCCGGTGTCATAGTGCCTCCCACGACCCGATATCCTTCGAAGGTGCGGGTTGGTTCGACGGTAGCGATGGTGATAGCAGTTCTAGTAGTAGTGGTAGTAGAAGCGGTAGTGGCGATGATCGCGTTGGTGGCGGTGCTGATCGGTACGGTGCGGGTAGCGGTGGTGGTCGGAGCGGTGACGGTAGCGGTGATGGTTGAAACGGTGGCGGTAGCGGTGGTGGTCGGAACGTTGACGGTAGCGGTATGGTCGGAACGGTGGCGGGAGCGGTGATGATCGGAACGGTGGCGGTAGCAGTGATTATCGGAACGTTGGCGGTGGCGGTAGCGGTGATGATCGGAGCGGAGGCGGGTAGTACCTCAATTCGCGTTATCCTGAATTCGTCAGGCCATTCTTCACCGGCGACGTGCCAGGTGGCGGTGTAGGGTGCGACAACATGCTGTGTGGCGGCCCTGGTGGGTGGTGCCATGTCTGCACTGGCGGGGGTAGTGATGACGGACGAGGTGGTACGTGACAGGCCCAGGAAACGCATGGGTGTGGCGGCGGTGCCTCTGACGCGTGGGACGGCGTGACACAGTCTCGTCAGCTCGTTGGCCGTTAGTGGCCGTCGTGGTGGCGGCGGCTTCTTTTTCCACTCCTGTGTGCGGAGCTGTCCGGCTGATGTGCGGCGTGGGGGGGTTAGCACTGGGGCTGGTTGTGTACGGCGTCGTTTGCCCATTTCGACCATGTCAGTAGTGAATTTGACCGTTTCGTTCGGCATGTTGACTGTGACTGATTGTTCGATTTCTGTTTTATTCATACCTGCGGTATCGGCATTTTCGATTAGTGGTTGTTCTGGTAATTGCTTGCAATCTTTAATGTGTGCGGTTATTGTCTTTTTGCTTTCCCCTTCCAAGATATAGATTACTGGTGAGAGTTGCTTTTTTATTAAGTATGGTCCCATAATCTTGGGGCTAATTTGGCGGAGAATTGGTTGGCTGCGGACGAGAGGGGGCGGTGGCGGTAGTATACCAGTTCTCCTACCTGAGGGGTCCATGGGCGTCGCCGTAGGTCGTAGTAGTGTTTTTGTTTGGTGAACGCTTTGGCGGCGTTGAGCTGGACCAGGGTGAAGGCATCGTATAATTTGCTTATTCGTTCGGCTGTGTTGGGTTCGGTGTTTAGGCTGATTGTGGGGGTGGTGGGTAAGCGGAGCTCTCGGCCGTAATTTAGGTAGGCCGCCGAGTACCCCGTAGTTTCGTGTTGACTTGTGTTTATCGCTAGCATTAGTTCGGGTAAGTACTCGTCCCACTTCCGGTGGTCCTTTTGTACGTACTGGGCTACCATGGTTTTGATTACCCTATTCATGCGCTCGGTCAGATTTGCTTGCGGGGTGTAGGGTGGGGTAAGCCTTTGCTCTATATTGAGTTCTGCCAGTAGACTTTGAAAGGGCTTGCTTCGGTATTGTTTTCCGTTGTCGGTGATTAATTGCTTCGGGCATCCGTAGCGGCTTAGTATGCGTTCCCGAAATCCTTTGATCAGGGCTGGGGTGGTTGCATCTCGCAGGGCCACAAATTCGGTCCATTTCGTAAATTTATCGTGGAAAACCAGAATCATCGTATTTCCTTTTGTTGATCGAGGCAGTGGTCCGATAAAATCGGAACATACTATTTCCCATGGGTGCGAATTTGCGGTTCGGTGCATCTGGCCGGCAGGTTTCCTGGCCGGGGATTTGTACTCCATACAAATAGGGCAACTGCGGACAAAGCGGGCGACATCTCTGAATAACCCTGGCCAGTAATAGGTTTGGGCGATTCGTGCGATGGTTTTTGCTATGCCGATGTGGCCGGCGGTTACGGCTGTGTGGTTTTCGTGTAATATCTGCCTGCGTAGGGGCTTTGGTACGCATATCTTCCATGCAGATGCGGTGGTTTCCGTGTAGCAAGTCGGGTTGTAAATGTGTCGGTACAGGGTATCCTCGGTTATTTGGTACTCTGGGTTATCCTCGGGGTTCTTCTTTACCAGTTGTAATTTTCCTTCATACCACGGGCAAGTTGCGGTGATGGGCAGCAATAGCCGCACTGGTGACTCTTTGGTGGGATGTCTGGAGAGTACGTCAGCGACGGTGTTTAGTGAACCCTTCCGGTAGCGGATATCAAAATCGAATTGTTGCAACTCTATTGCCCAACGGGCTAGGCGACCAGATGGATTCTCCAAATTGTTTAGCCATTTTAACGAACGGTGATCGGTGTGTACGATGAAATGGTATCCCTCTAAGTAGGGCCTCATTTTCCGGATTCCCCAGACGACGGCGAGACATTCTTTTTCGGTGACCGAATAATTCCGTTCGGCGTCGGTTAATGTGCGGCTTGCGTATGCAATTACCCTCTCTTGAGTTTCGATCGTCTGGGATAGTACGGCGCCTAATCCTTCGGCGCTGGCGTCTGTTTGGTAAAGTCTGGGCATGCAAGGATGGGGGCTTCCGTTAGCTTTTGCTTCAATAACTGAAATGCTTCTTCCTGAGCGGTTTGCCATACCCACTTCTGGGTTTTCTTTAGTAAACGTGTTAATGGAGCGGCTACGGTTGAGAAGTTTGGTACGAACCTTCGGTACCATGAGGCGATCCCAAGTATTCTGCGTAATTCCTTAATGTTTCGGGGTGGCATTAGGTTGCGGATTGCCTCTACCTTGCTTGGGTCTGTGTGGATTCCCTCTTGGTTCACCATATGCCCTAGATATCGCAACTCGGAACGGCCAAATTCGCATTTGTCTGGGTTTATCTTTAATTGGGCCTGTTTTAGCCGACGGAATACCTCCTTTAGTGCGGTAGTGTGTTCGGAGAAAGTGCGACCAATCACTATGATGTCATCTAGGTATGCGAATGCAAAGGGCTCTAATTCGGGGCTAATAATTTGATCGCGCAGGCGCTGGAAAGTGGCAGGCGCAGAGTGCAGTCCAAATGGCATTACCTTCCATTGAAACAAACCTCGGCCTGGGACGGTAAAGGCGGTGTATGGCCGACTGTTTGGTTGGAGAGGTATTTGCCAGTATCCTTGCTTTAGGTCAATGGTCGATATGTATTTGGCTCCTTTTAACTTGTCCAGTATGTGTTGCATCTGGGGTAGGGGGTATGCATCTTTTATGGATATTTCGTTCAGTTGGCGGTAATCCACGCACAACCTCCACGTGCCTTGCTTCTTTCGTACCAGTACGATAGGTGAGCTGTATGGGCTTCGGGATGGTTCTATCTTCCCTTCCGCAAGCAATTGATCAATTTCGGCGTTAATGATTGCCTGCATTGCTGGGTTTCTGGGCATGTATCTGTGCTTGAACGGTCGGTGGTGCTTCAACCGGATCTCGTGTTCGGTGACGGTGGTTAATCCTGCGAGCCGCTCGAAGGTAGGTAGTTCTTCGGCTAGTAGTCTGTTTAGTATCTCTGTCTCGGTTGACAAATTTCGCAGTGTCGGTGGTGTTGGCTCGCTTTGGGCGGTTATAATCTCATTCCCTCTATTTATGGTAAAACCATGTTTCGCTAGGAAATCTGTACCGATGAGGAAATTGTCCATCAGATTTGGTATATAGACAAATTCTTCGTTGAACGTCCACTTTCCCCATCGTATGGCAAGTGTGTATGCTTGGTGGGCGGTGACGGTGGACTTGTCCGCTAGCGAGAACGTGATTTCGATCGGATGGGCCGGTATGTTGACGGCTATGCAAATACTTCTGATGTCTTTGCCTATGCAGGATCTGCCTGCCCCGGTATCAATCACTGCGTTGTATGGTTGGTGGCAAAATTCGATTGGTAGAGTGTATGAGGTAAGACTAGGGGTAGCGGTATCGGGGGCGTCTAACGTCTCACTGCCTTGGACGGCCCGGTGGCGTTTCCCGCTAAGCATCGACAGTGTCGGCTTTGTACTCCGTTGGTTCCGCAGTACGAGCAGAATATTCGTCGGTTTTGGCAGGCTCGTCGTTGATGTCCTGGCTGGCCACAGGTCCAGCAGCAGGTTCGGCGGTTGTACTCGGGATCGGGCAGTGTTAATGCTGGATACGGTTCTGGTGGTCTACCGATGGTGGGGACGTCATTTGGCCGTGCGGTCTGTAGTTGCGGCTGGTAGGCATGTACTGCCGTTTGGTGGGGCGGTGTGGTTTGGTGATATATTGCCTCTGTCGGGTGCATCGTTGGGTGGTATGCCTGGATGGTCGCTTGGTGCAGCGGCGCATTTGGGCGGTATGAGGCATCGGTTGGTCGGGCGGTCTGTCCTTGGGGTTGGTAGGCCGTGAGGGTCGACTGAGGCAGCGGTGCGGCTGGGCGGTACTGTTGCGTGGCTTGCCGGTAGGGCGCGGGGGCTGGTCGGAATGCGGGTCTTGACATCGGTGTGTTTGGTCGAATAGCCGGGGATTCACTTTGCAGGTGTTCGAACTCTTCGACCAATGCGGTGAGTTCCGGTAGTGTGGAAAACTCTCGCCTTTTCACATAGTGACGGTACTCAGGACGGAGATTGTCGTAAATTTGGTCAAGTTTTTCTTCGGGTGTGAATGTTGTCTGCCATCTCATTAAGGCCTGTATTGCTGTGATAAATTCCTTTCCCTTCTCTTTCGATGTTTGTGTTCGATTCCGTATTTGGTCACGGAGATGAGTGGAGAATCGGTAGGGGAGGAAGAACTTCCGCAGTTCGGTGCTGAACTCGTACCAAGTACCCAGGAGTTCCTTATTATTTCGATACCAGGTTAGAGCGGTTGCTTTGAGTAACTCTGGTAGTGTGCGGACGATGCGGTCGAGTGGGACCTGGTAGCACTCAGCTAGTTCTTCCACTCGCTCCAGAAATTCGAGTGGGCTACCAGAACCATCATACCGTACGTTCCACCGGCGTACTTTGTCCATCACCTCAGCGTCGGATATACGATAGACGGTGATTGGAGCCTTATCGACTGGTCGATTTGCTTCCATCGGAGAAAGCGATATTGTTGGTATAGTCGGCGGTTTTACTTGGTGGCCTTCGTATTTAGCGGGGGTTACGGAGGCGGTCAGGTCTTCACAAGACTTGTTTTTACGGATGCTGCCGGATAGTCGTTTCCGCAGCTCGTCTACGGTACCTGTGCTGTCCATACCACGTTGTGTCAGTTCCACCACAAGTTCGTCTTTCTTCAGCAGATAGACTTCGCTAGCGTTTAAACTGGTTCCTTCGCTGGCCATTGCTACGTACAGTTTTCTTCTTATATAAAAAAAAGTTTTGTCTTTTGATTTGACCACTCGCCGTTTGGTGACCAAGAATTTATCTTTGGGTGACGCTTTCACCACTTTAAGCTCTTACTTTTGCTAGTACTACTACAAATTAGAGTTAATTTGTTACCAACACGCGTTGCTGCTGATATAGTATATGCTACGGGCGGTCGGTGGAAGTGGCGTGTCACTCGTACCGCTTTTGATGGACAACTAGCCTTATCGGGCACACGGGAGAAGCTTGGTGACGACCAGGCTACCGAGTTGTGAAATTACGGTTAGTCACACAAGTGGCAGATATAGCAGTAGCGGCCCCGTCTAACGAGCGGCGTGCCCCTAGCGTTATCTCTGGACTTAGACGGTAAGTTTGAGTCAAACAAGTTGGGAGATGAGACAGTAGTGGCCCCGTCTAACGAGCGGCGTGCCCCTAGTGTTTCCTTCCAACTCGGACGGTAAGTTTGAGTCAAACAAGTCGGGAAATGAGACAGTAGTGGCCCCGTCTAACGAGCGGCGTGCCCCTAGTGTTTCCGTCCGACCTCACCCTTGAACCTGTGATTTGGTGTTCGGTCGGTATCTTGGCTGGAGACTTATCCGTGGCGCTAATATCGGATATATTTTTGACCGAGCGATTGGTGTACATGGACCTTGATGTTCGCGAGATTTTTATGAAAAAAATGTTTTCCCTCGCCTGGGATTTGATCTAGGGCATGTTGACTCTCCGGCCAATCGCTCATGCTATGTGCCTTTATAGAAATTAATTCGAAAATTAATTTCTATGAAAAAAAGTTTTGCTCGTACGGGGATTTGAACCCACGTACCTTGGATCGGCGGTTTGGAGTATCTCCATGGCGCTACTAAGCTCCATGTCAGATGTAGTGCTAAACTTGTATATTAGAGTAGTATGTTAATCGTATGGTTTGTGACGAAGTGTTTGTGCTGTAGCAAAACACTTCGTTACAAGATTATTCGAACAAGTGCACATTTTTTGCCTGTATAAGTGTCGATTCTATAGTTTTCTGGATTGATGAGTTGGTTAGTTATTGGGGTGTAAGTGGGCGTGGCGTCAGAGGGCGGGGGCAGCGGGATGGGGCAGCCGGGAAACGCGGGTGTAAGTTGACTTGGCGTCAGTGGGATGGGGCAGCCGGGTAACGAGGGTGTAAGTGGGCGTAGCGTCAGTGGGTGTGAGTTCAGTAGGTGGTGGGTCAGTGTGTATGAGGTCAATGGGTGGGTGGTCAGTGGTTGTGAGGTTAGTGGGTGTGAGTTCAGTGGGCGGTAGATCAGTGTGTATGAGGTCAATGGGTGGGTGGTCAGTTGGCGGGAGGTCAGTGGGCGGGAGGTCAGTGGGATGGGGCAGCTGGGAAATGCGGGTATAAGTGGACGTGGCGTCAGTTGGCGGGTAGCAAAGCGCCCGGGAACAGCTAGTTTAGAATAAAAAAGAATAATTTTTCAATAATAACATTTACAATTTTTGAAATTATTTAAATTATATTACTTTTACTTAAAACGATCTTTAATGAATTTTAGAGAACATTAAACTAGAAAACATAAACTTAGAAATTAAAGATTTAGAAAATAACGGCTTATAACACCATAATCATAGAAAATAAGAACTTAGAAAATAAAGACCTAAAAGATACAAACGTAAAAAATAAAGATTAAGAAAACAGAAACTATAGAATTAGAAAACATAGAAACAGAAAATGACAACATTTAGTCATGACACGATAATGAAAACCATTTCCATACTTGCAGTATATTACTAAAATCTAGATAGTTCTTTTTGAAAATTAACTTGACATATACATACGTAAGAAAATTACTAACATGTACGCAGAAAAACAATACTTTGAAATGACTAGAATAGACTTATCTGATTATGATTTTGAAATCGTATATAAAAAGGGTTCCATCAACACGAATGCTGAAACACTATCTCATATAAAATACACTTTAACGTTCTCAAACAAATGATCCCAACTTGAGCGAAAATTACAGAAAACCGTGGTTATAATGAACATATTAGTGCAGTGACAATTTCCCGAATTACGATTCAAATATGGAAGAAACTAGCATCTAATATTAAAAGATACGGAATATACGGTTTGAATTGAAAATGAACACATATTAGTACAATGCAGTGATAAATCCTCCGAACTACGATTCGACTATGGAAAGCTAGCATCTGAATATGATACAACAAAGGGCTATACAAAGATTACAGTATATTTAAAAGAATAGAAAGAAATATTTAATACGAAGAAAATATGAAAGAAAGACGCTCACTTCTATAAAAATCCCCAAGAAAACAAAATAGAGAACTATACATAATAAAGTATAAATTGACATATGAGAAACCTGCATAAACATTTCCGACACAGAACCTACGAAAACACTTGAAGGTCAAAATAACTACAGACCATCACAAAATAATCAGCGATACAGCTATAGACAGCCAAGCAACTATTTCAATGAAAATAATTACAACCTACCATGCACAATACAATGACAATGACCGGTACAACTTCAAATATGGGAATGCACGTCCATCAATGAAATAAAAAACATAAGGGAACTAAAATTCACTGTCGACAAATATATGTATATAATTGCAAAATAAATATCGATAACAAATACGTGCACGTTGGGTGTAGTGATAATTCAGCGAATTTAGATTCGACACTGAAGAAGCTAGCATCCAGAATGAAGAAAGAGAATATTAAAGAACTAGCGCTTGGAAACAATGAAGAAATATTTAAAATATATACAAAGGAAAAATTTAAAGAATCATATGCAAAAATAAAAATAAATAACAAGTATCCCAATCTGAAAATTATAATGTATACAACCCCAAAAAGAATAAAAGATGAGTTAACTAAATATAAATTAATATACGAGTATCATAATTCACCATACGGAGGACACAAAGGTGTAAGAAGAACGACAATAAAGCTAAAGCAAAAATACATATGGAAAAACATAAGTAAAATGGTTAAAAACGTCGTTACAAACTGCGACCTATGTGCAAGGAATAAACAAACAAGACACATAAAAGAAGCTTTAACAGTAACAGATACACCATCCGACAGTTTTCAGATTATTTCAATAGACACTGTAGGACCTTTACGAATCTCCAACGACTACAGATATATACTAACCATGCAATGCGAACTAACAAAATTCGTGATAGCACATCCTATAACATCAAAAGATGCACAGACAATAGCCAAGACACTGGTTGAAGAAGTCATACTAAAATACGGACTATTCAAAACACTAAAATCAGACAACGGCACAGAATTCGCAAACGAATTACTAAAAAACATATGTTCACTGTTAAAAATAAAACAAACCTTTTCTACACCTTATCATCATCAAACATTAGGCACCGTTGAACGAAACCACCGGGTAATGAACGAATACCTCGTAGCATTTACTGAAAACAATGAATGGGACAAGTGGATCCCATATTACACATTCGCGTGCAACACAACACCACACATTGACACAGGTTATTTACCGTTTGAATTAATTTACGGAAAACTAGCAACCTTGCCAAGCGATATAGTAGACAATAATAAAAAAATATACAATCTAGAAAATTACGTAAACGAATTACTTATTAGACTCAAATCAGCTTTAAACAGAGCTCAAGACATTACAGACAGAGTAAAGACAAAAAGAACTCTAGAAAGTAACAAGAACAACACAAATACACTTAAGGCAGAAATAGGCGATTTAGTACTAGTAAAATTAGAAAATAGAAATAAAAGTCAAAGCCCATACAAAGGACCTTTTGAAATAATTAGAAAAAATGGAGTAAACACCGTTGTAAATATTAACGGTATCCATAAAGAACTACATAATAATCAACTGAAATTGTACAAACCTAGACTAAGCAAACTACCAATTTACATAATTAATATTACCACATTTTTTTTGCTATTATTACATATATATTACATATCATACAAAAATTTTTCTTTTCATATACAAAATAAAAATTTTTTTTTCAAAGGGTGAGGGTGTAGTGTATATCCATAAAATACACACCAACCAAACAAAAACCTAAAGAACATAAATTGTGACAACACCAATACTCAATGTAAATATTCAAACTCACAAGCCATAAATTACGCAATAGTATAAACAAAGCATACGTGTTCGGTTAATATCGACACAGTGCATTATGAATCATACACACAAGTAGAGCATTTGCATTGTGCCCTACTCTAGCATAAATATTTCAAGTGCACCATTAATGAGCACACTATTTTGTAACCGATAAGTTTGTTTCAAATGCATCGATAACGATACACTATATTATTAGATATATATATATATATTTTCTATTAGTAAATAAGAAACTTTCTTTGTTAACTTTACTATAAAAGAAGAAGATTCTACGAAATAAAAACAGAGTAATTCTCAGCACCAAACAGAAAGGTTTTATTCTTTCTTAACCAGTAATGCTTATTGCCTTTGCGATAGCCGCAGTACGAATACGTTGCAGTCACTGCATAGATTCGACGATACTATCAGGGGATTGTTCTTCATAATAACTACGTTGTTTTTCACTTCGCGACTTTCTGTCTCTCTAGTTAACTCCGTAATTATTCTTTACAACGCATCTGGTGGTTTCTTTTGTGGATGCAAGAGCTACCTTTGTCCTTCTGTTGAAGTCTTCTGTTCTGCCTGTTTTAGTTCCCAGTGCTTGTAATGACTGGAATCGTACCTCTAGGAATGATAGGAAGTCCGTCAAGAATGGCATTGCCTTTGATTGTTTAAGAGACTGTTCCCAAAGTTTCAGTGTACTTCTGTCAAGTTTTTTGAGCAGAATGCTTAGTAGAAGAGGATCCCAATTGCTGGTGTCAACTTGAAGTCCTTTTAAGCTGAGCAGGCATTCTTGTGTGGTGTCGTGCATTACTTTAATTGCGTTTGAACCTTCATTCTGGATTGCAGGTTGGCTCAGCAATTTATTAACCTGCGCAGTTACTAATAGCCGCGGGTTGTCGAATCGATCGGTTATTACTTGCCATGCTGCACTGTAATTGGCATCAGACGTAGTAAAGTGTCTGATGAGTTTTTCTGCCTCGCCTGTTAATGTCGTTTTTAAGTAGAACAGCTTTTGGCAGTTGGATATGTCTTGCTTATGCACAAGTTCCGTAAACAGATCACTATACTGTTTCCATTGAATAAAGTTTCCATCAAATTTGGGCAAAGTGATATTCGGTAGATTTAAAATTGCCTTAGGTAGGTTGACAGAAGTTGGTGTTGTAATTGGACAGAATGATGGTGGACCATGAACTGTTGATTCTTGTAGTTTGGTCGTAAGTTCAATTATACAATTCTGGACTTCGTCTTCTAGCTGAAAATATTCCGCAGTGTTGTATCCATGCTTGGTTGGGTCTTCGGATAGTTCGTTAACTAATTGATGAGTTTCTTCCAATTCCGTCCAATACTTCTGAAGTGCATTTAATTTTACGTTGCCGAAGATTGAGCTCCAGGTATCTGCTGCCATATTTTTAAGACTTAACAACAATCGCTGTATTGACTGTGCGATTGACTTCTGTCTTCGATTGATTCTGAAAAATTCTTGTTGTTCTCTTCGCTGCAAATCACTCTAATGGAAGGGTAAAAATCTTTGGCTTTGTTCCCGTGTCTGGATACTTTGTTCCACTAGTTGCTCCCATCGGTCCTTCATGGCGTTCTTCAACATCTGTAGGCCGAATTGAATCCAGAGTGAGCCTTATTTCAACGCAAGCCCTATTTACTGTTTCATACGTATTTGCCGGTATATATGGAGTGTCTGAATTCACGAAATCCTTAATTTCATGGAACTCCAACTATAGTGCTTCCAGAACCTGGTGTTTCTTCTTTTTATAGGCGGTAGTTTTGCGGTCGGGTCCGTCCTTGCCTATATTAATTTTGAATCTGTAATGGCCTTCTGTCGGGCAACGATTTTGAAAATCTCCATCTCGTCCATTGTGGATTGGTGTCTTCAATCTGTGGGTTGGGAACTAACTTGTCCTTTCCGCTTTGTTGTGAGTGAGAAGTAAATCACTCTAACTGTTGTGGGGATGAGACGATGAATTACTTCTTACCGCTGGTGGGGGATCTCGATCACGTCGGGGTCACCAATGTTTTGACTTGGAACCTCTTTTGATTCCAATGTTACTTTTCTAAATGCTCCTTACCTCGGGTGGGGGGTAGCAAATAAAAATACTGATATGACTTCTGAATGCAAAGAGATTTTATTTATTAACGCTTATGGCTATTTATACTCTAATTTACAAGAAAAAATTATGCGTCAGCAATTTATTCTGTGGGAATAAAGTTGAAATGAGAGAGGCGAGCATTGTACAGAAAGCAATTTAATGGGAATGGGAATGTACATGATAATGCTGACAATATCGTTTATGTCTGCCGTTGGATTTAGGGATATGAGGAGAGCACCTGTAGACGGAGCACAGATAACTATTTGGTGGAAAGAGGCAATGATAAATGATAATGCTTACAATATCGTTTATGCTGCCGTTGGTTATAGGAATGTGAGGACAGCACCTGTAGAAGGTGCACAGATAACAATTTAATGGGAACAATGCCATAATAAATTATAATTGCTTATTATATTTATGCAGAGTATTATGGCTGCAGTAATTTTAATTAAGTCTAAAAAGTTTATATTGAAATTACCGTGCAATATAATTAGTATTTTACCCTAATTGTTTTTGGCCAATAAAGCTGCACCCTCTGAAATATACTCGTTTGCCGTCTAAACGTCACTATAGACCATGTGAGCCCGTAAACCAAAACTCTCCCTAGAGAAGTAGTAGTGTAGTATAGTCTCTGTTGATTGGTTCTCTGCTGAACTCCCATTACATTACTAATTGAATTGAATGAAAAAGTTTAAACTCGGAAATTATTTTATAGCAACAGAAACTGGAAAACTAGATATACACTTAAATTTAAGTTGATTGTACTTACATAAAAATTAAATAAAAATGCAACAATGACCCAATTGCACATCTTTTTCTCAATTAAACACTTATCGTTACTTTCAATACTGACCTAATCCGATATAAATGCATTATATATATTACACATTTTCATTGTAACCCACATACAATTGTCAATTAGGCATTTTAGCTTAAGTAATAGTCATTAAGCGATTAAAGGCTTTTTGTGTAATATACAATATTTTTAGAAATAAATGAGTTATTATTCCGATAGCAATCGCGTTTAATTTATTTCACAATACAAAACATTTGGTGACCACGACGTGATCGGTGCATAGTACAGAGTTTCCCCACCAGTTGTAAGAGCTCTAGTACTCGATCTCAAAGGCGTTAGACTGGGCCGACACAGTCTCTCTATTGTCAAATAGTGTTACAGAGCGTAGAACTTGACCGACAGAGTTCAGGCGTAAGGTTGGGCCGACAAAACCCTCAACACTTATAACACAGTGCAGTTCTTTGAGAAGGCAAAGAACATGAACACATCTTTTGCTGCAGCAACATCACAGCAAAGGCGGATTAGATTCGAGCTGAATCCGCTGCAGAAGCAGGTTTTAAACGACTCATTCAAAGGATCAATATCGAGCTAGAGCAAACACAGTCAGTTTCCTACATCGACCAATGATCGAATGCAGTTAAGGCTCATTGGGACAACATTTCCAGAATTCATCAAGATATAGTGTCAGAAGACGATTATGGATCCCACTCTCAATATAAGTTCTTCGAAGTGGATGATGCCTACAATGACATCCTCACCCAACTATTGGAAAGAAGCACCTTGAAACAATAACACAATCAGGTGTCGAGACTACTGCTTGACTACCAAGGATAAATCTGCCAGTATTCAATGGAGATTATCTAAAATGGAGGCAGTTTGCAGAAATCTTCCAGCAACTAATACATCAGCCAAGTATCGGGCTTTCACAAAAGATGTATTACTTGAAGGCAAACGTGACAGGAGATGCTGCACGTCTGATCCAACAACTCCTGACAACCGGTGAAAGCTATGAAACCGCCTGGAAAATTCTCAAGGACAGCTATGAAAATAAGCATCTAATCGTCTCAGCAATTATTCAAAATTTTGCGGCTCTACCGGGCACAGTGTCCGCAGGCGGACTAAAATGCACGATGGATTGAAGGAAGCATTGCTTGGTCTCGCGACAATTTGTGTTGTGCATGTATATTTTTGGACACAAATGGAAGGGACCTACAATTTAAGGCCGGATCCTAGCGGTGAATTGTAACGGAGTTTTCCCAGCCGGGGTAAACTCAGCATGACCAGGGTTTAGAGGAAAGCGGTAGTTAAATTAAAATTTCTATTTGGTGACTCTTCGAATTATTTTCTTTATTTTCCTTATTACTTATAATGTATTGGTTTACCAATGCGCTAGCCTGAGCGATGCGTGAGAGTGAGCCTAAGACGAGCGTGCACCCTAGGCGATTCGTAAGCGTAAGCGTGAGACAAGCGAGAATCCTGAGTGATGCGTGAGCTTGAGACGAGCGTAAACCCTCGGTGATGCGTGGGCGTGAGCATGAGATGAGCGTAAATCCTTAGCGATGGCTGGGCGTGAGCTTGAGACGAGGGTAAACCCTCAGCGATGCCTGGGCGTTAGCCTGAGACTAGCGTCAATCCTAAGCGATTTGTGGGCGTGAGCCGGAGACGAGCGTGCGCCCTAGGCGATGCGTAGTCGTAAGCCTGAGACAAGCGAGAATCCTGAGCGATGCTGACAAGGTTTCCAGAGGCATGAGGCATGACGAACTACTAACATCGACGCAATGGTTCCAGGGGCCCGGATTTTTACGAGAGCCAGAAAGCGAGTGGACCTCAGAGCCCATTGTTTCAATATAATAATAATAATATAATAATATTCGGCGCGACAGACCGTTGCGGTCTAACGCCTAGTTTCTCGCGACCATTTGTGTTGCGCAGGTATATTTTTGGACACAAATGGAAGGGACCTACAATTTAAGGCCGGATCCGATTTGAGAAGCTTTCCATGACAAGTTACTACTCTCGGAATGTTTGTCACCCATTCGCGAGAGGTAGGACACCGTGAAAAATTCTTTTGGTTTTACTGGGATTCGAACCACGAACCCCTGCACAGTAGACATTCGCATTTCCACTGAGCCACGGCGCCCACACCATTGTTTCAATATATTGTTACGAAATTCAGGCTTTTGAGTTCGTAAAGGATTTTGCAAATAAAACACAACAAAAATGTATTAATTTACAAATAATTACTTTAATTCACAAACAGTAATAATAACACAAGTTCACAATTTCTACTGGTGATAACTTTAAATGTACACAAGAACACTTATAGTACTTGTACTTTACAATAATTAATCGCTTTGCAAGAATTTTTACAACTTCACGGGTTGATTCCGAGGCGTTTCTACGGTATCCGCGGAAACGGTATTTTTGCCCCACCCCCCAAACAACGGCCCCGCCCTCCCCCTATGGGTGGGAGGGGCATCCAAAGTTTTGCGTTTTTTTTTTTAGAAAAATGCATTTTTCTAAGTATATAGAAGGAGGTGTGGGGCTTAATTGGTATCATACGAAATGTATTAAAAATACCTTCCATTTAAAAAAAAATGGGGCCAATAGAACCCCCCCACCGACGGAGTAAGAGCAAGAAACACACTTTTCCATAAAAGTGTAAAAAAGGGCGTGCTTAAAAGTGGGTGGGGCAAAATATTGGTATCAAATGAAAGGTGATAATTAGGTCTACACAGCCATGCTATTCTTAAGGGCATGGCTCAATTGTAGCGGAATCGCGATCAGTTTATATTGCGTTTATATGCAACGTTATCTAAAAATGGTTACCCCATACCATATGCTGGCCGATACGCTTCGTGTCAACTTCGAATTCGCTTCTATACCCGTGGAAATAGAGCTAGCCGATCCATATTTTAATATACCCGATCGCATTGACATATTGTTAGGTATTGAAATATATAATCAGTTATTTTCAGGTGAGTCTATCACAACGTGCAAGGAACTACCACCATTTTACAAAACCGAATTAGGTTACGTCGTCTGCGGAAAGGCTAAAGGCAAAGCTACTACATTAAAAGCGTCGCAAACGAATGTAGCGCTATGCTGTATTCAAGCACTTCAAACCCAAATGAAACAGTTTTGGGTATTGGAGAATGTCTCGGTCACCAATACATACTCATCAGAAGAAAAACTTTGCGAGGAATGCTATCGTAATTCTGTAAAGAGATTGCCAAACGGACGCTACTCTGTTGCATTATTAACAAAACCTAATATAGTTAAGTTGGGTCCATCACATCCTTCAGCTAGGCGCCAATTTTTATCACTCGAGAAACGTCTTCGTAACAAGCAAGAGCTTTATTAGCAATACGGAGATTTCATGTCCGAATACATAGAACTAGGCCACATGGTTCCATCCACGCAAATCGACACCAAACAAACCTATTATCTACCACAACCCATAGCATAGCATAGCATAGCACCATCACAAAGCTGCGAGTCGTGTTTAATGCATCAGCGGAAACATCATCACAACTATCGCTCAACGATTGCCCGATGGTCGGACCTACTATCCAGCAGGATCTCTTTTCCATCATCACTCGATTTAGGAAACATACTTTCGCATTTTGTGGCGACATAGCGAAATGTATCGCCAAATCCTCGTGCACGAAGACCAGCAGGATCTGCAGAGAATATTTTGGCGAGACCAACCTTCAGATGCACTACAAGTCTTCAAACTAGGCACTGTCACGTATGGCACGGCTAGCGCTCCGTTTCTAGCAACCCGGACGCTTAAGCAATTGACCATCGACGAACACACGCAGTTTCCAATAACATCGACCATTGCAGCCAGTAATTTCTATGTCGACGACATTTTGACTGGCGCGTCTACAATTAATGAAGCCAAAGAACTAAAATCTGATTTGGTTGATTTATTGAAATCAGGAGGTTTCGATCTGCGTAAATTTCGGTCCAACGACGTATCGCTGTCTTCGAAAAGTCAACCTTCTTCACCTGCTACATTGGTGTTGGGCCTATAATAGAACAAAGAGTCTGATCACTTCGAATCACCTTTAGACAAATTGCGCGTATCATCGTATTGTTCCAAACGCGACGTGTTGTCTCAGATATGCCAGCTCTTCGACCACTTAGGCATATGTGCACCAATCCTCGTAACAGCAAAATTATTCATGCAGGCGTAATGGAAACTACAAACCATCGGTTGGGATGATCCCATTCCGGACAACATAAAGATCAGATGGATCCAATTCAAGACAGAGTGGATGAGCTCTTAAAAGCTATAACTGTTCCTAGAGCTATACTCGTACCAAATTTCAAACGCGTCGAATTACATGGTTCGGCGATGCGTCAGAACGAGGTTTCGGTTGCGTATTCTACATTCGAGTGACCGACCATACGGAATATTATCATGTCAGACTGGTTTGTGCCAAATCGAGAGTAGCGCCACTGAAAATGCAAACCATTCCTCGATTGGAGCTTTGCGCAGCATTATTGGTGGCGGAAATAACAAACAGATTAATGGGTATCCTAGACATAGCTTTCGACGCAATTTATCATTGGTCTGACTCTGAAATAACGCTATACCGAATAAGATCCGAGCCACACAAATATGACACGTTTGTGGCAAACCGCATCGCCAAGATTCAGGAGTACACGTCGTCCTCGAACTGGTGCTATGTCGAATCTTCATCGAACCGGATTTATGACATCGGAGTTCGCTAGTGCAGCACTATGGTGGAATGGTCCCGAATACTTAAGTCAATCAGAACAAACTTGGCCAAGGGCTTTAAATAATCAATTAAGTGTAGATCAGACTGATCTAGAGGCACGCAAATCTTCAACCACAGTACTCACCCAAACCGACAATCACCACCAAGGGATATTTCATAAATTTGAAACACTCGGTACATTAACACGTGTTGTAGCTTATTGCATGCGCTTCCTACACAACGCTACAGATAAAGCTCTTCGTGCTTTAGAACATTCGAAACATCTTCGACCCAGTGAGCTGGACGGCGCATTGAATCGATTGGTAAAATTAGTCCAACTGGATACCTTCGCAGAAGACGTCAAATGTTTTCGAATCAACCAATCAGTTCCTCACAAAAGTTCACTACGTACTCTATCCCCCTTTCTAGATACTGATGGAATGCCTAGAGTCGGTGGTCGCCTCGACAACGCCTCGATTTCATATGACCGCAAGCACCCGTTATTGCTACCAGGAAGTCATGTGCTAAGCAAGCTAATCGCACGACACGAGCATTTGCGACTTCTCCATGCCGGCCCACAAGCGCTACTATATAATCTTCGGTTACGTTATTGGATAATCGGAGGGAGGAATCTTTGTAAAACGATAAGATGCTTCCACACTCGTCCTCACACCAAGAACCAAATTATGGGTAATCTACTCGGACAACGCTACCTATTTCGTTGGCGCTCGCTCTGAACTCAAAGACTTATCAAATTTATTTCTATCTCAACAGTTTCAAGAGAAGACACTTTGCTATTGCACTTCTCAGCACATCGAGTGGCTCACCATCCCAGCACGGTCGCCACACTTTGGAAGGCTTTGAGAATCTGCCATTAAAAACGCAAAACACCACTTAAAACGTGTAGTAGGAGCTTCGTCGATGACTACTGAAGAATTATTCACCTTAATTTTGCAGATTGAGGCGTGTCTAAATTCTCGGCCATTGACGCCAATCTCCAGTGATCCATCGGACCTTAACGCATTGTCACCAGGTCATTTTCTCATTGGAGCTCCGTTAACTTCGCTGCTGGAACCATCACTGCTCGACTTACGTACAAACAGATTGTCGAGATTACAATTGATCCAACAACAATTACAAGCCTTTTGGAATCGCTGGAAAATCGAATATCTCACCGAATTACAACATCGACAAAAATGGCAAACTGGCCAACACATGTTTCAGATCGGTTCATTAGTGCTTCTTCACGACGATAGTTTGTCACCCATGAAATGGAGTCTAGGACGAATAGTCGAGACACATCCAGGTAAAGACGGCATAGTTCGGGTCTTGTCTATAAAAACGTCGCAGTCAACTGTAAGGAGATCCGTAAATCGAATAAGTGTTTTGCCTATAGATGATGATGTAATGCATCAGGATCAATGAACTGCTCACTCAACGCTTCAATACTAGTAGGCTGGTAAGTTAAGAAATAATAAAGAAAACACACATTGTAAAAAATTCACATTAATAACTTATTTGTTTTAAAATTTAAAGTAGAGACTTTAAGGCCGCGGGAATTTTAACGCCAGAGCCATTGTAATTGCAACTATTGAATTATTAAATAAATAGTATATTGTTACTACTGAACGCAACCATATTTTCGAACCAAAAATATGATTACGTTCAGTGGTCGAGAAATGCATTTCTCTTGTTCTCTTTGTTTACTTCGTTATTTTTCTGCCCGATTGAAGGCAATGTTTTTCTTCTTCGTTTTTGCATTGAATCGAACAAGTCGTCGCATTTTCCTTTGTCCGCCATCATCATATTTTAGATAAATAAAAAACCCGATTTTGTTAATTCGAAGACAACAAACAAGATGGCGATTTTCGCAATCTGCTCAATTAGGGCTTTACGGTGAGGGGTGTCAAGAAGGCCAAATCGAAGAACGGGTGTACCGTAGTTTAGCCAGACAACGAAACGAAAAATTGTAAAGTGTTTTATTTTATCTCAAACATTGTCGGCACGCTCATCACGCCACATATTTGTCGGCTCGACAGCATATTGATGCTATACGACATACATACATACTGTAAAGGATTCGTCGTACTATGTAAAAAGTATAGCAGAACCAATGACTGACAACGTAGATAGTGAACTCAGCGGAAGAACAACCTTTCTTAGTGAAGAGTGTTTTTGGCTGAGTCTTTGCAGTGGGTGCAACGTACTCGTACTGCACTAATTGATAAGGCAATAAGCAGTACTTGGACAAGGAAAAAAATAAACCTTTTTGTGTCGAGTTGAGAATTAATCTGATTTTATTAAACGAAAACTTCTTCTTTTATAGTAAAACTGATTGTGAGATTAACAAAGGAAATTTCTTATTTACTAAGTACAAAATACATATCTAATAATCTTATCGGTTACAAAATAGTGTGCTCATTAATGGTGCACTTGAAATATTTGTTCTAGAGTAGAGCACAATGCAAATGCTCTACTTGTGTATATGATTCATAATACACTGTGTCGATATTGACCGAACACGTGTGCTTTGTTTATACTATTGCGTAATTTATGGCTTTGTGGATTTGAATATTTATATTGAGTATTGGTGCTGTTACAATTTATGTTTTTTGGATTTTTATTTGGTTGGTACTTATCTTATGGAATATTGGTTGGTGTGTATGGTGTGTATGTTATGGATATACACTACACCCTCACCCTTTTAAAAAAAAATTTATTTTATATGTGAAAAGAAAAATTTTGTATGGTATTTTCAAAAATATGTAATAATAGTATAAAAATGTTGTAATATTAATTATTTATATTGGTAGTTATCTTAGTCTAGGTTTGTACAATTGGTTGGTTGGTTGCTGTGTAGTTCTTTGTTGATACCATTTATGTTTACTATGGTGTTCACGCCATTTTTTCTTACAATTTCATATGGTTCTTTGTATGGACTTTGGCTTTTGTTCCTATTTTCTACTTTTATTAATACTAAATCGTCTATTTCAGCTTTAAGTTTATTTGTATAGTTATTTTTATGTTCTAGAGTTCTTTTCATTTTAACCTTATTTGTTATTTCTATGGCTCTCTATAGAGCTGATTTCAATCTGATTCGTAATTCATTTACGTAATTGTCGACATCGTATATTTTCGTGTTGTTATTTTCTATCTTGCTAGACAGAGTTGCTAGTTTTCCAAAAACTAACTCAAAAGGTGAATAACCTGTGTCAATGTGTGGTGTTGTATTGTAAGCGAATGTGTAATATGGGTTCCACTTGTCCCATTCGGTATTTTCTGTAAATGCTAAAAGATATTTGTTCATTACCCTGTGGTTTCGTTCGACGGTGCCTAGTGTCTGATGGTGATAAGGTGTTGAAAAATTTTGTTTAATTTTAAGAAGTTCGCATATGTTCTTTAGTACTTCGTTCGTGAATTCTGTACAATTGTCTGATTTTAAAATTTTGAAAAGTCCGTATTTTAATATGACTTGTTCGACTAGTGTCTTGGCTATTGTCTGTGCGTCTTTTGATGTTATAGGATGTGCAATTACGTATTTTGTTAATTCGCATTGCATGGTTAGGATGTATCTACAGAGATTCGTAGGGGTCCTACAGTGTCTATTGTTATTGTCTGAAAACTGTCGGATGGAGTGTCTGTTGTCGTTAGTGGTTCTTTTATATGTCTGGTCTGCTTGTTTCTGGCACATAGGTCGCAGTTTGTAATGAAGTTCTTGACCATCTTACTCATGTTTTTCCATATATATTTTTGCTTTAGCTTTATTATTGTTTTTCTTACACCTTGGTGTCCTCCGTATGTTGAATTATGATACTCGTCTATTAATTTGTATTTAGTTATTTCATCTTCTATTCTTCTTGGGGCGGCATATATTAAAATTTTTAAATTGGGATACTTGCTATTAATTCTTACTTTTGCATATGCTTCTTTAAATTCTTCTTTTGTATATACTTTCATTATTTCATCATTATTTTTGAGCGCTAATTCTTTGATATTTTCTTTATTCATCCGGGATGCTAGCTTCTTCAGTGTCGAATCTAGATTCGCTGAATTATCACTACACCCAACGTGCACGTATTTATTATCGATATTAATTTTGCAATTTTGTATATTTTTGTCGACTGTAAATTTAAGTTCCCTTATGTTTTTGATATCATTGATGGACGTGCATTCCCATATTTGAAGGTGATCAGTCTTCTGCTGAGAGTTGCAGTTCTCCGAGTTATTTTTAATTATTTTGTCTTTATTAGACATGCCCCTTGTTATTACGAGTGTTTTCTTTGACTTTTCGTTGGCTTCTTTTGGTATCATTTCTTTTAATATGTCGGAATCTATTTGTATTCTAGATAAAGCATCGGCGTTCGTATTGAGTTTGCCTTTGTTGTAAACTATGTCGAAATCAAAGTCACAAAGGTCTAAACGTATTCTCGTCATCTTTCACGAGGGATTGCTATGAGTGAATAATGATACTAATGGTCTATGGTCCGTGACTACTGTGAACTTTCATCCATAGAGATAGGGTTTAAAAAAATGTATGCTCCAGTGTATAGCTAGGAGTTATTTTTCTATGACTGGCTTGTTTAGGTCGTGTTTTTGCAGTGATTTACTTGCGTATGATATTGGTAAATCTTTACCAATCTCACCTTGCGAGAGTACTGCTCCTAAAGCAAAGTTTGAAGCATCAGTCGTTAATATGAACGGTTTCGTGAAATCGGGGTATTGCAATACTGATGGGCTGACTAATTTCTCTTTTAAAGTTTCAAACGCATTCTGGCAGTTCGCTGTCCATGAAAATTTCATGTTTTTCTTTAATAGGTAGTTTAAATCTTTGGCTATATCTGCGAAATTTGGTATAAATCGTCTATAATAGTTGCAGAATGCAACGAATCGTCAGACGTCGTCTGAGGTCTTTGGTGTTGGGTATTCTTTGATTGCGTTAAATTTAGCTGGGTCGGTCTTGACTCCGTCTTTAGTTATTAGATGTCCTAAATATACTACTTCTGGACGTAGGAAACAGCACTTTTCTGCATTGAGTTTTTGTAGATGATAATGTCATCTACGTACAAAAAGGCTTCAGTTTCGAGTCCAGCAATGCTATGGTGAGCATTCTTTGGAAGCTATTTGAGGATATTTTTAGTCCAAAAGGTAGACGTTTGAATTGATAATGTCCGTTTGGTGTCGAAAATGCAGTGGTCTTGAGAATTTTTCCAATCCTATTTGGTGAAATGAGCTTGTCATGTGGAGCGTTGAGAACCATTTAGCTCTCCCTAGTTTGTCTAAGATGTCGTCTAAACGTGTTAATGGAAATTTGTCATTAATGATTTTGTCGTTAAGTTTCCTATAGTCGACAACTACTCTCCATTTGTTTTTGTCCGTTGTATTTTTTTTTGGTACGAGTAATAGTGGAGCATTGTAAGGGCTAACCGAGTGTTCTATTATATCGTCTTCGAACATTTTATTTACTTGGTTTTTATGACTTCCATATTTGCGTGTGGTAGTCTGTAGTTTTTTATGTATACCGGTGTGTTGTCGTTTGTGGATATTTTTTGTGTGTAAAAATTGTTTGTTGTATGATGGTCGTTTTCTAAATGAAATACTTCTTGGTATTTTTCTAGAATTTTTAGAAGTGTGTTTCTTGAATGTTCGTCTTTGCAGTCTATGTTTAAATGTTTTTTGACCTTTTGAAACGTTTATCGTCATGGGATTTGTATTCACTGAAGTTTATTATGTCGTAGTCTTTTAGTGGTTTGGTCTCTAATTTAATGTTTTTTAGTATTACCTCTGAGTTGGTTGCGTTTAGGATTCTGATGTGTGTCATACCCGTTTTGGGTGCAATTGAGTTGCTTAGGAAAACACCATCAGTTAATTCTTTGTTTAATATTACTCTGTCTTCGTTTATTTGTAGCTTGATTGGTTGTATTATTTGTGTCCGTGGTGGTACTGTTATTGTCAGAGTTTGTAATAATTTTGAATACATTGGTAGTGTTGTAATTGTGTCATTTACTATTATTGATATAGTAAACTTCTCATAGTCGATTTTGCTGAAAAATCTTTTGAGAAAATCTCTACCAAGTATGCCGTCTGTTTCAATTGGAAAATTATTTTTTACCAATGGAAATCGTGATTACAGTATGTGTCGCCTATTAGCAGATCGAGTTCTATTATGCCTAAAGAAAATGTTTATTCTTGCGTTATTGCTGTTAATTTGCAATTTTCTTCCGGGTAGAATGGTTCATTTTCAACCTTGTTGGAAACCTTGAAAATTGATATGTCGGTGCCAGTGGCTATTAAAAATGACATTTCTTTGTCTTTGCTTTTTAGTGTGATGTAATTTGTATTGCAATCCGAGATTTTGAAAATTTTTATTGGTGGCCTTGTGGAGAAAACACGTGCTCCGTGGCTTGCTCGTTTCCCTGGTAGTTGTTCATAGTTATCTCGTTTCCATGGAGGGTTGAACCCAGGTTGAACCTGGGTTAGCAGTCATGGAAACGGGGTTGAGTTGAGTTTTCGTTAAACTCACTTTGAACTCGACGAAAATAGCTGGGTTGAGTAGAGTTTAAATTCAGAATGGCGATATTTATTATTATTCGTCGCTCGTCGGTTGTGCTAAAATTATTTAAATTAAATTTAATAAAAGTGGCTTCGCGGCTCTTCTGGTCTTCTACCGAATGTGATCTTTTATTAAATATAATAGAAGAAAAAAAAATATTAAAAATGATCGACGGAAAAAGGTTCCGAAAAAAAGAAATTTTTAAAATAGTAGAAAAAGAATTTATTTAAAGAAACATAATGGACAAAAACTACGAACAAATCGAAAACAAGTGGAAAAATTTAAAAAAAAAAATATATTAATGTGAAGAAGAACAATAATAGGAGTGGTGCCTCGACTGCATCATGCGAATTTTTTGATATACTTGATAGAATGCTTGGTGCAAGCTGGTTCCGACTATCGACCACAACGGGCCATCGAGTTCAAGTAGTACATTTCTGCATAGTACCAGTTTGGAGAATCCTGCTAGTACCGGAACACACTTAGAGGAAGAGCTAAGTGAATTTATTAATTTTTAAATTTTTTTACGTTATTTATTTAAATAGAAAAAATGTGATGCACCGTAAGTGACTTTGGAATCTAAACCAATTTATTCCTTTTTAAATTAGTCGTAAGCTTTGTATATATGTAAATAAAATGTAAATAAAAAACAATGAATTGCGATAATTTATTTATTTATTAGAACAATTTCATTAATTTATTTATTGATTTTTTATTTATAATTAAAAGAACTATGTAAAATTTGTGGTTTCTTTAATTACGATTTGATGTCAACAAAGGGTAATTTTGACTCATGTATTCTCTCAAGTGATCTCGAATATCAGAGGCAAATGGTTGAATTTGGTTATTGACACAGCGAGGTTGTGGATAACTGCCTTCATTTTCTTCAGCTGCTCTGATCCAACTTTCTTTTACAGGCAATCTTCTATTCTCTGCAATATTGTGTAACACACAGCAAGTAGCGATAATCAATGGAACAAATTCAACTTTTGCGTCGATTTTTTTTTTGATCATTCTCCACCTGCCTTTTAATCTGCCAAAAGCATTTTCCACGACTATCCGCGCCTTATTTAGGTACACGTTGAAAGATTCTTCATCTGCATTCCTCGGAGAAACGTAACCTTTGATTAGCCAATCTTTAAGGGGATATGCAGGGTCTCCTACCAAAAATGTCTTCACTTCCTGATTATTAATTAATTTGGTTGGCTATAAAATAAATACTTCGGGTTAACATTTGGTTGGGAAACTATTCAAAACAAATATTAGTTACCCTTTCATAGTTGTTGATATTTTTGTATACAAATGAGTCTTTCAAAACAACAGCATCATGTGTACAGCCCGGGTGTTTTATAGTTACATCAATGAACCTGATAAAATATTAATAAGAATTGCTTTGAATCGGTAAATAAAAACAATTATATCAATATATATTTACCTATACTTTGAATCCACTATTCCCTGGAGAACAACAGATGCCCAGGTTTTCCTATATATGTAATCCCTATATCCCAGTTCTGGAGGTTTTATAGGAATATGTCTCCTAACACCATAGGCATATTGCTTTTTGACACAAATTCTTCACATATTAGGGCAGCTTCAGTCATATTCGGCATTTTAATTTCTTCTGGCAATAAAATGTTGACGACAGCTGTACAGAACTGTTTTAGGCTTTTATAAACAGACGCCTTATGTACCCCAAACTGATTTGCTACGACTCTATACTCAGAGCATGATGCTAATTTGTACAAGGCTATAGCCACCTTTATTTCCACATCTAACGGTTTACGTACCCAGCTTTCACTGTGCTGCAGTTCTGATCTCAATTTGTCACAGAGAAACAAATATGTAGATTTATCAACCCTAAAGTTTTCGATCCAGTCTTCGAAGCTCTCATTATTTACGACATTTCGCCACCAATTAGAACACCTCTTTTTCATCCAACATTTTGGTGATTTTCTTGCCATATTGCTACGAACAAAATTTAAATAAGTGGTCTTCCTCCTCGAATGTAATTTAAAGGCCATTGCCATTCTTCGTCGGATTCGGCTCAAAAATTGCCGTCGGGAGTTTTTAATTTTATGTGCATAATACTGGCACATTAGCGAAACAATTTCTGTAGTTTTTTTTCTGTGTGCTAAACACAAAACAGCAATTTGTTGCTTTAAATGAGCTTTTTCCATTTTTTTATTGATCCAATAAATATTTAAAACAAATTATTTAGAAAACAAAACTACTCGTACAATCAACACTATCAGACGACATCACCACGAAAAAAATGCTGTACTAAGCAGTTGTCAAAATTTCAACTCAATTAAGTTAGATTACATGGAAACGCGCGACGCCATTTTGAATTTGACGAAACTAATTTTCAATCCAACCCAACTCAACCTAACCCCATGGAAACTAAGTAAGTATCATTGTTCCCTTCATTGCGTAGTGTTCGTATGTAGTGATTAGGTCGTTGGTTGAAATTTGACCTTCTGCTTTGTTGATTTTGGTTATTATTATGATTATGCCTGTACGTTTGTCTGTTTGTGTTATGGTTGAAGTTGTTGTTGGGCTGTCAATAGCCATAATTATTTCGTACGTTTGGTTGCCTATAATTGTTATTGTATCTGTTATTTTGTGGCGGGTTGTAATTGTTCAGTGTCCTTCGATTGTTGTCGTAGGTTCTGGTGTTGTTTTGTCTGTTTGGTTGTGATCTATTTTTGTTGAAATGCATAATGCTGTTTGTGTGTTCCTTTTCGATTTCTAAGGCAAGGTTAATTGCCTCAGTAAATGTTTTTGGTTGAGCGGCAAATATAGTCGATTTGAGCTCATCTTTCAATCCATTCTTGAAAATGTTCAGGGCATATGCGTCATTAATTTTTGTTACTATTGATTTTTTGATTTGGGTTGTGGTACCGAGGTCTTCAATTTGTAACTTGTTTAGATCGGTGATGAGGTTTGTTATTCTGTCATTGTATGCCGTGACAGAAAAATTTCTTTGTGTGATTAGTGATAGTGATGTGTATGTGGGGCATAGTTGTTGCCGATTTGTATTTATTTCTTAGTTCTGTGTTGAGTGCTGTCAGGTTTTCTGGTTGTGTATGTATTGTTGTTTTACGTTCGCACTTAATTTTACATGGAAAATAAATTCTAGCAAGTCTTCCTTAGCGGTATTACTTAATGGTTTATCTATTAGTTCTACTATTTTTAAAAAAGCTATCTAATTCCCTATAATTTCCTGAAAAAGTAGGAATGGCCTTCATTGCCGTTTGTATTTTATGTTTCTATTGAGTCTGTGTTTAAATCTTCTAAAATTATGTTGTTTTTATTATCTGGGTCTTCTAAGACTGTGTCGTCATTTATGTCTTCTATAACTATGTTGTGTGTGGTTTATGCGCTCGAGATGGCTGTATGAAAATTTGTTGCTCAGGATCGTAGTTTGTGAAGGATGGTGAATTTTGTGTGCGCGTGTTGCAGGATCTTGAAAAAAAAATTTATTTTTACTCAGGATCGTAGTTGCAGGATCGTGGAATTGAAAAATTTTATTTAGTGATAAAAACGTGGTTCTCAGGACCGTAAATGCAGGATCGCCATGTAAAGGATTGCTGTTTAAAAGATTGTGCTGGAAAGGATCGCCATGTAAAGGATTCGTCGTACTATGTAAAAAGTATAGCGGAACCAATGACTAACAACGTAGATAGTGAACTCAGCGGAAGAACAACCTTTCTTAGTGAAGAGTGTTTTTGGCTGAGTCTTTGCAGTGGCTGCAACGTACTCGTGCTGCACTAATTGCTAAGGCAATAAGCAGTACTTGGACAAAGAAAAGAATAAACCTTTTTGTGTCGAGTTGAGAATTAATCTGATTTCATTAAACGAAAACTTCTTCTTTGATAGTAAAACTGATTGTGAGATTAACAAAGGAAATTTCTTATTTACTAAGTACAAAATACATATCTAATAATCTTATCGGTTACAAAATAGTGTGCTCATTAATGGTGCACTTGTAATATTTGTGTTACAGTAGGGCACAATGCAAATGCTCTACTTGTGTATATGATTCATAATGCACTGTGTCGATATTGACCGAACACGTGTGCTTTGTTTATACTATTGCGTAATTTATGGTTTTGTGGATTTGAATATTTATATTGAGTATTGGTGCTGTTACAAATTATGTTTTTTTGATTTTTATTTGGTTGGTACTTATCTTATGGATATTGGTTGGTGTGCATGGTGTGTATGTAATGGATATACACTACAATACTGCGTGCAGGCCAGAGTCATATTCTAAAAATAGACTTCATGTTCTTTTACAAAAACCGGGTAAACCGCACAAACCGGTTTGACTAATTCTTTGACCAGTACACAATGATTCAAACTTACGGGCGGTTACATTTAAAATTTTAAATAATCTAAAGTCTTACAGCCTAAAAATATGCTACATAAGGGTGCTTATTTTTGGTAAATTGCGATTTATCTAGGATTCGAACCAACTACCTGCAGTATTTACATTGCGATTTATCTTAGGATTCTAATTATATTATATGCGCTACTAACTACTTTTCGTAACATTACTCCCACCTTAATTCTGTTCATCCCGAACAGATTCAGCAGTCCCTCTAATGTTGTACCTTGTCAATCTGTTGATGCAGACAACTTCCTTTTGACATCTGGGGTTATGTTTAATCTGATATACTGCGTCGTTGTTCCTCTTGTAGGGTTCTTCCTAACTTTGCTGTGATTTCTGTAATTGCCCTTGTCTTGCCTTGGAATTGCGTAGCCAAACGAAGTCTCCTTCCCGCAATTTTTCATAGTTCGCACGCAGGTGATCCTATGTTTTCATTCCTTCGTTTCGTTGTTCACGACGTTGTTCTTTACTGATATATGGACATTGATCACCATTGGTCTTCGATCGGAATCCTTTGCATCTTGCCCAACTATGGGTGCTACAACTTTATATCGATGCGTTTTCCCTCTAGCTCTTTGTTGCAGCTCTCTTCTTGCAGCACATTTCGCACACTTTGGGCACCAGTTTTTAACATCTCTGCGGCAATTGACCCAAAAAAATCGACTTCTTACTTCATCTAGTGTCCTCTTAGTTCCCAAATGTTCGCCTGATGTTCCACTGTGAGCATCGTGAAGAACTTTGTTCACCAAATTCGTTGGTAACACTACTTTTGATTTGTTATACCGACCATCGGCAGATTCCCATTGCCTAACTAGTAGTCCATCTTTGAACCTCAATGACTGCCATTGAGCCCAATAGCTTTTTACTGTTGGACTTGCTGTTGCAATTTCGTGCCACTGCGGTCTTTCCCCTTGCTCCATCCCTTGAAGTACTGCACCAATTGAATCGTCCTGCTCTTGTTCTTCCCTAAGCTGCTCCCTTGTCAAATGATTTTTCATCTGCTGGACCGTGATTCGTGAAAAAACTGAACATTTTTGAATTTCCGTTCTTCTACTTTGTTTGTACTCGGGGACACAACATTTCCTGAATGATCCACCATTGTGATTGCCGGTTATGCTGAGCGGAATTTCCACATTACGCCATGTCAGTACTTTTTTTCTCAAACCAAGTGACATCTGGTGCGCCATCATAAAGTCCAGACCCAATATGCATTCATGTTCCACTCGGGCAACAATAAACCAATGTCGAAACCTTAATCCTCCGAATTCGACTGTAAGGAAGGGTTCACCCTTAACTCCTGCAGCCTCTACTGTAGCTGTTCTCAACTTGTAGTGATGCACTCTGTTTACTTGCTCTGCAGACACCATTTCAGGACTCACAATTGATCTTGAAGCTCCTGTGTCTAGAACAAAATCGCAAGGTCTTCTCTCCAACACGCCATTAATAACCATACTGTTGCAATCGCTGCTAAGATTTGTACTGCGTATTGTGACCCTGGGATATTCCCTTGTCTTCTTTAGCCTTTGCCCTGCACAGCTGGTACAAGACGATCGCTTCACCTTCTTCAAATGTTGTGCATCTATTCGCCGTAATCTTTCCAGATTATTGGCACCATTCACGGGCTGTCTCATCATTTTCCCAGCGCTCAGCTCCTTGCAATCCCGAATGAAATGTCCAGGTTTCTGACATCTAAAATACCTTAATGTGGAAACGAATCTGCTACTTCTCTCGTTTTGAAAACTACCAGTGGTTGACTTCTGCAACTTCTCACCAATGAGAGCTCTTATTTATGCGACGTCCTCTATTACCAACTAGCCTAAACCAACAAAATTCGAAGACACACTGGCTTTAGCTGCTTCATACTGCAAAGCCGACGCTAATACTTGATTCATTGTTTTTCCTCTCGATGTTGTTCTCAAATGAAACTTCAACTGTTCATCTCGAATAGCATTGATGAACGCATCCACTGCCAACCCGTCTAAGTAACAGCCGGAACCTCACAATAGGCTTGTCGTGCTAGTTTAGTTATTTCCCGTTCTAATTCTTAAAGCCGTTCTTCTCGCAGTTGTTTCTTCATCTGGAGCTGTATTTTGCTTAGCTCCTGTGTATGAGACTGTCCATAACGCAAGTCCAACTCTTGCTATATTCCTCCGACACTCATCTCGGCATTTGGAATCATTTGCAATACATCAAACGCCTTGCCCCTCAACGGCAGGGTTAGAAAACTTAGTTGTTCTTCAGCACCCCATCCATTGTGTTGTACAGCAGCTGTAAACTGGACTTTGAAATTTTCAAAAGCTGTGTCGCCATCGAACGCAGGTCGCTCTAAAATGCCTTTCTGGTTACTAGAAAGTCTGGAATGACTCTGTAATTACTTTGTTGGATGTTTTCTCTGACGAATTGGGGACGGCTGTCCAACCGAGTTTCAATCTCATTAATCTTGCCTTCCAGACCACTAACCTTTCTTGTCACGTTCGTCTCGAGTGATTTTACTTCTTCTTGAAATGTTGCTTGAATTTCATTTATTTCCTCTTCGAGCGTTTCTTGAATTCCGCTAATTTCACCTCGTAGCCTTTCTTGAATGACAACTAGTTTTTCATTTTGATGGTCGTATTTGGAATTTAATTCCTGCTTTTGTTGATCGAATTTGGAATTTAATTCCTGCCCCTTTCCCCTTTTCAGAAGATCCATTCAGAGCTCTTAATAAATCGGAGTATATCTCGCACTTTGCCGTTTTCAAGATCTGATAGGTTATTCCTTATCCGCATACCCAAGTGTTTGTGCCTTCTGTGCATTAGTGCCGGACATGAGCAAAGAAGATGCTCTATGGTCTCTTCCTCCTCCTCGTCCATGCAACCTCTGCAGAAGTCATTATATTCGCCACCCATCTTTCTCGCGTGTCCTGTCATTATCCCTAAAACCGTTCTTAGTTCACGTCTTTGTAGAGAAATAAGCGGAGTTGAGCGCTTTAAGTCCAGCTTCGGAGAGACCTGTCTTGAAATATTGCAAGTGTCAGTATTTTCCCACCATACATTTGTTATTGCTTCTGCCTCTTTCCGAAGTTCAATTCAGTGTCGCGATAGGACTCCCCACCTCCGCCCTTTCCGGTAACAGCTGGAGAGTCGTATCACATCTAACTAACTCGTCCGCCCTGCAGCTCCCCTCCTACTTTACCGTCTAGCTTAGAGCCATCCGTGAAAAACTGTATTGTTTCGTTGTCGGTTACGGATCCACTCTTCTAGTCTTCTCTGGAGTGTATTGTTGTCCGAAAACCTCCATACGCTTACCCCATACAGTAGTATTGGTCTCACTACCGACGTGTAAAGCCAGCGTACCAGCTATGGTATCAAACCCCATTTCTTACCAATAGCATTCTTGCACGAGTATAAAGCAATATTAACTTTATTAACTCTTTCTATTATATTAGGTTTCCAGCTCAGTTTCCTGTCATTGATTGTCCCCAGAAATCTTGCTTTATCAGAAAAAACTAAGGGGGTGTAACGAGGTTTTCCAGCCGGGGTAAAACTCAGTGTGACCAGGGTTCTTTGTTTATAGGGTCGTTACAATAAAAAGAATTTATTTGTTTGGGGAATGGAATTCGATCTTTTATTCTCTTCTTTCAGTTAACAATTATTTATTTGTGTAAATTCAAGTGTAATGTTTATGATATCCGGTCGTATCCTCGGCGGCGGTGTATATATACTGGCGAAGCGTAGTACCGGGGGCGTTGGTGTTGACTATGTGGATGGCGAGCGCGGTGTCGTTGTACTAGCGGTGGGGCCTTTGTACCCCTTTGGCTGTAGCATCAATGTTTGCTTAGGTTTAGCGTTAAGCGTGGGCGCAATGGTAAGGATATCCCTCTCGAACCATTAATGCGACGAATTTCTAGCGTTAAGCGTGTGGACGTAATGGTAAGGATATCTCTCTTGAACCATTAATGCGACGAATTTCTAGCGTTAAGCGTGTGGACGTAATGGTAAGGATATCTCTCTTGAACCATTAATGTCACGAATTTCTAGCGTTAAGCGTGTGGACGTAATGGTAAGAATATCTCTCTTGAACCATTAGTGCGATGAATTTCTAGCGTTAAGCGTGTGGACGTAATGGTAAGGATATCTCTCTTGAACCATTAATGCGACGAATTTCTAGCGTTAAGCGTGTGGACGTAATGGTAAGGATATCTCTCTTGAACCATTAATGCGATGAATTTCTAGCGTTAAGCGTGTGGACGTAATGGTAAGGATATCTCTCTTGAACCATTAATGCGACGAATTTCTAGCGTTAAGCATGTGGACGTAATGGTAAGGATATCTCTCTTGAACCATTAATGCGACGAACTACTGAGTCAAGCGTGAAGCGTTTGGACGTAATGGTAAGGATATCTCTCTTGAACCATTAATGCGAGGAACTACTGAGTCTAGCGTGAAGCGTTTTGACGTAATGGTAAGGATATCTCTCTTGAACCATTAATGCGAGGAACTACTGAGTCTAGCGTGAAGCGTTTGGACGTAATGGTAAGGATATCTCTCTTGAACCATAAATGCGAGGAATTACTGAGTCTAGCGTGAAGCGTTTGGACGTAATGGTAAGGATATCTCTCTTGAACCATTAATGCGAGGAATTACTAAACGAGTTGCTAGTACTAGGAATCACAGGGAAGGAAAGAAGAACTGGTTGTCGGAATTTCCTGCCTTTTATATGGTTTTGAATCGGTTGGAAAGGTCCTGTTATCTCTGAACCGTGGGACGATCGATGTTGTTTGGTTCCCACGATCGGTCCGAGATCCCGTTGTTGCTATGCTCATTGTGTTTTGTTGTTCCGTTAAATCATTCGATTTTTGTGTTGTTTTGTCCAGCTCTGTACCTGTTGTTGTTGTATTCCTGCGTTGCAGAAATCAAAGCATAATTTGGGTTTTGCTTTGTTTGTCAGTGTACTGTTGTTCTGCTCATCATGTTGTTTGTTGTTGTTGTGTCTTGGTGCGAAAATTTGTTTGCAATATGTAAATTCATTTGGGTTGCGTTGCTTGGCTCAGCTCTGTGCGTGGGTTTTGTTGTTGTTCGTGGCTCAGTTCTGTGCGTGGGTTTTGTTGTTGTTCGTGGCTCAGTTCTGTGCGTGGGTTTTGTTGTTGTTCGGTAGCGTTTTCGGGATGTTGTTGCTGTGTTGTTCGGTATATCGCTCTTCTGTTGTTGGTACTTTTCGGGTGTTGCAATAGGTAATCTCGTTCGGTTGGTGTTGCTCGGCTTCTATGATCTTGGTGTTGTTTGGCTGCATGTTTCGGGTTGTTGTTGGTATGTTGCAATAGGCATGCTCGTTTGGTTGGTGTTGCTCGGCTCGTCTATTATTGTGCTGTTCGGTATGTCGCTCTTTTGTTGTTGGTGTTTTTTTATCAGCGTTCGATCCTGATAGGTTGATTTTCGGTGAACCCTGTCGGCTGTATGTGTGGTGATCTGCTCGTTCTCACACTGGGGTGGTGGTGGTTGTTTGCATTTGCCACCATCTCTATGGTTTGCCGATTTCTGTGACTTAGTCATGACTCCTCCTCAGTATTCTGCTCTCCCATGCGAGTGCAGCGTCGGTGGTTCTCCGTCTCCGAATAAATGTAACTCCCAGTCGTGTGGGAAAATTTTGTGTGACAGAATTTTTCCTCACACCTCCCTGTTGCTCCGGCGGACGTTGACCTGTCCCTTCCGGGTCACCATAACACTGAAACGGGTGTCTCCCTGGTGGTGGAAGAACTGTAGAAGGCGGAGGTTCCCCGTTCTTATTTTTGCTTTTTCCGCAATTATCCTCGCTTGCAATTCGTGGGGCCAGGCTTCTGTGCCTTGGATGATGTCGCTCCCTGTAAGCGACAGTGCGTCGACTCGTTCGTTCTCCATGCTTGGGGTGGTGTGGTGTTCGACTCCTGGTTTCGGCCTCGGTGGTGGTGTGTATGTACTGCTGATATCCATGCCACTGTTCTCGCTGTTTAGGGTGTCGTCTTTGTTTTTTCCACTGTCGCTGCCGTTGTTGTTGCTGTGGGGGCTGCTGCTACTGCTGTTGGTACTGCTGCTGCGGTTACTACTGCTGCTGCTGCTAGTACTGCTGCTGCGGCTACTACTGCTGCTGCTGCTACTACTGCTGCTTTCATAACGTTGGTGGCGACTCCTAGGACTGCGGCTTCTTTTGCTGTGGCGTGGCGTTCGAGTCCTACCCCTGTGGTTGGCCTCTCGATTGTTGTTCCCTCTTTTGCCGTCGCTCAGGCCAATGTCGGGGAGTCTTATGGTTGGGTCCGTGTGTTTCTTGATTACACTGGCAATTGTAGCTCTTTTTCCCATGGCGCTTTCCAATGACATTTTTCGTGCTGGTGATTCGGTCCCTGTAAGTCCCCATGTCATGACTTTCTCTGCGGCTTCCAGGAGAAATACCCCACAGTCGGTCAAGTTGGGTTGTTGTGGGATTTCCACGTAGTTGTTCCGGAAGCAGTGCTGGAACTCTTGCCAGGTCCTGTGGCGTCCCTTCGTCCGGTGTTGCTGAATGGCATATCCTCTTATGATCTGCACCACTTCGTCTCGCCGTGCTGTCGCTAGGGAATCGTATACGTCGACCGTGGCGCAGTCCGGAATACCCGGGTTGGTGACAGCCACGAGATACCAGTGCTCGCGGTCACACACGGGCACTATGGCTAGGTCGCTCTGGATGAATTTGAAGTGGCGGTCCCACCTGCTTAATAGTGCACTCCGTCTCCTGGCCACGGTCTCTTCGTCCTCTTGTGGCGTTGGCTGGTATTGCTGCATTTTTGAGACTAGAAAAGTGCTGCAAATTTGGATCCTGCGTTGCTTGTCTTCGGCCAAATTTCCCAGCATCTAGCCTAGACCGACTTCCACTAGAACGTCGTTAGGGAAACCCCTGGCCTGTGTCGACAGTAGTCTTCTAGCCGGACGTCGATGCTCCTGGGTCCGAGGGGGTACGTGCAAATTATTTGCTCAAGCT
Organism: Nephrocerus scutellatus; assembly: GCA_947095585.1. Taxonomy (NCBI): domain Eukaryota; kingdom Metazoa; phylum Arthropoda; class Insecta; order Diptera; family Pipunculidae; genus Nephrocerus; species Nephrocerus scutellatus. The sequence continues at coordinate 66,258,836 of OX352761.1, read as the reverse complement.
TGACTTCGTGGGCTGCCGTCTTGATGGCCCAGCTGCCTGTCTTCTTTACCAGTATGATGCGGTGTACGACCTCGTCGGTTGGTTTTGGTGCCTCCTGAGTGTTTCCGTGTTTGGACATCTTTGGTAAATTTGCTTTCTTTGCCTTCTTTACTTTAGGTGTCTGGAGATGATCGATGATCACTTGTGACTATTTTCCTTGATTAATTTTTACTCAGCGCGAAAACAAGTTACGGGACCTGTGTTCCGTTGATTTTCCTCATACTCAAGTCTCTGATGTGCCTGGACCATTGTTGTTGTCCTGTGTTGTTTGTTCGTCTTCATGGTATTCGGGAACTAATGTTGAACTAGCATCACGTGTTCCAACGGATTTGTTGCTCTTGGTTTAGTGCTTGATTTGATGCTGATGTCGTCAAATGCCGTTTGCCTCGTGGGAGAATCGGGACAATCTCGACGTGTTGCTTGGGCTTCGGGGATAATGTTGCGGGTGCAGTCGTGTATTTGGTATGTATGTGGTCTCTCCTTGTTAGGTTTTTGCTTCCCACTGTGGCTGTTTTTTTTGGAATTAATTGTCGTATGTCCATTACCTTGTGCTCTTGGTTGTGCGGCGCTGTGCTTGACGTTCTTGTTCCCTGTTCGCCAGCTATGCGACGTAATATGCCGATCGTTCTGGTGTTTGTTTTCGGGATGTTTCATTGTAGTGTCTTCGTGTCGCTGTTGTGTGTGAAGGGGAATTGTTGTTGTGACGCGATTTGTTTTTTCTATTTCCTGTGGCCAGTTTTCATGGAAGTTTTTTAACTCATTTACGTGTGCAGTGCGATCCTTAGTCTGTCCTTGCTTTCTTAATCTTACGATGACTGGTGAGACGAAATCCATTACGCAATAGGGTCCATCGTATCTCGGAGCTAATTTACTGGCGAATCCTTCTGCCGCCTTTGAAAGATGATGTTGCTTGACTAGAACTAGTTTCCCAATCTCTGGTTTCCAGGGACGTCGCCTTAAGTTTTAGTGGCGGGCTTGGTCCTTAGCTGCTCGTTCCAGATTCCGTCGCACTATCTCGAAGATCTCCTTCATATCGGCCTCTCGATCTTCGGGAGCTTTGATTAACGTGCCTGTCCCGGGAGTTATTTCGTCATACAACGCATGCGGGAGGCGTGGTTCTCGTCCTTGCGTCAAAAAGGCTGGGCTGTACCCGTTGAATCCTGGATGCTGGAGTTTTTGGCCAGCATGACTTCGGGTAGTTTTTCGTCCCAAGTGCGCTGTTGTACCCGACGAAATCCTCTGCTGCTAAATTGTGTCCCGTTGTCTGTAATTAGGATCGTTGGGACACCATACCGAGCCAGTATACGTTCGCGGAACGCCTTTTGGACCCCTTCCGTCGTTGCCCTTCGCATGGGGATTAGTTCGACCCACTTCGAAAACCGGTCGAAGAAAACTAAAAGCATAGTATTCCCGTGTTTGGATCTAGGAAGTGGTCCAACGAAGTCGCTACACAACGTGGCCCATGGTTCGTCGGCTACTTGTGTAAGCATTTTCCCTGCTGCCTGCCGTTGACTGGGCTTGTAACGCTGGCAACTTTCGCAACTTTTTACGTGCTGACGAATGTCGCGAAACATGCCCGGCCAGTAATACCGACCACATATTCGCGCTGTGGTCTTTCGAATTCCCAGGTGTCCTGCTGATGCGCTGTCGTGGTTCTCCTGTAGCACTCGACTTTGAAGCGTACTTGGTACGCACAGCTTCCACGGTGCTGTGTCCTCGTCTCCCGCCCGCTGACCTATATGTCGGTATAACTGCTGGCCTTCAATCACGTAATCAGGGAATTTAGCTGGGTTCTCTTTGACTTGATGAATCTTGTTTTGCAGCCAGTGACAGTTTGGTTGTTCCGCGTGTTCCTCGCAGGCTGTCATCAGCGTTTCGTGCGGCTGTCGTGACAGCGCGTCTGCGACGACGTTGAGTTTGCCTCGCCTGTACTGTATATCGAACGTATATTGCTGCAGTTCTAGTGCCCATCGTGCGATCCGTCCCGAAGGGCTGGATATGGAGTTAAGCCACTTGAGGGAGAGGTGGTCTGTTACCACCGTAAACTGATAACCTTCGACATACGCACGCATCTTCCTAATTCCCCATATGATGGCCAGACACTCATTTTCGGTCGGAGAGTGCTTTTTCTCTGCGGGGTTCAGGTGCCGGCTGGCATACGCTATGACCCGTTCGTTGCCATCGATTTCTTGGGTGAGGACTGCCCCCAACCCGTAGTCACTTGCATCGGTTTGGAGAGAAAATTTCTGGGAAAAGTCGGGGCACGCCAGGATCGGAGCCTCGGTGAGTTTTTCCTTGAGAGTTTCGAATGCCTTTTGTTGTTCTTCTCCCCACTTCCAGTGCTTCCCTTTCTTTAGCAAATTTGTCATTGGTCGTACGGTCTCGGCGAAGTCTGGGACAAAACGTCGGTACCACGAAGCGATGCCCAAATACCGACGCACTTCTCGAACACTTCGGGGCGGTTGAAGCTCCTTGATAGCCGCTACTTTGTCTGGATCAGTGTGTATACCTTTGCTGCTGACTACATGTCCCAGGTATCGTATCTCCGTTTTGCAGAACTCGCATTTGTCGGGATTGATCGTTAAGTTGGCCATCTGCAGCCGTCTGAATACCTTTCGCAGGTTCTCCATGTGCTCTTCGAATGTCCTCCCGATAACGACTATGTCGTCGAGGTATGCAAACGCGTGAGGCTCCATTTCCGGTCCGATGACTCGATCGAGCGCTCGCTGGAATGTCGCGGGGGCCGAGTGCAGTCCGAATGACATTACGCGCCACTGGAACAGGCCACGACCGGGCACTGTGAAGGCAGTGTACTGTTTGCTCCTCTTCTCCATGGGTATCTGCCAGTATCCATTTCGTAGATCTAGGCTGCTGATGCACTTGGCACCGCGAAGCTTTTCCAAAATGTGTTGTATCCGTGGCAGAGGGTATGCATCTGGCACCGTCCTTGCATTGAGCTCCCGATAGTCAATACAGAGCCTCCACTTGCCTCTCTTTTTCCGTACGAGAACTATGGGCGCGCTGTGGGGGCTATGTGAGGGTTCGATGCACCCCTTTTCCAATAACTCGTCAATTTCTTTGTTGATTATTTCCTGCATCGCTGGGTTTCGGGGGAAGTAACGTTGCTTTATTGGGCGTTCGTCCTGCATGATAATTCGGTGTTCGGTGATATTGGAAACTGCGGGTAGCTGGTCGAACCTTTTGAACTCCTGGTGTAGGAAAGCTGCAAGCTTTTCCTCGTCTGTACGTGGTGTTGTCTGAGCGATGGTGCATTGGCGGATCTGTTCTGCGGGCTCTGCTCCGTGTTGCAGTTGTACTGTCTGACCACCGCAGCTTAGACGGGCCTCCGCCCGTGACAAAAAGTCCAAACCCAGGATCACATCGTCCATTGCATCTGGGAGGATCAGGAACGAAAACTGGATCTCTCTATTCCCTATCCTGACATCTAGCTGTAGGGCCTCTCGAATCAGTTTGGGTGTTCCTTCGGCCATTCGGACGGTCACATCAACGGGTAAACTTTTCGTTGTGCCCCTTCGCTCCTCCGCAAAACGTTCGCTTACAAAACTCTTGGTGGCCCCGGTGTCGATTGTGGCTTTTATAAGCGTTCCGCCTAGGGTGATGGTAGCGAATATCCGATTGGAATCGAATGTGAGAAAATTTACTGGGTATGAGGTGTCGGTCTTGGGGGTTCCGTGGCACCTCGGTTCCGGCGGTCCCCTTGTCCGTTTCCCGACCGTTCGACACGTTTTCGGCAGCATTCTACAGTCCGAATGTTTCGCAGGCCGCAGTCCCAGCAGAAGAGGATTTGGGGGTTGCGACAGTCTCATCTCACGTGTCCGTCCTGGCACATCGCAGGCAGGCCGTCCTGACGTTTATCCGTGCTTCCGCGTACTGCGCCACCATGAAGTTCCTTTCGGGTTGTCTGGGTCGAGGTGGAGGTATAATGGGTTCTGTTGTTCCGGCGATGCCTTCGAAGTCTTCTGCCAGGCCGATGAGCTCGTGCAGGTCTCTGAAGTCCTTCCTCCGGATGTAATACTGGTATTCTTGTCGACAATTCCGAAAAATCCTCTCGACCTGCTGTGCACTAGTGTAATGCGCGTGCCTCATTAGGTTTTGCATCACGATTACGAAGTCTTTAAAACGTTCCTTCGGTTTTTGCTGGCGCTGGCGAATTTCATCGTCCAAGTGTTCCCAGAACCTGGTGGGCAGGAAGAACTGTAGAAAGTCCGCTGTAAATGCTTTCCAATTATCCCATTTTTGGTTATTGTTGCGGAACCACAACAACGCACGGTCGCGGAGTAGTTCAGGCATAGTTCTGGGCAGGAGGTCCTTGTTTACGCAGTAGGCGTCGGCGAGTTCTTCCAGCCTTTCAATGAACTGAAGAGGTTCCTTCCCTCCATCGTACCTTACCGACCATTTCCTTACTTGGTCCATTATCTGGGCGTATGATATAGTCGCCGTCTCGGTCCTGTTTCATGTCAGAGCTACTTCAGATAGTATCGGTGACGCTGCTCTGATGGCTGCCTTTGGATCGTCGCTCCCTCTAGCTTCCGATGGTTCCAAAGTTATTAGGGGAAATTACGATGGGCTGCGTCTGTGTTTCTCTTCTAATTCGCTTAGGCGTGTTTCGTCCTCAGACGTGACGTCTCGTCCTGAGACGTAGTTGGAAAATCTCTTCCTCAACTCTTCTAGTGCGCCGCTGTTGTCTAGTCTGAACTCGCTCATGTAGTTCTTCAGCTCCTCTTTCGATAACGTATATATCCAACTGGTCTTAACCATCTTGGTTTTATACTGGTATTATTAGATTTTTGACTTTATTAGTGTATTCTTACTAAATTCCAGGGTCTCTGCTCGGGCGCCAATTGTAACGAGGTTTTCCAGCCGGGGTAAAACTCAGTGTGACCAGGGTTCTTTGTTTATAGGGTCGTTACAATAAAAAGAATTTATTTGTTTGGGGAATGGAATTCGATCTTTTATTCTCTTCTTTCAGTTGACAATTATTTATTTGTGTAAATTCAAGTGTAATGTTTATGATATCCGGTCGTATCCTCGGCGGCGGTGTATATATGCTGGCGAAGCGTAGTACCGGGGGCGTTGGTGTTGACTATATGGATGGCGAGCGCGGTGTCGTTGTACTAGCGGTGGGGCCTTTGTACCCCTTTGGCTGTAGCATCAATGTTTGCTTAGGTTTGGCGTTAAGCGTGGGCGCAATGGTAAGGATATCCCTCTCGAACCATTAATGCGACGAATTTCTAGCGTTAAGCGTGTGGACGTAATGGTAAGGATAGAACCATTAATGCAATGAATTTCTAGCGTTAAGCGTGTGGACGTAATGGTAAGGATATCTCTCTTGAACCATTAATGCGACGAATTTCTAGCGTTAAGCGTGTGGACGTAATGGTAAGGATATCTCTCTTTAACCATTAATGCGACGAACTACTGAGTCAAGCGTGAAGCGTTTGGACGTAATGGTAAGGATATCTCTCTTGAACCATTAATGCGAGGAACTACTGAGTCTAGCGTGAAGCGTTTGGACGTAATGGTAAGGATATCTCTCTTGAACCATTAATGCGAGGAACTACTGAGTCGAGCGTGAAGCGTTTGGACGTAATGGTAAGGATATCTCTCTTGAAACATTAATGCGAGGAATTACTGAGTCTAGCGTGAAGCGTTTGGACGTAATGGTAAGGATATCTCTCTTGAACCATTAATGCGAGGAACTACTGAGTCTAGCGTGAAGCGTTTGGACGAAATGGTAAGGATATCTCTCTTGAACCAATAATGCGAGGAATTACTAAACGAGTTGCTAGTACTAGGAATCACAGGGAAGGAAAGAAGAACTGGTTGTCGGAATTTCCTGCCTTTTATATGGTTTGGAATCGGTTGGAAAGGTCCTGTTATCTCTGAACCGTGGGACGATCGATGTTGTTTGGTTCCCACGGTCGGTCCAAAATCTCGTTGTTGCTATGCTCATTGTGTTTTGTTGTTCCGTTAAATCATTCGATTTTTGTGTTGTTTTGTCCAGCTCTGTACCTGTTGTTGTTGTATTCCTGCGTTGCAGAAATCAAAGCATAATTTGGGTTTTGCTTTGTTTGTCAGTGTACTGTTGTTCTGCTCATCGTGTTGTTTGTTGTTGTTGTGTCTTGGTGCGAAAATTTGTTTGCAATATGTAAATTAATTTGGGTTGCGTTGCTTGGCTCAGCTCTGTGCGTGGGTTTTGTTGTTGTTCGTGGCTCAGTTCTGTGCGTGGGTTTTGTTGTTGTTCGTGACTCAGTTCTGTGCGTGGGTTTTGTTGTTGTTCGGTAGCGTTTTCGGGTTGTTGTTGCTGTGTTGTTCGGTATATCGCTCTTCTGTTGTTGGTACTTTTCGGGTGTTGCAATAGGTAATCTCGTTCGGTTGGTGTTGCTCGGCTTCTATGGTCTTGGCGTTGTTTGGCTGCATATTTCGGGTTGTTGTTGGTATGTTGCAATAGGCATGCTCGTTTGGTTGGTGTTGCTCGGCTCGTCTATTATTGTGCTGTTCGGTATGTCGCTCTTTTGTTGTTGGTGTTTTTTTTATCAGCGTTCGATCCTGATAGGTTGATTTTCGGTGAACCCTGTCGGCTGTGTGTGTGGTGATCTGCTCGTTCTCACACTGGGGTGGTGGTGGTTGTTTGCATTTGCCACCATCTCTATGGTTTGCCGATTTCTGTGACTTAGTCATGACTCCTCCTCAGTATTCTGCTCTCCCATGCGAGTGCAGCGTCGGTGGTTCTCCGTCTCTTTCCCCCCCCTTCTTAATATAAGTTTCGTACATTAAGAGTTTCTGTGTGGATGTTTCGAAAGTTGCCAAAACGAGGGGAAATCTAAAAACGGCGAAATCAAATTGCTCTCGCTCTATTTGTGAGAGTTGGGAGGCTAGGAGAAATGAAATTCTATTTGTTTTGAAATGTTCTCTTTAATTTTATTGTACATCAATTTCAATGTGATAAGAAAATAAAAGAAAATAAATGTAACTCCCAGTCGTGTGGGAAAATTTTGTGTGACAGAATTTTTCCTCACAGGGGTACCATTTAGTGTTGGAGGATCAACTGTTGGAATTTTATATTTCCGGGTTGACGCCCAGACCGATTTTATTTGCCAATTTTTTAACGATTAGGAGGGCATTTTGCATAACCTCCTTAACGCTACATCATCAGCATACGCTACCACTTTTATCCCCTCTACAGTAATTCGTTGATTACTATATTCCAGAGTAGAGAGCATAATAAACCTCCTTGCGGTGTTCCTCTAACTGCCTGCCTTTTTTTAGATGAAACCACCCAGCTCCGCACTTATAATCCTGCCTAGAAGCATATGATTGATAAGTTTGCTTGTAGGGTAGTCCACATCTAGGTCTGACAGTCCTTTACAGTTTGCCTCTGTTTTAACGTTGTTGAACGCACCCTCGATATCCAAGAATGCTACTAGTGTATACTCCTGGGAGTATATTGATTTCTCAATTGTGCTTTCTAAGGTGTGTAAGGCTGTGTCTACAGACTTCCCCTTGCAGTAGGCATGTTGGGACTTTGCCCATTATATGAATATCTATCAGTCTTTCCAGGGTTTTCAAAAGAAAGGATGATAGAGTTATAGGTCTCAGGTCTTTTGGGTAGCCATGTGAGCTTTTACACGCCTTCGGTATAAAAACTACCTTGACGTCCTTCCAAGCCCTAGGAATGTACGTCAGCTTTATACACCCTGTAAAAATTGCCTCTATCCATGGGAGTAACCACTTCAAGTTATTCTGAATTTGCGCAGGGATTATGCCATCTGGGCCAGCCGATTTGAAGGGTTTGAAACCGTGTAACAGTGTTTACTCGGGTGACGCTCGCCGGTCAGTGTATTAGCGTAAGCACTACTGCGTGACTGCTTAACTATTATATAGATATTACTGCCTACCGCAGTATTTTCTACTCTATCGAATAGATATTACTGCCTACCGTAGTATGTTCTACTCTATCGAATAGATATTACTGCCTACCGCAGTATATTCTACTCTATCGAATAGATATTACTGCCTACCGCAGTATGTTCTACTCTATCGAATAGATATTACTTTTACCGCAGTATGTTCTACTCTACTTACATTGTGTTTTCTTAGCCTATAAGTGTGTCTGATTAGTTGTATTTCTTAGGAATTTTATTGCCACCCTTTTTGAAAAATAATAGATTTCTTCCTATAATGTATTGACATATAAGAAATATTATATTATTATCTTCATATAGCATTGTTCTTCTTGAACGTTCGGGTGGCAAACCTTTTCCCAGAGAAAAAAAGAAAAAAAAAATAATTTGATTGGTACGGTCGCCGGACTGAAAATCGCACCCACTGAATCTCGGCCGAGTACACTTGCATGGTGCAAACGTGATATATGAGTTATGTTGGTTGACCATGCAATATGTATCGTTGACTGAGTGGTTGCGTGTTCAGTACGGCGATTAGACATACGGTTTGTGACGCAGTTGATTTTTTACTCAACTTCGTTACATTCACCCCCTACTTCGGGGTGGGTGAAAAGACGTAAGACACACTTATAGGCTAAATCTTCTGGTATTATATTTTCTTATTTTTATTATGTTTCGATAATTAATTACTACTTAATTATATGACAGGTTTGTACTAGTAAATGACTAAAACGATTAGTACATTTTAATTCTTATATCTAGTTGTATGCTAATGTTTTATATATATCTAAAGTTTTCTCTCGTTTGGTGTGGTCACTCTCTTTTTTTTTATTTTCTCAATAAGTGGTCTACGACCTTTATTGCCTAGTGCCAATCACCGGTACGAGTTACATAAAAAGGTTTTTTTTTTGGTTTAAAAAAAAAGTGTTTGGGGTTTTTTTTTGTTCTCTCTCTCTTTTTTTTTGTTCCCATTCTTTTATGTTTCGTATAAGCTTAAGCTAATACTGGCTAAGCGCATAGCTCGAGAACGGCTCGACCAATTCGGCTAATTTTTTTTTCGTATGTTCCTCAAGTTCCACGGAATGTTTTTAATTACAAAAAAAAAACTTTTTTTATTGTGTTCCGTGTGATTACATTTAGACCCATGCCGCCAAAACGTGGGCGCAGTAATTTGGGTCGAAGAACTCGAAATGCTACAAACCAAGCAAACTTTCAATCTAATAGAACTACAGAACAACGTGAAGACCGAAATGGAATTGAAAGGATTAGGTTACGTTCAACGCGTCGTCATCGAACTGCTTCCAATTTTTCACGAGCGGCTTTACGTTACGATGTTTCAATTGACTACAGTTCCTACGAATGCGTTGCTATTGGACCTATGAACTTAGTTCGCCCATATTGTAAGGCATTGAAATACAAAAATGAAGCAAGTGGATTGAGTTGCGCAAATGAAAAAGTGAAATTAGCGCCATTGGTTCCTCCACCATAGCCATTGTACTCATTGGCTTCAGGAACTGGAACTGAATCTATACATTTCCTTACAAAAATACAAAATTCATAATTTTTTTATGCCGTCTCGATCATAACTGACGATAGGAACGACATATTTGGTTGATATTTTTTGTTTTGTTTGTTATGCTCGCGGAGAAAATTTTAGCAAAAGAAAATTCGAGAAAAAAAAGGAAGTAGGAAAACTTGGAAAACGATGAATTGGATATTGTTTGAGGAAAAAACTCTATTGAATGTTTTCGGTAAAATAAAAAAACTGGAAAAACGAAAAAAAAAAATAAAATTGTTTTGTTTTTACTTTTATGTTGATTCGCGATGTCTTCAATACAAGTCGTTATTTCATTTCTATTCCAATAGATTCGAATTGTTTGAGTTACGTGCGCAAGTGTCATTTGCACGGTCTTTCTTTTGCGATCTGTCAACGCATCCCAATGATTCCGACCGACATGCTAGTAGACTTTAAGAGCTTGCAGTTTCGGGAGCGGTTTGCATTTCAATAAACAAATCACAAGGGCAGTCAATGAGTGTTTGAAGCATTTACCTTGAAAATGCATACTTCTCGCGTGGTCAATAGTATGTCGCCTCTTCCAGTGTCGGAAAACCATCAGCGTTGTTTGTTAACTTGCCAGACGTTGAAGTAAAACTTCTTTGGGAAAAAAGACCTCCACAACACCAAAAAAAAAAATTTCCGAATGACCCTTAATAACAAAAGAAACTCAAAAAATCACAAAAAAAACCATTACAGACCCCCCAAAAGATCATCAAAAGACCCCTAAAAGACTTCTCAAGAGACCCCCATAAGACCCTAAAAATACCCCCCAAAAGACCCTCAAAAGCCCCATGAGACCCTTAAAGGACCTCTTAAAGACTTTTAAAGGACCTCAAAAGAAGCATTAAAAAAGGCAAAAAAACCCCATAAGACACTCAAAAGCCACAAAAACCCCTCTAAGAACCCCCAACAGACTCTCAAGAGACCCCCAAGAGGCCCCCAAAAGACCATCAAAAGACCGCAAAAAGATAGTATTGTATATAGTATTGTCCTTCTTGAACGTTCGGGTGGCAAACCTTTTCACAGAGAAAAAAAGAAAAAATAATAGTTTGATTGGTACGGTCGCCGGACTGAACATCGCAGCCACTGAATTTCGGCCGAGTACACTTGCATGGTGCCAACGTGACATATGATTTATGTTGGTTGACCATGCAATATGTATCGTTGACTGAGTGGTTGCGTGTTCAGTACGGCGATTAGACATACGGTTTGGGACGCGATCGTTACAACCGCTTATCGCCCACTGGATTCGCGTTTTGCTTGCGATCTCTTTCATTTGAACCAATTGAGATTCCAGACGTTGCCTGCTCATTTCTGATTCACACACCCGAGTTGAGTCAGGAAAGTGAGTCTCCATGAGCAGTTCCAACGATTCCCCAATCGAGATCGTCCATGAACCACCCGGTTTTATTAAATAACTTGGAGTGGTTTTTGTCATAGAGAGTATCTTTCGTAGACGAGAGGTCTCCGAAGCCCCTTCCATCTTATCGCAGAAGAGCCTCCAAGACTTCCTCTGTGCCTTTCTCAATTCCCTCTTATAATTTCTGAGATGTTCCTTGTAGGATTCCCAGTCCAGAGCCAGTCCCGTTCTTTTGGCCTTATTGAATGCTTTCCTGCTTGCCTTCTGATAGGTCCCTAACTCCGCGGACCACCAAGTTGGCTTTTGTTTGCCCCTTGGTTTTATCACAGGGCAGGCAGCATCGAAGGAGCGATTCATGGCACCTGTTACAGTGTCTACCATGGTATCTATCTCCTCTTTAGTGACTGGTGGCTATAGAGCCATTTGTTTGCCCTTTTCTTATTTCTAAAGGACTCACAAAGGGCAGGTTTGATATCTAGCTTGAGGATTAAAAAGCGATGGTATGAGAATGAGTGTTCTTTTGCAACCTTCCTTGCTCTTATCTTATACGCTATAAAGTCTGATACGAGAGTTACATCGAGTACTTCTCGCTTATTCTTTATTATGAAAGTGGGCTCTTGCCCAATATTACAAATAGCGAGGTTTGTATTTAAAAAGTATTCAAAAAATGACTCACCTCTCTCAATTACGTCGGTGCTGCCCCATATTGTGTGATGAGCATTTGCATCGCATCCTAGGACCGCTCCAATTTTCCTTTTCTCTGCATCAGAGATGAGCTCCTCCAGTTTTTTTGGTGGAGTGTGCTTTTTCCGGTCCATGTATGCAGAAACCAGTCAGAATTTTTCATTTCTGACTTCAATAATGGCCGCAGTTATGTCACCACCGTCACTATATTGTGATAAAAGGAATATATTCAGGTTAGTTTTACCCAGAATACAAGATCTAATCTTCTCTGACTTACTAGAGTATAGGACTTTATACCCTTTAAGTCCGAGCCCACAGATCCTAGCTCCATTTATCCATAGCTCTTAGATTAGGACGATATCTTCCCCCGTTTCTGCTAATCTAAGTAGAAGAGCTGCCGAAGCAGTTTTGGTATGGTGAAGGTTTATTTGAATTATGTTTAGCATATTTGTACTTACCTTCGCCCCATCGTTAGCATTCATACTACTTCAGTCTCCGAGGATCCGCCGGCACATTCCGTCTCGTTGCCCTATCACCGTCTTGTTGACAGTGCTTTCTTCAATGGAGTCCGACAAGTTTTCCTCGTCAGACTCCATGACAAAAGGTTGCCCATCCTCGATACCAGCGAGGACTCGCTGGACCGACTACCAGCCTCTAGGGCAAGCCCGATATCAACAGGGCAGTCGGGACCCCCGTGATCGGAATGGTCCGCTCCCTTTCTCTTATTGACATCGTCTGCGTTATAGACCTTAAGAGTTATCGACCCGAAACCAAAGTTGATAACTCCCTTAGTATTTGCAAGAGGAGGCAGGGATTCCTTGTTGATAACCATAGTTGATAATCTAAAGCTACCCTTAGCCTCCTCCTGTTTCACAATATTCCAGTTTGATGTCGGAAGATCTGGTTTGCTCGCTGCGATTATCTCTATAACAGCTTTAGCGTCGGTAGGAAGCCAGACGCGCGCCCTTGGCCTGCTACGAATTTCTTCCCTGCTTACGGCCGCAAGCTTTGCTCCTGACCACACTTCACCCACTTCGGCTATCTCTTTTTTTATAGAGATCAACCGATCTCTGATCTGAACACGCCGTCAGCTTGACGCGTCCCTGATACCAACCTGCATCTCTGCAGGAAGGGGGAGGTCCCGGATTTTCTCTCAGAACCTTTAGGAAAATGGAGTTTAGCGCGTTGAACACCGATTTCCATTTTCCCGGCGTGATGCCCCCATCCTCTAGACTATTGTCAATGACGGCTAGCATCAGCCCGTGCTCTTTGACGATATTACTAAACGATTGCGTCTTGTGCGTCTTAAGAGCCACCGGTGGAGTCTCCGCTTGCACCTTAGCTCGTTTGCTGCTTCCGGCCTCAACCTCTTCCTGAGACCTTTGCCTTTTCGGCTCTATATCCTTAGCGGGGTTTTTTCCACCTTCCGCAGTTAACTTCACCCACGCTACGGAATCCTTTTGTCTTTTCCTTAGCTGCTACTCAGGGATACCAGCCAACTTTTCTAAGACTTTAAAAGCCGCTCGACGATCACGGTACCGTTTCTTCGTCGGCGGTATATTGCGTGACCCGTTATCGGCTTCACTTTTGCTAGTGGTACTGGTCCCTGGCCTATGTGCCTTAGGATCCAATACTACCTTGGTTTTAGCGGCTGGCACCCCACCTTTACGGTTGGAGCCACTTGCCACGCTTGTTGCCAGCTTTTGATGAGTGCTGGTCTCGTTTTGTTTCGGCATTTGGTGAGTGCCGGTCTCGGTTTTAAGAGAACATTTTTTGGTGTGCATCATTTTGAATCCCACGAGTGTCGGAGAAAGGGTGGTCCACCCGCGCAGAAATCCACATACGCAGGTATGGTAGGATACATCTAGAGGTTACCAGGTATCTAGATGGCTCCGATAGAGACTGGGCTATTTATGGGCTCCCAGCCTGGTCGATCCTCGGCTCGGGTCGCATTACACCTTTATCCGGCCCATTTGCTGTCATTTAGCGTGACCCGCTCCGCATCTACGTTTTTAAACTCACAACCTCTGTCCGCAACTAAAGGTGAGCCTAGGGGCAACACACTCCAGTCACGGTCAGAGGACCCTGAGGCGACAACAATTGCGAAGCAGACTCATCTGTTTGTTCTCCTGAATCTGTTGCTGCGAATGCTGCTGCGATTCTTGATCTTTCGCTGAATCAACTCTTTTTAAATTCTCTATATTAACTTCACTTGCCCGTGGGTCCGTGGGTTTGTGGGTTTGTTTGTTTGGGGATTTGTCAATCGAGTTCGTCCATGAACCACCCGGTTTTATTAAATAACTTGGAGTGGTTTTTGTCATAGAGAGTATCTTTCGTAGACGAGAGGTCTCCGAAGCCCCTTCCATCTTATCGCAGAAGAGCCTCCAAGACTTCCTCTGTGCCTTTCTCAATTCCCTCTTATAATTTCTGAGATGTTCCTTGTAGGATTCCCAGTCCAGAGCCAGTCCCGTTCTTTTGGCCTTATTGAATGCTTTCCTGCTTGCCTTCTGATAGGTCCCTAACTCCGCGGACCACCAAGTTGGCTTTTGTTTGCCCCTTGGTTTTATCACAGGGCAGGCAGCATCGAAGAAGCGATTCATGGCACCTGTTACAGTGTCTACCATGGTATCTATCTCCTCTTTAGTGACTGGTGGCTTTAGAGCCATTTGTTTGCCCTTTTCTTATTTCTAAAGGACTCACAAAGAGCAGGTTTGATATCTAGCTTGAGGATTAAATAGCGATGGTATGAGAATGAGTGTTCTTTTGCAACCTTCCTTGCTCTTATCTTATACGCTATAAAGTCTGATACGAGAGGTACATCGAGTACTTCTCGCTTATTCTTTATTATGAAAGTGGGCTCTTGCCCAATATTACAAATAGCGAGGTTTGTATTTAAAAAGTATTCAAAAAATGACTCACCTCTCTCAATTACGTCGGTGCTGCCCCATATTGTGTGATGAGCATTTGCATCACATCATAGGACCGCTCCAATTTTCCTTTTCTCTGCATCAGAGATGAGCTCCTCCAGTTTTTTTGGTGGAGTGTGCTTTTTCCGGTCCATGTATGCAGAAACCAGTCAGAATTTTTCATTTCTGACTTCAATAATGGCCGCAGTTATGTCACCACCGTCACTATATTGTGATAAAAGGAAAATATTCAGGTTAGTTTTACCCAGAATACAAGATCTAATCTTCTTTGACTTACTAGAGTATAGGACTTTATACCCTTTAAGTCCGAGCCCACAGATCCTGGCTCCATTTATCCATAGCTCTTGGATTAGGACGATATCTTCCCCCGTTTCTGCTAATCTAAGTAGAAGAGCTGCCGAAGCAGTTTTGGTATGGTGAAGGTTTATTTGAATTATGTTTAGCATATTTGTACTTACCTTCGCCCCATCGTTAGCATTCATACTACTTCAGTCTCCGAGGATCCGCCGGCACATTCCGTCTCGTTGCCCTATCACCGTCTTGTTGACAGTGCTTTCTTCAATGGAGTCCGACAAGTTTTCCTCGTCAGACTCCATGACAAAAGGTTGCCCATCCTCGATACCAGCGAGGACTCGCTGGACCGACTACCAGCCTCTAGGGCAAGCCCGATATCAACAGGGCAGTCGGGACCCCCGTGATCGGAATGGTCCGCTCCCTTTCTCTTATTGACATCGTCTGCGTTATAGACCTTAAGAGTTATCGACCCGAAACCGAAGTTGATAACTCCCTTAGTATTTGCAAGAGGAGGCAGGGATTCCTTGTTGATAACCATAGTTGATAATCTAAAGCTATCCTTAGCCTCCTCCTGTTTCACAATATTCCAGTTTGATGTCGGAAGATCTGGTTTGCTCGCTGCGATTATCTCTATAACAGCTTTAGCGTCGACAGGTTCGGTAGGAAGCCAGACGCGCGCCCTTGGCCTGCTACGAATTTCTTCCCTGCTTACGGCCGCAAGCTTTGCTCCTGACCACACTTCACCCACTTCGGCAATCGCTTTTTTATAGAGATCAACCGATCTCTGATCTGAACACGCCGTCAGCTGGACGCGTCCCTGATACCAACCTGCATCTCTGCAGGAAGGGGGAGGTCCGGATTTTCCCTCAGAACCTTTAGGAAAATGGAGTTTAGCGCGTTGAACACCGATTTCCATTTTCCCGGCGTGATGCCCCCATCCTCTAGACTATTGTCAATGACGGCTAGCATCAGCCCGTGCTCTTTGACGATATTACTAAACGATTGCGTCTTGTGCGTCTTAAGAGCCACCGGTGGAGTCTCCGCTTGCACCTTAGCTCGTTTGCTGCTTCCGGCCTCAACCTCTTCCTGAGACCTTTGCCTTTTCGGCTCTATGTCCTTGGCGGGTTTTTTTCCACCTTCCGCAGTTAACTTCACCCACGCTACGGAATCCTTTTGTCTTTTCCTTAGCTGCTACTCAGGGATACCAGCCAACTTTTCTAAGACTTTAAAAGCCGCTCGACGATCACGGTACCGTTTCTTCGTCGGCGGTATATTGCGTGACCCGTTATCGGCTTCACTTTTGCTAGTAGTACTGGTCCCTGGCCTATGTGCCTTAGGATCCAATACTACCTTGGTTTAAGCGGCTGGCACCCCACCTTTACGGTTGGAGCCACTTGCCACGCTTGTTGCCAGCTTTTGATGAGTGCTGGTCTCGTTTTGTTCCGGCATTTGGTGAGTGCCGGTCTCGGTTTTAAGAGAACATTTTTTGGTGTGCATCATTTTGAATCCCACGAGTGTCGTAGAAAGGGTGGTCCACCCGCGCAGAGATCCACATACGCAGGTATGGTAGGATACATCTAGAGGTTACCAGGTATCTAGATGGCTCCGATAGAGACTGGGCTATTTATGGGCTCCCAGCCTGGTCGATCCTCGGCTCGGGTCGCATTACACCTTTATCCGGCCCATTTGCTGTCATTTAGCGTGACCCGCTCCGCATCTAGGTTTTTAAACTCACAACCTCTGTCCGCAACTAAAGGTGAGCCTAGGGGCAACACACTCCAGTCACGGTCAGAGGACCCTGAGGCGACAACAATTGCGAAGCAGACTCATCTGTTTGTTCTACTGAATCTGTTGCTGCGAATGCTGCTGCGATTCTTGATCTTTCGCTGAATCAACTCTTTTTAAATTCTCTATATTAACTTCACTTGCCCGTGGGTTCGTGGGTTTGTGGGTTTGTTTGTTTGGGGATTTGGGTGTCATGGAATCTTGCGATCAATTTTGAACCCACTTCCCATAGCCCGATTTTATTGAAATTTTGCACACATGCATATCTCCGATGACAACACTTTCTATTTGAGGACCCTCGGGCCACGGGGTCGGTGGGCTCCCCTACAAATATTTTACAAAATTTTACTCGATTTTCTTCAAATTTTATACACTTGTGTATCTCTGATATACAACACTTTTTGTAAAAATTTTGGAGACCCCGGGCCCAGTTTCGTGGGGCCCCATAACTTTTTTTAAAAAAATTAACCCGATAGACAACACTTTTTGTAAAAAATTTGGGCCCGGGTTCGTGGGGCCCCATAACTTTTTTTTAAAAAATAACCCGATTTTCTTCAAATTTAATACACATGTGTCTCTCCAATAGACAAAACTTTTTGTAAAAAATTTGGAGACCCTGGGTCCCGGGGTCCTGGGGCCCCAAAATTAAAGAAAAAATTAACCCGATTTTCCTTAAATTTTATATACGTATGTATCTCCGATGGAAAACAATTTTTGTAAAAAATTTGGAGAACCCGGGCCCCAGGGTCATTGGGCCCCAAAAATTGTTTAAAAAAATTAACCCGATTTTTTTTAAATTTTGTATACGTGTGTATCTCCGATTGGCACCACTGTTTGAGACAGGGTTTTGAGGGTCATGGGGCCCCAACAAATTTTTTAAAAAACTTATATACATATATGTATCTCCGATGGACAAAATTTTTTTTATAGTTTTTGGAGTGAGGCCCTGAGGTCCGAGTTTGGTGATGGGTGCCCATATAAATTTTTTAAAAATTAGCTCGATTTTCTTCAAATTTTAACACATACCCATCACCTATTAAAGAATTTACATGAAAAATTGTATTTTTATGGGTTGTTTTTTTTAATCTCTTCTTTGTTTACTTTGATGGTAAATTTTGCTGTTTATCTGTTCACTTTGCTGCTTCATTTGAGAATTCAAGTCTTTTCTTAACTCTTCACTTTGCTCCATTTGCCGCGGCATTTGTTCTCTCTGCTGGTCAAACTTGCTATTCGTTTGTTGCATTAGAACTTGCAACATCGCCATGTTTGGCACGCCACCCTTTTCTTCCGAAGTGGACAATTTTCGCTCCATTAATTCCGATCGATTGAAAACACTTCGCGAGCCTGCTGCTTTTCCGCATTAACAACTTGTTGCAATCGGAGAAATAACTCTTGTTTATTTCCAGCGGTGCTTAGACCTCGCCTTCCAAGCTCTTCTTTAAGCTCCTGGGAACTAACGGGTGTTTTTTTAAGAGGTTGCCGATTTTTTTTTTGAATAAAACACATATAAAATTATGAAATGACCAAAATTTTTTTTTATTTGGTATTTTTTGGCATTTAACATTTAAACACAATTTCTGGCTTATGGCTACCACGACTATTTTTCACAAATGTCATTCTGGAGGTCCAATTTTCCAGCACTTTTTCAAGCATTTGAGGGCGTATGTCAGCAATGACACGTTGAATATTGGTTTCCAAAGCGTCAATCGATTGAGGTTTATCCACATAAACCAATGACTTCACGTATCCCCACAAAAAGTAATCGAGTGGCGTCAAATCGCACGAACGCGGAGGCCAATTCACCGGACCATTTCTCGAAATAATGTTGTCGTTGAAAGTTTCTTTCAATAAGTCGATTGTTTCACGTGCTGTATGGCAAGTGGCACCATCTTGTTGAAACCACATTTCATCCATATCCATATCTTCAAGATTTGACAACAAAAACTCATTTAACATGGTTCTGTATCGATTTCCATTCACGGTAACGCGTCGTCCTTCCTCATTTTTAAAGAAATATGGACCGATGATCCCACCAGCCCATAGACCGCACCAAACAGTACATTTATCAGGATGCATTGGTAATTCTTGAACGGCGTGTGGATTATCTTTGCTCCAAATGCGACAATTTTGTTTGTTGACGTATCCATTTAACAAAAAATGCGCCTCATCACTGAAGAGAATTTTACGGTAAAAAAATGGATCTTCGTTCAATTGATTTAACGACCAATCACTGAATTCACGGCGCAAACGATGGTCGTGTGGCTTTAATTCTTGCACCAATTGAATTTTGTATGGCACCAAACCCAAATCTTTACGTAAAATTTTCCATAAAGTCGATGGACAAAGTCCAATTTGCTGAGCACGACGACGAATCGATAAATTGTCGTTTTCTTCGACACTGGCCTCAACGACAGCAATATTTTCTTCTGTACGAACTCTTCTCATTCTTGTCGGTGGCTTGGCATCCAAAAGAGTGAATGTAGACCGAAATTTGGTAATTACGTTCTTTATGGTGGTCTCTGACGGACGATTATGTGCACCATAAAATTCACGAAGTGCTCTATAAACATTTTTAATTGAACACTGATTTTGAAAATAAATTTCCACGATTTGAAAACGTTGTTCTGGAGTTAACCTATTCATAATGATTTGCCAAACAATACTGAGTAGAAATGCCACTTTGAGCTGTCAAAACAACTGTCATAAAATAAAACGACATCTATCGGAAAAACAAACCTCCTAAAAAACACCCTTTATAGGATTTAATGTCCCTGCACTTTCCATTTTATTATTTACTGTTTATCGGTTTGTAAAATTTGACTTAACTAATTTTTTTTTTAATATCTTTTTTTTAATATATTTTTAATATTTTAATATTTTTATATTTATTTAATATTTTTTTTTATAAATTAATTTATTGTTACACAATTTGCAAAATTTTACTGTCTCACAATTGTAATGTTTATCTATCTTGCAGTAGTTGCTAATTTTGTTTTGTTAATTTTGCTATCTTTGGTTGCTACTATTCGTAGCTACATTATTTGCAATAGCAAGGCACAGGTGGATCGCGATAATTCAAGCGCATGTGCTGCAGTAGGGATGGCTAACGGCGATGTGCACGCCAAGCGGTGCTCTATCTAGCTCATCGGGATGTGGGGGGGCTCTTGCCGGCCACTCCAACTGTTCTACCATTACATAAAAAAAATTTTGCGTGCACTTTATGAGAGGGGGGAAAAAGGATCGAAAAGGAATGAAAAAAAATAGGATTACCAAATATTGCCATGTCAGGACTGCAACCAATCATGTTAGCGGACCACCAAGGCTGAGCCACAAGTGACATTGGAAGGTCACTTCCCGAGAGCGAGGGTTACCCGATCAAAAGATGGCGAGAAAAAAAAAGAATCCATTGCGCCCTGGCCAGGGACGCGACCGAGGAGAGAGAAACGCCACCAAACCTTCTTCAGTGATAACTCATATTTTGTTTCAATTAACAACCAATGATATATATATTTTTTTTATTCAGTCAAATATATTTCCCCACCCACTTAAAGCTAAAATGAAAATATTTTTTTAATTTAGTTAATCAAGTGATTCTTAGGTACAATGATCCAAGTAGGCCTTATACGCACTCATCAGTTGTAATAAGAGAACATCAAAAAATTATAAAAAAAAATTCTCTAAACAAACGAGGAGAAACGCATTTCTAAGGATAATTTTCTAATCAATAAAAGTTCATCCCGGCAAAGGAATGGATGGAGATTAATGACGATTATGAAATTAGAAATTTCAACTACGATTCAACAAAAAAATATGTATATAATTATGCATGGATATATACCTATATATTTGACAAATTACCTCCGTATATCTTCTCCGACAGCGCTGACGAGTTCGATGCTCGGAGTTACTGCAAAAATAATGATTATGGCTATACCGGGTGACTGACACGAAGTGTTACCAATTTCAGACTGTCATTGCTGTCAAACCAGTGATGACAAAGCGCTAAAATGTACACTAATGACAGTTCATTCCATTGTTTACAAGCGTACAAAAGCATTTTAGTGGGAAATATTCAGAAAAAAAGTTATCCGCAATGGAATTCAAGCGTAATATTGTGATTGCTCTATTTTTGGCAGGAAAACCACAGCCGCAGATTGTTAACCAGTTAAAACATCTGCATGTGAATAAAATGTTTGTGTATCACACCATAAATCGTTATAACGATACTGGCAGCATTGCAGAACGTCATGGTGGTGGACCGAAACGCACTGCAACATCGCCGGATATCATTCGGAAGGTGAAGGCCAAATTGGCTCGGAATCCGCACCGTAGGGGCAGAAAAATGGCTCGTGAGGCGAACATTTCGCTCGAACGGATGCAGATGGATGAAAGATCATCATGGACTAAAGGCCTTGAAATTCCACTAAAAACGCATGGTCTCACTGATGCTCAAAAAAAAGTTAGAGTGGAAAGAGCAAAGGAGTTGGTACGCTTGCACGAAAATGGCGCTTAGCCGAATTTGGTTTACTCCGATGAGTCACCGTTCGTTATTGTGAACAATCAAAATGACCGGATTTACTTGCCCGGCCGTTCTACTGAAAATTTGGACCAACGGATTGCCACTCGAAACCAAGCGCCGCTGATGGCGATGGTTTAGACTGCCGTAACGGCCGAAAGCCGTTCACCGCTCGTTTTTTTGACCGTGGCATCAAGATAAATGCTCAAATTTATCGGGATCATATGTTGGAGGGAGCGTTGAAGCCTTGGGCACAAAAACATTTCGGCCGCAGAGCCTGGACATTTCAACAGGACTCTGCGCCGAGTCATAAAGCGCGCGTCAATCAAGATTGGCTGAGAAACAACGTTCCGCGGTTCATTTCCACTGCCATATAGCCATAAAATTCACCGGATGCAAATCCGCTAGATTTCTCGGTTTGGGGTATTTTGAAGAGCAAGGTTGGGACAAAAAAATACCAAAGTGTCGATCATCTCAAGCAAGCGCTTCGCCGGTAATGGGCCAAAATACCGCAGAGCCACTTTCGTGCTGCATGCAATAGCTTTGTCGGCCGTTTGAAGACCATAATCGCGGCTAAGGATGGCCAAATCGAAAACTGCTAATGCAATTCGAAAATTTAAATATTTGTGAAAATTTTTTACTTTGATTCAAAAAATAAAAATTCTGTGGCGTTTTGTTTTGGTAAAATTTCGTGTCAGTCACCCTGTATAAACAAAAATATATGCTATATAACTACAAATAACGATAATAAGGATTTAATTTAGCATTTTTCTTTGTTTTGGGTACCCCCAATTTTTAATAGTTTCAGCTATTTTAAATCTGAATGTAATAATGCAAAAAAAGGAAACCATCAAAAATATAATCGAGAATACTTTCCAAGCGCAGAAGGCCCAGGGAGAAAAATAAATATATTTCCTTGTAGTTATGTCCATCCGTCATCGTAATGATGAATACTCCAATGCTTCATGCGTCGCGAAACTATTGCAGTTTTATTGGAAGTGGAATACGACGATATTTGCGCATCCTGGTTTTATGGGTAAATTCTCACCACGGTCAATGTACAACAAGTACTGTTCTGGAACATTTTGGTAAGTTTATACGTGTTTCATTTTTTTTTGTGTAGCGGCGAAACTTTTATGTAACTTTTAATTAATTTTCATAAATATGAATTGAAATATGGTGATAACACGGTAGATAAACAGGGAAAGATCTATTTCCAATTAATAATCAATAAACTCTTCTTTGGCAGGAAAAGAAAAGGAATGTCAATTTAAAACTGCCATTTTTTTTAAACAAAAAATTTATAACACGGTAAGTATTCAGCGAAAGGTTTATTTGCAATTTATAACCGATAAATTCTTACTTGGCAAAAAAAAGGAATGTCAATTTAGAATGGCCATTTTTTTTTAAATGTCGCGAAAATTTGATCTGGAACATTCTTGAAAGTCTCAATTTTTTATTGTATTTTTCCGTGTATCTGCGAACTTTGATGCAAATTTATATTTAATAATTTTCAGGAACCAATTGAAATTTGGTGATCACACGGTAAGTAGATAGAAAAAGATTTTTTTGATTAAATCATCAATCATCAAAAGCAAAGAAAAAATGTCAATGTAAAATTGCCATTTTGAAAAGAAATGTCGCGCACTATTGGAAGCTGCGATTGTATGACCGACGCCGATGAGTTGTATGTCTTATATTCTAAACACTTACAGCTATATTATTCTAAACTAAAATTATACTGAAATTATCAAGAGAAAACTTTCCTTTTCTTAAAGGATAGTTTAACTTCTTTTAGGGAATTTTCTTTTTCACTTACTACCTAATTAAATCTAAAAAGGAATGACTTGATTGCACCTGTACCGAGGCCTCACAAAATCATGAAGGAAATGGTCGACTTTACTAAGTCCATCTGTTCGCAGTCCGTCGAGTCATATCTGAAAAGCGCCGAGAGAAATCACCGTGGGATAAGCAATCCCAACCACACACCTTCAGCCAACTTGTCTACTCACTCATGGTGAGGACCAATAAAAAAAAGAGCAGGGTAGGCTGTGTCGAAGACAAGGCCGTGGGTTTTGAGCGTGACAACGTCTGCCCGGGACGAAAGAAAAGACAAAGACATGGGACATAAACACGGACGGATATATTACTCTTTTTTTCTATACTAAAAACAAGTCCTACGACTTGCACCGTAATTATAAATTATTTATAAGCGAATTTTAATATTCATAACCACTAACTGTGAAGTTGTTGCATATTGCATATTACTGCCCAAACACAGTAATGCAGCTTTTGGTTTCAACTTATAAAAAATTTGAGTAGTTTTAAATTAAATTAGAAGAGAAAAGTAGTGAGTAGTGCTGCCCATGCTTCGAAATGGTAAGGTAAGAATGTCGCTTTGAAACTTGCAGGCCAATTATTTCTCATTAAATTTCTTTTGCATTGTTCTCTTATTTCTGTAAATGATCGAATAGTTATTTTGAACCGATGCTTAATGCCATGTATGATGTTTGATTGTTGACTCAATAGACTTAAGCTTGCAGGTTGTCATTGTTATATGACTCTTTTTTGTAACTTATAGTAGTATTTTTTTCTGTTACACGATTAAACACGAGAGCACTCACTCACATTTTATGCAATGTTGATAGAAAGAGCAGAGCAGAGCACTGATAGAAAATGAGCAGAGACTAACTATACTATCACTACGGCTGCGGTAAAGAATTAAGGAGTTACGCAGCTTGTGCTGCACAAAAAATTGGCAGGCAGTCGGTATGCACGAAATTGCGGCTACATTTAAAACCGAGTTACAGTCTGCTTGTAGGGCGACAATTTGACATTTACATTTTGCTATTTGCAAACAATTTTAAGTAGCTGCGTAAACTGCGCGGTCGATTTTTGACCAAAATGCAGCATAAACTGCGCAGCGGCTGAATTCTTGACCGCAGCCTACTACTGCATATGTT
Organism: Nephrocerus scutellatus; assembly: GCA_947095585.1. Taxonomy (NCBI): domain Eukaryota; kingdom Metazoa; phylum Arthropoda; class Insecta; order Diptera; family Pipunculidae; genus Nephrocerus; species Nephrocerus scutellatus. The sequence goes on along the minus strand of OX352761.1, from coordinate 66,234,785 downwards.
TGTTTCGTTCTGCTCTGCTTGATTGTATGTTATTGAAACCACATACATGATCATCAATCAAATCACATGCAACAGAATTAATAATTTATAAGCTGATTTAAATGTTCATAACAATTTATTGTGAGGTGGGTACATATTAAATATATCATATCACTGCACAAACATAGTAATGCAGTTGCGTCGATAGTAGTAGGAGAAGTAAGAGCTGTTAACAAAATATGTGCGTGTAATCTTTACGCGCGGTTGGAGTGAAATTGGCTTGGTTCCAAAAATCCCAGACCCTATTGGCCAGATCCCAGAATTTCCATAGAAACAAGTCTTATAGTCACATATTAGTCCTACATTCCGAGTTTCATACGAATCCCTTGAGAAATGGCTTGGTTCCAAAAATCCCAGACCCTATTGGCCAGATCCCAGAATAGTCACATCTTAGTCCTACATTCCGAATTTCATGCGAATCGCTTGGGAAATGGCTTAGTTCCCAAAGTACTGACATTTAAAAGTGGCTCACTTAAGAGTGTGAAGCTGTTGATCATAACAGTAGGACATTCTGTTGATCACAACAATCGGACACTTTTGTTGATCACAACATTCGGACATTTAACAGTGTCTCACTTAAAAGTTACATAACAGAGAACAAAATACTGTTAAAATAGTTCCATTTTTAACATTCGACTTTTTTAATATGTACCCCTTGTAGTGAGACGTTGTCACGTCAAAAGGAAAGTAACCAAAAGGAATATGCCTCCCACCCCAATGGGCAACGGCAATGAGAAGTCACTTCGTTATCCCTTTTTTTTTTTGAATTTCAAGTACATGAATTACGTTTTATTTCAAAAAAATTTCAAATTAAAAAAAAATGTATGTTTAATTAAAATAACAAAATGTACACAATATATATATGTTTAGCAAAAGGATTATGTGTGTAATCATAATTCAAAATGAATGCAAAAAATGTAAAATAAAAAAATTGAAAAATTATCTATATGTATATAAAAGAAAATCTGATCTGTTTTATAAATTAAACTTTTTAACTTTTTGAATATTGCCTTTAGTAGTGTTTTTTTTTTTTTTTTTTTAGAATTCATATATTTATTTATCAAAAATTAAACGTTATTTTACATTGCTTTCCCGCAAAGCTTATGGCTTATCTGCAGGAGGTTATCTTACTAAAAAAAAAAAGTATAAAAATGTTAAGAGTTGAATGGGATTTTTCCAAAACACTGGATATTCAATATTTGATTTAATTTAATTAATTTAAATCTAGCTTTAATTTTAGTTTTAATTTTTTTTTTTTACTAGTTTTGACTTTAATCTAATGTTAGAAAATGTTGTTTTATAAGAAACTTTCTTCTGTGTTGACCTCTGATGTTGATGAGACTTTTTTTTTACTAGTTTTGACTTTAATCTAATGTTAGAAAATGTTGTTTTATAAGAAACTTTCTTCTGTGTTGACCTCTGATGTTGATGAGACTTCTGGGTAACTCGTTAAGGAGGGAAGGAAACAGATGGTTTAGTTGATGTTTTCCATATATGTTATAGATTCGTGGAATGTGTAGTAGACGTTGAGCTTGTCTTCTTGTATTGACATCATGTTGTAAAGGGGTTTGGAAGCGATTGTCTTCGTAAAATTCTAGTACGACTGTCAATTTGAATATTGTGACTCTATCAGCGAATAGTATACTTTTTGTAAAACTGGTTTTTGTGTGCATTTTTTAAAGTAGAATAGTGCAAACAAGGCGCTCTTTAGTTTACGACGAAGATTTATTATGTGCGAGTTCCATCCGAAGTTGCAGTCGATTGTGATCCCTAAGTAGTTATAGGAACTTACTTCTTCGATACATATTACAGTCATTGCGGCTGGACAATCATTGTTTTGGTAAGTAATGCCTATATTTACTGGGTGACAATGAGGTCCACGGATGTGCATCAGTTTCGTTTTTGACACATTTATGACAAGACCATTGTCGTGACACCATCTTACAGCCTTGTCAAATTCGGTTTGCATTATTTGTTTCGCGGTATCTAGCGATCGATGTCTTACTACAATGGCTGTATCATCGGCGTACGTAAAGGGAATGCTTTCTGTGAAGACTCGCAGCAGCTCGTTTGTGTATATAATAAATAGTAACGGACCCAGTTTTGACCCCTGTGGTACGCCATATTAAATATCTGTAGGTTCACCATAGTTTTCTGAAATTTTAACTTGGAACTGACGATCAGTGAGGTAGTCAAGTAACCAGCTAGCCAAAGATCCCCTAATTCCTACCCTATACATAGCGTCCAGTAGCCTATGATGATCTAGGGTGTCAAAAGCTTTACTGAAGTCGATGAACATAACCAAGACGTAATGATTTTTGTTGAGGCTCACATTGACCGTATTTGTAACTTCGCCTAAGAGCTTGTTCGTGCTTTTATTTTTTTGATAAGCATATTGATTTGCTCCAAGCACAGAATACCTGCCAACAAATTCGTTGAGCCTTTTCACAACAATTTGTTCAAGACATTTTTCGACAGCAGGTAAGATTGATATTAGCCTGTAGTTTTCAATGTTACTTTTTGCTCCTCTCTTGTAAATCGGACGTACAATAGCCGTTTTGAGCGTTTTTGGTATTACACATTGCTCCAAACTACTATTGATTATTTTTGTGAGTATAGGTTCAAGAATTTCTGCATTTTCATTTAAATCAACTGGCCTTATTCCATCAATGCCCGGTGCCTTACTTACGTTTAACTCACGCAATATATTAAGAATTTCATGAGTGTTGGTGTGCTGTATATATATTGAGTTCGCAGCAGCATTGCGAATTCATATGATTTGAGGTAGTGCTCCCGCATCTATGGATTATATTTTTTGCTTCCTTGGAGAAGTAATTTGAGAACTCATCGATAACCTCATTGATATTTTTATTGTTAAAATTCTTAAGGACCTGCTGGTCCAATGACATTTTGCTTTTTCCAATTATTTCGTTGATAAGTTTCCAGGTTTTTCGAGGATCCCCTCTAACGATTGCGAAGGTTCTTTTGTAAAAGTTACTTTTGCTTAATTGAATTTCTTTATTTAGTCTGTTACGGCACTGCTTGTATTCTGCTTCGTACATTGAGCTAAGTCTGTTATTTTTCCATCTTCTGTACAGTTGGTCGCGCATCCTACACTTCTCTTTCAGCTCAGTTGTTATCCATGGGTGTTGGATTCTATCTCTTTTTTCACCGTCTTTGACTGTCGCACACTTATAAATCTCATGCATTTTTTCGGCGAAGTTTCTATAAATTCCGACGATATTCTGCTCCCGAAGTACAGGTTCCCAGTCAGTGGATTTTATTAATGCGTTTACGACATGATTCCGAATCCGCTCATTCTTGTTTCTGTTTAAATTAGTCTCTATTTTTGTTAACGTTCCATAGAAGGTTTCGTAGTGGTCTGATATGCACGACTCAATCAGCCCCGAAACATAATTGGAAAACAAGAAAATGCCTTCTTACCTTTTCTTTTAAGCTCCTTCAAGGAGATCCTACTAGTAGAAGCCGTTGAAGTGCTGAAAACTCAAAAAAATCAAAAAAAATTTGTCACCACTACTATTGGCAGTTTACACCAATTAAAGGTATTCGAGATTTCGTTAGATTTAGCTGATTTTAACAAAAAAAACTCAATTCAAATAGATAAAAAAAACTCAATTTTATGTTGAGATCAGAAGAAACTCTAAATCAATAAAAAAACTCAATTTCAATTCAAAAATCAAAAAAACTCAATTTTAAATCAAAATTAAAAAAATTCAATTTAAAATCAAAATTAAAAAAAAAAACAACCAATAAAAATACATTTTTTCATGTAAATTCTCTAATAGGAGATGGGTATGTGTTAAAATTTGAAGAAAATCGAGCAAATTTTTAAAAAATTTATATGGGCACCCATCACCAAACTCGGACCTCAGGGCCTCACTCCAAAAACTTTACAAAAAATTTTGTCCATCGGAGATACATATATATAAGTTTTTTAAAAAATTTGTTGGGGCCCCATGACCCTCCAAACCCTGTCTCCAAAAGTGTTGCCCATCGGAGATACTCACGTATATAAAATTTAAAAAAAAAACGGGTTAATTTTTTTAAAAAAATTTTTGGGGCCTGGGGTCTCCAAATTTTTTACAAAAAGTGTTGTCTATCGGAGATACACAAGTGTATAAAATTTAAAGAAAATCGAGTAAAATTTTGTAAAATATTTGAAGGGGAGCCCACCGACCCCGTTTGAACAGAAAGTGTTGTCATCGGAGATATGCATGTGTGTAAAATTTCGCAAGATTCCATGACACATAAATCCACAAGCAAACAAACCCACAAACCCACGGGCAAGTGAAGTTAATATATAGAATTTAAAAACTCAATTTGAATCGATACATAAGAAAACTCAAATTTCAAAAAAAAACTCAGCCGTGTAGTTTGAGAAGCACTCTTCTTTCTTTTTCTTTTAGATCACAAAGCTTATCCTCAGATTTTTCAAATTACGTGATTTGTGTCTTGGGTGAGCAAAAGAAAGCTCCGAGCGCTGGCTCGATGGTTGTTGTTGGGGCTTAGAAATTAAATACACTGTTAGTTTCCTTAGCGCCCTCGTAAGAAATTTATGTTTAGTAATTATTCTTTTATATGTATATGAATTTTCTCCCGTTTTAACTCGGCACTTTTGCCAGAACCAATTTTATGCAAGTCTTTTATGACTTTTTGCATTTCACTATCATTATTTCACTAATTGCCTCAATAAGAATTTTTTTTGTTTAATAAGTCACTTTTGCCAGCACAAATTTTATGCAAGTCTTTTATGACTATTTGCATTTCACTTTAACTAAGGCAGTTTTGCCAACACAAATTTTTTTATGCAAGTCTTTTATGACTATTTGCATTTCCTATCAGTATTTCACTAATTTTCTTCAATATGTAATTTTCTTTAGTTTAACAAGGCACTTTTGTCAGCACAAATTTTATGCAAGTCTTTTATGACTATTTGCATTTCACTTTAACTTCTTTAGTTTAACAAGGCAGTTTTGCCAACACAAATGTTTATGCAAGTCTTTTATGACTATTTGCATTTCCTATCAGTATTTCACTAATTTTCTTCAATATGGAATTTTCTTTAGTTTAACAAGGCACTTTTGCCAGCACAAATTTTATGCAAGTCTTTTATGACTATTTGCATTTAACCTTAACTTCTTTAAAAAAAACTGTTCCAAAAAACTTGATCTCAACCACAGTACGCTTTTCGTCATCGATAGCTCAAATCCAACTAACTTCCTAGTAGCTAGTTTTCGACTCCTATCTCCTTCATTGACTGACTACCACAACCAGTTTTTTTTTCATCTAGAAATTATTTATTCGTCAAGTGTTTTTCTGTCCTTTGTATTCTGCTGTTTGTCCGTATGGCGTAAGCCATATCTTATTTCCGTCCTTTTTTAACCTACAAATCACAATTACCAATAAACATTAAACATGAATAACAATCACACAACACTTAAACAATTATTACCATACACACATCAAACACTCAAACCAATTTCTAGTAAAATGATTGCCTAAAATACCTATGCTTTCCCATCACCATCTGTGTGCAACAAACTTTCATCACATCATTTGGGAAACATTTGCCATTCCAATTATTCCAGTCAAAGCAACATAGCAAATTTTTAAGCAGTTAACTGATATCACTGACAGATATCGGTCAGCAGGTTATTTTGTTGTCAAATCGTGTGTATGAATTTTTGTAGTTTGTTTACATTTTGTTTGTTTTGAATTTGTCATGGACGTCACGACGTGTTGGACGTGGACAAATCCGACTGCCATTGCCCGAACGAATGATCTGGAATATTCTTGGATGTCTTCATTTTAAAATTTTATTTTTCCGTGTATCAGCGAACTTTAATGCAAGTTTATATTTAATAATTTAAATTTTCAGGAACAAATTGAAATTTGGTGATGTTGTATACACTTGTAACTTGATTCACCCTTTATTTATATGCTAAATTGTAACGGAGTCGTTTAAAGAAAAGTTAAATCTTTATGGTGATGAGAGTCAGTCGAAAGTTGGAGCTGACAGAATAACGTTCATATTGTATTTACGGAGTTGTCGTTTAAATCTTATTAAAAAAATACATATTAAATGGCGACGAGGAAAATCAATTAAAGAATAAAAATATAAAAAATTAACAAAGCTTACCTAATCTGCTTGTAGAAAAATGAAATTTGAGGAATTGCATCAAACTAGCTGCGATTCTAGTCGATTTTTTACTTAATTTTTATTCGATACGCTGCGCTGCTGTGGCAGCGGCTGAATTCTTGATTGCAGCTGACTGTTGTGGTAGTGTAAAATCGGTACCGATCGTTAACAGTAAATTGTCCGGTGTCCACAGAAAGTTCTTTAAAATTAATGCCGCAAGACATAAAAGAAAATAAGGACAAAATTATAAAATATAACAATAACATGTTGGGAAATTTTGAATCATACGTCCTCGGTGACAATTTCGATGCGTACGTTGAACGTATGCAAAATTTTTGGTGTTAAATGATATCGCAAACGAAAAGAAAGTGGCATTCGAATTGACCTTTATAGGCGCAGAAACATACTCAATTTAAAAAAACTATTAATACATCCCGCAAAAAAAACATATTCTGATCTAGTAGCTATACTTAAAAAACATTTTACGCCCGAACCAAATGAAATACCTGAAAGGTACAAAGTTATTCGAACAGATGTTTTGGGTGTGGCCGCTATCATAATCCAGCATCATGTCGAGCTGTAATGTGGGAGTGTTTTACTTGTCATCGTAGAGGTCATACATCAGGCATGTGTCGGTCAAATCAACCAAGCACATCTCACAGTCATCGAAGGCGACGTCCAGTTCCGTCAACATCAACAAATAGTCAGTACAACAGACAAAAACAAAATAATTATTCCGTGAAGGAATTTTCTAATGATTTGGAGCACCTTTACTTAAATAAAGTTGAAATAACAGATGATGCGGTTAATGCTATACAACAGTCAGGGTCACTTTGTGTCAACGTGATTATAGAAGGAAAGCCATTGGAAATGTAAGTGGACTCAGGAGCCTGTACATCTGTAATTTCTGTAGTTAAGTATAGAGAGTTATTTAGTGGCTTAGAAATTCAAACTGTAAATTGTAATTTTCCTCCGTTACAGGAGATCGAATTCAAATAGTAGGAAAATTGAAAGTAAATGTTAAAACCCAGGAGGATGGTAGAGAACAACCATTGGAGTTGATTGTTATTTAAACGACAAGAGTATTTAAGCCATTATTGGGTCGAACGTGGCTTGATAGGCTGTTTTCCCAGTGGAGAATTAGATTATGTAACGACAAACGGGTGAGTCAATTGTCGATAGGTTTGAACGAAACGCTCGAAAGGATAAAAAGAGAATATCCGAATGTCATTGTTGGCCACACAGCAGAGATTGTATTGGCAGCAAATGCTAAGCCAATTTTTTACTGCCGTTATACGGTACCCTACCATATTAAAGACGCCGTGGGTAAAGAGTTGGATCGCCTCGTAAATATAGGTATATTAACTCCATTACGATTTAGTCAATGGGCAAGTCTGGTGGTGGTTGTGATGAAGCCCAACAATTCAATCCGCCTTTGTATAGATTGTAAGGTAACAATAAATCGGTTTGTGCAAACAGAGCATTACCCATTTTCTAGAGTTGACGATTTATTCGCTCAACTAGCCAATTCAAGTGTTTATTGCGTGATAGATCTTTCGGAAGCTTATCAACAATTTGAAGTAGCCGAAAGTTCACGAGAGTTACTTACCATCAATATACATAAGGGCTTGTATCAGTATAATCGGTTACCATTTGGGGTAAAAAGTGCACCGTCCATCTTTCAATCCCTTTTTTTTCCTTTTATTAATTACAACTGAGACTGTGCTCATCTAGCAATTTATCTTTCAAATTTTTACAAATTTACATTTCTTTTACAATTCTAATTTTTTGGATGAAACCCGATGGTTAGTCCCATAATTAATTAAACCTATATAAAATACTAATTTTAATTTGGTATGTTTATTAGTTCAAGTGGCCTCGTTCTTTGGAATCTTCTTTCAACGATAGGGTTATCTATCATAAGGCGAATATAGGGGTTTCCGTGTTCCTGGATCCTTATTTCGTGTTTAGCGGCATGCTTTTTTATCTTTAAAGTATTCCATCTGTAAGTCCCTGTGAAGGTCTTCAGTTCTTGTGTACCACGGAGCATTTACGATGCTACGAAGAACCTTGTTTTGAAATGTCTGTATCATTTTGGCGTTTGTTTGCTTAGTACATCCCCAGAGTTGAATACCGTAGGTCCATATCGGCTTCAGTATTTGCCGATATAGCAGTAGCTTGTTGTGAATTGTAAGCTCAGAGCCTCTGCCTATGAGCCGATATATTTTTCTGAACTTAATGTTAAGTTCTTCTTTTTTCTTTTTGACATGCTCTCTCCACTTGAGCTTGGCATCGAGGGTCATGCCGAGATATTTAGCTTTGTTTGCATATGGCACCGGTCGTGAGTTAATTTCTATCGGTAGATGGGAAGCCTTTTGATATGTAAAGTTATTATGCGTGGATTTCGTCTCATTAAGGTTGATTCTCCAGCGCTTAGTCCAGTTACATACCACATTGGTAATCGTCTGGAGTTTGCTCGTTGCATCAGCGACATTACTTCCAATCGCCATGATTGCTGTGTCATCTGCAAAAGTGGCTATGGTTCCTTCATTTATTGTTAGAATATCCCTTGTATATAATAAATACAGGATTGGTCCTAAGACACTCCCTTGCGGGACACCGGCAGAGATTTTCTTTAGTTCGGAGTATTCATCCTCATATTTCACTCGAAAATGTCTTTTGGATAAATAAGATCTTAGCATGGCATAGAATCTCTATGCAGCTTGAATTCCAGTCCACTATGCCAAACGTTATCGAATGCTTGGGCGACGTCCAGAAATATGCTAAAGCATACTTTTTTACGTTCTAGCGTTCTTTCAGTAATGTTGGTGATTCTATGCACCTGTTCAATTGTGGAGTGCTTTTCTATGAATCCAAATTGATGTGGAGGAATTAGTTGTCGTTCCTCTATTATTGGTTTAAGTCTTTTAAATAATAATTTTTCAAAAAGTTTTGACATAATTGGCAGTAATGAAATTGGCCTGTATAATTTTTTATCGTTAGGTGGTTTATCAGGTTTTGCTATCATGATTATTTCTGCTACTTTCCATTGCCACGGAACATATTTTAACCGAAAGCTTGCATTGATTAAGTGTACTAGCTTACGAAATCCTTTATCTGGTAGGGCCTGGGGCTATTTTAACATTCATGTTGCTTTTTACTTCTTCTTTTAATTCTTTGAGAGTTACTGGGCGTATATTAAAATCATGAAGCTTGTGGATTGGCATTATATTTTCATTGGCCGTTTGTCTTGGTAGTGGTTGGTAGGTATCCTTGAGATACTCCGCAAACAGATCAGCCTTCTCTTTAGGACCTCTTGCCCAGGTTCCATCTTCCTTTTTAAGTGGAGGCATTTGCATTTTGGGTCTTTTGAGTCCCTTCGTCGCCTTCCAAAGCGAATAATCAGAATTTTTTTCATCGGTTAGGCTAGCTAGATATCTGTTGATTGATGCATTTTTAACTTCTTTAAGAAGAGATTTGAGACTGTTACCTAAATTGTTAAGAATTGTTTTGTTCTCCGGTGGTCTTGTTATTTGCAGGTTTTACGTGCCCGTCGTTTTTCTCTTACCAACTCTCTAACTTCCATTGGTGAGGATATGTTAAGCTTCTTCTTATTTTGTATGGGGGTACTTGCCAAAGCAGCATAATGAATTGTTTCATTGAGTTGTTCTAATTCATCTTCCAACTGGTGAGAATTTCTTATCGATACCTGAAGATTGATTTTTCTCTCCATTACTTCACGAAAGAGATCCCAGTTTGTTTTTGAATTTGTTAATCTGGGTGCACTCTCCCTTTGAATTACCGTTTCACTGACTGTCATAATAACCGGGCAATGATCCGATACTAGAGAATTACTGTCTTCAATGTGAATGTAGTTCTGGGATATACCCCTTGGTACATAAAAGTCTATTTCGTCAGGTATCTTCGTTCCGTCACTGGACCAGTATGTTGGGGAACCACCAGAGTAAAATTTACATTTTGATGTCTGCCCTGCTTGAAGCAACCCTTTACCCTTTGACGTCGTAAGTATAGATCCCCAATAGGTGTTTTTCGCATTAAAGTCACCTCCAATAATTAAATCGTGTCCAAGCGATTTAAATAGTTTAAGGTAGTCCTCTCTTTTCGAGGTATGCCGGGGAGGGCAATATATTGACAGTAAGCTGTCTGTGTTTAATTTGAATCCTTACACTAGTGACTTGCATTGTTTCTTCTTCGATATTTGATTCTAAATGGTGTTTAATATTTTTATTTATTAGCAATGCCGAACCACCTCTTGCTCTTTCAATCCGTGATGGATAGAATACTATGTGGAATTCCGAAAATCTTAGTCTACTTGGATGACATTTTAATTGGTGCCCAATCAGGCGATGAATGCAAAAATATTCTAGAACAAGTCCTTGTTAGGCTTAATCAATACAATGTCAAGTTAAACATAGAAAAATGTAAATTTTTTGAGTCGTCTGTCAAATTCCAATCAAAAGTTCAAGCAATCGTCGAAGCCCCGCCACCTAAAAATTTACAAGAATTGCAAAGTTCTTGGGGTTTTTAAATTATTATGGTCGTTTTATCCCAAATTTGTCTGCATAATTAAAAGTCTTGTAAAACTTGTTAAGTAAAGATAGTATATTCGAGTGGATGAAAATACCTCAAACATGTTTTGATGATTGCAAAGCCCTCATAGTGAACAATAATCTTCTTCAGCTTTGGCTATAATTTTTGGGATAAAAAAGTTCCATAAATATATTTACGGTCATATTTATATTATGTTCGGATTCACAGGCGTTGAGATATTAATCCAAAAAAAAGGCACCTCGAACGTTTCTGCTTCTAGGTTGCAAAGATGGGCAGTGATATTGTCAACTTACCATTGCGAATTTCAGTATAGGCCTGCAAATAAAATGGCAAATGCTGATGCTCTTTCTCGGCTTCCAATGCCATTGAAACTCAAGTTGACGTTGATTCAATTAATTATTTCCATTCGTCGTTGGATATTTTTCCAATTTCAGTTAAAGACGTATGCGAAGGTCAAAAGAACGATTCAGTATTAGCAAAAGTATATAAATTTGTAGTAAGTGGATGTCCAAATCAAGCGCATAACGATTTTAAAGATTTTGTTAAAATAAAAAATAGCTTAAGCATCGAAAATGAATGTCTTTTCTTTGGAAATAGAATTATTATTCCAAAAGCGTTGGTCCCAGTTATTTTAACAACTATTCACAGTAGTCATGATTGAGTAGTTAAGACAAAAATATCGGCGAGAAGGCTTTTTTGGTGGAAAAACATGAACTTGGATATTGAAAACCTAGTATCAAACTGTTTTACGTACACTTCAACCCGGAACGTTAAGAATGAAGCAATCATCTCAAGCTGGCCTCGTACAATGTTTCCATTTGAGCGAGTTCATTTGGATTTATTTGATTTCGAAAATGCGAAATTCTTAATATTTGTTGACTCATATACTAAATTTATTGATGTGAAGCCACTTAAAAAAAAACAAATGTTTTTTGTCTTATTGAGAAGCTTATTGCAATTTTTAAATATTTTGGGTTGCCTAAACAAATAGTCACTGATAATTAGCCACCATTTAATTCAAACCTTTTTGAGTAATTTGGTAGAGAAAATCATATTAAAATACTACATTCACCACCGTATCACCCGGAGTCAAATGGCCTAGCCGAACGAGGAGTACAGACGGTGAAAACGTATTTAAAAAAATGTTTGTTGGACTCAAATTTAAAGAAAATGAAGACTCAACAAAAATTAGATAAGTTATTATTCTCATATAATAATACCCAACTGTTGTTACTCTAAAATCTCATGTGGAAATGTGGTTTAATTTTAAGCCAAGAACTCATTTGAATTCTAATAACCCAAATGGAGAAAGTAAGTACAAATATAGGGTTAGATGATAATTACAAAATACAAATAAAAAAAAAGTTTGTAATACTCGTAATCGTTAACAGTAAATTGTCCGGTGTCCACAGAAAGTTCTTTAAAATTAATGCCACAAGACATACAAGAAAATAAGGACAAAATTATAAAATATAACAACAACATGTTGGGAAATTTTGAATCATACGTCCTCGGTGACAATTTCGATGCGTACGTTGAACGTATGCAAAAATTTTTGTGTTAAATGGTATCGCAAACGAAAAGAAAGTGGCATTCGAATTGACCTTTCTAGGCTCAGAAGCATACTCAATTTTAAAAAAACTATTAATATAGGGTTTTTCAATAAGAGCACTTCAACTTTTTTTTTTGAATAAAACACAAACTGTTCGACTTTTGAACTAACTTTTTTTTTATTAACGAATTTGAACATATACATATGATACATTTAGGTATAAAACTCGATTTCTTTTGCATGACCACCGCGTGCACGTTTTACGAAGTCCAATCTTTGAACCCAATTTTCGACCACTCTTTCGCATAAATCGGCCGAAATTCCAGCAATTTCACGTTCAATATTGGCTCTGAGCTCTTGCAACGTCGCCGGCTTATTGGCATAGACCAATGACTTCACATAACCCCAAAGAAAATAATCTAGAGCTGTCAAATCACACGAGCGCGGCGGCCACTGGACGGGCCCATTTCGCGAAATAACACGCTCATCGAACTTAGTCTTCAATAACGCGATTGTATCGTGTGCTGTGTGGCATGTGGCCCCGTCCTGCTGAAACCACATGTCGTCCAAGTCCATTCCATTCAATTGCGGCCAAAAAAATCGTTTATCATATCGCAGTACCGATTTCTATTAACAGTAACGTGGCGATCGTTATCGTCGATGAAAAAATATGGCCCAATGACGCCGCCGGCATGTAATCCGCACCAAACAGTGACTTTTTCGGGATGCAACGGTGCCTCATGAATCACGTGTGGGTTGCTTTCTGCCCAGTAACGCATATTTTGCTTGTTGACAAATCCTTCTAGCCAAAAGTGAGCCTCATCGCTGAAGATGATTTTTCGGTGAAAATCTGCTCTTAAAGTAGCGGCAACAGAACGATTATTTTGATAAAAAATTTGCACAATTTGCAATCGCTGTTCACATGTGTAGCATTCCATGATGAAATGTATACTAATGAAATTTCCAAATGACAAAAGAACAATAAAAAATATGGCGTCTTTCGCCATCCCTATCAAAGAAAAGTTGAAGCGCACTTGTTGAAACACCCGATACATCCCGCAAAAAAAAACATATTCTGATCTAGTAGCTATACTTAAAAAACATTTTACGCCCGAACCAAATGAAATACCTGAAAGGTACAAAGTTATTCGAACAGATGTTTTGGGTGTGGCCGCTATCATAATCCAGCATCATGTCGAGCTGTAATGTGGGAGTGTTTTACTTGTCATCGTAGAGGTCGTACATCAGGCATGTGTCGGTCAAATCAACCAAGCACATCTCACAGTCATCGAAGGCGACGTCCAGTTCCGTCAACATCAACAAATAGTCAGTACAACAGACAAAAACAAAATAATTATTCCGTGAAGGAATTTTCTAATGAATTGGAGCACCTTTACTTAAATAAAGTTGAAATAACAGATGATGCGGTTAATGCTATACAACAGTCAGGGTCACTTTGTGTCAACGTGATTATAGAAGGAGAGCCATTGGAAATGTAAGTGGACTCAGGAGCCTGTACATCTGTAATTTCTGTAGTTAAGTATAGAGAGTTATTTAAGTAATTATTTTGTATTAGTAGAGTATTTTGTAATTTTCCTCCGTTACAGGAGATCGAATTCAAATAGTAGGAAAATTGAAAGTAAATGTTAAAACCCAGGAGGATGGTAGAGAACAACCATTGGAGTTGATTGTTATTCAAACGACAAGAGAATTTAAGCCATTATTGCGTCGAACGTGGCTTGATAGGCTGTTTTCCCAGTGGAGAATTAGATTATGTAACGACAAACGGGTGAGTCATTTGTCGATAGGTTTGAACGAAACGCTCGAAAGGATAAAAAGAGAATATTCGAATGGGCTTCCTCAATTGGGAGGTGTCATTGTTGGCCACACGGCAGACATTGTATTGTCAGCAAATGCTAAGCCAATTTTTCACTGCCGTTATACGGTACCCTACCATATTAAAGACGCCGTGGGTAAAGAGTTGGATCGCCTCGTAAATATAGGTATATTAACTCCATTACGATTTAGTCAATGGGCAAGTCTGGTGGTGGTTGTGATGAAGCCCAACAATTCAATCCGCCTTTGTATAGATTGTAAGGTAACAATAAATCGGTTTGTGCAAACAGAGCATTACCCGTTTTCTAGAGTTGACGATTTATTCGCTCAACTAGCCAATTCAAGTGTTTATTGCGTGATAGATCTTTCGGGAGCTTATCAACAATTGGAAGTAGCCGAAAGTTCACGAGAGTTACTTACCATCAATACACATAAGGGCTTGTATCAGTATAATCGGTTACCATTTGGGGTAAAAAGTGCACCGTCCATCTTTCAATCCCTTTTCCCCCCCCCCCTTTTATTAATTACAACTGAGACTGTGCTCATCTAGCAATTTATCTTTCAAATTTTTACAAATTTACATTTCTTTTACAATTCTAATTTTTTGGGTGAAACCCGATGGTTAGTCCCATAATTAATTAAACCTATTTAAAATACTAATTTTAATTTGGTATGTTTATTAGTTCAAGTGGCCTCGTTCTTTGGAATCTTCTTTCAACGATAGGGTTATCTATCATAAGGCGAATATAGGGGTTTCCGTGTTTCTGGATCCTTATTTCGTGTTTAGCGGCATGCTTTTTTATCTTTGATGTATTCCATCTGTAAGTCCCTGTGAAGGTCTTCATTTCTTGTGTACCACGGAGCATTTACGGTGCTACGAAGAACCTTGTTTTGAAATGTCTGTATCATTTTGGCGTTTGTTTGCTTAGTACATCCCCAGAGTTGAATACCGTAGGTCCATATCGGCTTCAGTATTTGCCGATATAGCAGTAGCTTGTTGTGAATTGTAAGCTCAGAGCCTCTGCCTATGAGCCGATATATTTTTCTGAACTTAATGTTAAGTTCTTCTTTTTTCTTTTTGACATGCTCTCTCCACTTGAGCTTGGCATCGAGGGTCATGCCGAGATATTTAGCTTTGTTTGCATATGGCACCGGTCGTGAGTTAATTTCTATCGGTAGATGGGAAGCCTTTTGATATGTAAAGTTATTATGCGTGGATTTCGTCTCATTAAGGTTGATTCTCCAGCGCTTAGGCCAGTTACATACCGCATTGGTAATCGTCTGGAGTTTGCTCGTTGCATCAGCGACATTACTTCCAATCGCCATGATTGCTGTGTCATCTGCAAAAGTGGCTATGGTTCCTTCATTTATTGTTAGAATATCCCTTGTATATAATAAATACAGGATTGGTCCTAAGACACTCCCTTGCGGGACACCGGCAGAGATTTTCTTTAGTTCGGAGTATTCATCCTCATATTTCACTCGAAAATGTCTATTGGATAAATAAGATCTTAGCATGGCATAGAATTACCTCGGCAGATCTCTATGCAGCTTGAATTCCAGTCCACTATGCCAAACTTTATCGAATGCTTGGGCGACGTCCAGAAATATGCTAAAGCATACTTTTTTACGTTCTAGCGTTCTTTCAGTAATGTTGGTGATTCTATGTACCTGTTCAATTGTGGAGTGCTTTTCTCTGAATCCAAATTGATGTGGAGGAATTAGTTGTCGTTCCTCTATTATTGGTTTAAGTCTTTCAAATAATAATTTTTCAAAAAGTTTTGACATAATTGGCAGCAATGAAATTGGCCTGTATAATTTTTTAACGTTAGGTGGTTTATCAGGTTTTGCTATCATGATTATTTCTGCTACTTTCCATTGCCACGGAACATATTTTAACCGAAAGCTTGCATTGATTATGTGTAATAGCTTACGAAATCCTTTATCTGGTAGGGCCTGGGGCTTTTTTAACATTCATGTTGCTTTTTACTTCTTCTTTTAATTCTTTGAGAGTTACTTGGCGTATATCAAAATCATCAAGCTTGTGGATTGGCATTATATTTTCATTGGCCGTTTGTCTTGGTAGTGGTTGGTAGGTATCCTCGAGATACTCCGCAAACAGATCAGCCTTCTCTTTAGGACCTTTTGCCCAGGTTCCATCTTCCTTTTTAAGTGGAGGCATTTGCATTTTGGGTCTTTTGAGTCCCTTCGTCGCCTTCCAAAGCGAATAATCAGAATTTTTTTCATCGGTTAGGCTAGCTAGATATCTGTTGATTGATGCATTTTTAACTTCTTTAAGAAGAGATTTGAGACTGTTACCTAAATTTTTAAGAATTGTTTTGTTCTCCGGTGTTCTTGTTATTTGCCAGGTTTTACGTGCCCGTCGTTTTTCTCTTACCAACTCTCTAACTTCCATTGGTTAGGATATGTTAAGCTTCTTCTTATTTTGTATAATGGGGGTACTTGCCAAAGCAGCATAATGAATTGTTTCATTGAGTTGTTCTAATTCATCTTCCAACTGGTGAGAATTTCTTATCGATACCTGAAGATTGATTTTTCCCTCCATTACTTCACGAAAGAGATCCCAGTTTGTTTTTGAATTTGTTAATCTGGGTGCACTCTCCCTTTGAATTACCGTTTCACTGACTGTCATAATAACCGGGCAATGATCCGATACTAGAGAATTACTGTCTTCAATGTGAATGTAGTTCTGGGATATACCCCTTGGTACATAAAAGTCTATTACGTCAGGTATCTTCGTTCCGTCACTGGGCCAGTATGTTGTGGAACCACCAGAGTAAAATTCACATTTTGATGTCTGCCCTGCTTGAAGCAACTCTTTACCCTTTGACGTCGTAAGTCTAGATCCCCAATAGGTGTTTTTCGCATTAAAGTCAGCTCCAATAATAAAATCGTGTCCAAGCGATTTAAATAGTTTAAGGTAGTCCTCTCTTTTCGAGTTATGCCGGGGAGGGCAATATATTGACAGTAAGCTGTCTGTGTTTAATTTGAATCCTTACACTAGTGACTTGCATTGTTTCTTCTTCGATATTTGATTCTAAATGGTGTTTAATATTTTTATTTATTAGCAATGCCGAACCACCTCTTGCTCTTTCAATCCGTGATGGATAGAATACTATGTGGAATTCCGAAAATCTTAGTCTACTTGGATGACATTTTAATTGGTGCCCAATCAGGCGATGAAAGCAAAAATATTCTAGAACAAGTCCTTGTTAGGCTTAATAAATACAATGTCAAGTTAAACATAGAAAAATGTAAATTTTTTGAGTCGTCTGTCAAATTTTTGACGAAATAACATCGTCACACGGTATCAGGCCCTGCCAATCAAAAGTTCAAGCAATCGTCGAAGCCCCGCCACCTAAAAATTTACAAGAATTGCAAAGTTTCTTGGGGTTATTAAATTATTATGGTCGTTTTATCCCAAATTTGTCTGCAAAATTAAAAGTCTTGTAAAACTTGTTAAGTAAAGATAGTAAATTCGAGTGGATGAAAATACATCAAACATGTTTTGATGATTGCAAAGCCCTCATAGTGAACAATAATCTTCTTGAGCTTTGGCTATAATTTTTGCGATAAAAAAGTTCCATAAATATATTTACGGTCATATTTATATTATGTTCGGATTCACAGGCGTTGAGAGAGATATTTAATCAAAAAAAAGGCACCTCGAACGTTTCTGCTTCTAGGTTGCAAAGATGGGCAATGATATTGTCAACCTACCATTACGAATTTCAGTATAGGCCTGCAAATAAAATGGCAAATGCTGATGCTCTTTCGCGGCTTCCATTGCCATTGAAACTCAAGTTGACGTAGATTCAATTAATTATTTCCATTCGTCGTTGGATAGTTTTCCAATTTCAGTTAAAGACGTATGCGAAGGTCAAAAGAACGATTCAGTATTAGCAAAAGTATATAAATTTGTAGTAAGTGGATGTCCAAATCAAGCGCATAACGATTTTAAAGATTTTGTTAAAATAAAAAATAGCTTAAGCATCGAAAATGAATGCCTTTTCTTTGGAAATAGAATTATTATTCCAAAAGCGTTGTTCCCAGTAATTTTAACGACTATTCACAGTAGTCATGATGGAGTAGTTAAGACAAAAATATCGGCGAGAAGTCTTTTTTGGTGGAAAAACATGAACTTGGATATTGAAAACCTAGTATCAAACTGTTTTACGTGCACTTCAACTCGAAACGTTAAGAATGAAGCAATCATCTCAAGCTGGCCTCGTACAATGTTTCCATTTGAGCGAGTTCATTTGGATTTATTTGATTTCGAAAATGCGAAATTCTTAATATCTGTTGACTCATATACTAAATTTTTTGATGTGAAGCCACTTAAAAAAAAACAAATGTTTTTGTCTTATTGAGAAGCTTATTGCAATTTTTAAATATTTTGGGTTGCCTAGACAAATAGTCACTGATAATTGGCCACCATTCAATTCAAACCTCATCGCTGAAGATGATATTTCGGTGAAAATCTGCTCTTAAAGTAGCGGCAACAGAACGATTATTTTGATAAAAAATTTGCACAATTTGCAATCGCTGTTCACATGTGTAGCATTCCATGATGAAATGTATACTAATGAAGTTTCCAAATGATAAAAGAACAATAAAAAATATGGCGTCGTTCGCCATCCCTATTAGAGAAAAGTTGAAGCGCACTTGTTGAAACACCCGATACATCCCGCAAAAAAAACATATTCTGATCTAGTAGCTATACTTAAAAAACATTTTACGCCCGAACCAAATGAAATACCTGAAAGGTACAAAGTTATTCGAACAGATGTTTTGGGTGTGGCCGCTATCATAATCCAGCATCATGTCGAGCTGTAATGTGGGAGTGTTTTACTTGTCATCGTAGAGGTCATACATCAGGCATGTGTCGGTCAAATCAACCAAGCACATCTCACAGTCATCGAAGGCGACGTCCAGTTCCGTCAACATCAACAAATAGTCAGTACAACAGACAAAAACAAAATAATTATTCCGTTAAGGAATTTTCTAATGATTTGGAGCACCTTTACTTAAATAAAGTTGAAATAACAGATGATGCGGTTAATGCTATACAACAGTCAGGGTCACTTTGTGTCAACGTGATTATAGAAGGAGAGCCATTGGAAATGTAAGTGGACTCAGGAGCCTGTACATCTGTAATTTCTGTAGTTAAGTATAGAGAGTTATTTAAGTAATTATTTTGTATTAGTAGAGTATTTTGTAATTTTCCTCCGTTACAGGAGATCGAATTCAAATAGTAGGAAAATTGAAAGTAAATGTTAAAACCCAGGAGGATGGTAGAGAACAACCATTGGAGTTGATTGTTATTCAAACGACAAGAGAATTTAAGCCATTATTGGGTCGAACGTGGCTTGATAGGCTGTTTTCCCAGTGGAGAATTAGATTATGTAACGACAAACGGGTGAGTCAATTATCGATAGGTTTGAACGAAACGCTCGAAAGGATAAAAAGAGAATATTCGAATGGGCTTCCTCAATTGGGAGGTGTCATTGTTGGCCACACGGCAGACATTGTATTGGCAGCAAATGCTAAGCCAATTTTTCACTGCCGTTATACGGTACCCTACCATATTAAAGACGCCGTGGGTAAAGAGTTGGATCGCCTCGTAAATATAGGTATATTAACTCCATTACGATTTAGTCAATGGGCAAGTCTGGTGGTGGTTGTGATGAAGCCCAACAATTCAATCCGCCTTTGTATAGATTGTAAGGTAACAATAAATCGGTTTGTGCAAACAGAGCATTACCCGTTTTCTAGAGTTGACGATTTATTCGCTCAACTAGCCAATTCAAGTGTTTATTGCGTGATAGATCTTTCGGGAGCTTATCAACAATTGGAAGTAGCCGAAAGTTCACGAGAGTTACTTACCATCAATACACATAAGGGCTTGTATCAGTATAATCGGTTACCATTTGGGGTAAAAAGTGCACCGTCCATCTTTCAATCCCTTTTTTTCCCCTTTTATTAATTACAACTGAGACTGTGCTCATCTAGCAATTTATCTTTCAAATTTTTACAAATTTACATTTCTTTTACATTTCTAATTTTTTGGGTGAAACCCGATGGTTAGTCCCATAATTAATTAAACCTATTTAAAATACTAATTTTAATTTGGTATGTTTATTAGTTTATTATTAGTGGCCTCGTTCTTTGGAATCTTCTTTCAACGATAGGGTTATCTATCATAAGGCGAATATAGGGGTTTCCGTGTTCCTGGATCCTTATTTCGTGTTTAGCGGCATGCTTTTTTATCTTTGATGTATTCCATCTGTAAGTCCCTGTGAAGGTCTTCATTTCTTGTGTACCACGGAGCATTTACGATGCTACGAAGAACCTTGTTTGAAATGTCTGTATCATTTTGGCGTTTGTTTGCTTAGTACATCCCCAGAGTTGAATACCGTAGGTCCATATCGGCTTCAGTATTTGCCGATATAGCAGTAGCTTGTTGTGAATTGTAAGCTCAGAGCCTCTGCCTATGAGCCGATATATTTTTCTGAACTTAATGTTAAGTTCTTCTTTTTTCTTTTTGACATGCTCTCTCCACTTGAGCTTGGCATCGAGGGTCATGCCGAGATATTTAGCTTTGTTTGCATATGGCACCGGTCGTGAGTTAATTTCTATCGGTAGATGGGAAGCCTTTTGATATGTAAAGTTATTATGCGTGGATTTCGTCTCATTAAGGTTGATTCTCCAGCGCTTAGGCCAGTTACATACCGCATTGGTAATCGTCTGGAGTTTGCTCGTTGCATCAGCGACATTACTTCCAATCGCCATGATTGCTGTGTCATCTGCAAAAGTGGCTATGGTTCCTTCATTTATTGTTAGAATATCCCTTGTATATAATAAATACAGGATTGGTCCTAAGACACTCCCTTGCGGGACACCGGCAGAGATTTTCTTTAGTTCGGAGTATTCATCCTCATATTTCACTCGAAAATGTCTTTTGGATAAATAAGATCTTAGCATGGCATAAAATTACCTCGGCAGATCTCTATGCAGCTTGAATTCCAGTCCACTATGCCAAACTTTATCGAATGCTTGGGCGACGTCCAGAAATATGCTAAAGCATACTTTTTTACGTTCTAGCGTTCTTTCAGTAATGTTGGTGATTCTATGCACCTGTTCAATTGTGGAGTGCTTTTCTCTGAATCCAAATTGATGTGGAGGAATTAGTTGTCGTTCCTCTATTATTGGTTTAAGTCTTTTAAATAATAATTTTTCAAAAAGTTTTGACATAATTGGCAGCAACGAAATTGGCCTGTATAATTTTTTAACGTTAGGTGGTTTATCAGGTTTTGCTATCATGATTATTTCTGCTACTTTCCATTGCCACGGAACATATTTTAACCGAAAGCTTGCATTGATTATGTGTAATAGCTTACGAAATCCTTTATCTGGTAGGGCCTGGGGCTTTTTTAACATTCATGTTGCTTTTTACTTCTTCTTTTAATTCTTTGAGAGTTACTGGGCGTATATCAAAATCATCAAGCTTGTGGATTGGCATTATATTTTCATTGGCCGTTTGTCTTGGTAGTGGTTGGTAGGTATCCTCGAGATACTCCGCAAACAGATCAGCCTTCTCTTTAGGACCTCTTGCCCAGGTTCCATCTTCCTTTTTAAGTGGAGGCATTTGCATTTTGGGTCTTTTGAGTCCCTTCGTCGCCTTCCAAAGCGAATAATCAGAATTTTTTTCATCGGTTAGACTAGCTAGATATCTGTTGATTGATGCATTTTTAACTTCTTTAAGAAGAGATTTGAGACTGTTACCTAAATTTTTAAGAATTGTTTTGTTCTCCGGTGTTCTTGTTATTTGCCAGGTTTTACGTGCCCGTCGTTTTTTCTTACCAACTCTCTAACTTCCATTGGTTAGGATATGTTAAGCTTCTTTTTATTTTGTATAATGGGGGTACTTGCCAAAGCAGCATAATGAATTGTTTCATTGAGTTGTTCTAATTCATCTTCCAACTGGTGAGAATTTCTTATCGATACCTGAAGATTGATTTTTCCCTCCATTACTTCACGAAAGAGATCCCAGTTTGTTTTTGAATTTGTTAATCTGGGTGCACTCTCCCTTTGAATTACCGTTTCACTGACTGTCATAATAACCGGGCAATGATCCGATACTAGAGAATTACTGTCTTCAATGTGAATGTAGTTCTGGGATATACCCCTTGGTACATAAAAGTCTATTACGTCAGGTATCTTCGTTCCGTCACTGGGCCAGTATGTTGTGGAACCACCAGAGTAAAATTCACATTTTGATGTCTGCCCTGCTTGAAGCAACTCTTTACCCTTTGACGTCGTAAGTCTAGATCCCCAATAGGTGTTTTTCGCATTAAAGTCACCTCCAATAATAAAATCGTGTCCAAGCGATTTAAATAGTTTAAGGTAGTCCTCTCTTTTCGAGTTATGCCGGGGAGGGCAATATATTGACAGTAAGCTGTCTGTGTTTAATTTGAATCCTTACACTAGTGACTTGCATTGTTTCTTCTTCGATATTTGATTCTAAATGGTGTTTAATATTTTTATTTATTAGCAATGCCGAACCACCTCTTGCTCTTTCAATCCGTGATGGATAGAATACTATGTGGAATTCCGAAAATCTTAGTCTACTTGGATGACATTTTAATTGGTGCCCAATCAGGCGATGAAAGCAAAAATATTCTAGAACAAGTCCTTGTTAGGCTTAATAAATACAATGTCAAGTTAAACATAGAAAAATGTAAATTTTTTGAGTCGTCTGTCAAATTTTTGACGAAATAACATCGTCACACGGTATCAGGCCCTGCCAATCAAAAGTTCAAGCAATCGTCGAAGCCCCGCCACCTAAAAATTTACAAGAATTGCAAAGTTTCTTGGGGTTATTAAATTATTATGGTCGTTTTATCCCAAATTTGTCTGCAAAATTAAAAGTCTTGTAAAACTTGTTAAGTAAAGATAGTAAATTCGAGTGGATGAAAATACATCAAACATGTTTTGATGATTGCAAAGCCCTCATAGTGAACAATAATCTTCTTGAGCTTTGGCTATAATTTTTGCGATAAAAAAGTTCCATAAATATATTTACGGTCATATTTATATTATGTTCGGATTCACAGGCGTTGAGAGAGATATTTAATCCAAAAAAAAGGCACCTCGAACGTTTCTGCTTCTAGGTTGCAAAGATGGGCAATGATATTGTCAACCTACCATTACGAATTTCAGTATAGGCCTTCAAATAAAATGGCAAATGCTGATGCTCTTTCGCGGCTTCCATTGCCATTGAAACTCAAGTTGACGTAGATTCAATTAATTATTTCCATTCGTCGTTGGATAGTTTTCCAATTTCAGTTAAAGACGTATGCGAAGGTCAAAAGAACGATTCAGTATTAGCAAAAGTATATAAATTTGTAGTAAGTGGATGTCCAAATCAAGCGCATAACGATTTTAAAGATTTTGTTAAAATAAAAAATAGCTTAAGCATCGAAAATGAATGCCTTTTCTTTGGAAATAGAATTATTATTCCAAAAGCGTTGCTCCCAGTAATTTTAACGACTATTCACAGTAGTCATGATGGAGTAGTTAAGACAAAAATATCGGCGAGAAGTCTTTTTTGGTGGAAAAACATGAACTTGGATATTGAAAACCTAGTATCAAACTGTTTTACGTGCACTTCAACCCGAAACGTTAAGAATGAAGCAATCATCTCAAGCTGGCCTCGTACAATGTTTCCACTTGAGCGAGTTCATTTGGATTTATTTGATTTCGAAAATGCGAAATTCTTAATATTTGTTGACTCATATACTAAATTTATTGATGTGAAGCCACTTAAAAAAAACAAATGTTTTTTGTCTTATTGAGAAGCTTATTGCAATTTTTAAATATTTTGGGTTGCCTAGACAAATAGTCACTGATAATTGGCCACCATTCAATTCAAACCTTTTTGAATAATTTGGTAGAGAAAATCATATTAAAATACTACATTCACCACCGTATCACCCGGAGTCAAATGGCCTAGCCGAACGAGGAGTACAGACGGTGAAAACGTATTTAAAAAAATTTTTGTTGGACTGAAATTTAAAGAAAATGAAGACTCAACAAAAATTAGATAAGTTATTATTCTCATATAATAATACCCCAACTGTTGTTACTCTAAAATCTCATGTGGAAATGTGGTTTAATTTTAAGCCAAGAACTCATTTGAATTCTATTAACCCAAAAATGGAGAAAGTAAGTACAAATATAGGGTTAGATGATAATTACAAAATACAAATAAAAAAAAAGTTTGTAATACTCGTAATCGTTAACAGTAAATTGTCCGGTGTCCACAGAAAGTTCTTTAAAATTAATGCCGCAAGACATAAAAGAAAATAAGGACAAAATTATAAAATATAACAACAACATGTTGGGAAATTTTGAATCATACGTCCTCGGTGACAATTTCGATGCGTACGTTGAACGTATGCAAAAATTTTTGTGTTAAATGATATCGCAAACGAAAAGAAAGTGGCATTCGGATTGACCTTTCTAGGCTCAGAAGCATACTCAATTTTAAAAAAACTATTAATACATCCCGCAAAAAAAACATATTCTGATCTAGTAGCTATACTTAAAAAACATTTTACGCCCGAACCAAATGAAATACCTGAAAGGTACAAAGTTATTCGAACAGATGTTTTGGGTGTGGCCGCTATCATAATCCAGCATCATGTCGAGCTGTAATGTGGGAGTGTTTTACTTGTCATCGTAGAGGTCATACATCAGGCATGTGTCGGTCAAATCAACCAAGCACATCTCACAGTCATCGAAGGCGACGTCCAGTTCCGTCAACATCAACAAATAGTCAGTACAACAGACAAAAACAAAATAATTATTCCGTTAAGGAATTTTCTAATGATTTGGAGCACCTTTACTTAAATAAAGTTGAAATAACAGATGATGCGGTTAATGCTATACAACAGTCAGGGTCACTTTGTGTCAACGTGATTATAGAAGGAGAGCCATTGGAAATGTAAGTGGACTCAGGAGCCTGTACATCTGTAATTTCTGTAGTTAAGTATAGAGAGTTATTTATGTAATTATTTTGTATTAGTAGAGTATTTTGTAATTTTCCTCCGCTACAGGAGATTGAATTCAAATAGTAGGAAAATTGAAAGTAAATGTTAAAACCAAGGAGGATGGTAGAGAACAACCATTGGAGTTGATTGTTATTCAAACGACAAGAGAATTTAAGCCATTATTGGGTCGAACGTGGCTTGATAGGCTTTTTTCCCAGTGGAGAATTAGATTATGTAGCGACAAACGGGTGAGTCAATTGTCGATAGGTTTGAACGAAACGCTCTAAAGGATAAAAAGAGAATATCCGAATGGGCTTCCTCAATTGGGAGGTGTCATTGTTGGCCACACGGCAGACATTGTATTGGCAGCAAATGCTAAGCCAATTTTTCACTGCCGTTATACGGTACCTTACCATATTAAAGACGCCGTGGGTAAAGAGTTGGATCGCCTCGTAAATATAGGTATATTAACTCCATTACGATTTAGTCAATGGGCAAGTCTGGTGGTGGTTGTGATGAAGCCCAACAATTCAATCCGCCTTTGTATAGATTGTAAGGTAACAATAAATCGGTTTGTGCAAACAGAGCATTACCCATTTTCTAGAGTTGACGATTTATTCGCTCAACTAGCCAATTCAAGTGTTTATTGCGTGATAGATCTTTCGGGAGCTTATCAACAATTGGCAGTAGCCGAAAGTTCACGAGAGTTACTTACCACTTACATAAGGGATTGTATCAGTATAATCGGTTACCATTTTGGGTAAAAAGTGCACCGTCCATCTTTCAATCCCTTTTTTTCCCCCTTTTATTAATTACAACTGAGACTGTGCTCATCTAGCAATTTATCTTTCAAATTTTTACAAATTTACATTTCTTTTACAATTCTAATTTTTTGGGTGAAACCCGATGGTTAGTCCCATAATTAATTAAACCTATTTAAAATACTAATTTTAATTTGGTATGTTTATTAGTTCAAGTGGCCTCGTTCTTTGGAATCTTCTTTCAACGATAGGGTTATCTATCATAAGGCGAATATAGGGGTTTCCGTGTTCCTGGATCTGGATCCTTATTTCGTGTTTAGCGGCATGCTTTTTTATCTTTGATGTATTCCATCTGTAAGTCCCTGTGAAGGTCTTCATTTCTTGTGTACCACGGAGCATTAACGATGCTACGAAGAACCTTGTTTTGAAATGTCTGTATCATTTTGGCGTTTGTTTGCTTAGTACATCCCCAGAGTCGAATACCGTAGGTCCATAACGGCTTCAGTATTTGCCGATATAGCAGTAGCTTGTTGTGAATTGTAAGCTCAGAGCCTCTGCCTATGAGCCGATATATTTTTCTGAACTTAATGTTAAGTTCTTCTTTTTTCTTTTTGACATGCTCTCTCCACTTGAGCTTTGCATCGAGGGTCATGCCGAGATATTTAGCTTTGTTTGCATATGGCACCGGTCGTGAGTTAATTTCTATCGGTAGATGGGAAGCCTTTTGATATGTAAAGTTATTATGCGTGGATTTCGTCTCATTAAGGTTGATTCTCCAGCGCTTAGTCCAGTTACATACCGCATTGGTAATCGTCTGGAGTTTGCTCGTTGCATCAGCGACATTACTTCCAATCGCCATGATTGCTGTGTCATCTGCAAAAGTGGCTATGGTTCCTTCATTTATTGTTAGAATATCCCTTGTATATAATAAATACAGGATTGGTCCTAAGACACTCCCTTGCGGGACACCGGCAGAGATTTTCTTTAGTTCGGAGTATTCATCCTCATATTTCACTCGAAAATGTCTATTGGATAAATAAGATCTTAGCATGGCATAGAATTACCTCGGCAGATCTCTATGCAGCTTGAATTCCAGTCCACTATGCCAAACTTTATCGAATGCTTGGGCGACGTCCAGAAATATGCTAAAGCATACTTTTTTACGTTCTAGCGTTCTTTCAGTAATGTTGGTGATTCTATGCACCTGTTCAATTGTGGAGTGCTTTTCTCTGAATCCAAATTGATGTGGAGGAATTAGTTGTCGTTCCTCTATTATTGGTTTAAGTCTTTTAAATAATAATTTTTCAAAAAGTTTTGACATAATTGGCAGCAATGAAATTGGCCTGTATAATTTTTTATCGTTAGGTGGTTTATCAGGTTTTGCTATCATGATTATTTCTGCTACTTTCCATTGCCACGGAACATATTTTAACCGAAAGCTTGCATTGATTATGTGTAATAGCTTACGAAATCCTTTATCTGGTAGGGCCTGGGGCTTTTTTAACATTCATGTTGCTTTTTACTTCTTCTTTTAATTCTTTGAGAGTTACTGGGCGTATATCAAAATCATCAAGCTTGTGGATTGGCATTATATTTTCATTGGCCGTTTGTCTTGGTAGTGGTTGGTAGGTATCCTCGAGATACTCCGCAAACAGATCAGCCTTCTCTTTAGGACCTCTTGCACAGGTTCCATCTTCCTTTTTAAGTGGAGGCATTTGCATTTTGGGTCTTTTGAGTCCCTTCGTCGCCTTCCAAAGCGAATAATCAGAATTTTTTTCATCGGTTAGGCTAGCTAGATATCTGTTGATTGATGCATTTTTAACTTCTTTAAGAAGAGATTTGAGACTGTTACCTAAATTTTTAAGAATTGTTTTGTTCTCCGGTGTTCTTGTTATTTGCCAGGTTTTACGTGCCCGTCGTTTTTCTCTTACCAACTCTCTAACTTCCATTGGTTAGGATATGTTAAGCTTCTTCTTATTTTGTATAATGGGGGTACTTGCCAAAGCAGCATAATGAATTGTTTCATTGAGTTGTTCTAATTCATCTTCCAACTGGTGAGAATTTCTTATCGATACCTGAAGATTGATTTTTCCCTCCATTACTTCACGAAAGAGATCCCAGTTTGTTTTTGAATTTGTTAATCTGGGTGTACTCTCCCTTTGAATTACCGATTCACTGACTGTCATAATAACCGGGCAATGATCCGATACTAGAGAATTACTGTCTTCAATGTGAATGTAGTTCTGGGATATAACCCTTGGTACATAAAAGTCTATTACGTCAGGTATCTTCGTTCCGTCACTGGGCCAGTATGTTGTGGAACCACCAGAGTAAAATTCACATTTTGATGTCTGCCCTGCTTGAAGCAACTCTTTACCCTTTGACGTCGTAAGTCTAGATTCCCAATAGGTGTTTTTCGCATTAAAGTCACCTCCAATAATAAAATCGTGTCCAAGCGATTTAAATAGTTTAAGGTAGTCCTCTCTTTTCGAGTTATGCCGGGTAGGGCAATATATTGACAGTAAGCTATCTGTGTTTAATTTGAATCCTTACACTAGTGACTTGCATTGTTTCTTCTTCGATATTTGATTCTAAATGGTGTTTAATATTTTTATTTATTAGCAATGCCGAACCACCTCTTGCTCTTTCAATCCGTGATGGATAGAATACTATGTGGAATTCCGAAAATCTTAGTCTACTTGGATGACATTTTAATTGGTGCCCAATCAGGCGAGGAAAGCAAAAATATTCTAGAACAAGTCCTTTTTAGCCTTAATAAATACAATGTCAAGTTAAACATAGAAAAATGTAAATTTTTTGAGTCGTCTGTCAAATTCCAATCAAAAGTTCAAGCAATCGTCGAAGCCCCGCCACCTAAAAATTTACAAGAATTGCAAAGTTTCTTGGGGTTATTAAATTATTATGGTCGTTTTATCCCAAATTTGTCTGCAAAATTAAAAGTCTTGTAAAACTTGTTAAGTAAAGATAGTAAATTCGAGTGGATGAAAATACATCAAACATGTTTTGATGATTGCAAAGCCCTCATAGTGAACATAATCTTCTTGAGCTTTAGCTATAATTTTTGCGATAAAAAAGTTCCATAAATATATTTACGGTCATATTTATATTATGTTCGGATTCACAGGCGTTGAGAGAGATATTTAATCCAAAAAAAAAGGCACCTCGAACGTTTCTGCTTCTAGGTTGCAAAGATGGGCAGTGATATTGTCAACCTACCATTACGAATTTCAGTATAGGCCTGCAAATAAAATGGCAAATGCTGATGCTCTTTCGCGGCTTCCATTGCCATTGAAACTCAAGTTGACGTAGATTCAATTAATTATTTCAATTCGTCGTTGGATAGTTTTCCAATTTCAGTTAAAGACGTATGCGAAGGTCAAAAGAACGATTCAGTATTAGCAAAAGTATATAAATTTGTAGTAAGTGGATGTCCAAATCAAAGATTTTGTTAAAATAAAAAATAGCTTAAGCATCGAAAATGAATGTTTTTTCTTTGGAAATAGAATTATTATTCCAAAAGCGTTGGTCCCAGTTATTTTAACGACTATTCACAGTAGTCATGATGGAGTAGTTAAGACAAAAATATCGGCGAGAAGTCTTTTTTGGTGGAAAAACATGAACTTGGATATTGAAAACCTAGTATCAAACTGTTTTACGTGCACTTCAACCCGAAACGATAAGAATGAAGCAGTCATCTCAAGCTGGCCTCGTACAATGTTTCCATTTGGATTTATTTGATTTCGAAAATGCGAAATTCTTAATATTTGTTGACTCATATACTAAATTTATTGATGTGAAGCCACTTAAAAAAAAACAAATGTTTTTTGTCTTATTGAGAAGCTTATTGCAATTTTTAAATATTTTGGGTTGCCTAGACAAATAGTCACTGATAATTGGCCACCATTCAATTCAAACCTTTTTGAATAATTTGGTAGAGAAAATCATATTAAAATACTACATTCACCACCGTATCACTTGGAGTCAAATGGCCTAGCCGAACGAGGAGTACAGACGGTGAAAACGTATTTAAAAAAATTTTTGTTGGACTGAAATTTAAAGAAAATGAACACTCAACAAAAATTAGATAAGTTATTATTCTCATATAATAATACCCCAACTGTTGTTACTCTAAAATCTCATGTGGAAATGTGGTTTAATTTTAAGCCAAGAACTCATTTGAATTCTATTAACCCAAAAATGGAGAAAGTAAGTACAAATATAGGGTTAGATGATAATTACAAAATACAAATAAAAAAAAAGTTTGTAATACTCGTAATCGTTAACAGTAAATTGTCCGGTGTCCACAGAAAGTTCTTTAAAATTAATGCCGCAAGACATAAAAGAAAATAAGGACAAAATTATAAAATATAACAACAACATGTTGGGAAATTTTGAATCATACGTCCTCGGTGACAATTTCGATGCGTACGTTGAACGTATGCAAAAATTTTTGTGTTAAATGATATCGCAAACGAAAAGAAAGTGGCATTCGAATTGACCTTTCTAGGCTCAGAAGCATACTCAATTTTAAAAAAACTATTAATACATCCCGCAAAAAAAACATATTCTGATCTAGTAGCTATACTTAAAAAACATTTTACGCCCGAACCAAATGAAATACCTGAAAGGTACAAAGTTATTCGAACAGATGTTTTGGGTGTGGCCGCTATCATAATCCAGCATCATGTCGAGCTGTAATGTGGGAGTGTTTTACTTGTCATCGTAGAGGTCATACATCAGGCATGTGTCGGTCAAATCAACCAAGCACATCTCACAGTCATCGAAGGCGACGTCCAGTTCCGTCAACATCAACAAATAGTCAGTACAACAGACAAAAACAAAATAATTATTCCGTTAAGGAATTTTCTAATGATTTGGAGCACCTTTACTTAAATAAAGTTGAAATAACAGATGATGCGGTTAATGCTATACAACAGTCAGGGTCACTTTGTGTCAACGTGATTATAGAAGGAGAGCCATTGGAAATGTAAGTGGACTCAGGAGCCTGTACATCTGTAATTTCTGTAGTTAAGTATAGAGAGTTATTTAAGTAATTATTTTGTATTAGTAGAGTATTTTGTAATTTTCCTCCGTTACAGGAGATCGAATTCAAATAGTAGGAAAATTGAAAGTATATGTTAAAACCAAGGAGGATGGTAGAGAACAACCATTGGAGTTGATTGTTATTCAAACGACAAGAGAATTTAAGCCATTATTGGGTCGAACGTGGCTTGATAGGCTGTTTTCCCAGTGGAGAATTAGATTATGTAACGACAAACGGGTGAGTCAATTGTCGATAGGTTTGAACGAAACGCTCTAAAGGATAAAAAGAGAATATCCGAATGGGCTTCCTCAATTGGGAGGTGTCATTGTTGGCCACACGGCAGACATTGTATTGGCAGCAAATGCTAAGCCAATTTTTCACTGCCGTTATACGGTACCCTACCATATTAAAGACGCCGTGGGTAAAGAGTTGGATCGCCTCGTAAATATAGGTATATTAACTCCATTACGATTTAGTCAATGGGCAAGTCTGGTGGTGGTTGTGATGAAGCCCAACAATTCAATCCGCCTTTGTATAGATTGTAAGGTAACAATAAATCGGTTTGTGCAAACAGAGCATTACCCGTTTTCTAGAGTTGACGATTTATTCGCTCAACTAGCCAATTCAAGTGTTTATTGCGTGATAGATCTTTCGGGAGCTTATCAACAATTGGAAGTAGCCGAAAGTTCACGAGAGTTACTTACCATCAATACACATAAGGGCTTGTATCAGTATAATCGGTTACCATTTGGGGTAAAAAGTGCACCGTCCATCTTTCAATCCCTTTTTTTTTCCCTTTTATTAATTACAACTGAGACTGTGCTCATCTAGCAATTTATCTTTCAAATTTTTACAAATTTACATTTCTTTTACAATTCTAATTTTTTGGGTGAAACCCGATGGTTAGTCCCATAATTAATTAAACCTATTTAAAATACTAATTTTAATTTGGTATGTTTATTAGTTCAAGTGGCCTCGTTCTTTGGAATCTTCTTTCAACGATAGGGTTATCTATCATAAGGCGAATATAGGGGTTTCCGTGTTCCTGGATCCTTATTTCGTGTTTAGCGGCATGCTTTTTTATCTTTGATGTATTCCATCTGTAAGTCCCTGTGAAGGTCTTCATTTCTTGTGCACCACGGAGCATTTACGATGCTATGAAGAACCTTGTTTTGAAATGTCTGTATCATTTTGGCGTTTGTTTGCTTAGTACATCCCCAGAGTTGAATACCGTAGGTCCATATCGGCTTCAGTATTTGCCGATATAGCAGTAGCTTGTTGTGAATTGTAAGCTCAGAGCCTCTGCCTATGAGCCGATATATTTTTCTGAACTTAATGTTAAGTTCTTCTTTTTTCTTTTTGACATGCTCTCTCCACTTGAGCTTGGCATCGAGGGTCATGCCGAGATATTTAGCTTTGTTTGCATATGGCACCGGTCGTGAGTTAATTTCTATCGGTAGATGGGAAGCCTTTTGATATGTAAAGTTATTATGCGTGGATTTCGTCTCATTAAGGTTGATTCTCCAGCGCTTAGGCCAGTTACATACCGCATTGGTAATCGTCTGGAGTTTGCTCGTTGCATCAGCGACATTACTTCCAATCGCCATGATTGCTGTGTCATCTGCAAAAGTGGCTATGGTTCCTTCATTTATTGTTAGAATATCCCTTGTATATAATAAATACAGGATTGGTCCTAAGACACTCCCTTGCGGGACACCGGCAGAGATTTTCTTTAGTTCGGAGTATTCATCCTCATATTTCACTCGAAAATGTCTATTGGATAAATAAGATCTTAGCATGGCATAGAATTACCTCGGCAGATCTCTATGCAGCTTGAATTCCAGTCCACTATGCCAAACTTTATCGAATGCTTGGGCGACGTCCAGAAATATGCTAAAGCATACTTTTTTACGTTCTAGCGTTCTTTCAGTAATGTTGGTGATTCTATGCACCTGTTCAATTGTGGAGTGCTTTTCTCTGAATCCAAATTGATGTGGAGGAATTAGTTGTCGTTCCTCTATTATTGGTTTAAGTCTTTTAAATAATAATTTTTCAAAAAGTTTTGACATAATTGGCAGCAATGAAATTGGCCTGTATAATTTTTTAACGTTAGGTGGTTTATCAGGTTTTGCTATCATGATTATTTCTGCTATTTTCCATTGCCACGGAACATATTTTAACCGAAAGCTTGCATTGATTATGTGTAATAGCTTACGAAATCCTTTATCTGGTAGGGCCTGGGGCTTTTTTAACATTCATGTTGCTTTTTACTTCTTCTTTTAATTCTTTGAGAGTTACTGGGCGTATATCAAAATCATCAAGCTTGTGGATTGGCATTATATTTTCATTGGCCGTTTGTCTTGGTAGTGGTTGGTAGGTATCCTCGAGATACTCCGCAAACAGATCAGCCTTCTCTTTAGGACCTCTTGCCCAGGTTCCATCTTCCTTTTTAAGTGGAGGCATTTGCATTTTGGGTCTTTTGAGTCCCTTCGTCGCCTTCCAAAGCGAATTCCAAAAGAATTTTTTTCATCGGTTAGGCTAGCTAGATATCTGTTGATTGATGCATTTTTAACTTCTTTAAGAAGAGATTTGAGACTGTTACCTAAATTTTTAAGAATTGTTTTGTTCTCCGGTGTTCTTGTTATTTGCCAGGTTTTACGTGCCCGTCGTTTTTCTCTTACCAACTCTCTAACTTCCATTGGTTAGGATATGTTAAGCTTCTTCTTATTTTGTATAATGGGGGTACTTGCCAAAGCAGCATAATGAATTGTTTCATTGAGTTGTTCTAATTCATCTTCCAACTGGTGAGAATTTCTTATCGATGCCTGAAGATTGATTTTTCCCTCCATTACTTCACGAAAGAGATCCCAGTTTGTTTTTGAATTTGTTAATCTGGGTGTACTCTCCCTTTGAATTACCGATTCACTGACTGTCATAATAACCGGGCAATGATCCGATACTAGAGAATTACTGTCTTCAATGTGAATGTAGTTCTGGGATATAACCCTTGGTACATAAAAGTCTATTACGTCAGGTATCTTCGTTCCGTCACTGGGCCAGTATGTTGTGGAACCACCAGAGTAAAATTCACATTTTGATGTCTGCCCTGCTTGAAGCAACTCTTTACCCTTTGACGTCGTAAGTCTAGATTCCCAATAGGTGTTTTTCGCATTAAAGTCACCTCCAATAATAAAATCGTGTCCAAGCGATTTAAATAGTTTAAGGTAGTCCTCTCTTTTCGAGTTATGCCGGGTAGGGCAATATATTGACAGTAAGCTATCTGTGTTTAATTTGAATCCTTACACTAGTGACTTGCATTGTTTCTTCTTCGATATTTGATTCTAAATGGTGTTTAATATTTTTATTTATTAGCAATGCCGAACCACCTCTTGCTCTTTCAATCCGTGATGGATAGAATACTATGTGGAATTCCGAAAATCTTAGTCTACTTGGATGACATTTTAATTGGTGCCCAATCAGGCGAGGAAAGCAAAAATATTCTAGAACAAGTCCTTTTTAGCCTTAATAAATACAATGTCAAGTTAAACATAGAAAAATGTAAATTTTTTGAGTCGTCTGTCAAATTCCAATCAAAAGTTCAAGCAATCGTCGAAGCCCCGCCACCTAAAAATTTACAAGAATTGCAAAGTTTCTTGGGGTTATTAAATTATTATGGTCGTTTTATCCCAACTTTGTCTGCAAAATTAAAAGTCTTGTAAAACTTGTTAAGTAAAGATAGTAAATTCGAGTGGATGAAAATACATCAAACATGTTTTGATGATTGCAAAGCCCTCATAGTGAACAATAATCTTCTTGAGCTTTGGCTACAATTTTTGCGATAAAAAAGTTCCATAAATATATTTACGGTCATATTTATATTATGTTCGGATTCACAGGCGTTGAGAGAGATATTTAATCCAAAAAAAAGGCACCTCGAACGTTTCTGCTTCTAGGTTGCAAAGATGGGCAGTGATATTGTCAACCTACCATTACGAATTTCAGTATAGGCCTGCAAATAAAATGGCAAATGCTGATGCTCTTTCGCGGCTTCCATTGCCATTGAAACTCAAGTTGACGTAGATTCAATTAATTATTTCCATTCGTCGTTGGATAGTTTTCCAATTTCAGGTAAAGACGTATGCGAAGGTCAAAAGAACGATTCAGTATTAGCAAAAGTATATAAATTTGTAGTAAGTGGATGTCCAAATCAAAGATTTTGTTAAAATAAAAAATAGCTTAAGCATCGAAAATGAATGTTTTTTCTTTGGAAATAGAATTATTATTCCAAAAGCGTTGGTCCCAGTTATTTTAACGACTATTCACAGTAGTCATGATGGAGTAGTTAAGACAAAAATATCGGCGAGAAGTCTTTTTTGGTGGAAAAACCTGAACTTGGATATTGAAAACCTAGTATCAAACTGTTTTACGTGCACTTCAACCCGAAACGTTAAGAATGAAGCAATCATCTCAAGCTGGCCTCGTACAATGTTTCCATTTCAGCAAGTTCATTTGGATTTATTTGGTTTCGAAAATGCGAAATTCTTTATATTTGTTGACTCATATACTAAATTTATTGATGTGAAGCCACTTAAAAAAAACAAATGTTTTTTGTCTTATTGAGAAGCTTATTGCAATTTTTAAATATTTTGGGTTGCATAAACAAATAGTCACTGATAATTGGCCACCATTCAATTCAAACCTTTTTGAATAATTTGGTAGAAAAAATCATATTAAAATACTACATTCACCACC